>OY987329.1:1996615-2662154 GCA_963920685.1 Polydrusus tereticollis | reverse complement strand
AACCAGACATTCAATGCATCTAATTAAGTATACATATTAAATATTAAATAGAATATTACCTAGAGACAGCTGACAAATTACAACAAATTACTTTATTCCATAGAAGTAATGCATCACATTAATCATTGTTTTTTTTTTAATGAAGTTCTAGACGTACTATTTTTAAACTATAATAGTTCCAATCTACTTTGTGTTTATACATTAAAGGATCTTAACATATAATATAAGTAAATACTATTATAGATTAGAGTTAAAATCAACTAAGAAGAGGTCACTGCGTCACCTGCATGAAGTGTTTTATCTCACTTTTAAATGGCAAATCAGTGGCGGCTTGTCCCGTGCACATGTAGGCAGAGTAAAACTATCACCCAGTAAAGTCACTCACCCAAAAATGTTTGATGTTTTCACATCTAAAGAAGAAAGCCGACCAGGCAACTGCAGCGCGTGCAGTCTCTCGCCAGTTGCTGCACGGGGGCAGTTCGATAGGTATTTAGTCAAAATTCATCAGTCGATAGAATCTTAAACAACAAGTAAGCCTAGCGCTCTAAATAATAATTTGACACTTAAACAGAATAGTTTTTCAACTGCCCCTCGTTAATAAATAATTAATGAACTATAAAACTCAGTGGCCTACGCCGTATATTTATATATATTTGGTTATTTTCTGGCAGTTGTTGGAAAACTTCGTTCTTGAAAATGGCTAGTGTTTCTGAATCTGTTGCTGCGAAACAGATTAGTAAAACTGCACTTGCTAAAAATGAGAAAATTATTATTCTCAATGTGTCCAACGCATTATTATATCTTTAGGATAACTCCGGGAATTTACCGACCGGCTTAAATACCATAAAAAACTAAAACCAAGCGTAAACCGCGCGAGCGAAACCGTCTGCTTTCCACAAAAGCTGTTACAGATCTCTCTATCCGCTGCCAGTCACGTAGGCTAAATGTAGCTATGAAACCGAATTCAATAATCTCGGACCCCTATCCGTTTCCGATCTAGAGATTTTGAGAATGTCGGAAGGGTACGCTGTTTCAATTAACACGTAAGTATATCTAGTTGTCTACCAACAAAACTCCTGTTCTTACCACGGTTGCACTACTCAACCAACACATAATAATATATATCTGTTTCATACTCTGCTTTTGGTCATGTACGCTTGCTTTACTTCGGCGAATATTCTAGGAAATTAGTCTTGGCGTTGTAGGTGGCGTATATTCTCGGAAAGATTGCCGACAGCAACGTTGCCGTTCTTTCTATATTGATACTTGTTTTGTTATTAAATTATACAACCAGATAACTGAAGCTTTCCCCAACACGTTTAAATCCCCTCATATCTGCCATTTGTACCAGTTGTAGTTTATTGTATCGAAAAAGATGGTTTCTTTCATTGTCGCTGAATGGGCAACTGGTAGAGATGGTTTTAAATTTCCACTATACAGGGTGTTTCCTAACCTCTCTGAAAAAATGAAGGAGGTGAATCCTCACCTTATTTTAAGACGAAAATGTGGTATAAAAGTTTTTCGCATGTCGCTTCGTTTTCGAAATACAGGGTGTTAAAAAGAAAATTTTTATTTTTTTTTTCATTTTATTAATTCATGCCAAACGATATTTTAATGATATTTGTTAAACATAAGGAAGCGAGCGCTTTACTTTGGGTCAATTTTAAATTTTACAATTAGTCTATTGGCGGTACTAGTACGAAGAGAATCGGGAACGAGTTGAATGTGAGTTACAAAATACTCAAAATAGTATGGAGTATCTTAAAGGACTATTTACTTTATCCTTATTACGTACAAAGAGTGCAAGCTTTGTTGCCTAGAGACTTTCCAGCTCAAGTTAATTTTTGTAACTGGTTTCAAGAAAATTCTTTAAGGGTCCCACATTTTTCGGCAAAAGTACTATTTACAGATGAAGCGAATTTTTTAAAACAAGGCATCATAAATTTTCACAACAACCATATTTGGGCGTAAGATAATTTTCATGCCATCATCGAAGGACATCACCAGTATACATTTTCTTTTAATATTTGGGCAAGGATTATTGGAGATAGCTTAGTTGAACCGTATTTTTTTTCCAAATCGACTTACTGGTGATGTCTATTACAACTTCCTTAAAAGTGTTTTCTTTTCTTGGGTATTAGGTCCCTTGATAAATCAATTAAGAATTAAAATGAAACCATGTAGAGTCTCGAAAGTTCTTTAATTCTAATTAAAATTACGTTTCGGCCGTAGCGTGGGCCTTCATCAGATTTTGAACATCTAGTGTATAGGAGTTCAATAGGTTACAGACAAGGGTTATTACCTTGATATTAAAGATTTTCGTCATTTCACAACCACATGTTGGACAATTACATGTACGTCACAAACATTTTGCATGGCCACGCTTAAGTTTGTAAAGTTTTAATTCCGTAATTTTAAACAAAATGTTTGTGACGTACATGTAATTGTCCAACATGTGGTTGTGAGATGACGAAAATCTTTCATATCAAGGTAATAACTCTTGTCTATAACCTATTGAACTCCTATACACAAGATGTTCAAAATCTGATGAAGGCCCACGCTACGGCCGAAACGTAATTTTAATTAGAATTAAAGAACTTTCGAGACTCTACATGGTTTCATTCTAATTCTTAATTGATTTATCAAGGGACCTAATACCCAAGAATGAAAAACACTTTTAAAATTTAATAGAAGGTCCAAGAATTTAAATATAAATATTACAACTTCCTTAGAGATGAATTACCAGAATTGATGGAAGCAGTGCCATTAAGAACGAGAACTTTAATGTGGTTCATGCATGAAGGCGCTCCCCCTCACTTTGCAGTACGTGTTAGAAACTATTTAGATCAGCAATATCCTGCTCGTTGGATAGGCAGAGCCGTAGAGGAGGGCCTCACCCATGGCCACCCGGTTGGCCAGATCTGAATCCATTGGATTTTTATTTCTGGGGTCACCTTAAACAACTCCTTTATACTACTTCTATTGAAACTAAAGAATACCTTCGACTGCGTATTATTGATGGTTTTAATACGATTCGCGCCAGTCCCGAAATTTTCCAACACGTAAGAGACAATTTAGCACGTCGTGTACATGGGTGTTTACTGGCTCATGGAGGACATTTTCAGCAATTTATTTGACTTTTGTTAACGCGAGTTCATTATTAAAAGTTTTTAAATCAATTATTAAAATAATTATTATTGCTTTACTAATTTTTTTTAACACCCTGTATTTCGAAAAAGAAGCGACATGCGAAAAACTTTTATACCACATTTTCGTCTTAAAATAAGGTAAGGATTCACCTCCTTTATTTTTTCAGAGAGGTTAGGAAACACCCTGTATAATAACATATCTTTTAATAGTATATTATGTTACAAGGACGAAAAATGCAGTATTTCGGACGTATTGCGGGAGATTACTGGACGAGGCAAAGCCGAGGCCAGTAACCCGCATAGTCCGAAATACATTTTTCGTCCGTATAACATACGTTATTTTTTATCCGATTGTGTTTTTGCTCGGATTATAAAATAATGTAAAAATTAAGAAAACCAATATATTTCATCTTGCATTGTAATTTTTTGTCCCTTGAATGTTTGAACAATGAAACCTGTAATATGCGTATCCATGGATCTAACAAATAATTAAATTAATATTATCAACTGACGTTTTATCAATCAGGCGATAGTTTTAACTAATCTTTCGTGTTCTGCTAGTTTTAAAACCTGAAAAACACAATTAAAAATGGAAATAGACGATGATCTTATAGAAGGTACACCACCTGACATTCAAGAAACTGCCAAGGAAGTAATGTTACATTTGTTGCCACAAAAATCTAAGGAAATATATGAAAGAGCTTATAAAAAATTTATGGATTACCGGCAAGAAAAAAATATACAGTCGTTCTCCGAAAACGTCTTCTTGGTCTATATGGCGGAATTATCGAAAACTATGAAGTCATCTACTCTGTGGTCGCAGTATTCTATGCTACGTGCAGTGGTAAATGTAAAACAGAATATTGATATATCTAAATACATGAGATTACGAGCATTGTTGAAACAAAAAAGTGTTGGATATTGTCCAAAGAAATCAAGGATCCTAACTAGAGAAGAGGTTCACAAATTCCTTTGCCATGCTCCAGATGACAAATACTTAATGTTGAAGGTAAATGTAACTATATAATAGTATTTTAAATTTCTGACTAACAATTTTCTTAATTACAGGTTGCTTTTATTTTTGGAATCGCGGGCGCATGTCGTCGAGAAGAACTGGCTCATATGAAAATTGATGACATACAAGATTTGGGAACGGCTTTGTTAATAAAAATTCCCTATAATAAAACAAACAAACCGAGATCATTTACGGTGACTGGAGAATATCTAAAGTATTATAGAAATTATCTGGCTTTACGTCCAACAAATATGAGTGATGGGCGATTTTTTGTGTCTTATCGCAATGGAAAATGCCATAAGCAAGTTGTCGGTATACACAAATTTGGCTCTATACCTCAGGACTCAGGACATAGCATCTTACTTAAAACTGCCGAATGCCAAGGAATTCACGGGGCATTGTTTCAGAAGAACATCGGCCACATTACTTGTAGATGCGGGAGCAGACATAACATCTCTAAAACGGCATGGAGGCTGGAAGTCTTCGGGAGTAGCCGAGGGCTACATAGATGATTCCTTAAGTAATAAGTTAGAGCTGACCAAGAAAATATTCAACATTCCACAATCTGACCTGCAGTCAGTCTCGACTCAGGTGTCGCAATCCGTCTCCCAATCGAGTTCAACATTGGAGAATAATATCATAACGGAGACCAAAAATAATAACACATCCTCAAAATCAAATTTACATCACCCCGTTCTTGTTCAAAATTGTTCTAATTGTACATTTAATATAAATATTGTAAATAATTGAATAAAATAAACTGTTGAAAATATTTTAGTGTCCGACAAAATGTTTTTCGGACTAGGACGACAAAGGTTGCCTAGCTACCAGCGCAATAATCAATACCTTATTGAAAAGGTTACCTTTTCGTCCAAATATCTGATCTATAAAACGTCATTTTTTGACACAATCGGATAAAAACTATATTTCGATGAGTCTATGAACAAGCGCCACACATTATAAAATGCAGAAAACGTAGTATTTGTCGTAATTACGACATGACATTTAATACTAATAAATTTGTAGTAAGTACTTACCACTAGAAATACTGACAACGAGAAAAATTGGATTGACAGATAAGAACTCACTAAGGAAAAAATTAAAAAAACAGCACTATACAAAGTGCGGGTCACTCCAATAAACACAGAACCTGCCATCGGGACGCCAAATAACTTATTAAATAATTCTATTAAATCCAACAAGTTATTGTGTAAATATCTGTCGCTCAAAGTTGATGTTAAGTTTTTAGGACATCTTAATCTGTCATTTAAATTAATGAAATGCCTCTTTATTTCCAGGATTGCTATGCAAGATAGTATAATAAATATGTTAATTCTTAAAATAAAAATATTAATTATTACTAAAAATTGTTTGATGTTGTCTTGTATCAAAATGAATATAATCTGAAATGTGTACATTGGTAAGACTAAAAAGCACCAGTATATAACCATTACTTTGCAATGCAACTTTAATCCACTCTTTGAGTCCCTCTGTATTAAATTTAATGTTCTTACTGCGCTGTTAAATCTCTTTTCATTTAAGCACAAAGAAATTGATATTATTACGTTGCACAGTAACGAGGCAAAGCCTGAAAGTTTTACTAGAATTTTAATCCCTAAAGGTAAGTTTGGGCCTACAAAAGCATTAAATTTGTTATTCTTTGTCAGGCGAAAGTATTCAAAACACAATGTAAATGTAAAACTTATTATTAATATTTTATATAATTTCTTAATAATTTTTGATTTGGCCAATACTGGTGGATGCAGTGCCAGTAGTGTAGTAAAAATTATTAGAAACAGAGTTTTAATATGCATTTTTAAAACCTTTAATGTGTACACTAGGTTTAAGGGATTGGTATTTCTGTGCTTTAAGCAGTCTTCCCATCAAGAATTATTATGGAAAGCATGTTTAATAATAATAGAGACAGTTGATAAATTACAACAAATGAATTTGTTCATATTAAAAGTAAATCATTCTTTTTTTATATAAAGTTCTAGTCATATTATTTCCAAATTACAGTTCACAGGGTATTTCTTGTTTCTACAGCGTCCTTAAATAATATTATTCAGATATACAAAACAAAATATAATATTACAATAGACAATAATGTTCATGTAATTTCAATAGGTGAAGTTCTTCCCTTGTTGAAAACAAGGGTTGGTCTATTACTTAACCCCAAACATTAATCTAATCTTATAGATAAAATATTTATAATTTTTTTATTTCAATCTTAATTAACAATAAATAGTACTAAAATAACAATTATCCAACTATATTAGGCCGAAATGATATAATTAAAATTAGTATTACTAGGTGTATAGAAAATCAACTAATAGACAATAAAGCCACAGAATCATAGAATTATAAAACTACTTAAAAATAAAAATAAAACAAAAATTATATTTTAAATTCATTTTAATTAAAGTATGTGATCCCAAAGTAACGAGGGGCAGGCAGAAAATAACTCAGACAAAAACAATCAATTTTTCCACAATACCGTTCCACATGCCTTTCGTAATGATTCAATTGATTTAAATTTTAAGATTACGGGAATGCCATTTTAAATAGTAGGAACATTATATGAAAAACTCCGTTCAAACATAGATTGCGAGTAGATGGCATGATAGTACCTTTAAATCAGTGATTCCCAAAGGGGGTCCACGGTAGTAGATTTCATTTAAGCAATCAATGCAATAATCCACATACATAGATAGATTTGTTGCTTAGTTTTTACGTGAAAACGTAACAAACAGACCGACAATAAACTACGGGACTACGGTCTTGTTTTCGCAATTATAATATTAGCAGCAAAGTAGGGATTTTATAATGCACTATTTTATTATGTTAACTGTTAAATTATACATCAATTAAATTAAATTTAATTACGTAGTAATTAATTTGATATATTTAATAAAATTGTGTAAGTATTAGTTATTCGCAGTGTGGTAAACCTATAAAAACTTGCACATAATGACACCAATATCATGAAGCAGTGTTGCCAACAAGAAAATTACGAATATCACTACATCACTACAAAAATTCCGTTACTCCCCGCTTCATAATTCTGCTACAACCCGCTCTATTTTGGACTTCAAATTTGGATACCTGATATTTCTAATTTGTTAATTTTTTTTTACATAGGTATACAAACGAGAAAACTTACATAATGTAAGAGCCCGCGACGCAAACGAACGGCATTGGTAGTGACAGTGTATAAAACGCCCGGTCTGTCGCGCAGCATTTAGCCGGAAGTTACATTATTAGACGTTTTACTAATACTTATTTTATAAAAACTAAAATCCGCTAAGTTTTGCTCTCATTTTGTTCCACCGCCGCTACACCGCTCTACGCGGAGTAGAAATTCTTGTCCATTCTTGTCTCAGAGATTCGCAAAGACAGCGTAAGAAGACTCGTACTTGCACTGACTTGTTCAATTCGTCAATGAATAAATACGAATGTGAGAGACAAGCACGTTCATTTGTTTTCGAAGTTTTGAAAAGGAAAGTACCTATTTAAAAATATTTAAAAAAATATAAATTGGTAGTTAGGCACATACAAATTTATGTGAATCAAAGTTCAAATGTCACTTTGTTTGGGAGTGCTGGAGAAAAGTAAGTACAGTATTTTTATAAAATTTTAGTTTTGTACTCGTAGTTAGATTAATTACGCCTCTCATGACTTGAGTTATTAGTAGTTTAATATTTAAATCATGCACAATTACACGCGTACTCCTCAATAGTCTCCTTTTTTAAAGTTTGATTCATATCCAAAAATTCAAAATTAATTAAAATAAGGTTTTAAACACGGTATAGTTTTTATTATTCCTATGTCTTATTTAAATAGCTTAATTTTGTCCATAGATAACTGATGCTAAACATGACCGAATCTAAAAGGAAATGTAGACAGTACAGTATTGATTATTTGAAGTTTGGCTTCATTCCGTCATTATCCGACAAACACTTGCCTATGTGCCTTTTATGCAACAAAGTTTTAAGCAATGACGCTATGAAACTATCTAAGCTGGAGGATCATCTGAGAAGATGGCACCCTGATAAAACAGGTAAAGATTTGAAATACTTTTAAACACTCAAAGATAAACTTCAGAAGAGACCCACGGTGGATGGAATGTTCGCTTCGACGTCACAAAGAAACGATGATGGTTTGCAAGCGTCTTACAATATCTCGCTACTTTTAGCAAAATCCGGAAAACCGCATACTGTCGGAGAAAAGATAATTTTGCCAGCCGTTTAAGAGGCTTTAAACACTGTTTTACACAAACCTGCATCTGATATCATTAAAATAATTCCATTAAGCAACAACACAGTTCAAAGACGTATTGATGAAACGAGTTGTGATATTGAAAGCTTCTTGTGTAATTATTTGCATACGACTTATTTCTCTATATAGCTGGACGAGTCAACTTCACCTGGTAATGAAGCATTATTATTGGCATATGTTCGTTTTATTATGGATCAAGAAATCCACGAAGAAATACTCTTCGCGAGATCTTTGACAACCGACACTAAAGGCGAATCAATATTTAATGTTTTGGAAATGGAAAAAGCAATCCCTTTATCAAATATAATGCTAGTAGCAGCAGATGGAGCACCTGCCATGGCTGGGCGCTATCGTGGATTTATAAGACATTTAAAACAAAATGTACCCGGGGTATTAGCAATACACTGCGTCATCCATCGACAACATTTAGTCGCTAAAAATCTGGGTAGTAGATTGCATGAATCTCTTTAATAAATCATTAATGAGGTAATCTGAACCCGAAGCAACGCGTTAAATACGCGGTTATTTTCGCAGTTGCGTGAAGAATATGACGAGAACTTTCATCAATTACTTTTTCACACTGAAGTACGCTGGCTGTCGAAAGGCTTATGTTTGATCAGATTTTTTGCACTTTTCGAGACTGATTTAGGGTTTTTGGATGCAAAACATCCAATTTTAAAAGAAAATTCATTCAAGTGGAAACCAGACATGGCCTATTTAACAGATTTGGTTGCTAAATTTAATAAGGTTAACTTGCAGTTACAAGGTGACAGCCTAAATATGAATTAAACAAAGTTCATCATTTCAGCGTTTCTTGGCAGAATTAAGCTAATAAAGCAAAATATTGGACGGAGCGAATTTCCCCAGTTTCCCAATTTGTCACAGACAAACTGCCAGGAAGATGACGTTTCAACCTACGTTCAACATTTAAGTGCCCTCTATTCAGATTTTAAAACTAGGTTTGGTAATACCACAGTGGATAATGAATCCATATGGTGACATTGAAGAAACGGACGTTACAAAACAAAAGGAACTGATCGGAATAAGCATTAATGAAGAACTTAAGGTACAGTTTAAAAACGGATGTCAGAAATTCTGGCGTCAAAGAGACATACCTGTTCCTTATCCCGTATTATGGAATATGGCAAGAAAGTTTTTAATTGCTTTTACATCCTCATACCTAGTGGAAAGAGGTTTCAGCGCGGTTGCCACTCTTCTAACATAAAAAAGAAATAGAATGGACATCACTAACCGAGGAGATTTGAGATTGAACCTAACTAAATTGATGCAGGTTCAGCCCTCCCACTAAAAGTATTTATTTTGTGCTTAGCCATTTTATGTAACAGCTACTAATTTTTAATTTGGTTCATCTTAATTAAAATTTAATTAATAAATGTATAAAACTTAACATGTGTTTTCTTCATTTTTTACACTACACTTCAATGCAGTTAGAAATTTAAATCTTTAAGAGAGGGTAACACTATACCAGCTCTTAAAAACGCATTTGAACTTCCTAAATTTGCAAAAATTCAATATTAGGTCTACCCAAAACCGAAAAACATAGCAAGTGGTCTACGAAACAAAAAAGGTTGGGAACCACTGCGTTAAATCTTACATTCACAATGTGCACATTAGGGGAGAGACGGGGAATATCGACCACGCGGGTAAAACCGACCACCTAGTTTTACATTTAAATAACCCGCCAACATTTAATATCTACCGCGCCATCGATCCAAGACTAACCCTATTATTCAGTTTACCGCTCAAAGTGACGATATCACAACGCTTTTGGCAGAGAAAGAACAATTTGTTATTTGGTGGTTATTATTGCAAGAATTTTCGTATGAAAAAAAGGTAAGTAATCTAAATTGTGATTACATGAACTGATGTCCAGTAGTTAACAATATTACGTAGACATATTGATATCTAATTATGCATCGAATTTTGATTTAACCTTACTTTAAAAGGAATGAAACGAACTTTTGTTTGTGAGTGTACTTTCGGGTTATATCGACCAGAATGATCGGTTTTACCCGAAAGTGATCGATATTACCCGCCAACGACAAAGTATTATTATTTTATCTATATATATTTATTTTTAATTGCAGACACGATGCCATTTTCGTATAAAAGAAAGACAACTCGTGCCTCATGGTCCATAGAAGATCTAAAACGGGCTATATCGGCGGTAAGAAATGGAAATGGCATAAGAAAAGCCTCAAGATTATACGGAATTCCTTATGCAACTCTTCAAGATCATCTGCGGGGAAATACATCTGGGGTAAAGAATCAGTTAGGAAGAAAGACGATATTTACAGCTAACAAGAAACAGAGCTTTGCGACCAGATTATCCGCCTCTCCAAAATGTTTTATGGAGTTTCCCCACTTGATGTGCGTAAAACTGCTTATGAGTATGCCCAAGCCAATAAAATTAAACATAATTTTAATTTTCAAAAAAAAATGTGTGGTAAGGATTGGTACTATGGGTTTCTAAGACGAAATCCGAGAATCGCCCCTCGCAAACCTGAGGCAACGTCGTTAAATAGAGTCATTGCCTTTAATGCAAAAGAAGTCAACTTATTTTTTTCAAATCTGGAAATGTCTTTTCAAAATTATAAATTTACTCCTAATAGAATTTACAATGTTGATGAGACAGGGATCTCCAATGTACATACCCCAGGACGCATACTAGCAACTAAAGGTCAGAAACAAGTTGGTGCTGTTACCAGTGGTGAACGAGGAAAGCTGACAACTGTTATCTGTGCGATGAGGACCTCTGGTGATTTTGTCCCCCCCCATGTTTATTTTTGGTAGAGGGAAGATGCAATATGAGCTGACAAAAAACGGACCTACCAATGCCATTTATAGAGTATCAATAAATGGTTGGGTGAATGATGAATTATTTTTTGATTGGATGAAGCACTTTGCTGCCCAAGTTAAATGTTCTGAGAATGATAAAGTGTTATTGGTGATGGACAATCATTGTAGTCATTCTACTTTAAAAATTTTCGATTTCTGCAAGGAGAATGGTATTGTGGTCGTTACCCTACCTCCGCACACCTCCCACCGCTTGCAACCCTTAGACGTTTGTTTCTATGGGCCGCTTAAAACTGCATATATAATCAAGAATGTGGACATTTTATGAAATCTAGAGATTATCAGAAAATTCAACAGACTGATATGGCCGAAATATTTAAGAAGGCATATAACAGAACCGCGACTCTAGAAAAGGCAGTAAAAGGGTTCGAGACCACAGGCATATATCCACTAAATCCACACGTGATAAATGAAGAAGAACTTGCACCGACTCAAATCGTTGTTGACAAAAATACATCTGCGAGCGGCAAACAAAACAAACAACCAGGAAGTGAAGTAGAGTAGTCAGACAAGTACAATAATCCTAAACCTGGGCCTTCAGGAATATCAGTTAATAAAAAACCAATCAAAAGTTTTAAGAAAAGGAAGCATTCACAGGCCGATGATTATTCTAGTGATGATTCAGGATCCATCGAACTGGTAACTGATACAGATGAGAGTGACGAAGATGACAAAACAGTGGAAGTTAAAATATCTTTTACAGATTTATTACCTGCACCAAAAAATAAAAACCATCCGCGTAAAGAACACTCCAGAAAAATGCATTCAAAAATCTTCACTTCTACACCTAACAGAAAGGAACTTGAATCCAAAAAAAAATGCGAAGGATAGAAAAGAAAGTTTAGCAAAAAACAAACAAGTTAAACGAAGTTTAGTTGACCAAGATGAAAAAAGGCAAGAAAAATCCATTAAGAAGAAAAACAACCAGGAAGTGGCAACCGAGCCTTGTTTCTTATGCGGGGAATTCGGCAGGGATGGAGAATGGTGGCTTGTATGTATTACCTGTGGTGTACCAGCTCATGCAGAATGTGCAGGCTGCGAAATCCATAATGATTACATTTGCGATTTCTGTTGCAATAAATAATTTTGCTGTATTTTCTACATTTTTTATGTGAACGGTTTTACCCGACAATGTCGGTTAATATCGACCGGTGACGTTTTCTGATTTAATATCTTTTTTACGATATTGTAACTTTAGAATTATTTTATGTTTTTAGATTTACTTAGTTAAATATGTAATTATAACAATGTGACTATTACATTTATGTTTTCTATTCATTCTGAATTTTTTGAAATTATTTTCTTTAAGTTTATTGACGGGGAATACTAAGTCTATTGCTTTTTTATACTGCTTTTTTTCAACTAGTTTTTCAATTAAAGATACATTATATTAATTATTGACTGCAATTTGTTTAATAATATTTAATATTTATATTTAAATTCTTGGACCTTCTGTCTCGAAAGTTCTTTAATTCTAATCAAAATTACGTTTCGGCCGTAGCGTGGGCCTTCATCAGATTTTGAACATCTTGATATGAAAGATTTTCGTCATCTCACAACACAAGTTGGACAATTACATGTACGTCACAAACATTTTGTTTAAAATTACGGAAATTAAAACTTTACACACTTAAGCGTGGCCATGCTGTTATAAACTGTTTTTAATTAGAATTAAAGAACTTTCGAGACTCTACATGGTTTCATTTTAATTCTTGAATGATTTTTTAAGGGACCTTATACCCAAGAAAAAAAAAACACTTTTAAAAAATAATATTTAATTCGTTATTGAAACTGTCCTTTGAAAGAGGGAAATTTACCAATCTATGAATAAAACTATTGTAAGCCGAAATTTTATAAGAGTAAGGATAATTAGAAGTATTACTGTGTATCGTTATATAGTGTACGATGGTTTATAAAAAGTTTGAAACTCATGTTTAATATTTTTAATAGTTACAGTGAAGTCCAAGAAATTAATAGCATGGTGATGTTCCAATTTAATAGTGAATTTTATGATTTAAGAAGTAGTCCATATTCTGTGGCGAGATTGTAAATAGAAATAAAGGTCTGTCTTTACCACCAAATAACTTTATTTGCCCCTCTAGGGTAGAAAACAAGGGTTATAAAAATACATAAAATGACGATGAATTAAATTAAATTTCTTAATGCATGTGTTGTACTAGTTTCGACTTTAGAGAAAGTCATCCTCAGCAACTAACCATTTAAGAGATTTTTATATGAAAAGAAGTTAATACAGTTGGGGGAGCAGAGAGGTGATTCAATAATACAATACAATATAATGCAGATTATGCAACCTTTGGAATCGACAGGAGTTGAGTATAAGAACGATGTATCTCCATGTGAAGGTAGGGGTTGATTTATACGCAAGTAGAATTAAGGACTTTAATCATAGTCGAGGGATTTAAGCAATGTTGAAGTCAAAACGTGTTGAGAAAGAAGAATTGTAACATATCAATTCATTCTCTTTTCAGTGAAACTAAATTAGCGAGGGGACATGCTTAATGTTATGGTGGATTGAATATTTGTTAATGAAATTAAATGAACTTATTATTCTAAAAAAGGGGGATTGTCAAAATGAGACTATGTCAATTCAAATAAAATGGGAATGCATCTGAAAAGAGAAAAATTTTTCAAATTTTAGGAACTAATAGATAGCAATAAGGTTTTGTTTTTTGGTTCACAACTTAACGGTTTGTTAATTATATTTGTAATAATATCATGACTCATGTACTCACCAAGTGGTCACTATTCACTTGTTGAAAATAAAATTAAATTAAATTAAATTAAAATTTTAGGACATTAGATTGTTGACTTCTTGTTTTTCATTTTGTTGCCAGGTGAATAAATTAATTTTAATCTTTTAAGCAATGTTGAAGTCAAAACGTGTTGAGAAAGAAGAATTGTAACATATCAATTCATTCTCTTTTCAGTGAAACTAAATTAGCGAGGGGACATGCTTAATGTTATGGTGGATTAAATATTTGTTAATGAAATTAAATGAACTTGTTATTCTAAAAAAGGGGGGTTGTCAAAATGAGACTGTCATTTCAAATAAAATGGGAATGCATCTGAAAAGAGAAAAATTTTTAAATTTTAGGAACTAATAGATAGCAATAAGGCTTTTTGTTTCACAACTTAACGGTTTGTTAATTATATTTGTAATAATATTATTAATCATGTACTCACCAAGTGGTCACTATTCACTTGTTGAAAATAAAATTAAATTAAATTAAATTAAAATTTTAGGACATTAGATTGTTGACTTCTTGTTTTTCATTTTGTTGCCAGGTGAATAAATTAATTTTAATCTTTTAAGCAATGTTGAAGTCAAAACGTGTTGAGAAAGAAGAATTGTAACATATCAATTCATTCTCTTTTCAGTGAAACTAAATTAGCGAGGGGACATGCTTAATGGTATGGTGGATTGAATATTTGTTAATGAAATTAAATGAACTTGTTATTCTAAAAAAGGGGGGTTGTCAAAATGAGACTGTCATTTCAAATAAAATGGGAATGCATCTGAAAAGAGAAAAATTTTCAAATTTTAGGAACTAATAGATAGCAATAAGGCTTTTTGTTTCACAACTTAACGGTTTGTTAATTATATTTGTAATAATATTATTAATCATGTACTCACCAAGTGGTCACTATTCACTTGTTGAAAATAAAATTAAATTAAATTAAATTAAAATTTTAGGACATTAGATTGTTGACTTCTTGTTTTTCATTTTGTTGCCAGGTGAATAAATTAATTTTAATCTTTTAAGCAATGTTGAAGTCAAAACGTGTTGAGAAAGAAGAATTGTAACATATCAATTCATTCTCTTTTCAGTGAAACTAAATTAGCGAGGGGACATGCTTAATGGTATGGTGGATTGAATATTTGTTAATGAAATTAAATGAACTTATTATTCTAGAAAAGGGGGATTGTCAAAATGAGACTATGTCATTTCAAATAACATGCATTAAGAAATTTAATTTAATTCATCGTCATTTTATGTATTTTTATAACCCTTGTTTTCTACCCTAGAGGGGCAAATAAAGTTATTTGGTGGTAAAGACAGACCTTTATTTCTAGTGAATTTTATGTTCTTGTGTAAGTTATTAATAAAGTCTAAAAAGTTTTCTAATTGTCTCTCCGTACCCACGAAACGTTAATTTTTTTTTATGTTTCAAATTGAACGGTGAATTCAAAATTATGTTCGATGTGGGAAAAAACCATTGGTGTACCTACCATTCTTTTCCTCAAAAATATCGAAGTCAGTGCCTATAGGCACACCACTGTTAAAGCTGAAATTTTTTTGTGTTGAGGAATATGCACAATATCTCAAATAGTTGTGAAAATATTAACTAATTTCCAGCTTTTTCCTAAAGCCTTAACACTCCAGCAAACTATCATTAATCTTTCATGTAGATTCGCACCCTTAAATATTCGCTTATCATTAGTGAACACCCTGTATATTTCTTAAGCTGAAATTAATTATCTACTTACCCAACAAACTGCTGACAATAGGAAATACTGGAATGTTACAGGAGAACCCATTTGTGGGAAAATTACAAGAACAGCAGTATATAAAGTTCGGGTAACTCCAATAAAAACAGAACATGTCATCGAAACGCCACATAACTTATTAATTAATTCCAATAAATTCATTAAGGTATTATGTAAATATCCGTCATTCAAAATTGATCTTACATTTTTAGGACATCTTAATCTTTCATTTAAGTTATTTAAGTGTTTCTTAATTTCCAAGATTGTTAGGCAAGCTACTGAAGTAAGTATGTTAAGTCTTAACATAAAAACCATTAGTATTAAAAACAATTCTTTACCTTCATCTTTGGCCAAAATACTTATAACATGAAATGCATAAATTGGTGTAATAAAAAGACACCAGTATATAATTACTATTTTAAAATGCGACTTTAGACCAATTTTTGTTTCCTTCCGTATAAGTTTTAATATTTGTACTGCGTTGCTAATTTTCTTTTCGTTCAAGCACAAAGAAATTGATAATATTACGTTGGACAACAAAGTGGCAATACCTGAAAACCTGATCAGAATTTGAAGCACTAAGTGTAAGTTTGGACCAACAATAGCATAAAATTTATTACTCACACTCAAACGACAGAATTCAATAGACGATATAACTGTAAAACTTATTATTATAATTTGATTTAATTTCTTCAAATCTTTTGATTTGGCCAATACTGGTGGATGCAGTGCTAGTAGTGTAGGAAAAATTATTATAAATAGATTTTGTTTGACATGCATTTTTAAACCCTTTTTGGTAAAAGCCAAACGATTCATATTTTCGATCTTCAAACAGATATTCTATGTACCTATTTACACTTAAGTATGCATATTTAATATTAATAAAGTATTGTATAGATACACTAGTTGATAAATTACAACAATAAGTTCATTCCATGAAAAGTAATACATCACATAAATCATTCATTTTTTAATGAAATTCTAGGCATATTATTTTTAAATTATAGTGGTTTCATTTTATTTTGTGCTTCTACGTTGAAGGATCTTCAAACTTAATATAAGTTAATACTATTACAAATTACTCCTACCAGATGCGAATGATGTCTTGATAAATTTCCCCACACGGACAGGGCAACGAGTCGCTGCGAAAGCCGATGACGAGAACGAAAATTTTTATAATTCGTATCGTCTAATTATGCAGAAATTATGAACTAGCGAATTGCACCTTCTTCTTTAGGTGCCTTGTCCGCCTCGGACGTTGGCAATCAACAGCGCTATCTGTACTTTGTCTATGGCTCGACGGAACAATGTGGTGGTGCTCACTCCGTACCATTGTCTTAGGTTTTTTAGCCAGGATACTCTTCTTCTACCCGGGCCTCTTCGTCCCTCGATCTTCCCTTCTATAATGAGTTTTAAAAGTCGATACTTGTCATTCCTTAAGATGTGGCCAAAATATTCCAATTTGCGCTTTTTTAGTGTGAACAGAACCTCCGGCTGTTTATCGAGGCGTTGAAGCACCTCGGTGTTACGCACTCTTTCTACCCAAGAAATTCTTAGGATCCTTCTGTACGACCACATTTCAAAGGCCGCCATTTTTTTGCACATCGCATCTGTTAAGGTCCAAGCTTCCATTCCATAGAACAGTATGCTGAAAACGTAACAGCGAAGCAATCGGACGCGCAAAGGCAAGCTTAAATCTCTATTGCAAAGTATCTGACGCATCCTCAGGAACGAAGCACGAGCTAGTTCTATTCTTGCACGAATCTCCTGCACTGCACCATTGGGTTTAATTCAGAGAAATGGAACAATAAAGTTATTAAGGCATTTGATACGGTAATTTCCTGGTTCGCCACGTTCTGATTCACCACGAAAAGGAAATTTACCTGTTTTAGTAGCAGTTTGCCACGGTAATTAGATACCCTAACACGTCAGTACAGATTCGAAACTCGTCCTTTCGTCTATTACGTCAGTGAGGCTACCTGGGTCAATCCCATTGTGTACACACGTTGTGGACATAATACCCATGCCAATATTATTATTAAATTGGTATACATACATTCAGTACTAATAATTATCTGAAATCCGACCCTTTATAATTTTCTTTTTTATTGCCAAGCTCTTGTATACACAATGGGATCAGTATGAATATTGGAAATTTCAATTTTCAAATTCTAGACGGGCTTTATGGTCTAATTATGTATCACCAGGTATACAATAATACCTATTAAGAAAATTAGGCCTTATTTTAGTTTCACTTTGCACCTTCATATTAAGCTGTGAACATCGAATAGAAAAACGCGCGACAGTGACAATTAATTATGAAGTTTTTTGAAACTAAAAGAGGTCGTCCAAAACTCACCTACTTAGGTTACATTATAAGTATAACCATTTACGAAGTAATAAAGACGGGACTATAACCTGGAGATGTAGGTACATCCCGAAAGTGTTGTGGTTATTTAACTTCTCGCCAATCAGAAGTTATACGTAAAACAAAGCACAGCTGCATTCCAAATCAGGCTAGTGTGGAAGTTGAGAAGGCTTTAATGGCATGCAGAAAACGAGCTTGAGAGGAACTGACCCCAATTCCTCAAATTTTCAATCAATCTTTGGCTACTGTTAAGGACGCTGGCTTAGATTTTGTGACTGAAGTTCCGTCATTTCTATCTAAGAAGAGTGCTCTCTACAAAGAACGACGAAAGTCAATTGGAGCTGTGAGTTTCAAAAAATCTTGGGAGATAATTCTACCCCAGAATCTTGCGGATAGTTTTCTAGCAGTTGATAATTTAACGGACAATGACAGGATTCTTGGATTTGTTAGCAAAAGAGGACCAAGCAGTATTGTTCCGAGTATTGTTCAAAGCACCACGTTTTTTGGAGATGGAACTTTCAAAAGTTGTTGTAAGCAATTTTCTCAACTTTATACAATTCATGCGGACATAGGCGGTACACACGAAGCCACGTCCATAGTGCCTGTTTTCTATTCTTTACTGCCGAATAAGAAAGAGTGCACATTCCATCCATTTTATCTCTTAAAACTAACATTATTTCATGTATTAATTGATTGCTAAATTGATAAATAAATTTGGTTTGAATATGAATTTGAATTTGAACATACAAACGACTATTTAGATTAATTAAAACAGCATTTCCTGAATGGAATCTGATTTACTTCAAAATTGACTTTGAAATTCCAGTACTTAATGCCTTTCGTGAACTATTTCGTGGTGCCAGATTGAAAGGTTGTAACTTCCACTTTAATCAGTGTCTTTGGAGGAAAGTTCGATCATTGGGATTGTCAAAGGATGGATGGCTATACATTATGGAGACGTCCTCACAGTTAAGAAGTATAGAAGAATTCAACGATTATTTTGTAAACCAATGGTTAGCAAATGACATTATCGGTGATATGTGGTCGTGTTTTAATGAAAGGCATCGTACCACCAATGCTTTGGAAGGTTGGCATAATCGTCTCAATCGTGCTGTTGGGAAATATAGTCCCAACATCTGTGAACTAGTGCACCATTTAAAAAATGATTGTCAGTATTATGCATTCATTATTGATCAAGTAAATTTTAATATAACTCCAAAAAAGAGACCCAAACACAATATTAATATTGATTTTATAATTAAAGGCACTGTTGTAAGAGTCAAATATTTTAAAGTAAAATAGTTTAGACTAACATGATATTATTGGTCTCTTTCGGCAATCAGGCGCCTGGTATTTAAAAATCTATTTGTTATTGTTTCGCTGCCGATGTGTTGAATCGACGCATAGAGACCCAGATTGTTTATAATAATATGAAATATAATATGTATCGATAACGAGGCTATTTTTAAGAAGGCATTAGGTAGATGGATAAGAAGAATTGGTCACGTATTATATTGTGGTATTTAGCAAAGTAAAGTTGAGTACATTCTCGGTCCTAATAAATTTAAGTGATTTTATTTTAAAAATACGTTTTTATTTATGTTCTTACAAAGCAGCGGTGGGATACTACCTGCATAAAATATAGTGCCGAATTTAAACATAGATTTTCATAATGGGGAGGTAAAAAAAACGCAGTTATAAAAAAAAACCGGGTGATAAATTGTCATCTAGTGAGTCGTCGAGTCGGTCAGATAGCTCTACGAGTGACTCGTCCGATGATGAGAGCGTAAAAACAAAATTAAAACGGTTAAAGTGTTTAGAAAAATATGTAGCAACTATTAAAAGTGTTAACGTTTTGTCGAGTGATAATAAAGTTATTCCGTCGTTTGATCCTCAAAATAATGAACAAAACATTGAACATTGGGTTGACAGGGTCGACGAGTTAGCGAAGTACCATAAATGGGACGACACAACTGTTGCTAAATTAGTGGCCGGTCGACTTACAGGACTAGCGCGGACATGGTATGATTGTCAAGATGATCTTATTCCGAAATGGAGACAAATGAAACAGCTTCTCATTAATCAATTTAGGAGACCGTTACCTTTTGGAATTCTTTTAAAAGAAGCTAGTAACTACGAGGCAAGACCTGGGCAAAATTTGAGTGAGTATTGTTTAACTAAACTTAGTAAGTTGAAAGCTTTAAGACTTAAAATACCTGAAGAGCACTTGGTTGACGCTATTATAACAGGAGTTAATAATGAAAATATTGTTAGGGCTGCCAGGTCCTCTAGATTTAAGACCACAAATGAGTTGTATGCTTATTTAAGTACAATAAAATGTATACCACCAATGAAGATAGAACACAAGAGAATAATTGGCGCACCAAGTGGCTCTTCATATTCGAAGCATGTTGCTAGTAGTAGCCATAGTAATGAAGTGAAACGAAAAATAGTTTGTTATAACTGTCAAGGAGATCATTTTGTCAATAACTGTCCAAAGCCTAAAGTGTCTTGTTACAATTGTAGAAAATGGGGTCATAAACAGAACAAATGCCCAAAATTAACCAATGAAGTCAATGAAGTAAAACAAAGTGAAATTTTGGACCATATATTAGAACTGTAATATTATATAATTTGAAATTTAATTGTTCGATTGATACCGGAAGTAGTAGAACCTTGATACGTCAGAATGTTATTGATAAGTTGAATCTTGAAGTAGAAATAAGGAACGACATTACGTTAAGCGGATTTTCTGGAGATTTGGTAACCGGTGTAGGCACAGTAGATATTAATATATGAATTGGAGAGGCTTCTGTTAAATTGGCAGCAATTGTTATAAGTAATGAAGGAATGCGATATGATTGTATAATTGGAAATGACTTTCTAGATTTACCACATATTTTATTTTATAAGATTGGAACTAATTTCGTAATAAAGCAATTAGGCATTCTGAGATATACTAAAGAACTAACGTGTTTTGAAGGTAATAGAAAATATTATGTCTTTGTTTGGTGTGCCTAATCGTATTATAAGCGATCGTGGAAGTGCATTCACATCTAATACATTTAAATTGTTTTGCGAGTCGTATGCGATAAAACACGTGTTAAATGGGGTAGCGTGTCCCAGAGCCAATGGACAATGTGAGATGTATAACAGAACTATTCTGAATATGTTAGCAACATCATGAATAGAGGATGATGGCACCATGTGGGATACTTACGTTAAAAAGATCCCGAGCGCAATGAACTCAGCGTTTAATAAAGGAATAGGTGTTTCTCCTGCTGAAACATTATTTGGGTATCAACCTGTATCTACAGCTGATGCAGTACTTTTAAATTCGATTCGTACTGATATTGACAGAATAGATGTCAGGAGCCTAAGAACGAAAGTGAAAGAGCACATAGTGAACGACCAACGAAAGCAGAAGGAAATATTTGACAGGGCAAGAAAGAATGCCAAAACGTATAATGTGGGTGATCTTGTGTTAGTATTAATCACTAGTGATACTAATACTGGGTGTTCCAGGAAGTTGAATGCAAAATTCAAAGGGCCCTTCAAAGTATCGAAAGTGTTACTAAATGATCGGTACGAGGTAGAGGATCTCAGAGAAGGGCGCCTCTTTTCAAAAAGGGACGTGGTTTCACCCGATAAAATGAAGCCGTGGATATCTATACAATGTGAAGATTAGAATGTGGGCAGTTGCCCTAGGATGTGAGCTTTTGTGCTCTAGGATGTAGGCTGTTGCCTTGGAAGGTGGAAAGTTGCCTTATCACGTGAGCTCCTGCTCTAGGATATACATTGTCGACAATGGATGTAGGTTGTTGCGTACCTTAGGATGTGAGCTTTTGCTCTAGGATGTGGGCAGTTGCCCTAGGATCGGAGCTTTTGCTCTAGGATGTGGGCAGTTGCCCTAGGATCGGAGCTTTTGCTCTAGGATGTGGGCAGTTGCCCTAGGAGTGGAGCTTTTGCTCTAGGATGTGGGCAGTTGCCCTAGGATCGGAGCTTTTGCTCTTAGAAGGTGGGCTGTTGCCCTGGGATGTGGTACAGTGTTTTTTTTCTATATGATAGCGAACTGATGGATTATATTATATGTCATGATAATTTTTAGAATAAATGTCATAATTTTTAGAATAGAACATGTTAATATTATGATGCTTTGCTTGGTTAAGTGGGCGATTAGAATGTGAATCTCAATTATCTGTAAGTGGTTGGGGACAACCACAGTTGTAGCATGGCCGAATGTAAGAGTCAAATATTTTAAAGTAAAATAGTTTAGACTAACATGATATTATTGGTCTCTTTCGGCAATCAGGCGCCTGGTATTTAAAAATCTATTTGTTATTGTTTCGCTGCCGATGTGTTGAATCGACGCATAGAGACCCAGATTGTTTATAATAATATGAAATATAATATGTATCGATAACGAGGCTATTTTTAAGAAGGCATTAGGTAGATGGATAAGAAGAATTGGTCACGTATTATATTGTGGTATTTAGCAAAGTAAAGTTGAGTACATTCTCGGTCCTAATAAATTTAAGTGATTTTATTTTAAAAATACGTTTTTATTTATGTTCTTACACTGTAGATAAACTTGTAAAAAATGAAATTGATATTTCTGAGTCCATAAATAAGCTTAAATATGTTGTCAAATTAAATTAGATTTATTATTTGTATAAATGTCAAATTTAAATAAAAGAACATGTGAAACAATTTTCTTCTTAGCCAAGCTTTCGATAATGTTTATTATCTTCTTTAAATTTAAAATTATGAGAACCAATACATGGTATACAAAAAAAAAATTTAATACTTAACTTACGTATAATTTTAAGATAGTTTTGCAAGAAAAGGCATAAAATCTAGGCAGGTAAGTAAAAAAAGTATGTATGGCAAAACAGCACTCGTTAGAAAATATAAAAATTATGCGTGGTCAAACAGCACTTTTTTATGGCCGTAGCAAAACGGCACGTGGCAAATGTGGAATAATCCTTTGATACAGGGTGTCCGGTAAGTACCTCCTAATTTCTCGGGAGCATACAGAGGAGGTATAATAACCCTAATTTCTAATAGAAAAATAATTACCTGGGTACCCCTTAACCAAAGGGGGCACCCAGCGATTTATTTCTTTGGCTGTAACTTTTGAACCGATTTGTATATTTTAATGAAATTTTAATATTTTATAGAGGTCATAAAGAGTCATTAAACTATAACACAGTAGATGGTTTACAACGTCAGGGAAGTCAGGAAGGGTTCAAATGCAGAAATGGCGGTACAGAGCTATTTGTTGTATTAAAGCTGTTTATAGAACAAAAAGGTGCTTGAAAGAAACATTTAAAGAGCATTATCTAAAATAACTCTGCTTGCGGTCCCTACACAGTAAATAAGCTCTTTCTGCGATAAATGTACACCAAAATTGTTATTGGGATTATTTGAAATCGAAGCATGGTTTTTTATATCTTTAAACCTCTTCTTCACTTTTTTCCGAAATGCATCCGATTTTTTAAAATTTTTCAACTTTGATATACAGGGTGGCTGATTAGTGCGAGAAAGTCCAATATCTCCGTTGTTCTTTAAAATATCGAAATTTATTAAATGCAAAGGTTCTAGGATAAACAAGAGCGCAAATTTTAAAAATATTTTTGGATATACAGGATGCGCCAAAAAAGTGGGGTTTAGCAAAAATGTATTTTTTCAAATGGAACACCCTATATGTTATATTATTTTTGGATTCTACATAAAATTATAGTAATTTTTTAATAAGTGCATTATAGGTCTAAACTTAATAGTTTCCGAGTTATCGACTTTTCCAAAATGACATTTTTGAACTTTGACAGCTTCTAGTTTTCTAACGGTACTTCTTAGAGCAAAACGGCTTACATGTCCCTATCTTACTTTTTAATTGTCTTCAAAAAAATATCAATTTCCGGTTAAACCGGATGTAACTCGAAAGTCGGAAATATACTACTTCCGGTTTAACCGGAAATTAATATTTTTGGGAAGACAATTAAAAAGTAAGATAGGGACATGTAAGCCGTTTTGCTCTAAGAAGTACCGTTAGAAAATTAGAAGCTGTCAAAGTTCAAAAATATCATTTTGGAAAAGTCGATAACTCTAAAACTATTAAGTTTAGAACTACAATGCACTTATTGAAAAACAACTGTAATTTTATGTAGCATCCAAAAATAATATAACATATAGGGTGTTCCTTTTGAAAAAATACATCTTTGCTAAACCCCACTTTTTTGGGGCATCCTGTATATTCAAAAATATTTTTAAAATGTGCGCTTTTGTTTATCCTAGAACCTTTGTATTTAATAAATTTCGATATTTTTAAGAACAACGGAGATATTGGACTTCCTCGCACTAATCAGCCACCCTGTATATATCCATATTTTTATGAAGTTGCACTAAAAAAAATACCCATTTTATTTTTTTATTCAATATAGGAATTTAAAGCTGTGTTGTCGCTTCGTTTTAAACCGAAATGCTCGATAAAAAACCGTTTGCCTCCATTAAATCTTGTTGCCTTAAAAATGCTTTATAATGTTTTTTTAAAGAATATTTTGGCTGTACTAACGTTGCACAATATTACCCATATAACACTTTCTCGTATTTATCTCATAACAGTGGTTTAAAGCTTGTCAATTTCGCTAAATACTCTTAACGAGTACATAAATAGAGTAAAAATGCTTATAAAGCTTCTTTGCTCTATAACAAATACTCTGTAGGTAATTTTGGAAAGCCCCATAATAACACTTCTTATTATTTATATTACAAGAGTGGTGTAAAGCTTGTGAGTTTTGCTAAAAACTCTTAACGAGAACATAAATAGAGCAAAATTGCTCATAGAGCTTCTTAGCTCTTTAAGAAATACTCTGTAGATATCCCTGTGAAGATTTATTGAGAACATTTTAGAAATGTTCTTACAACCAAGAACTGTGGGTAATTTGCTACTAGAGCAAAATTGTGGTGACGAAAAGCTTAATACAACAATTTTGAACATTTAGAGCCCTTATCCACTGTTTATGAGATAGAAATGTTGTATAGGCAGGAACTTATAAGGGAACTTTGCTAGTTGGGCGGTGAATTCAAAAATATGTTTTCTTGGAAAGAAAACGCCACCGTTAAAGCTGAAAATTATTTTTGCACTGAAGAATATGCACCTTTATTAACTGTGGCTATTTACTAAATATCACTGAAATACTACAAGTAGTTTCCAAAATATTAATTTATTTCCATTTTTTTTTCCTCAAACTTTAACATCCCGTATATTCGTAAGCGTAGTTCATCAAGCAAACTATCATTAATTTTTCATGCATATTCACACTAGAGATGCGCAAAATTTTTGAAACATCGATGTTGACGTCAAATGATACATCAAATACTAAATATATCGATGTTGTAAAAAAATCGGACAGAAAATATCGATGTTTATAAACATCGATGTCTTTATAAATATCGATAAATATGTTTAAAATAACTTATACATTTTACAAGTAAAATCCATAAAATCCCAATGAACTATAAGCGTTTCACCTACGAAAAAAAAAACCTGTGGAGTATATAGAACCTAAATGCTAAAAAGAGCGTGAAAACTATATTAAAACTGGATTTAAAATATCGGTACCAAATTTCAATAAAATCGGGAAAAAGATATTTAAAGGAATGATAAAAAAACGATTTTTTTAAAAAAACTTTACCACCCTATGTAAATCAATAACGGGGCAAGTCCGAATACATGTTCAAATGAACTTTTTCTGTTAGAATATCCTATAGAATCACTCCCTTAAGTTACGTACCGTACTTCTGAAACACCCTGTATAGGCTGATGGAACGTAAAATTATTTTCTAGAAAACTTATCCGACTAAAGTGTATTATTTTAGCAAAAAATAAATATCTCTATTTAATATTTTTAAAATGCGAAACTAAAGCTTTGTAGGTATTTCTGCCGACAGCGTTACCCCGAATATTTTCGTCGTTGGCCTCGGAAGTTCTCGGAAGATATGTAAGGTAATTGTGGATAGGTCAATTTTATTTGTAATACTGTTTAAAATAAAATGTCAAGTTTTAATTGAAAAAAACATCGGAAAGAACATCGCAAAAAATATCGATGTTAACGAATAATATCGAATAAAAAAACATCGAAAATCAAAATACAAAAATCGATGTTTTCAAAACATCGATACATCGTGCGCATCCGTAATTCACACCTTTAAATATTCGTATATCATTTAGGACCACCCTGTATATTTCCCAAGTTTAAATTAATTACCTACTTACCAAAGAAACTGCTGACAATAAGAAATACTGGGATGACATAGAAGAACCCATTAGGGGAAAAATTACAAGAACAGCAGTATATAAAGTTCGGGCCACTCCAATAAAAACAGAACATGCCATCGAAACGCCACATAACTTATTAATTAATTCCAATAAATTCATCAAGTTATTATGTAAATATCTGGCATTCAAAATTGATCTTACATTTTTAGGGCATCTTAATCTTTCATTTAATTTAATTAAGTGCCTCTTAATTTCCAAGATTGCCAGGCAAGCTACTAAATTAAATACGTTCATTCTTAACACAAAGACCATCACAATTAAAAACAATTCTCTACCTCCACCTTGGTCCAAAATATTTATAACCTGAAACGTATAAATTGGTGTAACTAACAAGCACCAGTATATAATTACTATTTTTAAATGCGACTTTAATCCAATTTTTGATTCATTCCGTATGAGTTTTAATGTTTGTACTACGCTGCTAATTTTATTTTCGTTCGAGCACAAAGAAATTGATAATATTACGTTACACAGCAAATTAGCAAACCCTGAAAACTTCATCAGAATTCTAAGCACTAAGTGTGAGCTTGGACTAACAACAGCATTAAAATTATTCAGAGTTAAACGACAGTATTCAGTGGACAATATCACTGTGAAACTTATTATTATGATTTGATTTAATTTCTTCAAATTTCTTGATTTGGTCAATACCGGTGGGTGCAGTGCTAGTATTGTAGTAAAAATTTTGAGAAATATAGTTGGCTTAACTTTCATTTTTAAAGCCTTTAGGATAACAGCCAAGAGATTCATATTCATTAGGGTAAAAGTCAAGAGATTCATATTGATGGAACGTAAAATTATTTTCTAGAAAATTTATCCGACTAAAGTGTATTATTTTAGCAAAAAATAAATATCTCTATTTAATATTTTTAAAATGCGAAACTAAAGCTTTGTAGGTATTTCTGCCGACAGCGTTACCCCGAATCTTTTCGTCGTTGGCCTCGGAAGTTCTCGGAAGATATGTAAGGTAATTGTGGATAGGTCAATTTTATTTGTAATACTGTTTAAAATAAAATGTCAAGTTTTAATTGAAAAAAACATCGGAAAGAACATCGCAAAAAATATCGATGTTAACGAATAATATCGAATAAAAAAACATCGAAAATCAAAATACAAAAATCGATGTTTTCAAAACATCGATACATCGTGCGCATCCGTAATTCACACCTTTAAATATTCGTATATCATTTAGGACCACCCTGTATATTTCCCAAGTTTAAATTAATTACCTACTTACCAAAGAAACTGCTGACAATAAGAAATACTGGGATGACATAGAAGAACCCATTAGGGGAAAAATTACAAGAACAGCAGTATATAAAGTTCGGGCCACTCCAATAAAAACAGAACATGCCATCGAAACGCCACATAACTTATTAATTAATTCCAATAAATTCATCAAGTTATTATGTAAATATCTGGCATTCAAAATTGATCTTACATTTTTAGGGCATCTTAATCTTTCATTTAATTTAATTAAGTGCCTCTTAATTTCCAAGATTGCCAGGCAAGCTACTAAATTAAATACGTTCATTCTTAACACAAAGACCATCACAATTAAAAACAATTCTCTACCTCCACCTTGGTCCAAAATATTTATAACCTGAAACGTATAAATTGGTGTAACTAACAAGCACCAGTATATAATTACTATTTTTAAATGCGACTTTAATCCAATTTTTGATTCATTCCGTATGAGTTTTAATGTTTGTACTACGCTGCTAATTTTATTTTCGTTCGAGCACAAAGAAATTGATAATATTACGTTACACAGCAAATTAGCAAACCCTGAAAACTTCATCAGAATTCTAAGCACTAAGTGTGAGCTTGGACTAACAACAGCATTAAAATTATTCAGAGTTAAACGACAGTATTCAGTGGACAATATCACTGTGAAACTTATTATTATGATTTGATTTAATTTCTTCAAATTTCTTGATTTGGTCAATACCGGTGGGTGCAGTGCTAGTATTGTAGTAAAAATTTTGAGAAATATAGTTGGCTTAACTTTCATTTTTAAAGCCTTTAGGATAACAGCCAAGAGATTCATATTCATTAGGGTAAAAGTCAAGAGATTCATATTTTCGGTTTTCGAACAGATATTCTATAAACCTATTTACATTTAAGTATTCATATTTAATGTTAATAAAATATTGTCTAGATAAAGTAGTTGATTAGTTACACAATTACTTTATTCCATTAAAAAGGAGGGGAGGGTGGGCCACAGTGAGACAAAAAAAAAAGTTTTTAATTCATATTTATTAGCGAAGTCTGACAAATCGACAACTGAGTATTGCTAATGAAACTTCAACACATTGCAAAAGTAATCCTATTTGCAATTAAGAAGCACATAGAAAATAACTACTAAAAATTACTAGACAAAAAAAACGTTACAACTGTTTCCTTGTGGCCCACTGATGGGCCACAGTAAAACATCCAGTAGGCCACAATGAAACAACGTATTTTTATTAACGCATGTTCAATAATGTGAAATCTAGTTCAAATTTAAAAGATGACTAACGCCTTTTTGTTTTTCCCAGGCAAGCAGGTGCTGGTAGGATTATTTTTATGTCGTCCAGCAGTGGCACCGATGCCACGTCCGGAACAACAGGAAACACAAAGTGGCGTTCATCTTTTAATCTTCTTCTCATGAAATTAATTTCTACATCGTTTTCACGATCATTTTCTTTAGCAACTTGTCCTATATAAAATACTGCTATTTTTGTTTTGAAAAGCACTAGCATGAAATCGCCAAGTATGGGTTCTCTATCCAGTTCTTCGAATCCAGAAGGATCTAATGTCGGTGGCTATTCTATATCATCATCAGAATCTCCCTCTATAGAGCTTAAATCTGCAACTTCATCTTCAGACGATGACACGTCACTTAAAAGCTTTTTTTTTTCGTAAAAGTGAGCTTTTCTTTAAGAAAACCTTGCGTTGTTTTTCAGTTTCTTTTGCCTAAAAGAAACCCTTTTCAGGAGTGTCCGTTGCAATACAACTACGTCCTTTGGTACGTGATTTTTTAGACTTCCTTGCCCCCGCTTTTGGAAAGTCTTTGTACTGTTCTGGGAAAATAAACAGGTTTCCTGGTGTGTCATTAGTGTCTTGATTGAAAGTATGAGCAACATTTTGTATTGGCGATTCTTCGTCGTTAAGTGGAGTTAATCCTCTTAATGGTTGTGGAACTTCGTTTAGAGGTGTTGATTCTTCCTCTCTCCCTTCTGTTCCAATATGTTCTGGTTCCATCAGTTCATCAGCTTTAGTGGGAAAGTCACGGTCAGTCACGTAGCGAACGAGAAAATCATCATCGGAAAAAACATTACGGTCGACCGGGTAAATGCCCGTTTTCTTGAATCCAGATATGATATTCGCAGGCGTCATAGAACTTTGGTGGGCAATGCCAATACAGCAGGCAACTTCATAAATACTCATTGGAGTCCCAGGGTTACGAAGCAACCAAGTCGACTGCTGCGTTATAATGGGATATGAACGAATAAAATACAGATACGTCAAGGGGTTGTAACTTATTACTACAGTGTGGTGGTAAGGTCACTATGGTAACTCCATTGTCTTTAGCTAAGTTTAAGGTTTCGATTGTCAAATGACTTTCATGGTTGTCATATATAAGGACACTTGGATTATCCTTTGATGAATTGCTATGACTTATGAAATGTCTCATTAGTAAGAGAAAAAGCTCACTAGTCATTCACCCACTTATGGAGACTAAACCCTAAAAGTTATTTCGTTACATTGGATTTTTAAGTATCTTTAGGTATTGGCGCTGCCATCTATAGATAACTCTGCATACTGCAGTTAATATCGTTTATTTAAGTTTGTATAATATATGAAAGGAGCAACTGTAAATTTGCCGTTCTATAATATAGATTTCTAGGGTATTCTTTAATATAGATTATCGATTTCTTACATTTAATTTAGTTTATATTGTTTCCGTGAATAGGTAAAGGCTACTCAGCGAGGTTAATTTTTTTGACGTCACTTTTGGTTTTGTCCTGATACAGGTATGTCACGCTAAGTTTCTGTTTCACTAAATATATATTTTGTCTAATAATAATTATGTAATTGAACAATAAATATTACTTTCTAGAAAACCATGACCTTTTAATCTATTTTTACACGAACTAAATTCCACATTTTTATGTTTTAACAAAAATAAAGACGTGCCGACCATCATGGCGTCATAAATTAATAATCTTCATTCATCTTATTTATCCTTATAAATTATAATGTTGTTGATGATCTAAAAGCATCATCTTAACAGACAGAACGCAGTCATAATAATATTTCTTCAGTCAGTGTGGAATTTCAATCAATATTTTATTAATTTTGCATTCAATTTAAATATCTTGTAAGTCAATCAATAGGTCATGGTTTGGTTTGTTTTTCTTCATCAATTAATGTTTAAATTCGCAATTTAACTTTGTTTTCGGGTCTCTGTCGTTTCTTTTACGTTTTAGCAAATATCGTTGGCCAGTTGGTGGTTTATTTAAGTTCTTGATGAACATTGGTGAGAACCAGATATAGGGTAAACCTGGCTGGACCATTCACAAGGAAACCGACAGATCCAGGCTCTACAGAACTGGTGACTGACAGAATATCCCAGGAAGCTGATATCGAGGAAAGCAGGTGAGTTTTTCTTTTGTTTCTAAGCTGAAACCTTAATTGAATTTGTTGAAAAACTCACCCAATTTCTCTCTGATATCTGTCAGAAATCAATTCTGATTTAACGTTTATTTTTTCTTAAACTTCTCACTCAATTGGCGCGACTACCTGTACTGGATGGATAATACCTTAAGTCACACTGTATATAAAATTTCTCATGTACCATATCTATATCTTGAATTTATCTTGTACATATCTTACCCTGGATGTCATAAGACATTAGTCTGGAACACCAATATCGTGTGGTGACGAACGCCTTTAGCTCGTTAAACCACATTTATCTATCTTGCAAACGATTGCCTTTTGCTCGTTTTTGCCTATCGTACCTGCACAAAAGTTAGAAATACTTTTGAATGCATTTATCTATCTTGCAAACGATTGCCTTTTGCTCGTTTTTGCCTATCGTACCTGCACAAAGTCATAGATACTTTTGAATGCAGCATTTTCTACTAGTTGTAAATATCTGTATGATATATTTGTACATTTTGTAGTATATTAATTTCTTAATTTTTATCTTGTTGGCACAATATATGCTTTTCTTGAATTAACTTAAAACTTAAATACCTTTTAAGTCAACCAAATCATTTATTTTTCTTACTACTTAAACACGAAAGAAAATTTGTTTTTGACCTTATGTAATTAAACATGGTTATTTAATTTCTTAATTTAAAACTTTATTCATATTCACTTGAGTAACAGGGAGTTAAAACATCCTGTAACTATATTATAGAAATTTAAGTTACAACTGGTACTGTTTAACCTAAGTATTCATTTTCAAACCTTTTATTGCAATATTATTCGCTGGTCTAACGCCACCTTTCTAATATTACATGTAAACGAGCAAACCTGAGGCTGACAAACTGACAAGCTCATCTGATGTCATTACTCCTATCAATCGCTGTCACAAGAATTCAAGTCTAATCAAGTCCTGACGTCTCCATTGCTGAAGTCTATGCATGGAACATCTCATCGAGACAACTTCCAGGTGAAGAGGACTGAATCTTGGACACACCTCATGGATGACAAGCAGAGCTAAGTATTTGTCGAGTCAGAAGGATAACTTTGTAAAGACCAGTAGAACATTTATTTATTTTCATTTTAATTTTCACCTTTTCATGTCAAAACTGTTTCTTCGGAAACCAGTAACAACAACCATTATTATACAAGTATAGTTTAATAAACTACTAATGCCCGTACCCACCAATTTATTCGTTAATCAGAATTAGTTAATTCTCGAATTAGCTTTAATCGCGATTTAGTTAATTCCCGTAACCACCAAGATTTTATTTGCGTAATTTACTAATCACGGTTACTAAATTGGAATTAAGAAGAATGAGCTGGCAACCTCGCTTTATCGAGATTTTTTTATTCTTTAAGTTGTCAATAATCAAGAATGGCATGGCAGTTGTCAATGTCAATATTTAAATTGTGTTTGTGAAAAATACGTATAAACATTTTTAGTGGATAATAATTATAAAAAAGGTAAGAAAAAAACTGAGTTTTAAACCAAAAGAGTAATTTTCTTCTCGTGTTATTTGTAGGCACATTCGAGAAGGTCGGGCATTTAAATACAGGCTTCCACTCATATAGCCAAAAAATATGATGAACTGGTTGATCGAAGGCTAGTGCTTGTGGAGAAACAAATCCAGGATTTTGCGGATCAGGAATTAGTTGCCCAGAAAACAAGAAATGAGCTGTAAATACAACTTTTAATACTGAAAATAAAAGAAGCTAAAAAGAAATCCGAATAATTTCTTCCCTAGAATAGTGCTGTCTGGTTCTGCAGCAGTATCACTTTAATGCTCGTCGTGCTTCCTTGGTTGTAAAGGTGATTTATGTAACAAATTTAGTTGTTTAGTCTTAAAAGTTTCCAAAGTGTTAAAATCATAATTATATTAAAATAAATAGGTGTATACAATATCAGTAACAATAAAGAAAAAAACAATATAAAAGTGTCAAAATTTCGATTTATTTCTCTCAAGTGTTATGCAGGAACTTGTCCTAACCTGGCATAAAACATCCTAATTCTTGAAATATAAATTTATATATATTGCAATCTGCGATTTCTACTAAACTTATTTTCACTCTGCCTAAAGTAAATGAAAAAATTGATTTATGAATAGCTGCCTATGGTTTATCTGATTTTTGGGATTATTTTCTTCTAGCATCATTGGGATGTTGCCTTGTTCAGTAAGGTATTCTAGATGATTTTCCTCAATTTCTTCGGGCAAGGGAGGCACCTCATCCTCCATCCTTCTTGCCCGATTGTGTAAAACGCTTGTGGCTACAATTATTGGCAACACATTATCAATGTCATAACGTATAACATATAACATAGTAGATCAATTAACAAATTTCAAGTTTCTTTTAAGATACTTATTATCTACTGCGATGAACTTACTTTCACTCTATTGTCGTAAATGAGAAGGGGATACGTATCTTCTAATTTTTAGGCTACTGTAGGCTTTGTCAACCGAAATCTTCAAAAAAAACCCCAAGTCAGGCATCTCCTCAAAATAATTTGGCCTCAATAAAATTTCTAGGAAACCCATCTTGTATAATATCTAGTACATCTAGGTCGTCGTCATAGAAGTCCAGCTCTTCTATGATGTCCATAACAATTACAAAAATGCAAATATTCAGCAGAAAACCAAAATAACAACACCAAAAAAAACGCTACTAAGTCAAAATGACGTTTCTTGACATTTTCTAATCGCAATTAGGTACCTAATCGACCAAATTTGACCGGGTAAAGTTGATTGACAATTAAGTAAAAAAGTTCATTGGTGGTTACCGATTTAGTTAGTTAATCTTAATTAAACCTTAATCAGCAAGAATATATGTTGGTGGGTACGGGCATAAGTGTTTGTAAGATTTTGTATTATTTCTGGTAGGATGGCGCCATAGACATCGTAACTATTAGACCGAACAATAACAAATAAACGTGATGTCATCATTGTATTCCAGTGTAAAGTAAATCAACATACAAGCTGCTCCCCTCCACTTGCTTTGCCAGACTTACGCCACAGAAAACGTAGTTTTCTGAAAAGTATTAACTTCTATGATTAACTAGATTAACATGATGTGGAAAATATAAAACATTACCTAAAACCTTGTAAAAAATCTGTAGTATGGCAACGCAGCAATAACGTATCCGCCCAGATTTCATCATTTTCGTGGCCTCCCGCACCGACTCGACAATACTCGGCATATCGGATGTTGTTTTCCTGGAGTTCTGTCGCATGCATATGTAAAGACAGCGTAATCCCCACTCCCGGCCTCACCTACCTCCTCACAGCCTCTCGCCACCAAACGATTTTGGCATCACAATTTTATAGCATTTATGAATGGCGTGTCGGATCTATAGTTACGATGCCTATGGATGGCGCCCTAAAAAAAATTGTCAGATAATAAGACAAACCCACACCTAACAAACAAAAAAAAGTCTTTTTGGCCGAGGCAACTCAACATCATTTGAATGATTATCAATAACGTTACAACCTAATGTTTGTGGGGGAGCGCCGGTAATCATATGTGTCTTAAAGTGTCTCCGGGAAAAAATCATTCCGCTGGCACTAATTATGCAGCATGTTGTGACAAGCGTTCCTCTTTCACCACTTGTACACTGACTAACTTGTTTTTGACCTTTAGGTGCCCACATTTTTTTTGGTTTTTGTACTGTGGTTGTTACCGTTTCGTCGAGATTGAATATACGACATCCATCGGCAAATTTGTCGGAACGTCTGAAGATCTCTTTCAAATTGTCAAAAAATTTTGAGACATTGTGTCTATTAAATGAGGTAGCTCTGGATGTACTGCATCCTTCTGGTTGACGAATGCTAATCTGTAGATGACGTTTCAAAAATCTCTGCATCCAGTCAATACCTGCTCTCTTCTTAGCCTCCCAACTGTCTGGCATTGTAATTTTATTAATACTTGCCATTTCATATGCTAGTTCGAGAAAGTCCTTTGTCGATTTTCCATAACACATTTTGGAGCACATTATCATACCGGGTGTTGCATCGTCGAGCGGGACATAGGAAATCCCATGTAATTTTAAATGGGGTCAATTATTGGCTTCCCTAATTATTTTAGAGAAAAATTCTATTTAGGTTTATTAAAGAGCACTAAAACCCACAATCAAAAGAATAACTTTAGATATTTTTGATGAGCCCGTTTACGGGTTATCGCCGATTTCTTTTTAACTATTTGTCCTTTTTATGGCCCCGTATTTGCGGGCACCAGTCAAGGTAAAAGATGACTGTCAAATAAAGTTGTCATTTTGAAATGTGTGCTTTATTGTTATAAAAACTCGTACATCGCAAATATTAGCCATGAATTACACTTCTGAAGAAAAAATATTGATGAATAAATGGTATTATCAAGGAAATAGTTATCAAAATGTGTCAGCCATGTTTGCTGCTCTGTATCCGAATAGACCGATACCTGCAAAATCTACAGTCGAAAGGACTATCAAGAAATTTGAGACAAAAGGCACTGTAATAAATAACTGCAGATGTGAAGAAAGGCAGGAACAAAGAAGAGATGCAAGAAATGATAGGGATTTGCAAGTTTTATTGTGCGTGGAAGAAAATGATGGGAAGATCAGCACAAGGAAACTTGAGAATGACATAGGATTAGATCACACCACAGCGTTACGAGCTTTGAAACGACATAAATATTATTCATACAAATATGAAAAGCACCAAGAGCTAAGAGATAGGGACGAAATACGACGACAGGAGTTTTGTTTTGGTATGATGGAAAGAGCAAACATAAATAGGGAATTTTTAAAAAACATTTGTTTCACTGACTAATGCACATTTACCTTAAACAATGAACCCAATGTTCAAAATTATCGATATTGGAGCAAAGAAAACCAACACAGGTTTTTGGAAACAAGGACGCAATATCCACAAAAAGTTAATGTATGGGCTGGGATTTTCGCAGAAAATATTATCGGGCCATTATTTCTTACACGAAATTTAAATGCAGAATATTTTTTGGAACTACTTGAAGATCATATTTTACCTACTTTACATGATGCCGCCAGGGAAAATCAGGAAGTTTGGTACCAAATGGACGGCTGCCCGGCACATAGTACCCTGGCTGTCCGGGAATATTTAAACCGTGCTTTTAATGGAAATGTTATTGGCTTAAATCATACAGTAAATTGGCCAGCCAGGTCTCCTGATTTATCGCCAAATGATTTCTTTCTCTGGGGCCATTTAAAAAACAGGATATACAAAGATAAAAAATACCCAAATCTAGACGAGTTAAAACATGCTATTTCTGCCGAATGCAATAGAATTTCAGTTTACCAACTAGCGAATGTAAGAAGAGAATTTTATGATCGCCTCGGTTATTGTCTAGCAGTCAATGGAGGAATATTTGAACATCTTCTTAAATCCTAAAGTTCTAACAATTTAATAGTACCTACCTATTAATTAGTAAAATATTGAAACATGTAAAATGTCATAATTAACCTTGTAATTGGATACTTTATTTTAGTTTTATTCAGATTAATTTGTACTCATAAATACACCTTTAATATTTTCGATGTACGAGTTTTTATAACAATAAAGCACACATTTCAAAATGACAACTTTATTTGACAGTCATCTTTTACCTTGACTGGTGCCCGCAAATACGGGGCCATAAAAAGGAGAAATAGTTAAAAAAGAAATCGGCGATAACCCGTAAACGGGCTCATCAAAAATATCTAAAGTTATTCTTTTGAATGTGGGTTTTAGTGCTCTTTAATAAACCTAAATAGAATTTTTCACTAAAATAATTAGGGAAGCCAATAATTGACCCCATTTAAAATTACATGGGATTTCCTATGTCCCGCTCGACGATGCAACACCCGGTATATTCCTTTAAAGATGTTTCTTGTTCGTGTGAAAATACCAGGCGACATTGATAGTTTGGAGTCATACGAGTAGGTACATTTGAATGTTCACGTGCTTTTTTTACGTATCTAAAGAGCATCTGATACTTAGCGTGATATTGTAAAGCAGCTTCTCTACGTGAATCTTTACGTCCATTTATATTACCTCTCAAAACTGCTTTAACAGCCTGTCTCATCGAGTCTTCTGAAAACATTCCCTTATCGCTTTTCCTCTTTCGTCCCCTTGACATTGCTATACCTAAAATAAAATTGAAGAGTTAAGCACAAAACAAGCTGTAATAGGTTTAGTTTATAAAATCATATTTATTAAATCACGGTACCTAACTTAAGTTTGTATGTAATAATCTTTTAAAATTAAGATAAAGGTATAATATGATAAAATAAAAATAATTACTTACTTAATTATGTATACAAACAAAACAAAAAAAACGAAACAAATTATTTTATATTCTAATCAAAGGATTCACTTAAATCATTGACTTTGGCTTATTTAATATTTTCCCAAAAAGTTCTTCGAGATTCTTCCATCAACGGACATAGATTTTTAATTATAGCTTGCTTCTTATATTAAATATGCTACTTTTAAACGAACTGTTTGAAATATCCAAATCTTTAGAACAACTGTCAAGAAAAACGAAGTCTGAAATTTTTGCAATGTCAATAATAACAGATTGGGAGTTCTCTTTTACTGGCATAGAAGATTCATTTGTCTCTTTCAAAATTGTTATTGGTGGGTAGACAAAGTCTGAAATTTTTACGATGTCAATAACAGATTGGGAGTTCTCTTTTACTTACATAGAAGATTGATTTTTCTCTTTCAAAATTGATATTGGTGGGTTGGTGTTTTCTTTATCTTGAGATATTGGTTCTAGCATAGGTATTTTCCGAAGTATTTTCGTTTCTGAAATTGGTGTATGTTATTTTTAAAATAAAAAAAAATTTTGCGTAAAAAATAATTTTTTTGAGATAGAGGACATCGGGGACAACCCAAAAATGCCGAAAACATAAAAATTTCAACAATTCACTTACCGCCTTTTTTTATGACGGCAGTATAGACGTCAACAGTTAAGAAGCGTTTTTAGCCTTCCATAAATAGGTCGAGGTGGGCTTGTTTCATGACCACTAAGGTCTCCAGACCTAAATCCCTTAGACTCTTACTTTCGGGGACATTTGGGTTTCTATTAACTAATACGTATGCAGTTTCTATGGTATAGAAAACAAAACTATATACACTGCGTCTATTAATTATGGAATAGGTAAAAAAGTACTCAAATTTTAAACATCCATATCTCTATCAAAATTATATCAATCCACTCAATTTTTGATTTATTACGTAGGCCGTCCCTTGGACTACTTAGCACAAAGTATTTGACCTTACTTTATGTCTTTTTTTATACAGGATGATGGCTAAGATACCAAGCCATGTAAAATGTGCTGATTTTAAAATTAATGTTTGGAAAATACGAAGCAATGGAAATTGAATTTTATTAGTGTACTGGTTACAGCTTTATGTTAGGTACTTACTGTACAAATTACAGCGCAGTGCCGTTCGTGTTAATTAAAAAAAATTAAAAAATCGTGATATAACACTAACTTAACAATAGTAATAACAATTTAAAGAAACAACTTAATTATAAGAATAAAAATTAATAACGCGTATTTCCTCCACGAGCATTAATGACAGCTTGACAACGATTTGGCATACTGAGAATCAGATTTCTCATAAAAACCTGATCCATATTTTCCCATATTCTTTGTAGCGTCAATCTCAGCTGAGCCAAAGTTTCTGGTGGGTTAGCTTCTGCACGAACCTCTCTACCCATTCGATCCCATAAATGCTCTATAGGGTTAAGATCTGGGCTTCGAGCTTTCCAATTCATTACGGTAATTCCCGTTTCTGCTAGATATTCCGTTACTATTCTCGCCGTATGTGGACGTGCGTTATCTTGCATAAAAATGAAGTTTTCTCCAATAAAGGGAGCAAAAGGCACAACATGCTCCTGAAGAATTTCCGTAATGTACCTGTCACTAGTTAATCGCTCTACAAATATCAATTCCGTTTTGCCTCTAGAGATATACTTCCCCAAACCATAATTGATCCACCGCCATAACTAACCCGCTCTTTAAAATTACACTGAGCATAGCGATCACCAGGTCTTCGAAACACTTTTAAACGTCTATCATTGCTGTATAGACAAAAACGGGATTCGTCACTGAATAAAACATTAGCCCATTCATCTTCACCCCATGGCAAATGCTCTTGAGCAAACTGCAATCGTTCACGTCTATGGTGCGGTTCCAGCTTTGGTCCTATCGCTGCTTCGTACGGTTTTAGTTGGACCTCTTTTAAGCGATTAAGTATTGTTTGCTTACATAGTCGAACATTGTGAACGTTTGACAACCGTGCTTGTAGCTTGGTACTTGTTGTAAATCGCTCCCGAACACATTGCATTGTTAAAAACCGATCCTGATTAGCAGTTGTTTTCCTTGGTCGGCCTTGCCCTGCTCTTCTTTGATTCGATCCATATTCTCGATACCGTTTTAAAATTTTTGATATAGCCCCTTGCGTTTTATTCATGATTCTGGCAATATCAGACTGAGACCGGCTCTACTCAAACAGTCCTCTTGCATAGGAACATTCTTCTGGAGATATGAATCGGATATTGGCATTCATTTAAAAAAAGAAACTAAACAAAAGGCCTTGTCAAGAACTGCCAACAAATTTATAATCTTGATAAATTGACAAGGGCAATTGGTTGACTAGCAACGTAAATCCAAATAGAAGTAAAACGTTTTTAGTCAATATAATTTGCAATATACAGATTTTTTAATTTACACGAACGGCACTGCACTGTAATTTGTACAGTAAGTACCTAACATAAAGCTGTAACCAGTACACTAATAAAATTCCATTTTCATTGCTTCGTATTTTCCAAACATTAATTTTAAAATCAGCACATTTTACACGGCTTGGTATCTTATCCATGATCCTGTATAAAAAAGACATAAAGTGAGGTCAAACACATTGTTCTAAGTAGTTCAAGGGACAGCCCACCTAATAAACTGAAAATTGAATGGATTGATGAAGATATTGATTTTAAAATTCGAGTACTTTTTTACCTATTCCATTTTTTATTTTTTTATTTTTTTTTTAATTGACACGAACGGTATTGCGCTGTAATTTGTACAGTAAGTACCTAACATAAAGCTGTAACCAGTACACTAATAAAATTCCATTTTCATTGCTTCGTATTTTCCAAACATTAATTTTAAAATCAGCACATTTTACACGGCTTGGTATTTTATCCATGATCCTGTATAAAAAAGACATGAAGTGAGGTCAAACACATTGTTCTAAATAGTTCAAGGGACAGCCTACCTAATAAACTGAAAATTGAATGGATTGATGAAGATATTGATTTTAAAATTCGAGTACTTTTTTACCTATTCCATTTTTTATTTATTTATTTTTTTTTTAATTGACACGAACGGCACTGCGCTGTAATTTGTACAGTAAGTACCTAACATAAAGCTGTAACCAGTACACTAATAAAATTCAATTTCCATTGCTTCGTATTTTCCAAACATTAATTTTAAAATCAGCACATTTTACATGGCTTGGTATCTTAGCCATCATCCTGTATAAAAAAGACATAAAGTAAGGTCAAATACTTTGTGCTAAGTAGTCCAAGGGACGGCCTACCTAATAAATCAAAAATTGAGTGGATTGATATAATTTTGATGGAGATATGGATGTTTAAAATTTGAGTACTTTTTTACCTATTCCATGATTAATGGACGCAGTGTATTTAACTGGTTTAACTTTATTTTCCTAATATTTTCAAAAATTCAAATTTAAACATTGTTATCCATAGCAAGTCTTTCAGTAAATTATCCAGTGTTGGTACCGTATGCTCGTCATACATCTTATAAATTTTGCGTCGGACTAAATCTTCATCACTGCGATCTAATTTCTTGCAAGTCCCAGAATCTTTCCTTATGTGATGGGTTTACTCACAATTTTCCATACTGTTTTTTCCGAAATTTTAGTCAATGTGGCTGTTTGTTCAGTACATTCCATTTTACTCAACTTTTCACGTTCTATGAGAGTTGTATATGCATTTTTTATAATCTCGTTAGAATCTAAGGATAAGTGTCTTCTTCCATTTTCATTTCCGCACTGTGGTTGTACTCCCTCCGGCTGTTCTATACTAGATTCACCAATACACGGACACCACATATTTGGATACTCAAAGTTGCGTTTTTATTTCACAAGAACTAATAAAATGACTTGTTTTGCAACACTGATTTGTCTACTTATTTTTTTCCCGTTATTTAATAAGGCTTTGTAAACTAATTACGGCCAAGTACGGTCCCTAGCTGGATAATAAAATCATTATCTCTATGATCCTTGAAACCCTTTCAACAAAGAATTTTATGATGAGTGATAACTAAAGGCAGGTAGTCATTCTCTTAAATCTGTGAACGGAATTTACTTGGAGACATGAATTTTATTTATTGAATTGGTAACACAATATTTTTGTAATATAATTTAAGATATTATTAACATTAATTCTAGACGTTACTTAATAACTAAGGATACGTAAATCTTATACTTGCATTTAGGAATCTAGTAAAATATCATGTGTAAGTGGTGACGGATAATGGAGTATGACATTAGGCATAATTTGTTACAAAAAGCCGATAAAATAATATACAATATTAATATATTTTGCTTCATTTAAAAGGATAAGTGTTTTGACTATTTAACAAATAACTTGAAAACTTATTTTTCGAGAAAAATTCACGTTTTTTAGCTGGTCCTAACAAATTTCACCTTTTTTGAAAAACCGCCCACTATATTAAAAATATATTGTTACATGTAGTTAATAATAATAAATGCGATTATAATTATTATCTATGAGTACATAGACGAAATTTTCCCCAGTTGTCATTCCAACAAAAATACATAGTTTTTATACGAAGTGGATCTATTCTGTCCCAAATAGATATTTGTAGAATATAAATTGTTTGCATTAAAAAATACAAAGTTCTAAAACATTTTAATATGTCTGCATTTACTAAACTTCTCGTGATATTATGCATGATATTTCTAATTTACCCACCAGTTTGTTGCAAAGCTAAAAAGTATAAATTATTATACAAGATAAGTATATACATCATTACAGCCCTATCCACTATTATATATGGGTACGATTCTATTTATGATATATTGAGATTATCGCTTCCTATCTCATTAAAAATTTTACTGACGGTGTCACAAATCATGTATTTAATTATTAATGCGATAATATCAACCAAACTATGCGGCAGTGATAATCTTATTGCAGATCTTATTAAAACTTCGAATTTGATAAACACTCGCAAAAATGAGCCATATGAGATTAGTGTGAAGTTAACTATTACATTGTGGTGTTTTCTATCTGTGGGCGAATTGTATTTTAAATATGAAGAAAATGTTAACCGAAGAGGAAAATTGGAAATATTTATCTTACAGTGTTTTATTCAAACTAGAGTAAGAGTATCCATATTAATCGTAATAGTAATAATTATGGAATTAAAAAAGCACTTTAATGCCCTTAACCTCAGATTGGGATTCTCTAAAAATTTGACAAACATAACTAAAGATAAGTTCTTACATAACTTATTGTTAAAAATGTTTTATATTATAAATACATTGTTTGGCTCTACATTTGTCACTGCCATTGTTTTGTGTATCTTGAGAATATTGTTCGATGCCGTTAGCGTTATTATAAATGTCGCATCTGCTAGTGGTTTTGTATCTGCTTCACTATTTGTACGGGCATATTTTGTGGTAAGTATTTAAAAATTAAATAAACTTAGCGAAACCGAGCTTCAATTCCATATTACGTGCTCTAATAAAGTAAAAAAAAAAACTTTTTTTCTTTTTGATATTTTAAAGTAGCTGGATGGGGCAGACAAAAGCACAAAAGCGGAACATGCGAATAAGGAATATTCTTCATGTTTTGCTTGCTTTAAAAATAAGATCCGGATTACCATTACATTACCCGGAATTTGTTTCCGGCACCAAGGTATGCAGAAAATGCCAAATCCTAAAATTTGGTGAGGAATAAAGTTGACTTTCTTGCAAGGATGTCAAAATAAAATTATTAAAGTATTAAATAATTATTCATATGCTACAAATACTGAACTCATTTATAATGAAACAAGATACTTCAATATAAATAATATAATTTTATACCAAGAAATATATATAATATACAAAATAGCAAACAAATTTATTTTGATAAACACCAGCTTTATTAAAACAACAGATATACACAATTATTATAATCGTTCTAAAAATCAATATTCTTTTAATTCTACGAGCACAAGGAGTAAAAGTGCTATAACTCATAATGGATTAATTGACTACAAAATTCCTCAAAGTCTAAAGGCAATAAAAAATGAAGTGACATTTAACAAACATCTAAAAGCATAATATAATATATTGGAAAAAAAAATAGTAATAAAAATGAAAATAAATAGTGATTATATTTTTTTAAAGAATCCAATATAAAATTTTTGTATTTTCATAGGATTCTAAAAATAAATATCTTTTAGTAGGTATTTGTTGCCCTAAAGACAGCATCTGTCTTATTTTGACGGAAGATTTTTTTTGTTTTCATATAAATCGTTTTTAATATAGATACATTTTCTTCACTTGCCCGAAATTCAAGAAATTAAGCCGAAATCGAAAATTGCTTGAAAAAATCACCTGTCTTAAGTTCTATGTAGGTAGGGCGTTCGGCTGGGTGAAGATTTCGATCATTTATTATTTAAATGAATCGATGCTGGCCACACATGGGTGACCTCGCAACAAGAAAACCGTTACAAAACCTAGTTTCAATAGTTTGAGCCATCAGTCCACCAGAGGGCTCTACGAACGGTTACTATCATGTACTCTTTACGACACCTCAGACTTGCATATTAATCTGTCGACTACCTCTCCATAATATTAATTTATAAAAAGAGACAGACCTTGTTAAAAACACAATATATATTACGCCAATTCACTTAAGTGTTTTATTATCCGCTTTTTGGTTAAAAAGAAAAGAAAAAAAATCTATCAAATCTGTGAAATGTGAACCCTCTAACGAATTTTTGGTTAAGACTTGATTTTTTTTCTTAATTTTTGTTTTTTCTACATTTTTTATAAAATTAAAATAACGGTAATGATGTCTCAATAACGGAAGATGACTATCAATAATGTAAATTTGGAATTTGTATATATCCTTATTACAAAAGAACAAAAGCGATTAGTAAAATTTTGGTAATATCAATGGATTACAGACAAAAACAAATGAAACACAAAACTAAAACTAGATTTAACATTAAATGCAATCTAAGATACTAAAGGACTCAAATCTTGAACTTCTTCTTCTTTATTTCTCTCTTAATATAGAAAAAGGGTGGTTAAATGAAGACACATCTTTCCCACATGCCACGCTAGCATCCGCAGTTTTTCTAACAGCTCCCCCGATCCCATCTGGAGCCCCCTTACCGTGAATCACTCTCACTGTAGTGCCATTGTATCTGCTCCACTTCCAAAGTTTTGGCAATCTGATTGGCTATTAAGTAAAACATCTTTTTAGTTTTGTATTGAGTCATGGGCCCATCGCTAAGAAAATGGGCAGTTTAAATTTTTTTTCTATCTCCGTTTCAGTCTCGGTAAACACTGGCTTCGAATGGGCACAGATTCCTGTTGGATTATGACGAAGGCTCTCTGATATTGGACAATACTTTGCATTTATTGTCTTTTTGTTTTCTTTATGATACATGATTACCGTATGTAAAGAACTTTTTTGGCTTGCAAATAACTGCTTCATCAGGGTCAAAGTCTTTAAAAAAAACCTTGTTATTACATAACTCACAGATGTGACTTAGGCAAGTTCCATTTAATGTTTCTTAACAGCAAAGCTCCTTACATAGTTGATCTAGAAATGTACGGTTAATAATGTTTAGAACCCTTAGTTTACGTGTAATAAAAGCTATATTTTCATGATGAATACACGTGTAAGTGTCTCTTGAGTGTACATTGGGTATTAAAGGCATATGCTTGCAAAACGGAGTGTAGCTAATTTTTTTGTATACGGGATACGCCTCAGTGAACTTTTTATGAAGATCTTTTTAGAGAGTCACATAAAAATCTCCTTTGTCTTTTTATTTTATTTTTTGTGATTTATCTTTTTTCTCTGGCTAAATGCGACTGCATTCTTCTATCCCTAAAAATATTTGAATTGTCTTCTGCAGCATGTCCTTTTTCATTCTTCGGCCCCTTCGGCCTACATAATTTAGGTAACTACCTGTGTAGAATATTGATAAACTTGTACTTTTTCAATATATTTCTAGATACTGGTTTTAAGATATTTTTCTTACCTTCCAGGAACTTTCACCATGTAGGTTTTCTTCTATTTGCTTTTTTACTACGTCTCCAGAAGGTACCTTTTTCTAATTTCTTCGATCGCATTTTTCTTATTTTCTAACAACGCATTTTTTTATTTGCCTTTTTCTATCTATGGCAGAGATAACGAGTGATTATTAATTATTTTGCTCAAGGGCGGCTGTGACCCAGTATACATAGTGTAGCAGTAGCGCGTAGATTAAATCATAGGGCGAATTTGCAAGAAAGCAGCGTTGTCACGTTGAAAACCTAAAATAATGTTTTTTGACGGTATGTAATATAAAATCCTGAGCTATCTTACTTTGAAAGCCTACTTTATATGGCCGCCTCCTACTTCTAGACACCTTCTGATGTTTCTTCTTACCCTCAGAGACACATTAACCAATACGTTTGGAGAATTATTAATTTCGGCAATTTTTTCTGAAATCCTTCGTTTAAGATCATTTATATCCTCAATTGGTGTTCGATAAATGGAGTTTTTTATAAAAGGCCACAAGAGGAAATCGCAGGGTGTTAAATCGCAGGAACGAGGTGGCCATATTTGTTGCGTATTTCGGCTTATAACTCTGTTTTCAAAAAATGCACTTAAAAAATTTAAATTTTCTCTGGTTACATGAGGTGTAGCGCCATCTTGTTGGAAGTAACCTTCCCGCAATTCATCATCGTGAAGCTCATTAATAAATGTTGTCAGAATTTCGATCCGATATCTCTCAGCTGTAATTGTGCCATCAAAGTAAATTGGGCCTACTATTCTTCTAGAACTAATTGCTGCCCACACACCAACTTTTTGAGGATGAAGAGGTCTTTCTACAAAAACATGCGGATTTTGCGTATTCCACATTCGCATATTTTGTGAATTAACATAGCATGATAAATAAAAATAAGCCTCATCGGTAAAAAATGTTTTTTCAAAAGCACCACTATTTTCTTCTTGAAAATTGTTTTAAAACCATTCACAAAAATTAGGTCTTTGGGGAACGTCATTGGGAAGGAGTTCATGAATAGCCGTAACACGATAAGGGTATAGATGCAGATCCTTTTTCAAAAGTGTTTGACATGTACTGTAGCATAAATCCGTTTGCTGAATTTGTTGGGATAAATGCCTAATAGAAGTTGAAGGATTATTTTCCATAATTTGTCGCGCTTCTTCAATAACCTCATTCGATCGTTTCGTTGGTCTTCCAGCCCCTTTTTTATGTTGAACAGAACCAGTCTGACGAAATTTATCAATTAGGTATTGTGACCCAGTACGAAAATTATGAAAGGTCACCGCAACATCAGGAAACTCGGTTCGAAATTCATCAAAGCAGTCGCATAGAGTAATTCCACACACCGCCTATTTTGTTTCCATTTCTAAAAAAACTTTCAACAATAAAAATTTTTTGTGCTTCACTAAACATTTTTACTGTAGAACTTTCAATCCGGCAACAAAGCTTCACCAAAACTTGATACGCTCAAAAATTAAAAAAAAAAATAAAAAATAAAATCATATCCTGCAAATAGCACTTTATAATAGTCAAAAGACGACTCCCCGGAGAATTATTAGTTAAAGCAATAGTAACCTACCTTCAAATAACTGCAAAAATTACAAAATTTCTCCAATTTTTAAACTTTACAAATACACAAATTCAAATAAGACGTAAATGTCATAAAACAATCATGTCATCTTATCTACGCAGTACGGCCATGATGCTTTTAAAATGCATGGCCTCCCTTGAGCAAAATAATTAAAAATCACTCGTTATTTTTAAACTCTCCTTATTAATACTCCATTGTTTGCTTCTTATGTTTTCATTGTAGCTTGTAACTTCTATCTGTATTTCCTATATTGCCTTCTCCCTCGTACAAATTGCCTGCTTGAAGTTTGATGAGGATATTGAGTTGGGTTAGCAACTTGCGGGCTTACTCGAGGGGCGATATCAAGTACATTTTCTGCCCTTCTACGAATTTTCTTTTTTCTCTATACATCAGATAATTTAATTTTCCCTTCTTTTTTGCATTTTTCATACCTTTTCTTCTCTTTTCTTTTGTATTCCTCATATCTCAGGATCATTCCGAATACGTTCTTTCATTTTTCTCATCTTGTCCTTAACTTGTTCTCTCCGTGCATCATATTCATCTCTTCTTCTTTGTGGGGGCCAAGACGTACTCTAAAAATCATCAAAACAACATTAGATAGAGAACTGTCAATTCCATGATCAGCAACGTCAACTCCGTTGCCAAATTTAGATAACGGAGTTGAAATAACGGAGATGATGAACACGTATGTTTATTTTTTATTAAATTTGTAGCAAAGCTCCTATATAAACCAAAATATTGCATCGTAAACTTCATCAAATATTGCACAAATTTACCAAAAAATAATATTAATTTACTAACATATTTACCTTAAAATCTTGATAACGGTGGTAATAGCACATTTCAGCAAAACTTGGCACAACACCACTTTGCTGTAGTCACATATGAACTGAACGATTTTGATGGTTGAGGGAGTTTATGGAACTACCTAGCGTTAATATGCCCGCCACCTGGTGTTTCCTCTTGCAAACTTTAAGTTGATAGTGGATTTGACGGTAGTACTTGAAGACATGAATTATTTATGCAATTAGCAAACACAATATTTCTGTAATATAATTTAATATATTATTAACATTAATTGTAGACGTTACTTAATAACTAGGCATAGGTAAATTTTATACTAGCATTTACAAATCTAGTAAAATATTATGTCATTTGTTTGAAGTGTAAGTGAATAATGACGGATAATGGAATATGACATTAGGCATAATTTGTTCCAAAAAGCCGGTAATAGATATTTACGATATAAGTGTTGTAAAGATTCATATTACAACACGAGATGTTAAAGTTGTTAAACGAGGCGTCAGCCGAGTTTAATCAAACATCGAGTGTAGTTATATGAATTTACAACAAGAATATTGTACAAAATTTTATCTACTTTCATCTATTAATAAAAATATTTGGCAAAAGGCATTTTTAAAAATAAAAATGCACCTGCTATTAAAAATCGTTTTGTAAGGGCATCTATTACAGCACTAGTGCTGTAATAGATGCCCTTACAAAACGATTTACAGAACTGTAAAATTCATATTACTAAATGAAAGTAGATAAAATAATATACAATATTAATATTTTTTCCATCATTTAAAAGGATAGGTGTTTTGACTATTTAATAAATAACTTGGAAACTTATTTTTTAAGAAAAATTCACGTTCTAGATGATCCTAACAAATTTCATCTTTTCCGAAAAACTACCCACTATATAAAAAATATATTGTAATAATATGTAGTCAATAATAATAAATGCGATTATAATTATTTGTGAATATATAACGGAATTTTCCCCATTTGTCATTTCAACAAAAATACACAGTTTTTGTACGAAGTGGATCTATTTTGTCCCACATAGATATTTGTAGAATATAATATATTGTTTGCCTTAAAAAATACAAAGTTCTAAAACATTTTAATATGTCTGCATTTACTAAACTTCTCGTGATATTATGCATGATATTTCTAATTTACCCACCAGTTTGTTGCAAAGCTAAAAAGTATAAATTATTATACAAGATAAGTATATATATCATTACAGCCCTATCCATTATTACATATGGGTACAATTCTATTAATGATATATTAAAAGTATCGATTCCTATCTCATTAAAAATTTTACAGATTGTGTCACAAATCATTTATTTACTTATTAACTTGATAATATCAACCAAACTATGCGGTAGTGATAATCTTATAGCAGATCTTATTAAAACTTGGAGTTTGATAAACACTCGCAAAAATGAGCCATATGAGATAAGTGTGAAGTTAATTATTACATTGTGGTGTTCTCTATCTGTTGGCGAACTGTATTTAAAACGGCAAGAGAATCTTAACCGAAAAGAGACATTGGAAATATTTATCTTACAGTGTTTTATTCAAACTAGAGTAAGAGTATCCCTGTTAATCATAACAGTAATAATTATGGAATTAAAAAAGCACTTTAAAGCCCTTAACCTCAGATTGGGAATCTCTAAAAATTTGACAAACATAACTAAAGATAAGTTCTTACATAACTTATTGTTAAAAATGTTTTATATTATAAATACATTGTTTGGCTCTACATTTGTCACTGCCATTGTTTTGTGTATCTTAAGGATATTGTTTGATGCTGTAAGCGTTATTATAAATATCACATCTGTTAGTGGTTTCGTATCTGGTTCAGTATTTGTACGGGCATATTTTGTGGTAAGTATTTAAAAATTAAATAAGCTTAGCGAAACCATGCGAATAAAGGTCATTTTTTATGTTTTGTGTGCTTTAAAAATAAGATCCACATTACCATTACATTAAAGTCCATTCGAACATATTTCGTTTGACCTAATAACTGCATTTATAGTTTTATTATATTGTGAACACCCAAAGAAACCCCGCTACCTGTTTGATTGCCAAACCTACGTTTTAAAGAATTTCTTGGTAAAATTACCAATATAAGACTGTCGATGAGTGTGCCAACCAGCGAAATCTATCTGGCCCCAGCTGGCATCACTGCTTATATTACTGAAATGAAATGAAATAAGGAGTACTGCCACAGGATTGTAAACTATGTACTGCTTTGCACAGGAACGGATTCTGCAGTTAAAGGAAAAGCCATAGTAATACCTTATAGTAGCAATGCTTATTATGTTGATTTTTACCATTATTTGTATTATATGTATAATAATTTATTAGAGGTACAAAACAAGCCTGAAAAGTTTGCGTGCGAAAAAGGGCAACTTTTCGCGCGCATTTAGGTAAAAGTAATAATTAAAATTAATATACTTACTTAAAAAAATATATTATAAATATATAAACGTTTCTCGGATCTAAACTTTTTTATTTCCGTAAGGTACAGAAATCTCATTTTTCTTAATCTTTTGGACTTCTCTTGCAAAGTGCGGTGAAGACTTGTCCTGCTACATGATGAAAAATATTTTTGTCACAATCATCTACGCACTTCATTTTTCCGGTATCTTTGCGAACTTTTCTTTTGAAATGTCCTTTTAGCATAATATCTCGTACCGTCGATAACAGAACTTTCGTCATTTCACTGATATTTTTAATAGCAATTACTTTAGGGTGGCCGCTCTTTAATAACGATTCACATAAATTTTTAACGATCACTTTGGTGTCAGAAGATAAATGCTTCCTGAAATGTTTAGGGTAGCTAGATATCGCATTAGCTGAAGATTCCCAAGGTCTCCACATACTTTTAATAAGTTTAATTGTTGCACACTGTTTCAAAGTTAGTAAAATAAATAGGCACTAGTTTATTCTAAAAAATCCTAAAATTTCGTGAGGAGTAAAGTTGACTTTCTTACAGTTATAACTTAAGCCGTTAAATAAAAAAGTGGTTTTAAATTTAGAAGAATTACTATTCTAGATTTTCAAGTAAAAATTTTAAATATTTAAATTACGCTTTTACAATCAACCTTTTTAGAAGTCTCATTTTTTACTTCTTATTAATTACACGTAACTCTGATGTAGGTATTTGTTGCCCTAAAGACAGCATCTTCCTTATTTTGACGAAACGTTGTTTTTGTTCTCATATAAATCGTTTTTAATATAGACAATTTTTTTTATTTGTCCCAAATCCAGAAAATTAAGCCGAAATCAAAAAATGCTTGAAAGTATCACCTGGGTCTTAAGTTCTACGTAGGTAGGAGAGGGGGTGGGGGGTTCGGCTAGGTGGAGATTTCGATAATTTATTATTTAAATGAATCGATGCTGGCCATACATGGGTGAAACTCATATGGGTGACTTCGCAACAAAAAACGCGGTACAAAACCTAGTTTGAATAGTTTGGGCCACCAGTCCACCAGAGTAGGTACTCTATGAACGATCACTACCATGTACAAGGTTATTGGCCACATTTTGACCAACAGGTAACTTTTTTATTTAAAGTTTTTAATATATGGTTTAAATATAACATTTAGAGGTCCTTTAGAGAAGCGCCAGTAATAGTTGGTTTTGAATATACAGGGTTCCCCATTACGAAATGTCAGAACAATGTTACTTTTTTTAAACGGAATACCCTGTATATTATTAAATTTTTAGACTCTCCAGACAATTTTAAGCATATTTCGTGTATAATATCCTAACCCTATCTTCAACAGTTTCCGAGATATTCATAATTGAAAATCGGATTTTCTGTTATTATTTATTTCAATTTAATTAAATTAAACAACAAGGCCTACTAAAACAATGAATAAAAAGTTAAACGAATCTGCGAAATAAAATAATAGTAAAGAAATGAACTAATTCGTTAATATATGCTCAAATTGGCCTCCATTTTCTTGAACGCAAAGTCGGTAACATTTTTCTAAGTTCTTTACTGCGTCGCTTACCATAAGTGGATCGTTTTTTATAGCATTAATTGAGATCATAAGTGCGTCCTGCAATACTTCAATGTTTGGAAATGTAGGATTGTTGTCAAAGAGACTGCCCTTAATCGTACCCCAAGAAAACCTGTCCATTAAAGTAAGGTCTAAACTGTTTGGCGGCCATTTGATGTTTCCATATCTTCCTATCCATCTAGGATATTTACGGTTCAAATAATTCGTTACATTTTGAATGTTATGTGGAGAAGCCCCATCCTGTTGCCAAATCAACCTGTTCACGTGAACTAAAGAGATCTCTTCCAGATATTCTTTAATTTCGTTGTTTAGGAATTGAAGGTATCTTTCTCCCGTTAAGCCCCCTTCATATAGTAAAGGCCTCAAAATAATATTATTTGTAATACCACACCAAACGTTAATGGATCTTCGACCCGACGACTTTATAATTTTTGTTTGATGCGGATTCGTTTGGGACCAATAGTGGCAATTTCTTCTGTTAAAGATCCCACTTGTTGATAAATTCGATTCATCGGTCCACACAATTTCGAGAAAAAAATTTGGATTTCGTTCCAGCTCCCGCAGCATAATTTGGCAAAATTGTAGTCTTTCCCGCTTATTATCTTCGCTTAAAAACTGAACCTTGGTGAATTTAAAAGGTCTGAATTTATATTTTTTCAGCGTATTTTGTATTTTCCAGCATTTTATATCTCCAAAGTTTTAACAGCAGTGGGAATGGAATGTGTTGGATTTTCTAAAAAATAATAAATAATAACAAAAAAGAATAAAAATATCAAGTTAAAATTTTACCTTGGAAATATAATAAGACATTAAGCTCTGCATTTTCATCCACACCACGATAAGCCTTCTTCCTCTGCAATGTTTTAAAGTCTTGTAGCTGCTTAACTACATTAACAAAAGTGTTTTTAGTTGGTGTTTGACGGTTTCTGTATTCTCTTTGGTATCTTTGTTTTGCCAAACGCTTATTTTTATTACACTTTATGTAAAACTGTAAAATATCAAATTTTTCTTGTTTTGTATAGCCCATCTTTATACAGAATTATGATTGCGAAAAATCAAAACTTTTAGAAAAAATGACAGTTAACTCTGTTTCTGTCATAATATGATTCCTAGGTGATATAATAAAAACAATAATAATAGCTAAATTTAAAAGTCCGAAAATCCGATTTTCAATCATGAATATCTCGGAAACTGTTAATAAGTAAAGGATATATTACATAAAATATACTTAGAATTGTCTGGAGAATTTAAAAATTCAATAATATACAGGGTGTTTCGTTTAAAAAAAGTAACATTGTTCTGACATTTCGTAATGGGGAACCCTGTATATCCGAAACCAACTTTTACTGGCGCTTCTCAAAAGGACCTATAAATGTTATATTTAAACCATATATCAAAAACTTTAAATAAAAAAGTTACCTATTGGTCAAAGTGTTTTATTATCCGCCTTTTGGATAAAAAAAAAGTTCTGTCAATTTTGTGAAATGTTAACCACCAATTGAATTTTTGGCAAGGAGTTGATTTTTTTTTAAATTTTTACATAAGTAATAATTCTCCGTTTTAACTCTTTTTTATAATCCTTTACAGGCCGCTTTACAAGTTTTAAAGATTTTTAGGATGGTTACGCGACCTTATATCACAGGTGTGTAACCTAAATGTAAAGTTTACGCTTTAAAGGTTAGGTTTGCTGAATTTTTAAATTCAAATTGGATCTTTTCTAATAATCTTAGCATACTCTTCAAATAAATTTTGCATCCATAGTTTAAAGAAGAGGTACATATTCACAGCTCAAGCGGATGCAATAAGAACTGCATGATTAGTCATGCTGAAGGAGTTTTAATGTTCAGACTCGTGTAAGTTTTTCATTTTGTCCTTTGCCATTTAATACCATAAGTAAAATATTTAAGCGTATGTTCCTTATTTCTCTCTATTGGTCAAACAATTACCTTGAAAATAATATATAAGTATATATTTCAGTCAGATCCAAGTTAGCAGACAGTATATCAATGTAGCACATTATGTGTGCTTTTACTAAATTTGTCGTATTATTATGTATGATACTTTTATTATATCCACCAGTTTTTTGTAAATCTAAAAAGCTTATACTAATTTACGGACTGAGTTTAAAACTCAGTACTGCCCTCCTCATTATTATATACGGTCGCATTTATGTATATTTTTTATCGGAATGGTCGTTTCCAATTTCGTTAAAATTCTTCAAATATTGGCAGCTTTCTTCTATTTTGTTACTCATATTATTATAACAACAAAACTATGCAGTTTTGATAATTATATCTCTGATTTTATTATTACTTCATTAAAAAGTACCGAAAATAAATCATGAGAAATTCCTGCAAAGTTAGTTATTACACTTTGGTGTTGTTTTACTGTAACAGATGTGTATTTTAAGTACCTAGAAAATGTACAACGCAAGGGAGATTTTTTACATTTGTTACTTCTAACTATGATTGAAAATAGATTGAGGGTAACAATATTAGTGACAATAATGGTAATTATGAAAGTTACGAATTTATTTAAGAAACTTAACGACAGACCGAGATACTCAACAAATTTAGCATACGTTATTAAAGATAAGTGTTTGCACATGTCCTTATTAAAAATGTGTTACCTTATAAATGAATTATTTGGCTCAATTTTTGCAAGTGCCGTTATGTCGTGCATTTTAGATATTTTGTTTAATGCAGTTAGTTTATTATAAATATGAGTTCCACAACAACTAGCGTCGTATCACTTACAATGTACTTAAAGGGATATTTCGTGGTAAGTATTTTAAAATGCGGAAACTTAGCGAAACAATATTTAGAATCTGCAAACGGGCGAGCTGTATCTGGCATAAGCATATCTCGCCTACATCACTAAGCGATTACTGTAAGTGGTAATGAGAACTACCCCTCTATTCTAGCCATATAACCAAGTTCAATTATAAGAAATATTAAAATATTAAAATACAAAATGATTTTTGAAATTAAATCCTACACCTTCACTTCAACAATCATTTTGTATTTTAATATTTTAATATTTCTTATAATTGAACTTGGTTATATGTCGTTTAAGTCATTTCTCTTTTCAAAGTAACCTCACTTTAGCCTTAACGTTGCGACAGTTCCGCGGTAGAGTCTGAAGAACAGGTTGTACTTTTTTAAAATACTAAAAATTCTAAAAATTTTCTAAAATATAATTTATTTTTAAACAATTAAATAATCATGATTATAAAAATGATTACCCTCTACAACTTCTCCAAAATGTGGGGCATAGCCCCATACTACCACGTCAGCTAACTTTATATATATATTAATATAAATTTAATTCTAAACGCACAACTATAGTTTAAAGAATTTCTTCTCCTTCATAAATTTTAAAGTGTTCCATTATCCACTCACAATGTTTTTTCTCAGATCTTAATCTCACATTTAACCAGAACTTCATTCAATTCTTAAGATAATTAAACATCTCACATACCAAGTCTTCAACTTTCAAGTTACAATGAGTTATAGGTACTTATTAATTTGGGACAACGTTTTGTCTACAAAACTCGATGTTAGGTAAGTCCTTAAAAATTTTCTTTTATATTCATTGGTCGTTTTAACTTTGAACTTTCCTTTATAGTATCACCTAATGATGAGTGCTTAAGCGCTCGAAACATGTAGGGAACCTTTTCATCTATCATCAGTTTTAATAAAGTGTGGAAGAGGACTGCTTTGTTTTATTTATATATAAAAGTTAGCCAAATAGTCTAAAGACGTCTAAGAAAAACTCACTTTAAATCTGGAATCCTGTAGCTTTTGAGCAACACAAATTAAAAATCTACAATTTAAAAGAAGATCAAAATATAACTTACCAAAAACGAATATCAATTTTGCCCCTTTTTACACAATTCGTGGTAAATAGATATTATGACTCGGTAAATTTTACGTAGATCAAACTTCTTCTACTCCGAAAAATAATAAGTCCACCCCTTACAAAATACAAATTTTACACAAATTCAAAAAACTCAACAAAGGATTGAAGAAGCCACTACATTCATATAAAATATTAGGTGGTTTCTCAACAATCACAATTATAGATATTAGGATAACAACCCCAGAAAATCAACTTTTGAGCAAGCATTCTTCGAGAAGTTATTGGGCCAATATTTCTAGGAGAAAACTAAACTAGTAAATTGAACTTGATCCATTGGAAAATGTAATAGGCCCCTCTGTACAATCATTGGAAAATGAAGTGGATGAAATTTGGCCCTGGAACTCAATAAAGAAAATTTGAATTTTCATCAAGATAGAGCTCCCCCACAATTCATAACCAGTTAAAGAGTGACTTAATCAACGGTTCCCTGACAAGTGGACTAGCAGACGAGGTGCCATACAGTAGCCAGCAAAATCTTCCGATTTGACTCCGCTTGATTTTTCCTTTGGGTCACTTGAAAACTTATGTGTTTTGAGCAATTATCGACGAAGCCAAAAAATATTTGTTATTGCTTGGACAATTTTAATGGATATTATCATTATGATTTATGAGTATAATGGAATTTGACTCAACCTTTAGATATTCAATAATTTATGTGTATTATGTAGGTACTATAATATTGCAAATTGTATTTTAATTAAACATTTATTTGAAGAGTAGAAATAAATCAATCAATTACCGTCAATAAAATATATATTTCAGTCAGATCCAAGTTAGCAAACAGTATATCATTGTAACACATTATGTTTGCTTATACTAAATTTCTCGTATTATTATGTATGATATTTTTATTATATCCACCAGTTTGTTGTAACTCCGAAAAGCTTAAACTAATTTACGGACTGAGTTTAAAAATCAGTACTGCCCTCTTCATTACTTTATACGGTCGCAATTATTTATATTTTTTATTTAATTGGTCACTTCCAATTTCGTTAAAAATTCTTCTAACTTTGGCAGTTTTCTTCTATTTTCTTACTCATATTATTATAACAACAAAACTATGCGGTTTTGATAATTATATCTTTGATTTAATCACCACTTTAATAAAAAATAGCGAAAATAAATCATTACAAATTCGTGCAAAGGTAGTTATTACACTTTGGTGTTGTTTTACTGTAATAGATTCGTATCTTAAATACCTAGAAAATGTGCAACGCAAGGAAGATTTTGGAAATTATTTACTTCTAGCTATGATCGAAAATAGATTGAGGGTAACAATATTAGTGACAATAATAGTAATTATGGAAGTTACAAATCAATTTAAGAAACTTAACGACAGATTGAGACACTCAACAAATTTAGCATACGTTATTAAAGATAAGCGTTTGCACATTTCCTTGTTGAAAATGTGTTACCTTAAAAATAAATTATTTGGCTCTATTTTTGCAAGTGCAATTATGTCGTGCATTTTAGATATTTTGTTCAATGTAGTTAGTATTATCATAAATATGAGTTCGACAACAACTAGCGTCATATCACTTACAATGTATTTAAAGGGATATTTCGTGGTAAGTATTATAAAATACGTATTCTTTGCGGAACATCATTTATATATAGGTTGCAAGCAAGTAAGCTGAATGTGGCCTACGCGTATCTAGCATACATTTCTACGCGATTACACATCTAGCGGTATTCTTTCTGACAGGGACGCGCCAAGTATTTTCGGCGCCATCTTGCGAAATAATAATGATAGGCGCCTTTAACCAATATTATAATATTCAACTAAAATTACCACCCTTCTCTCATAGTTGATCGTTGAAATTTTTGAAGTACTAATGTCTATATTTATTTGTGACAAACAGAAAGTACATAAAAAATATTAATAGAATATGAAACAACAGTAACAAAACAAAAACAGTATCAAAGTTTCAAAAAATTAATTCAAAATATTAAAAAAAAAATAAAGAAATAAAATAGCTTGTATTAAAACAGATAATAAATGATCACGATACATGATGGAGAGGTATTACGAAAATTGGACTTTTCTAGCTTCACCTTTTGCAAATTCACTAACAAGATTTTCCATTTCAAGTTGCTTTAAAAAGCCAGACCCTATAGAAATGATAGCAAGATTTTCTAGCCGCTTTTGGCCCATTCTAGATCGTAAATAATTTTAAATCAACTTTAATTCAGAGTGACCTCTCGGCTGTAGCTACAGAAACTGGAATGGTTAATAATATGCGCGATGCAATCGTAATGCTTGGAAATGAGTGGGTAAGGTTATTTATTGCAACGTAATTAAGTGTTTCTACTACAGACGTCGCGTTTTTGTCGCCATTTTTCAGAAATTGTAATTCATGTAAAAGTTCTGTTCCGTCTATATCTTTCTCGTTTCGATTTTTGTCAGTTAAGGTTTCTTCCAGTTTTTTACAAAAATTAAATTGATATTGGTCGAAATATTTGCCGAAATTCTCAACATTCCACAAGAAGATGAAGGTTACTACCTTCGAAACATGTAGAGACAATTTAATTTTAAAATTGAGCCTTTAATAGCTCACTATTAAATTAGTGGAGAAAGACTTTTTGACTTTTTTTCCCCTTTCCCTATATTTCAACTCCACTTCGAGAATGGACTATTTCTTTAAATTCCACAAAAAGTTAAAAACATCAGAATGACACGATAATAGTTTAAATCTGTCATGTACGGATGAAAGAGTAATGTCTAGCATTCCGAAAAAGCAACTAACTTTAAATTTCATTTGTTGATTTTCAAGCGGCTGGTCGTCACCTTCGAAAGAAAATTGTTTTTTAATCTTTCATGGCCTTCAAAATTTCTGCGGATATAAATTTTGCATCAACTTCTAAACAAGAAGCTAGTTCTTTGGTAGTAGATAAGTCACTGAGGCCTTTATCAGATCAATATTGTTTTACAAATTCATTGAGGTTATTTAAACTTTCGCAAGCCTGGGAGATATTAAATGTTTTTGATTGCAGAATCTTAGTTACAACATCCACTTTACTTAGAATCTTGTACCACAAGACTACCATACACACAAACTCATAATTTTTAAATTTTTTTACCTAGGGAGGTAGCTAGATGTTTTGTAGTATTGTCAAAATGATTTTGGTGAATGTAGAAAATCACTGTTATCAGAAGCAGTGTCTTGTGTGTTCTTTCGAAAAAAATTACTAATTTTGAAATTGGTTTTCTCCAAGTCTTCCTCCCGTTTTCGCTGGTTAAGCAAGTTTTGCTAACCAAAGAATTTCTTTTTTTCTTCTCTGGCCATCTAAATAATATAAATAAAAAATATTAAACACTAAGCCTTATTTATTTCATTAACAAAAGTTATTAAAAAGAAAAACAATTATTTGCATCCCTGTTAACTAATTTACTTAATCACTTACATACCTTATTTGTAATTATTTTTCACAATTGCGGTAGATACGTAATAGCAAATAAGGCACTCTATACGTCTTATTCGCTTATAACGCCCGCTGCTACATCGATAACGAAGACACAACATTTTTATTTTGCGAACCACAAAAAGGTCACAAATTAGATATATTGGAAAATATTGAAATTAATGAACACAAAAGGGATACAACTGTCAACCTCTTAAACACGCAATTAGATCTAGGAAATTCCACCCTCTTTACAATATTATAAAGAAACCTAATTAAATACCCAATAATGTTTATTGCACTACATACTTTAGCAGATTGTTACGTACCCCTTTCATAATTAGCACATTTATATACAGGGTGTTTCAATAAAAACTCCCAGGCCAATTATTTCCAAAACTATAAGTGACATGTAAATTCTGTAAACGCCAGTTTTTAGCCTGTATGATTGTCTTCACAACTGTGTAAAAAATGTGTTTATCTACGACTATTTAATAATAGAAGCATAATGTGTTCGTTAGTACATATATAATGTGGTTCATATTACCATAGTTACTCATATTCCACAGCCGTGGAATATGAGATTTCATATTCCACGGTCCCAACAAAACAAAGTTACCTGAATTACGATAAAAACGCACCAGATCTAGTTTAAGCAGGCGTGAATGGTATTAATACCATAGCAACCGATTGACAAGTAAACGAATCATTTTTTTCCTCAGTCATTTAAGTACACAACAAGAGTGAACAAAAAGAACTTAATAGGAATATGCTGTTATTTGGAATCCCGCATAAAAATGGAGAGGATCTTAGGAATGTAATGGTGAAAGTTGGTAATGAGTTACAGGTGAATCTGGTAAATGAAAATTTTACTGCAGTTAGGATGGGAAAAGCAACGGGAGATGCAATCAAAAACCCTATAAAGATATCCTTTGAAAACATTGAGATAAAGAATAAACTTATGAAATCTCCAAGAAAGTTTAATTTAAGTACAGATAGTATAGGATTTTCAGTTAGTAATAAAGTGTACTTGAATCATGACTTGACAAGAAGAAACTCAGAATTGTTTAAGAAAGCCCAAGCATTCAAGAAGGATCACGACTATAAATATTTGTGGGTGAGCAACGGTAGTATTCTGTTAAGGAAAAAGGACAATGACAAAGCTATCCTTGTCAACTCTGAAGACGATCTACAAAAAAACTAGGTAAAAAATTAAACGTAACATATATGAATGTCCAAAGTATTAGGAATAAAATGGATGAGATGCAATGTTTTGTAAGCAATGCTAACAGTGACATATTGCTATTAGCAGAAACTTGGTTATCAGAAAATGAAATTCACTTATTTGAACTTGATGGATACCAATCGGTACATTCATGTAGGAAAAAATTAGGTGGGGGAGCATCAGTTTATATAAAAAAAGGTATTAAATTTAGAGTTCTTGCTCAGGCAGCTGCTAATGATCTTGTAAGCTGGTTGTGTGTGCTTGTTGGTGAAAATAATCTAAAAATAAGCGTAGTCTACAGACCACCTAAAACATCTTACTCCTATGATGATTTGGAAATTTTTTTAGAGACTAACATCTTACAAAGATACCCGAAAAACCATGTCATCGTTGGTGATTTTAATGTAAACCTGTTAAATAATGATAGAGAAACACTAAGTTTTAAAAATCTTTTTATGCTGAACAATTTCTATATTAAAAATACCATAAATTTTGAAAATGCCACGCGAGTTACAACGAGCTCGGCTTCATTGATAGACCATGTGATTGTTGATCAAATATATAAAGATAAATGTATAGTAAATGTAGAATGTAATTCTCTGTCTGACCATAGTAAACTTGCCATTCAAATTGAAGAAAAGCTAAAGATTTTTAAACCTAAAGTACAATATAAATATAAGGCTATTAATCACAAGTTATTTAGAACCTTGTTTTGTGAAAGACTCCAATTGGAAAATGTTGATAATTTTAAAAAACTTATAGATTTAATATGTTTGTGTAAACAGGACGCTGAATATGAAAGAGCTATACGCTGTCGGGAAAACAATACATGGATTACTAAAGATTTGTTAGAACTAATTAAAGAACGCGATAAGCTCTATAAGAAACTGTGCCAGGACAGAAATAATGCAACACTGCTTACTAACTTTCGGAATTTAAAAAATCGAATTAGCAACAAAATTAAGGTATTAAAAAACTTACACTTTAGGAACAGATGGTGCGAGGCCGGTGACGATGCAAAAAAACAGTGGAAGGTCATTCACAGTTTAGTAAAAAATAAAAACAGTACTGTAAATATTAAAGCATTGGCTGTGGAGAATAAACTTATCGATGATCCTGTTGATATTGTTAACAATATTAATAAACACTTTTCCAATGTTGGTAAACATATAGTTGATGAGATAAATAATGAAGTCCAAACTCTAGCCCTAAATGACCATAATGTTAATGTAGTCTTTAATGAGGTTCATTGTCAAAATACTATATACATACAGCCCTCATCTATACAGGAGATATCCGAAATTATTGATAATTTAAAACGTAATTCTGCTCCGGGACATGACCAAATTACTGTCCGTGATGTCTGTAATTTAGGTGAGAGCCTTTGTAATGTGTTAGTTATATTAATTAATAACGTTATTGCTACTGGTATCTTCCCTGATGAACTGAAAATTAGCAGAATCAGTCCGATATTTAAGTCTGGTAGTAAGGAGAATATGGGTAACTACAGACCTATTAGTGTTGTTAGTACATTCTCCAAGATAATTGAAAAAATAATGAAAATGAGAATGTTAACTTTTATTCATAAGTATATTATTGTAGATGAGTATCAATACGGGTTTATTAAGAACAGTAATACACTAGGTGCCACTATGGACCTTGTAAATAAAATCTCAACAGACTTGGATAATAGGAAAATAGTGGTTGCCGTTTTTGTAGACCTCAAGAAAGCGTTTGACGTCGTTAAGTTTGATGTTTTATTAAATAAGTTAAAAAACCTAGGTTTTAGAGGAGTTATGTATCAGTTGATTAAAACTTATTTGTTGGGTAGGAAACAGTATGTTAAAATGGAAAATATCATCAGTAATAGTGAAACCAATGAATGTGGGGTGCCACAGGGTTCAGTTCTCGGACCCTTGCTGTACTCTCTTTACGTCTTAAGTTTAAGCTCCGCAGGTCTTAAAGCACGGTATTACACATTTGCTGATGATACGGTTCTGTTATACAGTTCTGAAGGCGAGGAGAGGCTCGAGCATTCTATAAATTCAGACTTAGAACGATATGCAGATTGGTTGCTATATAATAAACTGAAAATCAACATTTCAAAGACTAAATTCATGATATTTAGGCAAAAAAATAGAGCTCTAGAAATTCCTACCATTAAAATAAAGAACGAAGAAATCGAGAAAGTTTCAGTAATAAAATATCTAGGTTTATATTTGGATGAACATTTAAATTGGAAGGATCATATATGTCATGTAACCAACAAAATTACGCCGATGGTGGGGGCGATATTTAGATGCCGTAACTATTTAACACAGACCAGTAAAATGAACATATACAATGCATATTTCCTATCTCGTTTTAGATACCTAGTCCCAGTTTGGGGCAACTGCGGTGTTGTCGAATTTCAAAAAATGCAGATAATGCAAAACAAAATTTTGAAAGTTTTATTCAATTATCATCGTCTAACTCACACGGATGATTTATATAGGGATTTAGGTGTCATGAAATTGAACCAGGTACGGGAACTGGAACAATGCAAATATATATTCAAAGTATTACATAAAAAGCAAAAATCAAACACTACGATAAGACTCTTGGAGAATGTACATAACCATTACACTCGAGCTTATGATAGCATTTTTCTGGAAAACGTCAGAACAAACAAAGGAATATTCAACCCCATTTCTCAGGCTTCTGATAGGTATAATAAATTACCAATAAATATTAGAGAAGTAAATAATGCAAAAAAATTTAATATGATGTTAAAAGAGTATCTAAATAACATCGCCACATAATTTAGGTCATATTTTATAACTTGTTGTTTCCATGTTGATGTGTATTTTTTTCTTTCTTAGTATTGACATATTTCGTTTTCTTTGTTTATCCTCGTTACCAGTGTTTTATACACTGTTTAGAGGGTTTAGATAGTGCTAAGTTTATTGTATTTACTCCTTACTTGAATAAACGATTTTCCAAAAAAAGTTTCGCTGTGACATTTTGTTGTTGATTTCAAAGTAAAATATCATGATTTCGGATGACGAAAACGAAATCCAAAGTACCCCTCCAGAAATTCGGGCTGCAATTGTATTTTGTTTAATTATGGTTAACATCGTTGAATTGTATTTTTTAGTTAAGAAATACCATTAATAATAATCCTATTGTAATAAAATGTGTTGCTCTGAATCCATTTTCTAACTTCTTGAATACTGAATAGTCGTAGATAAAGTATAGTATTTGACTCGCGTATAATGGCTATATTACACTCGAATCCTTAAAACACGAGCCGAAGGCGAAGCTTCTTTATACGCTCGTTAAATAATGTACTATTAAATAATACAAGATGTAGGTGGCCCCATGGTACAAAGAGTTTTTTCGATGACAGGAACTTTTAAATGTTATGGTTCTTAAAGATAATTAATTTTTGATCAAATTGTGTCTCATAAAAATTTTTGATAAATCCAACATGAACCGAGATATTTGGGATTAAGTTATTTATTAAAATAATTTTAACGAGTATTTTAATTATAAATATTTTTAATATCCTTTAGCAGATTTTAATTTTATTTTGGTTATGATAATTTTAGTGATAAAACGTTAGTGTAGCGCTAAAGTATTACGTCCAGTGACGTCTCAGAGGACGCCTTAACAAATAATATTGGCAAAAAATAAGATGCCGCTGAGTTTTTGGTAATTTTTATATTTTTTTCGGGTTAAGCAACTAAAAATATCCTTTTATTGTCTGTTAAATTGTTTTCATATTATCTTTTCGAGAAATAAAAATAAAAACAATTTTATTGCATATGCATTAAGAAACAAAACCATAAATTATCAATACGTTGTATTTTTTGTTGTTTAAAAGCAAAGTTAAAACATTAAAGCATAATAAAATAAAATTAAAAGATGTTTTAAATTTTATGAAAGAACTGATGAGAAATTATACAAAATCATTAACGAAAATTAGAACAATACCAAAAACAAACTAATGGGGTCGAATGAGGTGTTCAAAATTATTGCCGTTTTCATATACACACATAGCAAATCGATATAATAATTCGGTTCTGCAAACTCTCAATAGTGTATTTCGATTAATAGCGGCTATAGTAGCATAATTTTTGTTGTAAAGGTCAGCCATGTCATTTATTTTTATTTCTCGAAAACGAAGCAAGATATGAAAACAATTTAATAGACAATAAAAGGACATTTTTAGTTGGTTAATCCGAAAAAAATATAAAAATTACCAAGAAAATTAGTGGCGTCTTATTTTTTGCCAATATTATTTGTTAAGGCGTCCCCTGGACGTAATAATTTAGCGCTACACGAGCGTTTTATCACTAAAATTATCACTACCAAAATTAAATTAAAATCTGGTAAAGGATATTAAAAATATTTATAATTAATATACTCGTTAAAATTATTTTAATAAAAGACTTAACCCCAAAGATCTCCGTTAATGTTGGATTTATCAAAAATTTTTATGAGACATAATTTGATCAGCAATTATTTATCTTTAAGAACCACAACATTTAACAGTTCCTGTTATCGAAAAAATTCTTTGCATCAAGGCGCCACCTACATCTTGTATTATTTAAACACATTTTTTACACAGTTGTGAAGCCAATCATAGGGGCTAAAAACTGGCGTATACAAAATATACATATCACTTATAGTTTTCGAAATAATTGGCCTGGGAGTTTTTATTGAAACACCCTGTATATATAATTTAGGTTTTAGTTTAGTCTCATTTGTCAGCGTCTTGAAGATGTAGTTGTACTACGAAACGGCCGTAACGCCATATATTTCATCATTATACGTGACATATAACAAAGTATAATTTGGTTTTTTTATTTTACATAACTTAAAATGAACTGTCACAAAGTAACGGACGAATCTATTAATTTTTTAATATACTATTCTATTTAAAAAAATGTGAAATATAGTAGCTTAAAGTGCATATATGTTTTATGAAGATATTAGCTGCTTGTTTTCCATGTCATAAACATCCTGGGTGCCAGTTATTGATTTTTAGTGGTGTTTTTTACAAAGCTTTATTAATTTCGCCAATTAGATTTACAAATTTGTCTAAATATCCCCTTAATTACTAAATAAATATCGTAAAAATTTTGCAAAGTTACTTCACCAAATTATTCCCTTTAATAAATAAAAATAAATTATCAGTATAAAAAGGAGTCAGTTTTGACCTTCTTAAAATTTACACGTACTTCCCTATGTTGCATTAATGGATGCATCATACATAATTAATGAAGCATTTATATTGCGATTCTTTTTAATAAGGCTTGGTTCAGGTTAGTTCCAAAATAAAAAGAAATACACTATTTATTGATTTTTTTTCATTGGGTACTTGTTTAAAAGTATCCACTTACTTTTATCCCCCACTTAACCCTACAATGTTTTATTTTTTTCAGCTTCATATATTGTGTCTGGCAGTAGTAGGACAAGAACTTACTCAGGAGGCAGGAAAAACTCTTAATATATCTTACAGTAGATTGGAAGAGACTGGTAATATTAGAAACGAGAAGGAAACACAAAAACACCTCTATCATATTACTCAACAAGCTTTTTATGGAAATACTCAGCTAACTGCGGCTGGATTCTTTTTAATAGATCACTCTGTTATTATTTTTATCTTTACTAATGTCTGTACGTACATAATAGTTTTTTGTCAGTTAGCTGCCACATCCACCTCGGACAAGAAAACTTAAGAAGTTTAAAAAATAGTCCATACTTTCAGTGGAGTCAATGTAATGTAAATAAAACAATGCAGTCTTCCTGCACAGTTTAATGACTGGCATAAATTCTAAGTTCCCGACATGTTTCGAGTACTTAAGTACTCATCTTCAGGGGATACAAACATCGAGTTTAACATAAATGAAAGTTGTCTCAAATTAATGAGTACAACTCATAGGATAGTACATGCAAAGGTTGAAGACTTGCTGTATGAACTACACTGCGTCTATTAATTATGGAATAGGTAAAAAAGTACTCAAATTTTAAACATCCATATCTCCATCAAAATTATATAAATACACTCAATTTTCGATTCATTAGGTAGGCCGTCCCTTGGACTACTTAGCACAAAGTATTTGACCTTACTTTATGTCTTTTTCATACAGGATGATGGCTAAGATACCAAGCCATGTAAAATGTGCTGATTTTAAAATTAATGTTTGGAAAATACAAAGCAATGGAAATTGAATTTTATTAGTGTACTGGTTACAGCTTTATGTTAGGTACTTACTGTACAAATTACAGCGCAGTGCCGTTCGTGTCAATTAAAAAAAAATAAAAAATGGAATAGGTAAAAAAGTACTCGAATTTTAAAATCAATATCTTCATCAATCCATTCAATTTTCAGTTCATTAGGTAGGCTGTCCCTTGAACTACTTAGAACAATGTGTTTGACCTCACTTTATGTCTTTTTTATACAGGATCATGGATAAGATACCAAGCCGTGTAAAATGTGCTGATTTTAAAATTAATGTTTGGAAAATACGAAGCAATGAAAATGGAATTTTATTAGTGTACTGGTTACAGCTTTATGTTAGGTACTTACTGTACAAATTACAGCGCAGTGCCGTTCGTGTTAATTAAAAAAAATTAAAAAATCTTGATATAACACTAACTTAACAATAGTAATAACAATTTAAAGAAACAACTTAATTATAAGAATAAAAATTAATAACGCGTATTTCCTCCACGGGCATTAATGACAGCTTGACAACGATTTGGCATACTGAGAATCAGATTTCTTATAAAAACCTGATCCATATTTTCCCATATCCTTTGTAGCGTCAATCTTAGCTGAGCCAAAGTTTCTGGTGGGTTAGCTTCTGCACGAACCTCTCTACCCATTCGATCCCATAAATGCTCTATAGGGTTAAGATCTGGGCTTCGAGCTTTCCAATTCATTGCGGTAATTCCCGTTTCTGCTAGATATTCCGGTACTGATCTCGCCGTATGTGGACGTGCGTTATCTTGCATAAAAATGAAGTTTTCTCCAATGAAGGGAGCAAAAGGCACAACATGCTCCTGAAGAATTTCCGTAATGTACCTGTCACTAGTTAATCGCTCTACAAATACCAATTCCGTTTTTGCCTCTAGAAATATACTTCCCCAAACCATAATTTGTTATATATTTGTGTTCTTTGATAGTGAAGTGGGGAAGGGTGTAAAAATGAACTAGCTTGTAAACTAGTTAGTTGGCAACTGCCGTTCTTTATTTTCTCAAGGCCTGTGCCCGACCAATGACATATATAAAGCAATGTTGCCACATATCACATAATTGATCCACCGCGATAACTAACCCGCTCTTTAAAATTACATTGAGCATAGCGATCACCAGGTCGTCGAAACACTTTTAAACGTCTATCATTGCTGTATAGACAAAAACGGGATTCGTCACTAAATAAAACATTAGCCCATTCATCTTCACCCCATGGCAAATGCTCTTGAGCAAACTGCAATCGTTCACGTCTATGGTGCGGTTCTAGCTTTGGTCCTATCGCTGCTTCGTACGGTTTCAGTTGGACCTCTTTTAAGCGATTAAGTATTGTTTGCTTACATAGTCGAACATTGTGAACGTTTGACAACCGTGCTTGTAGCTTGGTACTTGTTGTAAATCGCTCCCGAACACATTGCATTGTTAAAAACCGATCCTAGCAGTTGTTTTCCTTGGTCGGCCTTGCCCTGCTCTTCTTTGATTCGATCCATATTCTCGATACCGTTTTAAAATTTTTGATATAGCCCCTTGCGTTTTATTCATGATTCTGGCAATATCAGACTGAGACCGGCCCTGCTCAAACAGTCCTCTTGCATAGGAACATTATTCTGGAGATATGAATCGGATATTGGCATTAATTTAAAAAAATAAACTAAACAAAAGGCCTTGTCAAGAACTGCCAACAAATTTATAATCTTGATAAATTGACAAGGGCAATTGGTTGACTAGCAACGTAAATCCAAATAGAAGTAAAACGTTTTCAGTCAATATAATTTGCAATATACAAATTTTTTAATTTACACGAACGGCACTGCACTGTAATTTGTACAGTAAGTACCTAACATAAAGTTATAACCAGTACACTAATAAAATTCCATTTTCATTGCTTCGTATTTTCCGAACATTAATTTTAAAATCAGCACATTTTACACGGCTTGGTATCTTATCCATGATCCTGTATAAAAAAGACATAAGGTGAGGTCAAACACATTGTTCTAAGTAGTTCAAGGGACAGCCTACCTAATAAACTGAAAATTGAATGGATTGATGAAGATATTGATTTTAAAATTCGAGTACTTTTTTACCTATTCCATTTTTTATTTTTTTATTTTTTTTTTAATTGACACGAACGGCACTGCGCTGTAATTTGTACAATAAGTACCTAACATAAAGCTGTAACCAGTACACTAATAAAATTCAATTTCCATTGCTTCGTATTTTCCAAACATTAATTTTAAAATCAGCACATTTTACATGGCTTGGTATCTTATCCATGATCCTGTATAAAAAAGACATAAAGTAAGATCAAATACTTTGTGCTAAGTAGTCCAAGGGACGGCCTACCTAATAAATCGAAAATTGAGTGGATTGATATAATTTTGATGAAGATATGGATGTTTAAAATTTGAGTACTTTTTTACCTATTCCATATATTAATGGACGCAGTGTAGTTAATTGTATTGAAATATAAATGAAGTTTTGATTAAATTTTGAAATTTAGGTTAGTGGAAAACATTTTTTGATAAGACAATAAACTGATTATAACATCTGGAGGAGAAAAGTTTACTTCTTTATTTTACGTTTAACTGTTAAAGCTTAATTTTTGTAAAGGATTAAAAATAAAAATTGAGAAATTAAAATTAATATTTTATAATATCATCACTAGCTGATATGATATTATGGGCCATAGTCCTTTATAAAAATTAAGCTTTAACAGCTAAACGTAAAATAAAAAAGAAAACTTTTCTCATCCAGATGTTATAATCAGTTTATTGTCTTATCCAAAAATGTTTTTTCACTAACCTAAATTTATTCAAAACTTCACTTATATTTCAATACAATTAACCAGTTCATACACCAAATCTTCAACCTTTACATTTACTATCAAATGAATTGTACTAATTAATTTGAGATAACTTACAGTTATGTTAAACTCGATATTGGTATCCCCTGAAGATGAGTACTTAAGTACTCGAAACATGTCGGGAACTTAGAATTTATGTCAATCATTAAACTGTGGAGGAAGACTGCATAGTTTTATTTACAAAACTTAAGAAGCTAAAAAGAATACCTAGCTTGAAATATACAGTATTAACAGTATTAACAGTTATTAACCGATCACCCCTGTTGACAGATCAACATTTGATTCCCCGAGGGTGGTCGCTATTGGGAGATTTTACTGTAGTTTCTAAAATGTGTTACTCTCGATACGGTTTTTAGCAGGTCCTTGGCCAGATGATAATCATAATTAATTTATTTTTCCTGCTATGTAAAAGTTGAAAATATTGGCACGAAGGGTGAAAATATTTGCAGGGGTATTCACAAATTTCCATTTAAGAAAATTTATCTTTTTGCGATATACTAAATAATATGAATGAAGTAACTAAGGGAATTTGCGGACTCCCCTGTAAAAAGTATATTTGTTTGGTTTGTCTTTAAATATTTATTTATTGATTATAAAGGCGTTACAATATACAGGGTGTTCATTTGAAAACTTCCCACCACGGATTTATCGAAAACTACTAATTAAAAGAAAAAACGCCGAGACACGTCAAAAGATTTGCCAAAGGGAACAACTTTTTAACCGAAAACTACTTCACCCCCTTTTACCCTCTGCCCCCCGGGGTCATCCCCTTAAAAATTTTAAATGACAAGGGGTATCAAGTAATAGCTTGTTTGAAAGGTCTTTCAAAGTGCTTTATTTTGACGTTTGATTTTTTAAAATCGGTCGATTCGTTTTCGAGAAAAGTAGAAAAATCTTTATTTATCTTAATTTGTTCAGATAGAAAAAAAAACACACGAAAATATCAATTTTTATTTCAATAAGTGTTCAAAAACCAACATAAACAGCAATTCGGAAGATTAGACGTGGCAGCAACCAAATAACAACCCGACTTTTTTTCAGCCATCTATTTATAAACACAGATAACATGGGCGAACTGTATTTATTCTTATACCTGTTTAGTTTTTTATAGTTGCTAAGGAAAAGAAAGAATTTAATTTGCTGTCAGTTACCTTTGTGACAATCTTGGGATAGTGAAAATTAATTTATTTCATACTGTATTGTAAAACACACCTTTACATATTTGAATTTAGTCCAGAAAATAAGGTTTTACAGCAATAAGTCCGGTAAAATTTTTTTACCGGACTAGTCCTGTAAAATTTCTTTACCGGACTAAAATTTGTAAGTTTTAGTTCAATCAATGTCAAACACACAATGTTTGCACCAGTAAATATAAGCACTTTTCAAATATACCTACGACGCAGAATAAAACTTCATTATAATTTCAAAACATAATAATTCTAATTTTCAACAGAGCAGTATGAAATAAAATATTGTACGTCATTCGTCCGGCAAATCCTTTACAGTATTCGTTTCAAAATTCCAGACTCGGCTCCCTCGTCGCCTCGTCTCGAAACATTTCACTCATACTGTAAAAGTTGATTTACTGGACTTATAACGTAAATATCTATTATTAATTCAGATTTGACTTCCAAAATGGTTTACACACTAGCCGAAAGAGTGGAAATGATTCTAATTTATGTTGCCCAAAATCAATGTGCTCGGCAAACTGCCGTCACATTTAACGCCAGACATTCGGAAAAGATAACTTCGCATAGGTATGTTTTGGACCTTGTTACTAAATTTACTCAAACTGGATCTGTCGCAAATAAAAAACGTAATCATTGTAGAGTTTTGGATGGAGCCGCTCAAGTTGAAGTTTTGGGTCATTTTGGCATAAATCCTAATACTTCATTACGCAAAATTGTTGATGCGACTGGTATTTCATTAGGCTCTGTACACACAGTTACTAAATTACATAAATTTCATCCATTCAAAATGAAAATATTGCAAGAGTTAACCGAAGATGATTTCGATAGGCGAGTTGAGTTTTGTGAACAAATGACTGCAGCGATTAATGATAATACCATTAATGTAAAGAATATCTGCTTCAGTGATGAATGCACATTTTATTTAAATGGATTTGTTAATAAGCATAACTGCAGGTATTGGAGCAATGAAAATCCTCATGCTTTTGTAGAAGGGCATACTCAGTACCCCCAAAAAATTAATGTATGGGCAGGCATTTTAGGAAACAAAGTGATTGGGCCATTGTTTATTAATGGGAATTTAAATGGAGGCATTTATTTAGATCTGTTGGAAAATACCAACAATCCGCTTATTACTGAAACCATTGAAAACCAAATCGAAGACGATGAAAACCCTATACTTGATGAGGCTCAAATATATTTCCAGCAAGACGGCGCTCCTCCTCACTATGTTCTTCCGGTTCGGCAATGGCTAGACGACGAGTTTCCAGATAAATGGATAGGGCGAAGAGGGCCTATAGAATGACCTGCTAGGTCTTCTGACTTGACGCCATTAGACTTTTATCTATGGGGCCATTTGAAATCTATTATCTCCTCCCCAACCTGAAAGTTTGGATGAACTTCGTCAACGCATCATCGAAAGCTGCCATGATCTCCCACAACATGTTTTTGAAAATGTCCGTCAGGAATTTGAACATCGCCTATATCATTGTTTGGCCAATAACGAGCAACATTTTGAACACTTATTGAAATAAAAAGTGATATTTTCGTGTGTTTTTTTTTCTATCCAAACAAATTAAGATAAATAAAGATTTTTCTAATTTTCTCGAAAACAAATCGACCGATTTTAAAAAATCAAACGTCAAAATAAAGCACTTTGAAAGACCTTTCAAACAAGCTATTACTTGATACCCCTTGTCATTTAAAATTTTTAAGGGGATGACCCCGGGGGGCAGAGGGTAAAAGGGGGTGAAGTAGTTTTTCGTTAAAAAGTTGTCCCCTTTGGCAAATCTTTTGACGTGTCTCGGCGTTTTTTCTTTTAATCAGTGGTTTTCGATAAATCCGTGGTGGGAAGTTTTCAAATGAACACCCTGTATAATAATTACTGTTACTAATAACGTATCTTTGTGGACCCATACAGGAAGATTTATCACGCTTAGTTTAAAACTTGACAGCAAGTAACCAGGCGGTAAAATAGGGTTATCAATCTTAAGATAAAAAAAGAGAACAAAACGAAAAAAAGCGAAAAAAACAACGAAATAAACAAAATTCACTGTAATTTTCCTTGTTCCTATACAAGGTATTTCATTAATATTGCGAAAGAAATCAGAATTTCTGCTTAAACATATGAATATTCTTATAAACCTATGGCACATTTCGCTACTTGTGTAATTCATTTTAAACAGCTTGTCAACTTGACAACTAAATATCTTACTTAGCGTCGGTATGCGATGCCTTTTCACCTTTGCTTTCTGCTCCCGAAAATGTTAAGCTGAATTTATAAACTCGAAAAGTTGGTGAGGTTGAAGTTATGATCAAGTTGGTGAGGTTAGATATTCCGAACTCCGAACATAAAAATTGGTTATCTCGAACTACCCGGGAACTTTTCGAACCTCTCGAGCTTTACATGAACAACATGAACGAGTGTATAAATGAAACTTGAGTGTTCCCTTTAGTTTAAATTGAACTCCTATTTCCAACACCAACTGAACCTCAACCTCGCCAACTTTTCGAGTTTATAAATCCAGCTTAATTATTCTTTTTCTCGAGGACGATTGTTCGTAGTGCCTTCTACTAACTATTCCTCTTTTACGTAAAAGTGATAGTGAAATCTATTTTTTTTCGCTTAAAAATGTAACAAGAGCACGTATGTGACTCCTCATAAGAGTAAAAAGACATGTAGGTGGCACTCTCTACCAGTGCGAGCCATACTTACGTCACGTTCGAATTTCGCATTTCAAAAAACCCCTAGATACCAATTTCAGGTGAAATATCGACATTTTTATTTTCAAAATTTCAGAAAAAGCAATAATGGAAACAAAACTTTTATTAATGAAACACCCTTTATAGGAATTTTAAATTGATTCGTCTTATCTCCCCACATCATAATCTTTTTTTTTTTTTTGATGATCTTTTTTTCTTCCAAAGAGCCCTTAAAATAACTAGTTAAGGGAAAAAATGTTTTTTCTTTTCTTTTTTTGATTTCTCCACATTATACTGCTTTAAAACTTTCCTTATAACAGTTATAAAATCCAAATCAAAATCATGCTATATATGACCACATGTTATTGCTTTTACAAATTGATATAAAATTAAAAATTAAATTTTTTTTTTTTTAAACTGTGCTCATCTATTTATTCATCACGTTCAGCCAAGCTAGTCCTCAACTACTAACAAAATTTAACTTGCTAAAAACTTTTTAATACATTTGTACTAATTTATTTGAGGCAACTACTAAAACTGAAACCAAACTCGACTTAGGTAAGTCCTTTATGGTGCCTGTTGTCATTGTACTTTCATAGATTCCTTTTAGTTCCCCTGAAGATGACTGTATGTATGGTCGAAACATGTAGGGACAATCGCTGTAAAAGTGTTTAATTTTACAATGTATATAATTTGTTGAGGAAGGCAGTAGTTTTGTTTTAATTTATATTACCTACTCCACTGTAAGTATGGACTACTTCTTCAAATCATTTATTAGTATATTATTATGAAAGTTTGTATAACATCAACAAGTAGCAGACTCGGCGTTGTGCTTTAAATAGTAAATGATAAAATAATAAATAGTAACTTAATAAATTTGCGGGTCACCAGGCTAAGAAACGTAAAAACAATTTTTATAAGACCTCACAAGAAAAACACAAGCAGGGTCATATTTTCTTTACAATATTTAGTAACAAATAGGTTAAGACCGAGGGCGTAGAAGTGAAGTCCGAACTTCGTTCTTTTAAAAAAAGATATGTTTAATACCAATATGCGTTTTGGCTCATTGAAATAGTCAAGTTAATGGATTTAACTTACAATTGCGGAGATTTGTCGTTACGATAATAATCAGAAGGTAGTGACTTGGCGACACGTGACAAAAATATTAAGGGGTTATATTGAAAATTATTTTTACTATATTTTACTTATTTCTTTTGTAAGCCTGGCTTGCCCAATGCCCAGGTCTCTTATTTTATGGCAATTATTGTAAGTATTTTTCTCTTCCCCTCCTTTTCTAGTGTGTTAGTTAGCGCACTAGGTTTTCTGTAAAATCTGCACCACGTTGTCACAATAGTAATGTTCAATACTGTAGTATAACCTTTATAAAAAAAAATGTCGAATAAAGCATTTTAAAAAGAAATTGATATTTAATTTATAGATACTATACCGGGTGTTGCATCGTCGAGCGGGACATAGGAAATCCCATGTAATTTTAAATGGGGTCAATTATTGGCTTCCCTAATTATTTTAGAGAAAAATTCTATTTAGGTTTATTAAAGAGAACTAAAACCCACATTCAAAAGAATAACTTTAGATATTTTTGATGAGCCCGTTTACGGGTGGTCGCCGATTTCTTTTTAACTATTTCTCCTTTTTATGGCCCCGTTTTTGCGGGCACCAGTCAAGGTAAAAGATGACTGTCAAATAAAGTTGTCATTTTGAGGAATATTTGAACATCTTCTTAAATCCTAAACTTCTAAAAATTTAATAGTACCTACCTATTAATTAGTAAAATATTAAAACATGTAAAATGTCATAATTAACCTTGTAATTGGATACTTTATTTTAGTTTTATTCAGATTAATTTGTACTCATAAATACACCTTTAATATTTTCGATGTACGAGTTTTTATAACAGTAAAGCACACATTTCAATGACAACTTTATTTGACAGTCATCTTTTACCTTGACTGGTGCCCGCAAATACGGGGACATAAAAAGGAGAAATAGTTAAAAAGAAATCGGCGATAACCCGTAAACGGGCTCATCAAAAATATCTAAAGTTATTCTTTTGAATGTGGGTTTTAGTGCTCTTTAATAAACCTAAATAGAATTTTTCTCTAAAATAATTAGGGAAGCCAATAATTGACCCCATTTAAAATTACATGGGATTTCCTATGTCCCGCTCGACGATGCAACACTCGGTATAGACACTAGACATTTAAGGCAATGGCTCAGACACGTCAATTTTGTTTTCAAAGTTTGCTAATATTTTTAAACATGTAATTCCAACCCCCTTAAAATTTAAACAACTCAATTTTAAGTAACGCTGCCTACTTCTGGTTTTTTTTTATTTGGGTCAGTAGTTCCAAGAAAATATCTTTTGAAAATCGCAACCGAAGAGCAACTCTTTAAAATTAAAGAAGAAATCATATTGTTGCAAAGTACTGAATCAAATTAAAAAGCAAATTTAAGGGCCTTTAAATTGCGGTGCCGCTTGACCCTTGATCACGTTCAAACATTTAGGTAGCCCATCAAGTGCACCGGCTGGCCACAACTCTAACCGAAGAGTTAAATTTAATGATTTTGATTTCCCTGCACACTTTGTTGCCCGTACCTAAACTATCTTTAAGACGCGTCCTCACCGAGTCGACACTGTCGATCGACTCTGTCTATCGACATTGTTGATCAACAAGTCGACAAAACTGCATCTGTCCACACCAGAGTTGACAGAAATGGTTGTCGATCAGTCGAAATCAACATGTCTGATGAAGATGACGTAGTTGCTTGTGCCGCATATATTATTATCGCGACTAAAAAAAGGAAAATTGCACGCAAAAGAAGATTTTGGGTTCGACCAAGTCTTCAAAGTAGAACTAGATACAGTGCCAGTAATTTGATAGAAGATTTAAGAAAAGATGACGTGAACATATTGAGCCTTGAATACAGGTGTAACGGTGGTTTTCAAAATTTTTTTCGAATGTCGGAAAGTGAATTTGAATATTTATTACAAAAAATCGGTCCAAAAATGTATAAAGAAGACACCGATGGAAGACAAATCGACATGTCGATCGATTTATTTTCTCGATCGACACCGTCGATTGCCACGTACACACCAAGTCGACAACGTCGATAGACAGAGTCGATCGACAGTGTCGACTCGGTGAGGACGCGCCTTAAGAGCCTTTTGAAAAAATTACCAAAAACAGATAGATAGATAGATAGATTTAGATTTATTAATGTTAATAAAGAGGTAAACTTTGTGATGTTATATATAGAAGTTAAGCTTATTTACGCATATCAATACAAAAATATAAATGTAAAATTTAAGATATACAATATGAAATTTATTGTAAAACTAAACAGAGTGTTTCCTATCTACGGGACAAAACTTCAGAGGGTGATACGTAAGGTCATTTTAAGAAAAAAAGTTTAGAACAATTTAATACAGGTTTTATTTAAGTTTAAGGTTATTCTATATACATAGAACAGACATTATTTATACTATTTTTCTACCTTAAAAGTCGATTTCGCGCCAAAAGTGCTGTTAAAACAGTATAATAGTGAACCCACGAAATGATAAACGCAGTGAAGTTGATAAAAGAGATTTTTCAATTGGGTTTCCTAACCACAAGTTAGAATAGTTGGGCTATGAATTTAACACTAATTCCAAACAAATTGTTTCGTTGTTTACCCTAAAAAAATGCACGTTACGAATTCATTGCTTTATCAAAACTTTAGTAATCTATAATATACGTTTGTTTTAAAGTCGATATCCAGAAGTAGCACTGTGTCGCCCCCTCTGTATTAGGAGCTAAATTTAGGACAGAAGTAATTCAAGATCCTACTGACGAAAAATCATTATGTTAGTTTTGTTTGGCTTGTGTGTGCTAGAGAGCCATATCAGTATTTCAAAGTAGGATTAAAAAAATCAACTGTCTGGCAGTAAACTTTTAGATTCCAGCTGAAAATATGTTAGTTGTGGTGCATTAAGTTTGAAGGATATGTATTTTAAGAACTTATGGACTTTTTTTATATTGTGAATGTGTACATTATAGCAAGGATTCCAGACACAAGAAGAGGATTCGAAATGAGTTCTTATTATTGAGTCGATCAATCAACAGTTTATTGTTTATAAAAAATATACGTTTTTTTTAAGAATTGAGTTCTGTGTGCTTATTTAGTACTAACTACTAACTAATCGAATTAACCTGAAAGAAAAGACGGAAGGGAAGAAAAAAACAAGAACATATAATAGTACAGTGGAAGTATTAAGTCACAAAATTGTTTTTGTGATTAAGTGCAGTGACTTTTTACAATTCAGCTTTGATAGAGGTATACCTATTCACAAGTAGCTAAGCAAAAATTATCATAACTCAGATTCACATCAACAGCAGGGGTGTTCTGTTCAATAAGCGCATTGCATGCTGGGCTGGCCTAGTTCGTCGATCGTTGTGGAAAGTAAGATGACAATAAAGATGATTTTCTAAGCAAAGTATGAAAATCATTGATAGAAGAATTATCTCCAGAACCACAAGTGGGGGGCTCCCTTGTAACGAAGAGGAATTATAAACTCAACCCCAGAAATCGAACTGTTGTGTGAAAAAGAAAACAAAAATAGGAAAGAAGAACGAGGAAAGTCAGCAAGAAAGGCAAAAATAGGTTCAGATATCAGAAGACAGCGGCGAAGAGAATTCCCCTTTCAATACTGTAGATTTAAATGACGACGATACCTCTTGCATTTATTGCAATTTTTATATTCTCATTCAAGACCTAGCGAAACTTGGATACGATGTCAATACTATCATCTGTGGTCTAACACTGAGTGTACAGGAGTTAGTCGAAGAGCTAAGCAATTCATTTATGAACTCTGTTCGTTGTAGTTTAGGTTAGTAATAATGGGACTTTTTTGTTTAAAGAAATCTTAAATGAATATTTTTAGACTCACAATAAGACTTAGTGATTATTTCGTTCATTAACACTAAAATCCCAAAAGTCTACATTACCTATATGATATATTTCTTCCTAAAAAATTGGCTGTATATAGTTCAGAATAATAGCATTTAACGCCATAGCTGGTTAAGCGCTCTAAACTTGAACAGAAACTAACCTGAACTAACCTGAACTTGTGCCAATTTTTTTACATGTACAACAAGCTTCACAACAGAAAGAAAAGAAAACAGTGGTATGCCGTCAAACCCGGATGTTTGGGTTTCTATAGGCTTTAGAGGAAGGATAAAAGGGAGCTTTATAACTGTATCAGTTTACAACGTCCTATCTAATATGCTCTTTGAAATATTATGACCTTTTGAAAAAGAGTACCTATGCCACCATAGCCGGATCTCCGCTATAAAATGGCTACGACCTCTCAGAGAAAACTGGAATAGTTCTAAAGATACATCAATATCTAAACTAGGCTTAAAGTATACAAAAAATAGTAGAAAGTATCCTAACTTACAATTAGCTTTTAAAGTAATCCTCTACCAACTAACCCTCGACTTGCGCGGCCTCTAGACGAGTCTCTTCCAACACTGGAAGATACAATGTCAAATTCGCCCGTTAAATATTTCTTATTAAGTAGCAATATAGTTGTTTAATTGCATTAGTACTCGTAAACTTAACGGTAACGAGTCTTATAAAACCAAGAAGTTGAAGAGATTTAAAGAAAGTGTTCTGGATGTCAGGAATAAAAGTAAGCTTTGAATTCATAATCAGACCTAAATCCTTTATGTCGGGAATATTATTTTCTAATAAAGAAGACTGTTCAAACCCTGACGTAGCATTATGAAAAATGATAACCTGGCACTTTGAAGCATACAGCTCCATTATTCTTGCACCATGCTACCAATCTGTCCGAGTCGGGCTGAAGCTTTCAGTCATCAATGCAGGAGATTTTCATGTACATTTTAAAATCGTCCGCAAAGAGGAGGAACTGACTGTACTTGAAATGCGACCCCCCAGGTCGTCTACAAACAAAATAAACTGCTGATCAATTGCGTGGCACGAAGACAAAGTATGGGTTAAACTTAAATCCAAGTAGCTCTAGAAATTTTTGCCCGATCTTAATCCGGTTTATAGATTCTTAAAAAGAAAATGTTTGGAAACGAGACTTCTAGACTCATCCACCTCAACATCATCATATGTCTATATGACAGGGAGTTTCACATTTACCTCGCATCATTTATAAATTTTAAAACGTTCCCAAATTTACAACCGTTAATTTTTTTCCTATTTTTTCCTAAAATTACTTTTGCTGGGCTCTTACATTGGGACGTTTTTCTCGATATTGCTCTAGTGATGGCAAATCAAAAAATACGAGGTTTTATTAAAAAATAGCATTTATTGATAATTTCATTTTTTTAAAGTACAAAACTATCAACATTGTACTATAATTTTTGATGTTTCTATGATAAATTTTATGGTAATTAACAAATTGCCATGTACAGGGTTGAACAACATTTCTTATTTTTGGTGAAACCTCTCAAAATGCGAGATAATAGAAACAATTTCATTTCAGTCTTAGATTTAAAAAAAAAAGTGCAAAGGTGGCTCTGAAATAAACGTTTCTATGGTAATGTTCATGACATTCGGTAATGTTATATGTATATGAATTAATTGTAATAAATTACAATTTTTGCTGGATTATTTATTAAAAACCCGAAAATGCTCCAAAGTTAGGTTCAAATGAAATTCAAATCGTAGTACGTTTAGTACTGGATGGAAGTAGTCATGAAGGTGTAGGCACTCTGTATAATGTTCACCGCAGCACCATTACGAAAGTAATGAGAAGATTAAGGCAGCATGGAAGCGCTAATTACAGGCATGGCGGCGCGGCGCGGGCGGCAGGCCTGGGATATTCAATAATCGACAAGCCCGGTATGCAACCCTCTTAGCCTGAATAAATAGAACATATACTTCCAGAAGAATTACCGCAAGTCTACGTGCTGCGACTCAAGTTAATGTGTCAAATGTAACAGTAAGAAGAAGGTTACACGAATCTGGCCTAAGGTTGTTAGACGCATTTTTTGTTGTTAAAATACGAAACGTTAAACAATTTTATTTCGTTCTAGAGCCAGGCGTAGAGCGGCATGTCCGTAACTGAGACCACATCATCGAGCTGCTAGGCGCCAATGGGCTCAGGAACACCGGGAGTGGGTCGCGGAATGGCGAAACTGCATGTTCGTAAATGAGACGAGGGTAAATTTATATTGTGATGGGCGTATTTTTGTTTAAAGAGGGAAAAATTACAGGTATATAGAGGAAAATATGGATCCTTGACTGGCATTTGTGGGTGGCGGTATTACAGTTTTCGGAGGCATAATTTTTAATGGGAAAACGGAACTTTTTATAACCAATAATACAATTAATGGTTATTCTTATGCAAACGACTGTCTCATTCCTATCGTTATTCCATTTGCGGAGAACTTCGGAGAGGACTTTCTCCTAGTTGACGATAATGCTAGGCCACACAGGGCTCAAATCGTCAACGAAGTTCTTCACGCAAATAGAGTAAATCGAATGATATGGCCGCCAAATTCTCCCGATTGCAACCCTATAGAACACGTTTGGCCAAAATTAAAACTGGCACTGAGGTCCAGAGACAGAGGGTTCGAAAATTTTGAACAACTAAGAGAAGGTATTTTGGAGGAATGGAATCTGCTAGATCAACAGTTTATTAACAATTGAATTTTAACAATGCCAAATCGATGTAGAGATGTAATACGCAATCAAGGAGGGCCAACAAAATATTAAATTTATTGTCAATATTTTTATTATTATTGTAAATTTTCTTAAAAATGAGAAATTTTGTTTAACTCTGTATATAACAATTTGTTAATTATCATAAAATTTATCATAGGAACATCAAAAATTATAGTACAATGTTGATAGTTTTGTATTTAAAAAAAAATAAATTATCAATAAATGCAAATTTTTAATAAACCCTCGTATTTTTTGATTTGTCATCACTAGAGCAATATCGAGAAAACTTCCCGATATAAGAGCCCAGCAAAAATAATTTTAGGAAAAAATTGGAGAAATATTAACGGTTGTAAATTTGGGAACGTTTTAAAATTTATAAATGATGCGAGGTAAATGTGAAACTCCCTGTAATATAGACATATGATGATGTTGAGGTAGATGAGTCTAGAAGTCTCGTTTTCAAACATTTTCTTTTTAAGAATCTGGAAACCGCGTTAGATCGGCCAAAAATTTCTAGAGCTCCTTGGATTTAAGTTTAACCCATACTTTGCCTTCGTGCCACGCAATTGATCAGCAGTTTAGAAAAAAGGGGACCCAAGTGGAGCGCCGGGTCAAGTAACATTGTGTCCAAGATAGCAACGTGCCACTAACACCTAGGTAGATCATTCGTCTAAGATAAAAGTACTGCATGGACCCTATCGAACGCCTTTGAGAAGTTACTGTAGATTGAGTGTACCTGAGCGCCACTCTCCAAGACGTCCGAAATGAAGTCAACATTGAGCAGCAAATCAAGTCCGGTATTCTGTTCCGTTAGGAAGCCCAACGGCCTAAAAACAATATATTATTGGCCTTATAAGGAGGTCAAGTCTTAGTTATAGTATGTTCAAATACTTCAGGAATGATACTCAGAATGCTAATAGGTCGATAATTGGTTATTAAGTCGTTTTTAAAAATAATATATAAAGGACTGGCCAGAATGAAGCTGCAGTGCTTAAGAAGTATTGAGAGTATGCCGGCGGGGGTCAGGATTCTTGTTCATATCTAAGGAATTTAAATGGCAGTGTACTTCTGATGGAAATATTGTACTCTGTGGCACTGGTGTTGTGGTACTTAAAATGGGGTTGTTGGTAATCGGGACAGGGTTCACTACTATAAACTTAAGAAAAATAACGGGCAAACATATTGGCTATTTCTGCTCTGAAGACTGCAGTTTTTTTGTTTCTTTTGTAGTTCCAAAATTTGTTTAGGATTAGTTGGTAAAGAGTTTTTTGTATAAGCAGCAAGAGAATTGTTTGGTTCAACCAACACTATTTTACAAATTTAGCGTAATCTAGGGAATTCGCGATAATCCCTCTGAAGTTCCGGCTTTTTGCAGCGTTTATGCGCCCTCAAGAATATAATGCCTAAGCTCTGATGAAAATCATCTGGGAAATTTCGCTGTGGAAATACATTTAAGGTGAACAAATATTTCAATCGCTGAGTAAATAGCATTGTAACAAATATTTACCATGTCATCCAGACTAGCCGGTGCAAGAAGAGCATTCCAGCACATGTCTCCTAGGTAATCATTAATTAAATTAAGATTTGCTGATTTGAAAACGTTACAGGGAATCCGGTAAGAATATGGCATACTCTCGGGAGCATAAAGAGGAGGTCAAAATACCCCTAATTACCCAGCGACATAGCTTTTCGGCTCTAACTTTGGAACCAACATCTATAATTTCGTTAAATTTTAACATTTTATGTCGGCAATAAAGACTTCTAAAACCATACACCAATCAGGAAAGTCAGGAATGGACTTGTCACCACAATCGTTCGGTCAGAATTTTGACATAGGTCATTTTATAGAGCTCAAAAACTGATTTTTGAAATACTCTGGTCATTTCTCCTTCAAAAAAGTATTGTACATTTGTTTCGATAAAATTAAATTTATAACGAGTGATTTTTAATTATTTTGCTCAAGGGAGGCCATGCATTTTAAAAGCATCATGGCCGTACTGCGTAGATAAGATGACATGATTGTTTTATGACATTTACGTCTTATTTGAATTTGTGTATTTGTAAAGTTTAAAAATTGGAAAAATTTTGTAATTTTTGCAGTTATTTGAAGGTAGGTTACTATTGCTTTAACTAATATTTCTCCGGGGAGTCGTCTTTTGACTATTATAAAGTGCTATTTGCAGGATATGATTTTATTTTTTATTTTTTTTTTTTTTTTCAGCGTATCAAGTTTTGGTGAAGCTTTGTTGCCGGATTGAAAGTTCTACAGTAAAAATGTTTAGTGAAGCACAAAAAATTTTTATTGTTGAAAGTTTTTCTAGAAATGGAAACAAAATAGGCGGTGTGTGGAATTACTCTATGCATGACTGCTTTGATGAATTTCGAACCGAGTTTCCTGATTTTGCGGTGACCTTTCACAATTTTCGTACTGGGTCACAATACCTAATTGATAAATTTCGTCAGACTGGTTCTGTTCAACATAAAAAAGGGGCTGGAAGACCAACGAAACGATCGAATGAGGTTATTGAAGAAGCGCGACAAATTATGGAAAATAATCCTTCAACTTCTATTAGGCATTTATCTCAACAAATTCAGCAAACGGATTTATGCTACAGTACATGTCAAACACTTTTGAAAAAGGATCTGCATCTATACCCTTATCGTGTTACGGCTATTCATGAACTCCTTCCCAATGACGTTCCCCAAAGACTTAATTTTTGTGAATGGTTTTTAAACAATTTTCAAGAAGAAAATAGTGGTGCTTTTGAAAAAACATTTTTTACCGATGAGGCTTATTTTTATTTATCAGGCTAAGGTTAGCCTCCAACTATAGACCCATATTGTCTAAAATAGTGGAAAAGTGCATGGCAGTCAGGATGGTGAGTTTTTTTGAGGAGAACAGCCTATTCTCGGAGCGCCAATTCGGATTTCGCAGGGGTAAGAACACGGTTCTTGGTATTCTGGACTTAGCGTCCAGAGTGCAGGACTATTTTGAGTTGAGGGAACACAAGCTGCAGTTTTCTGTGATCTCAGCAAGGCGTTTGACTGTGTGAGTCATGATCTACTCCTCAAGAAGCTGCGATTCTATAAATTTTCTCAAGGTAGCTTAAACTTAATAAAATCCTATTTAATGAATAGAAGAACAGGTTGTCAGAGTGAATGGGGTGGATTCTGCAAAAAGTGAAGTTACCATCGGAGTGCCCCAGGGTTCTGTCCTTGGGCCAATTCTTTTTCTTATATACATTGATGCAGATGCTGAGTACACACTTTTTGCGGATGATACCACTATATCTGTCTCTGCTGACTCATTGGATGAGGCTTTAGGGGGGATGCAGATTGCACAGTCTAACGCTAAGGTTAATTCACAAAATATGCGAATGTGGAATACGCAAAATCCGCATCTTTTTGTAGAAAGACCTCTTCATCCTCAAAAAGTTGGTGTGTGGGCAGCAATTAGTTCTAGAAGAATAGTAGGCCCAATTTACTTTGATGGCACAATTACAGCTGAGAGATATCGGATCGAAATTTTGACAACATTTATTAATGAGCTTCACGATGATGAATTGCGGGAAGGTTACTTCCAACAAGATGGTGCTACACCTCATGTAACCAGAGAAAATTTAAATTTTTTGAGTGAATTTTTTGAAAACAGAGTTATAAGCCGAAATACGCAACAAATATGGCCACCTCGTTCCTGCGATTTAACACCCTGCGATTTCTTCTTGTGGCCTTTTATAAAAAACTCCATTTATCGAACACCAATTGAGGATATAAATGATCTTAAACGAAGGATTTCAGAAAAAATTGCCGAAATTAATAATTCTTCAAACGTATTGGTTAATGTGTCTCTGAGGGTAAGAAGAAACATCAGAAGGTGTCTAGAAGTAGGAGGCGGCCATATAAAGTAGGCTTTCAAAGTAAGATAGCTCAGGATTTTATATTACATACCGTCAAAAAACATTATTTTAGGTTTTCAACGTGACAACGCTGCTTTCTTGCAAATTCGCCCTATGATTTAATCTACGCGCTACTGCTACACTATGTATACTGGGTCACAGCCGCCCTTGAGCAAAATAATTAATAATCACTCGTTATAAGAATATTGCTCCCTTTTTAATAATTAAGCAGATTTTCGAAATGGGTGCCCTGTCCCTGTATGCATTTTCTTAGCCGACAGATTTCTCGTTTTACTGCAAACAACATTCCAGGATTGTCTCGAATCTCGTTGAAATGGTGTGTTATTCTTTCCATCAGATCTTCCCTGGTGTGAACTGGCGTCAAATATACATGCCTCTTTAAATTTGTCCATAAAAAAGGAAATCCGATAGAGTCATGTCGGGCGACCTCGGTGGGCATAGGCTCATCTCGACCTATCCATCGATTACCAAAAGTATTTGATAAGTGCCTGACGAACTAAATTGCTAAAATGGGGTGGTGCACCCTGGTGCATATACCACATCTGATTTCTAATTTCTAAATGCATATATTATAATAAACAGTTTAAGTTTTGTTGCAAGAATTGCATAGTCTGATTTACGAGTCTGTGGCTATGACGGCTGCGGAGACAGGGGGTAAAAGGCGTTGAAAAGTCAGTTTTAAATGTAGCGGCAGAGGCGTGCGTTGCTTCGTTGGAAATTACTACTTTATAAGTTATTAAATTCGTAAAAATATAAGAATAGAAAAAAATGTCTCTACATTTATATAACACGTTACAAGTAGTGCGATTTCATTTTGACAAGCACAGCTACATAGAGACGTTTAAATATAATTAATAATTATAACTTAGGGTAAAAGTGGGAAAGACGCCATATTATGAGAAGAGACGCCACACATTCCTTATCTCGCAATGTGAAAGAAATAGCCCTATGCTTTATACTGGAAATAACTACTTATCGACGCTGTCGTCGTAACGAGTCAGTACCTGTTCGGCTGTCCATGAGTGCGTTACGTATTATTAAGAAATATTTTTTCTGCGTAATTTATTCGATGAAAATTTTGAGCATATTGTGTTTTAGTGAATATCATAAATACAGCGGAGATAGGTTAAAGTGAACTTGTTTAAATGTTTTGTTTAGCTTATTTTAACATGATAAAAAAATATTTTTGTATCATTGTTTATAAATAAATAAATAAATAAATAAAGCCTTTATTTAATTCTCAATAAATGTGTACAATAACTATACGGAAAAAGACGGCGAGATCTAGTTGAGTTGCTACAATACAGCGTGGTTACAAATTGTTTTCAAATAAAACTAATAGCGCGTATGGGCTCCTCTAACTCGCCGAACCTCTGCACAACGTCGAGGCATGCTTTCAATAACATTTCGAATAGCTTCTTGACCTACCTGTTCCCATTCTTCCACGAGAACTTTCTCGACATGTTGTAGGTCTATTAGTGGCTGACGATTCTTCAAGCGCTTCCCAAGCGTATCCCAAATGTGTTCAATGGGATTTAAATCTGGACTCCTCGCTGGCCACTCCATAACCTCAATATTGTGGGCAGTCAAATAACTTTTCACTATCCTGGCCACGTGCGGTCTCGCATTATCTTGCTGAAGGATAAATTCTGGACCCATAATTTCTGCGAAAGGGACAATATGTGGTTCAAGAACTTCGTTAATGTACCTCTTTGTCGTCATCGTCCCTCACCGAATAACTACTAGGTCAGAGCGGCCATTTAAAGTTATCCCACCCCAAACCATAATTGAGCCACCGCCAAAAGCCTGGCTTTCTTGAATTGTGAAATCCAAAAAGCGCTCGCCTGGTCGTCTCCAGACTCTAACACGTCAATCAATATGATTTAAAAGAAATCTGGACTCGTCAGTAAACATCAAGTTACTCCATTGTGCCATGTTCCAATTCATGTGTTCTTCTGCAAACAAGCGTCTGGCTCTACGATGTTCAGGGCTCAAAGGAGGTACTCTAGCTGGCCTTCTTGCATTCAACCCACGTTCGTGAAGCCGATTACGTATAGTTTAAGTACTTACTCTTGTACCCGTAGCTTCTAGCAACTCATTTTGTAGCGTTCGAGCAGTACTTCGACGTTCCCTGACAGCCCAAAGTTGTAAAAGTCGATCCTCTCTAACTGCAGTCGCCCTTGCACGATGCGGATAAGGTTGTCTTGTAACAACTCCATACATTTCATGTCTGATCCAGGCTCTATTTATGGCAGCACGACTAACTTTTAACATTTCTGCTGTACGGCGTCTTGAGTAGCCTTCTTGAACCAAAGTTACTGCCCTAGCAATTTGAATCTCTGTGAGACACACTCTACGCCTTCGTGGCCTTCCAAGCACATCAAAATCCATCATTAATTCTTAAAAACTTTTACTTAAATATCGACAGAAATTCAACAACGGAATAAATGTTATCATGTTTTGCTTTTTTATCGAATACAAGAAAAACAAAGAAAAAGACTAATTTTTTTCTTTCATTTCTAAAAACTGTATGTCTCTGCTGGGTGTGGACATATATTTTTAAGTTTCCACTAAATGCAATAAACAATTTCTATTAAATTAAGTAAGTGGCTCCTTTTTCGTTTTGATCAGTGTACATGTCGGTTCAAAAGTTAGGGCCGAAAAGGTAAGTCGCTGTAAGTAAGGTTCTGTATCTCCGTTAAGGGCACTTTAGGAATTTCTTTTCTATGACAAACTAGGGTTACCTTGACCTCCTCTATACGCTTCCGAGAGTATGCCATATTCTTACCGGACACCCTGTAGAGTTTCCAAATTAGCAAACCTTAATTTAATTTATTATTGTCTTATATGCCTTTGATAATGATCCGCAAGGGTTGAAACACGTGTACACGTGTCAGGAAACTGAATTAAATTATGAAATATAACAAATACGACTTTAATTTCCTCTACTATGGAATATCCATTTCATCAAGCATGTAGCCCATCAGATATCAATTATACTTAATTTTTTTTGATTCAAATATTTGTTCACCTTAAATATATTTCCATAGCGAAATTTCCCAGATGATTTTCACAAGAGCTTAGGCAATATAACTTGAGGGCGCATAAATGCTACAAAAAGTCGAAACTTTAAAGGGATTATCGCGAATTCTCTAGATTACGCTGAATTTGTAAAGTAGTATTGGCTAAATCAAACAATCCTTTTGTTGCTTATACAAAAAACTCTTTACCCACTAGTTCTAAACAAATTTTGGAACTACAGAAGAAACCAAAAGAAGCCGTCACCCCAATACAATGAAAACCGCAGTGCCTCAGGGGCAGAAATAGCCAATACGTTTTCCCGTTTTTTTTCTGAAGTTTATAGTAGTCAACCCTGTCTCGATTATCAACAACCACATTTTGAGTACCACAACACCAGTGCCACAGAGTATAACATTTCGATCAGAAGTATACTGCTATTTAAATTTCTTAGAACAAAGGCAGCTTCATTCTGGACAGTCCTTTATATATTATCTTTAAACTAAAAAATATTTTCCGGAATTTTAAAAACTAAGCTATCTAGCACCAATTCATAAATCAGGAAACCTATAAACATCCTGTATCGTTCCTAAAGTATTTGTATATTGTTTCTATACCGTTGGGCTTCCTAACGGAATAGAATACCGGACTCGAATTCCTGGTCTACGTCTAGGTCAACCATGCAGTACTTTTATCTTAGAATTCTTAGATGAAGGATCTAGGTGTTAGTAGCCCGTTGCTATCCTGTACCGCTTTAGTATTTTTTTAAGCACTTGTTTTCTTATAAGAGCAGTAGGGAAAGCGGTAATTTCATCGCTTCCATAGACCTCACTCCTCTGAATAATATTATTATATGAGCACCACCACTCTGTATATACCTGATAGCTATTTGCTGTTAAATGAAAATAGAATTAAGAATATATTGACATGCGTTCCCCCAGATGCAAATTCCATTTCTCAAGGGGATTATATTAAAGCAAAATGAACATTTGGAAGAACTGTCTCGCTCACTTCATGAGAGAAAGTACTTTCAGGGCATTACAACCTGAAGTTTATCTTCTACATAACTTTTCTATATTTTGATTAAAGGTAAGATTTTGAGTAGAGGATACCATTTTCTATGTATTCCATGTGGATTACTGTCCATAGTCCATCTACTACTAGAATTTCAAAAGGTTAAGTTGATTTGACGACTGGCTATGGAATGAAGATGCCACTTGAAAAAGAATATACTGACAAGTTCGACTGTCGCCAGTCGCCATTAAGCGTTTAGCTGGTATACGTATACAAGCACGCCCCTGCCATAACCTGTGATTGTAAAACTTTGGCTCGTTTGAATTTTTTACTACAACGAGCTCGGAAAAGTATGATGACAGGGCTATTATTTAAATCTCCCCGTTTCGTATAAAAGAAAAACAGTTGAATATCGCGACTACAGAGTAGCGGCCGGAAAGTTAACAAAGGAGCATGCTATAAGTTTCACCGTAATTGCGGACACGGAATACATCATAAACTAGGGCACGTTCTCATTCGTGTCACGATGTGTATTATATTCCCTGGATGAATGAAATGAATACGGCAACTCGCCGTGTACGCCTCAACATTTTTAAAGTATATAGGAAAATGATTTTGTTTATTTTTTTTCTCATTTCGTCAAGACGGATTTCTTTTGCTTGGTTTTGTTATCTGGAAAACTAGCATGGGTAAGAAGCATAGAGGGGTTAAAATATTATTTGGTAGGTCAGTCCATTGAGGCTGAAATGAACTAAGTATAAAATTTTACGATCTTAATACTGTTGTGATAGTAACAATGAAATAATAAAGGATTTTGTATCTTCTGATCATCTCTCTCTTTAAAGTCAGGCATTTTCTTTAACTTCTATTAGTCATTAATTCTTTATCGGACCATGAAGCCATATTATGTGAATTTAACGGTGAGATAGGGAAAATAGAGAAAAATAAACATAAGGGACGCATTTACAGTAAAAATAATTTTGACAAATTTAATAATGCTATAAAAAATTATTCATGTGATAGTATTTTTCTTCATAAAGAGCCTTTAAGTAATTTTCATGCCACAATTTTAGACACATTTACTAAAGCTTTTCCAATTACAATTATTAAAAAAAATAATAGAAAATGTTGGATTTCAAAGGGTATAAAAATAAGTTCTAAGAATTTACGTTCACTTCATTATATTAAAAAAATTTTTCCATCAAACAATTCATTAATTTCATATTTTAATATTTTTATAAAAACATTTATAGAAAACTAATTAAAAAAGCCAAGGAAAATTATTTTGAAAATCGTATTAGTAAATCATTAAATCCACGAAAAGAATGTTTGAAAATTATTAATGATTTGAGAGGGAAAAACAACATATTACCTATAAATACTTCATTATCTTCTGACGAGTTGAACGATTTTTACTGTTCGATTGCTTTAGATCTTTCCAAAGATATTGATCCATGCATTGATCCACTTTCGTACATGACAAATTTTAAAATTAAGGATACATTTTTCTTTAGTCCAACCGATGTTCAAGAAATAAAATTAATCATTTTGGAAATAAAATATAAAAATTCTGCTGGATGGGATAATTTATCAATAAAAATTTTTTCACAATTGTCTATTCCTGCTTTAGAAGCTTTAGCGAAGGCAATAAATGTTTCTTTTGAAAATGGAATATTTCCACAATGCCTTAAATCAGCTACTGTTATTCCAATTCATAAAGGAGGTGATTGTGAACCTGCTTCTAATTTTCGACCAATTTCTTTACTTCCAACACTTTCTAAAATTATTGAAAAACTTGTTAAAAATAGAATGATTTCTTTTTTAAATAAAAGCAATATTTTAAATACAAACCAATTTGCATTTCAAAAAAATAAAAATACTAGTGATGCTACTTTTTCAATTCTTGAACATCTTTAATTTAAATTAAATGAAGGAGATTTTGCTGCAGCAATATTTTCTGATATTTCTAAAGCTTTTGATTGTGTTAACCATGATATATTATTAAAGAAGCTTGAGCTTTATGGCTTTAGAGGTATATCGTTTAAATGGTTTTAATCATATTTATCTGAAAGATCTCAAGTAGTATTGTTAAATGGTAAGAAATCAAAAAGTAATAAAATTGATTGTGGAGTACCTCAAGGTTCAGTTTATGGTCCATTACTATTTTTAATATATATAAATGACCTTGCGTCAATTTTTATAAATGGTAAATTTACCATATTTGCTGATGATACAACAATACTTTGGCATAGTAATATTGTAATGAATTAATTAAAATAATTAATGAAGATTTAATAAATGTTAAAAAGTGGTGTGACTCTAATCTACTCTCATTTAATATCACTAAAACAAATATATTAACTTTTAAATGTTTACTTAATAATATAATTTTTGACAATCTAATAATTAATAACCCCAAATTTATAAAATATTTAGGAATCTATATTACTCAAAATCTTTCTTTTAATGAACATATCAAAAGGTTATGTAGAAAATTAGCTTCAGGATGTTATGCCCTGAGAGTACTTTCTCATGAAATGAATATGGCGGTTCTTCGAAATGTTTATTTTGCTTTAATAGAATCTCTTTTGAGATATGGAATTTGTTTCTGGGGAAATTCAAGCCAATATCTTCTAAATTCAATTTTTATTTTACAAAAAAGAGCTATCAGATATTTGTGCAAAGCTAGATCTAGAGATTCTTGTAAAACTCTATTTATCTCACAAAAAATTTTGACACTAACTTCAATTTTTATATTGGAAACAGTTTGTTTAATTCATAAAAAGCATAGAAATAGTATTAATTCACATACTTATAATACAAGAGAAACCTTTAATATATGTTTACCTATTCCTTCTTCAAGTCTTGTAAAAAAATCCATAATTTATGATTCTAAAAATTTTTTTAATTTCCTTCCATTTTTTATTAGGAAAATGTCAAATTTTAAAATGTTTAAAAAAAATGTTAAAAATATATTATTGGAAAAAGCTTATTATACTCTAGATGAATATTTTGGTGATACTCTGTCATAATTATTTGCATTTTTTTTATTCCGATATTTTAAGTTTTACTATATTATTATATTTTATTGTTAATTTAATTTTAAAAAAGGCTTTGTCGATAAAAATAATACTTTATGACAATAAAGCATATTTTGATTTGATTTGATTTGATTCATTGGGACCTTTGTTGGTCAAACTTCAAATACGGAAATGGATTTACATCTTTTTAGACTTATTCTTCTCTCAGCTCAAAAAAGCTTGATTTGTCGAGGGCTTCATCGTTAGTGCCTCTCCACTATTGCTGACGGTGTTTGCACATGTGAACATGCAATTAGTGGGTAGGTAATTGCTTCCGTAGGTTTGAACTAGTCCGCTAATATTGTGTCATAAAATTCCGTCGGTGTCGGTATTTCAAAGTCTCTGCGTAATGCTCTATTTTGTAGCACCTGGAGCTTGTTATGCGCTGTCCTGCTTATGGTGCACGATGCTGGCATTCCATAAGACAGTTTTGTATAAATCAACTTTAGTTTTATAACCTATTTTGCTTCTTTTATTTAAACGGCAGTATAGAACGAAGCTGATCCAGTTTATCTGAATGCCGTTAACCAAGAGCCTAGTCTAGGGTCATCTAAATCTTCTCTTCAAGAAGAAAATAGTCTTCGTCTTGACAGGATTCAGGCGAATCCTCCACCTTGAAATCCACTTTTCTAAAACTAGTATGTGCCTCTGCAATTTAGCCAACACCAGCCGCAGTTGATCTGAAACTGAAGTAATGCAGTATCATCAATAAATAAGAACAGCTCATTAAATCTGTCCCTCGGGATATCATCGACGTATACATTTTACAGCATCGGAGCGAGAGAAGACCCTTGCGGGACTCCTGCCATGATGTGCTTGATCTCAGATATTGCCCTTCTAGCGAGACTGTAAAACTTCTCTTCTCCAAAAAGAAAGCAATTATCTTAACAAGATAAAATATTACAGTGGCGTACCACTTTGCTGTTTGATAAAGCTAAAGTTATCTGGTATACTATACGCACGCTACTGGTGAATCGAGAGATGCTTTGTGTATTGTAATTGATGGCTTTTAAGGTCCTATATATACATTCTAAATTGAAATAATAAATTTATTTTCATGTTTCGTAGATTTTAGAAAAAAAACGGAAAGCTTTTGTAAACTTTGAGACGCTGTATATGGGAAACGAAGCATTTCAGGCTACATGTGTATATGAACTTTTTTTTTATAGGATTGTTTGAGAAATATGCCTTTCAATTTTTTGTACTTTCTGAGGAAACACCCTGAATAGATCAGATGTTATTATATCATAAATATTGAATACAAATATATTTTATGACCTTTATAGGGAACACAATGGACAGCCCATGATCGTAATTAAACATAATATGTTTGCTTTATTTCAGATACGATACGGTACGAAGATACAAAAAAAATTAACAGACATTTCGCTGAAGGAGATTTGAGGAGAGTCTACAGCTCTCCCTAAATCTCCGTACGTGTTAAATCACCAATGCCGACAGTTTGCAAGCAATATCCTTGGATTTGTAATAAACTAAATACCCACACTAAAACTAACGAAACATATACACTAACGCGAACAATGCTCTGCTTTGCCACCTTTAACTTGACCAAAAAAATGGTCAAAATCTTAATTAAGTAATTAATAAACGGCCCCTTTACCGTAAGTAGTCTTTAACTTTATAGTAACTATTGATGTAACTCAACTCGTGGTAAGGTTAAGGAAATATCCTTTAATACTGCACTAATAATAATAAACCCATTGTGGGGAAAGCAAATCCCACGCATTCATCGCTGCTGAAAGGTCTACATCAGCACGCAATGCATAAATTAAACAAAAATAAGGAACCCAGTGATTAGGAAATGTGAATTCATAACAATTCTAGTAAAGGTTAGTTTATTCTTTCACCAGACCCATGCCCAGACTCGTTTCACCGCACCAAAGCTCGATAGGATCTGACGAAAGGGAAAATACCGCCATTTGTATGAATCTAACGATAGGGAAACGACGAACCTCTACAAGAAATCATTCTTAATCACTGAATATTGCTTCTCAGTTCCAACGTGACAATAGATATGTTTTTGATGCTGTCTGGCGGCGACTCCTGCAATTGTGACTGATATTGTTATCTTTAGGAGGTGCTCTTCAGAAGTTATGAAGTTCTTGTTATGTTAAGCCGGGTGATGCATGCGAACATCACGAGATTCCGTAAAGGGTTGTATCTCAGCGTACTACTGTGTTTCCACCAGCCCCAGCCATGGCTGCAGAGGAGTTTTAGTATAGCTAGCATGAAAAATAAATATTATAAAATATATTGCATTATTCTAAGGTATATTGTAATCAATATAATTAGTAAATCGTGAAACATTCGGAACTTGAAAGTAAAACTTCAGACGTCTGAAGGATTTAAAAAATACAAAAAATGCTTTTGACTTGATTTTCATATGCCTGGCAATAATTCCCCATTTTCCCTACATGGTTTAAACCACATATTAGTATCGCTTTGCTTTTACTATGATTGTAAATTGGCAAGACCGATTTCACCAGCTTTAACTGTAAACGAAAAATATACAAAAAATGTAAATGAACTAACGTGTCAGTGACATTGCTCGAAATTTGATTGCTATGACCAAGTCTGCCGTATTTGAAATGCTCTCTTGGGACCGTGCCATATACGAGATCTATACAAAACATGTGTTCGTACAATAAATAATTCAACAGGACGCTTCAAGACGTCTTCCAATTTGCAATTCGTTTGTATTGTTAATTCGAGCGTGGTCAATAAAATTTTTGTCGCTTGTTTTTGCAGTATAAGTGGGAACTTTTATTTTTCCAGGCAATTGAATGTACAAAATGTAGCACCAAAGGAAGGTATGGGTTTTTTAACTGCATATTTGTTTTAATGTCATAACAAGGTAAATCGACAGGCTAGAGTTTCTCATTATTCCAAAAAGGTAAAAAAATCAGTTTTTTAATAAAATTTTTTTAATTCGGTAGAGAAAGGTTATTAAAATCTTATTAACATATTAATGTGGGTCCAAAATAATCCATCATGCAAAATCAAACTTGACAAATATGCCGCATAAAGCAACATCGCCAATAAATTATCATTTATTTCTCTTTAGACTACCTTTTCTGCATTTATTAATTGGCAAACTATTAATTATTGAAAATTATCACACTAGACGTCTATTACTGGAGCCGACTACCGTTTGTTAGGCACAGGTAATGGACATGCGTATTTACTTAGACCATAATGATATATTTTAATGTTTAACCTACCATTAAAAAAAAAATTAAACGACCCTTAAAATGATGTACCATTTCACCCCTCTTCCCATTTAAGGTTTTAAAGATAACATCTATCTATCCCAGGGAGTTGAACCACGCAGGCTGAAAATATTCTTTGAAAGTATCCCACTTGGAAATAAAATTTACGTGTCTTCCTTCTTTAATATTACCTCTTCAATATTTTTCGGTAGATGAGCTGTTTTGCCAGAAAAGATATTTACAATTACCTGCATACATCAATTATTAACAGTAATAATAGTACAAAGTACAAAAAAGTTGGAAGTATGTATTAAAAATATTGTAAGAAACTCAGTAAAACGAAAACATTACTGAAGGAAATGTGTAAAATGACCGCCATCTTACTGAATACACTTATTAACACTCCTTAAAAAATGATATTGGACCCTGTTTAATGTCTCGGGATTATTAAAATGGTTGCCTGCATTTAAAATCCGCGTCAATAAATCATGGCGTGTGTTTACCGGAGTCTTGTAAACTTCTGTTTTAATAGCGCCCCACAAAAAGAAGTCACACATATTTAACTCCGGAGAACGTGGTGGCCATTTTACTGGTGCATCATTGCCCCTTCTAATCCATCGGTTGGGATATTGATGGTGTAAGTATTGCCGAACGGCAACGGAAAAATGGGGCGGGGCACCATCGTGCATATACCACATTTCCCTCCGAAGTAAAAAGGGGCGAATTTTCCAGAAGAATTGGTAATGTGTCTTGCAAAAAATTTAAATAAATATTTCCATCTAACCTGTCTGGAATAACAATAGGACCAATAAGGTAGCGATCAATAATACCTGCCCAAATATTTAATTTAAATTGATGCTGATGATGTGCAACTTTAATGGCATGTGGATTTTCATCGGAATAAATATGTTCGTTGTGCAGATTCGTTACTCCAGATCTTGTAAAGCACGCCTCGTCAGTAAACAATATTTCTGTACAAAAATTTGGATCACGGATTCTTTTGTTTCTAATAAATTGACAAAATGTAAGCCGCATGGGGGGATCAGTCGGTAAAAGTTCCTGGACTTTTTGCACGTGATATGGATATAACAACTGTTCTTTTAAAACCTCAATGACATTCGTTTTAGGAACATGTAACTCACGTTCTAAGCGACGGGTACTGGTACTTGGTTCTTCTTCAGGTGTCATAATGTTCTCTTCTGTTTCCACAGTTCGAGTTGCTCGCATACCACCCCTGCCTTCAATTTTTTTCTCAAAGCTGCCCGTTTCCCGAAGATGACGCTCGATATTGGCAAATGTTTGGTTTGGTATTCGACGGTTAGGAAATCTCTCCATGTAAACCCTAACACTCTCTCAGAGTTCGTATAATTTTCCATGTTAATGGTAAAATGAACTCAAGAATGTTGATCGTATATTTTAGTCAATTTCATATACTGGTGACAATTTGTCAATAATTGTCAAATTATTAAATGCCATAGCAACAAGGTCACTAAAAAAATTATTGTAACAGGTAATTTGATTTTAATTTATTTACTAATGTTAATAATTAATATATGCGGGTAATTGTAAATATTTTTTTTCTGGCAAAACAGCTCATCCAGCAAAAATATTGAATAGATAAAATAACTTCCAAATACATCCAGTCACTCAACAAAAATATCTGGGTTGTCATAACGCCGTTGATATAAAAAATCAGGAGAAATGTTGACGCATTATATCACTATTATAACACTTCCACTTATTTACAGCCGGTGACTATACTACTAGAAAACGTCATTTTATAGTATTAGTCTATATACTAAAAATTATTAAATTCGATTAGCAGGTTTTCACGTAATTTAGGAAAAACCAATATTTTTACAAATTTTTAACGCCCTTTACCGGCTAAACGAAACAATTTTGGATATAGCTAAGTCGGCTTAGATAGTTCTATTTTGACGTCAGGAGTCTGTCGTCAAACGTTGTACACGTATTTTCCGGACACCCTGTATATTATGGTTGAAAAGTTTTCAAATTGACCCTGTATTATTTATTATAACAAATAAAATACATTCTTATCTATTTATTATATATTTACAATAAAATCTAAAAACCTTTAACAAAAGTTGAATAACATTATATATTAAATATGTATTTAACTTCACCGAAATATTATTTTTTTCAAAAACTATTCCAATCGTAATTTTTCAATCTTATATGAATTCCATTCGTTACTTTGAAAACAGCTTCCATAGCTAGTATAGGTTTATGAACAGGATATGTTGGTAATAGTTGGAAATTCCGTAAAATTTTAGAAATTACACTTTTCATTTCCAACACAGCAAACTTTTGTCCTAAAAGATAATAATAGTTTGTCAGCCATAACTTAAAACGCAAAACATTTATATTGTTTAAATAATAACCCACACATAAATTATGGAAGAAACAAATTCTGCTTAAAATTTGTGTCATTATAATTCAGTGTAAGTATCTAGACATTCTCATTCTAGTATACAGAGTGGTCGATTCAATTTTATGTATTTAAGAGTACACCTAAATATGTATAACTAAAAAATTTATTTAAATTTTGTGATCAATTCATTTTTTTATCGGTTAAAACAAGACACAAACATACCAATGCAATTCCTGGGACCAGCACTGAAAGGAATATTTGAAAAGTACTTTCCGTTCGAAGTCAAATGTCTATCCGGAATAAATTCATCTGCTCTCTCGTGATAATCAGGGTCCCTATTTATTCCATAAATAAGAAACGTCATTGCTGTGCCTTTCGGTATAACATTGCCTATAAAATAATGATAGAAAAAATATTTATCATCAAATTAGAGTTTAAGAATTTGTTTTTTGGAATATAAGTTTAACAACATTAACATTATCACGCGTGCCTTTATGACAAAACATCCCAAACTTTCGTATTTCGCGTCCCTCTTTTTTACGTTGAATAATTCTATGGCTCTTGCATAAAATGAAGTTAGTTCAGGTTAGAATATCCCAATGCACGATCAATCGTGTAATTACGATTACAGGAATCAAATGCCAATTTTTAAGATTTTTGCTATTTCATAACATAATTAATCCCTTTTAATTAAAACTTAAGATTTCAACAGCATTCAGTTTAATGTAATGTAAAAATCACTACCAAAGTACTAAATTTTCTTACTCCACCCATGCTCATTCAACACTGTTCACAGGAACTTATTTAACTCGATCTTTTGGCAATGTTGACTACGCTGCTGACGTGGCACAGCCGCCGTATGATTTACTGTTTCTTGAGTTTTCGCGGTAGAGACCGACATGTTTCCAACTTTCTGGATTGAGAATATGCGACAACGCGACTATAAAATCACTAAAAGCAACGACAGCGCCGAAAATGTTATATTATTTACGCACACGTACAGTAAAATATATGAATATATTTTTAATTGGTGGCAAACGTACGTTTAAGGATGAAGAAGCTTCTACTTCTTGAGGGACGCCCAGTACGAGTACTAACTAATACTGTTAAATCAAAAACATGAAATATAACTCCGAGTACTTAAACTTCGGCATCACAAGCATTGAATTAAGTGGTGAAGCAAAACCTCAATGTGTTATTTCCCTCACCATGAAGAATATGTTGATAAGCTCAGTACATTTTTTGAAGGGATGTATGGGTTCTCTGGGATGCAAGCTTCAAATAGAAAAGGAGCTCAGAGTGTGTATCTTGAACATGAAACCGAACCTGGACAGGTTGTGTACTTTAAAGCAGAAACATATTTGTCATTAGATCTGTTGGCCGCTGCCTTTATTTGCTTTGGCCAAAAATAAATTGTTTACTGTAATTCCATAGGTTGCGTGGTTCAGAATATGTCAGCAGATTGGCATAAGTCCGTATTACATTTCAAGTGCGTAGAAAAACAAATGCGGGACTTAGATGTACGCGTTGAAGTCATGGTAGAACCTATTATTATGAATCCTGCAGATAATTATGGCATATTTAATCTTTAAGTTGAACGATGTTCTTTACTCCTTCTCTTTGTCGTTCTTCCTTTTTGGAATATCTGGATATATAGTTGTTATTCAGCTTTGCTAATTTATGGTGTGCTTCCGCTTGTAGAGTGGTTTTCAATGTTGAATGTTTAAAAGATTCTGGGTGCCTTGGTTACTATCTTCAGGGTGGGAGTCAGTCACGGGGGAGTCTGTATGTTGCCTGGTGGGGCGCGTGTGTATGTGAATGTGTTATTAGAATATTGTCCGATACGTCTGTCCGTGCGTAATATTTTGTGTGTATTTTATCGAAAAACTGGTGTATTGTGTGTAGGTATGTATCTTGGTGCGTCTGTTATTATTCGTAAAATTCTGTTTTGAAAAATTTGCCACTTTTTAAATTTTGTCTTGTTTACGGTACACCAAGTCGGTATACCGTGTCAGTACTGGTCTAATTATTATCTTGTAAATGTTTATCTTAGTCCTGTTATCTATTCTACTGTTCTTGTTTATCAAAGGATACATTGCACACAATTGAGTTTGTGCGCAAGCTAGGCGGTGGTCAACATTTTCGTTCCAGGCCATCTTTTTATCAAACACGAGTCTCAGATATTTGACATTAGGATTCACAGCAGTAGCGACAGTAATGAAATGTTTTTATCGTCAGATAGTGAATAATCGCTGTAATGGTAATAATGAATTTAAAATTGTAACGTATTGTCATACACGTTTAATGTCGGCGTGAAATATAATTTGTCAAATTATTATGAATTAGTGTTTATTAGGTAACAATAGTTAGGAAATTTATAAACATATATAATTCGGGTTTAGGTTTTGTCCTTAATCCACTATTATACAGGGTGACAATTTAAAAACTTGAAATGGCCATATCTTAAAAACGAAAAACTGAAGAAAAAAACGCAAAAAACAGTTTCTATAAAACGAAGGGGGAGCAAAAACAAGCGTATTATGCAACCCCTTGGACAGGGTGAGATACACCCTAAAATTTTAAATAGAAAGGGGGGTCGAGTGATACATCATTTTGAAGCTCTTGAAAAATGCTTTCCAATGATACCATGGAAAGCTACATTTCAGGAAATTCTTCTCTGTTTATCAGGGAAAACAATAAATGAAAACACAATTTTGAAATTTTTTATTATTATTTAATTAAATGTTCAAAATGATTGCTAAGAATATCCTGGCATATTAAGAGATATATCTTAAGAATTCTAAACATTTTAAGCCTATGTATTTTGTTTTGGTTTATCTGCTATGGTTTTTTGTCGAAAAAAAAAAATTTGTTTATAAATATTCGCATTTTATTATCACAGAATTTTCTTTAAAAGTAACTTGTACTAGTATTATTATTTTAAGAACAGTTGACTTTCGGTTCAGTTTAAACGAAAGGCAGCACCTCTTATCTTTAACAATGGTGTACAGCACAGCTGAACGTGTAGAAATTATTTTCATTTATGGTTCCCAGGATTAATGTTTCTTAAGGACAGCTCAACGTTTTAACGAAAGGCATCCAGGTCAAAATGTAAGCCCGCAGTATGTTCGCCAACTAGTAGCCAAATTTGAAGAAACTGGTTCTGTCGCGAATAAAAAGAGAAATCAACCGAGACTAGACGACGAAGCAGCGCAAATTGAAATTCTGGGGCAGTTTGCAATGAATTCAACTTTATCAACTCGTGAAGCAGCTGTAGCAACTGGATTATCTCGTGAATCCATAAGAAAGGTACTTAAATTTCATAAGTTTTATCCCTATAAACTGCACATACTGCAAGAACTTTGTGACGACGACCCGGACAGAATAATTCAGTTTTGTGAAATAATGACAGATAGAATTACGGCAGAACCTCGACTAGTTAAAAATATTTGCTTCAGTGATGAGTGTACCTTTTATTTAGATGGGCATGTTAATAAGCAAAACTGTCGTTACTGGAATGACGAGAACCCCCACGTATTTAGAGAAGGGCATACCCAGTACCCCCAGAAAATTGATGTTTGGGCTGGTATATTGGGAGATGGTATTATCGGCCCAATATTTATACAAGGAAATTTAAATGGCGCCAGGTATGCTGTCGGATGGATATGAGGTTGTTGAGGTGCGCGGGATCAGTCCGAGGATTCGTATCGTGGGAATATCAAAGAAGTATGGTGATTCCAAATTGCTAGAACTTATTAAAAACTGTAATCGCGGTATATTTGCGGAATCTTCTTCTGTTTCATTGCTTAAAGTTTGGCCCACTAAAAATAATCCAAATATTTTTCAGGCCATTTTACAAGTGGATAAATGTACTTTTGAGAGCGCTCTGTCTTTTGGTAATCTTTTTATTGACCTGGACTGTTGCAGGGTATATGATGCCATCGATGTTTCTAGGTGTTTTAACTGCAACGAATTTCATCATTTGTCTGCCAACTGTAAAAACTCTGTCTCCTGTCCCCGCTGTGGTCTGGATCACAGAGTACAACAATGCTCCACACGCTCTCTAAAATGCAGCAACTGCGTGAAACTTAACGGGAAACTTAATGGAACTATTAATACGGAACATGCCGCCTGGGATTTAAAGACATGTACGGCTTACAAGCTTGCTTGCGATAGGCTCAGATCGGACGTTCTTACCGAACAATAGCAATCACTTCCCATCATCCCTGCGGTACCGTCTTCATCCCGCAATACATCCGTAAGCTCTGTTAATCGGTCGAGCAGCAATGGCATATGTGTTTATTATCAAAATACTCGCAGTATTAAGAGTCGTACAGCCGATATTTACAATTGTTTAAATTATTTTGAATATGATATTGTTGCGTTGACCGAAACATGGCTTGATTCCACGGTAAACGATATCGAAGTCTGCCCTAACAATTTTAATCTGTTTCGTCGTGATAGAGATTTTGCAGCTGCTGGTTGTGGTCGCGGCGGTGGTGTGTTGCTGGCGGTAAGTGAACGATTTTTTTGTGAGCCTCTTAATTTGGATCAGGTTGTCGTGAATATATCGAGATTAATTGATTTAGTGGGAGTTAAGGTATCTTGTGATAGAAAAAGCTTATATATTTTATTGTTGTATTTACCACCGAATCTAGGAATTGAAGAATATCATAGATTGTTTGAATTTTTATCTTCATTAGATTTTTTAAATAACGCTGACACACTCATTTTAGGAGATTTTAATATTACTAATTACGCAAATTTTTTCATACGTAATGAAAGATCAGATAATTTTGTAAATGCTATAAATAACTTCTTTAATCTGACACGACTAAATCAGTTTAACTATGTCTTAAATACTGATGGCAGACTGTTAGATCTTGTCGTTTTTAACAGGCACTGTAGTGTCAGTGAGTCGGATATCATTCTCACTAGGATCGACGACCCTCACCCTCCTTTATCGATTTCATTTCCCTACAGCATCAGTATTAACTCTAATGCTCTCATCCCTAAAAAACAGGCAGGTCAGTATAATTTTCGTCGAGCTGATTACCCGGTTATGTACGAGTTACTGCTGGATATTGATTGGTCTTTTCTGAACCACTTGGCCGATGTTGACCATTGTTGTAAACTATTTTACGATAAAATTTATAATGTATTTGAGATTTGTGTCCCGAAGTTCGGCGTATTGAATTGTCGTACCTACCCCCCATGGTTTACGATTAACATTAAACGCGATATCCGACTTAAGACCATTGAATGGCGGAAATATAAGCGAACTGGCGACGGTTTAGCTTATGAAAATTTCTCTCGATTAAGGCGTCAAATTAAGACTGAAATTGACGAATCGTATAGGGTGTATATGCTTGGAATCGAGCATAGCGTAAATCAGGATCCTAATAAATTCTGGGCGTTTGTTGACTCTAGAAGGGGCTCTGTGGGAGTTGCTCGTGGAATGCATTTTGACAACACTACGCTACAGAATTCTGAAGATATTGTCAATGCGTTTGCTGATTTCTTTGGTCGCTCATTTCTGGTATCTTCTGGCTCCTCCACAGATGATGATGTGTCGAATATATCCACATCTACTATTAATATTACCAGTTTTAATGAGACTGAAGTTTTCAACGCAATTAAGCTGATTAAACCCAAATTAACCGCTGGTCCGGATAAAATTCCTGCGTTTGTCATTAGAGACTGCGCGGGAGTCTTCGCACGTCCTCTATCAATCATATTTAACAAGTGCCTTAATCTATGTAAAATGCCAAACATCTGGAAATGCTCCAAGGTTTGTCCAGTCTTCAAAAAAGATGATAAAACTGATATCTCCAACTATAGACCAATTTCAATAATTTCAAATTTTTCCAAAGTTTTCGAGTTACTGTTACATGGCGTTATCTTTTCAAATGTAAAAAATTCTATATGTCCTGCTCAGCATGGATTCCTTAAGGGTCGATCGACAACTACTAATCTAATGTGTATTACTCAGTTCGTGGCACAGGCAATTGACCAGCGCCGCCAAACAGACGTTATATATACTGACTTCTCTAAAGCTTTCGATCGGCTTGATCACACCATTCTATTGCAGAAACTTCAAACTTTTGGATTTTCAGACCCATTACTGTTATTCTTTAAATCATACCTGGAGGATCGACAACAGTTTGTGGCTTATGGTGGTGTTAGATCCACAGATTATATTGCTACTTCTGGAGTACCCCAAGGCTCTATTCTGGGACCACTATTTTTCACGCTGTTTATTAATGATATTGTCGATAAACTCTCAGTTCATTGTCTGCTTTATGCTGACGATTTAAAGTTATTTTCTGCAGTCTCTAACGAGGCTGACTGCCAGGTCCTACAGCGTAATCTGGATATTTTAAACGACTGGTGTATTAAAAACAGATTGAGTTTGAATGCCTCAAAATGTAATGTTATGACGTTCACGAAAAAAAATGTCCCTCTTTTGTTTGGCTATAACATCAATGGTAAAACTTTAAAGCGACCCGAAGTGTTTAAGGATTTGGGGGTCGTCTTTGACAGTGAGTTGTCTTTTATTCCTCACATTGAACATACCGTCTCCGCTGCATATAAATTACTTGGTTTCGTTTTACGCACAACAAAAGATTTTCAAAATACGGTTCCACTTAAAACTTTATTTTTTTCTTTCGTTTTATCTAAGCTGGAGTACGCATCACTTATTTGGTCTCCTTATTATAATATCCACATAAATTCTATAGAGTCGGTGCAGAGGCGATTTGCTAAGGCTCTATGGTTCAGAGCCGATGGTGTCTATCCGATTCAGGGTTTTCCCCATGAACAGCTGCTGCAAAGATTTTCGCTTATAAATTTGGATAGAAGACGTGATTACCTATCTCAGTCGTTTTTGAGCAAGCTTGTTAGCGGTCATATTGTCTGTGAGGAGTTGTTGTCTAAACTAAATTTTAGGGTTCCTACTTTAAATTCTCGCAACACAGATACTTTCTACCTACCACCGTTCCGTACCAACGTTTTTAAGTTTGCACCTATTAACTCGATGTGCGGCTGCTATAACTCCAATGCTAATGCCTTCGACATTTTTGCCTGCAGGTTGAGCGCAATCAAGAGTCACTTTTATCGATGACTGACTTTTTGATGTTTAATTTTCCTTTTTCTTTATGATTTTGTTCTGTATAAATCTTTTGTGTAATATTGTGTAATAAATCATATTTGTTTAGTTATGTAAGTAAATTAGGTAGTTTGTAAGTTTTGTTCGTACCTACCTGTTTTGTAATTGGGTAACTGTTAAACAGTGTATGTATAAATAAATAAATGCTACAGAGGTCTATCGAACCACTGATAGTGCGAGAATTAGAAAATCAGAAGGACATACTCGGAAATTTATCTTTAGAAGAACGCTTACTACATTTCCAACAGGATGCAGCACCTCCGCATTATGTAGTTCCCGTTAGGCAGTGGTTGGATGATAATTATCCCAACCAGTGGATTGGAAGAAGAGGTCCTGTTGAATGGCCACCTAGATCCCCGGACCTAACACCTCTTGACTTCTTTTTGTGGGGTCACCTAAAATCTGTGGTTTTTAAAACGCAACCTGAGTCACTAGAGCAACTTCAGCATAGAATAGTTCAGGAATGCCGTGCTATATCCAGAGAAACATTTGCAAATGTACGTGAAGAATTTGAAAGTAGGCTTTATTATTGTCTTCAAAACAACGGAAATCATTTTGAACATTTAATTAAATAATAATAAAAAATTTCAAAATTGTGTTTTCATTTATTGTTTTCCTTAATAAACAGAGAAGAATTTGCTGAAATGTAGCTTTCCATGGTACCATCATTTTTCACGAGCTTCAAAATGATGTATCACTCTACCCCCCTTTCTATTTAAGATTTTAGGGTGTATCTCACCCTGTCCAAGGGGTTGCAGATAAGGGTGGGATAATACGCTTGTTTTTGTTCCCCCTTCGTTTTATAGAAACAGTTTTTTGCGTTTTTTTCTTCAGTTTTTCGTTCCTAAGATATGGCCATTTCAAGTTTTTAAATTGTCACCCTGTATATGTTTCTATTATTATGTAGTATAATAAAAACATTATGAAAATAACATATACCGTTGCTTCATTATTCTTTTTGGATTTTATACCTGCGTAATTTAGTTTCTCTAATAACTTCATTAGATCACCAAATGTAAAAGCTTAATTTATTTTTCAGTTTAATTTATAATATTATATTTATTATGGTAAATGTAAATATATTATAATAATAAACAAAAAATTCATATATTTTTTGAATTATTATTGTTTAAAATGACACGCCTCTGGAATTGGGGTTCCCCTTACGTCTTGCACACCCCGGTAAAAATGAGTCACTGCCAGTTATTTTGGTACCAGAGTATAGACGTAATTATTTTATGACCTTTCGCTCTTGAGTTACAATTACACAAGACGTACCCGAATATCAATTTTTATTCTATTTTATAATTAGTTTCTTACAAAATACTATTTTTAATATTTTATAAAAAATATGCAAGATATAGAAGAAATAATAAATGCATAATTTTACCTTTATATTCCACATCCTCCGTTATTTCTCTCGCAATGCCAGGAACCGATGGATACAATCTTAGGGATTCTTTGATTACCAAATCTAAATACTTCATATCGGTTAAATCTTGCAATGTGACTGGTTTATTTTTATTTTCACAAAATATTTCTTTTTGCTCTTTACGGGCCAACCTCTGAAAATAATGAAAAATTACAGTTCAATTTATATAGAAGGGGGTTTTTGTATGATTATTTGTTGTTGTTTTTTTGGCTATAAATTAGCCTAAATAAGAAGCCATTGGACTAAAGTACCTAGTAGTACTTTTTTCGACTTATTTAATAGTAAAATTATTAACCTGAATGTCTTGATGATTTGCTAGTAAATAAAGAGTCATTGAAACGGCAAATGATGTTGTATCGTGGCCCTGAAAAGAAGAAATATAATAATATACATACACATAATATTATTAATATTAAATGCGAAGCACAAGTAAGCTATAGCGGTAACATAAAAGATGAACTAAAAAAAGTCCAAAACTGTTTCTTTTTTGTATAAAGGCAGTTTGAGCTATTCATTTCATGCTTGCCTAAATATACTCAAGATACTATCTTAAGAAAATGAAAAATATTAAGAATTAAAGGTGGAACATCAGGTTAATTTTGGTTAGCAGTTAAGCGGACCTATACTTTGCCAAGGCATGTAGAGTAGTTTTGAAGAACTTACTAATCTGTCAACGATTAACTCATCTTAAGACAGTTTCATTAACTTTCAGGATGGAAGTAAACTTCAGCTTCGAAAAATGTCCAACTTTGTAGAAAAGTTTACATCTTATGAGTGAAATTAATGTAGGTTATCCGCAGAACCGGCTCAAGGTAAAATTTTCCCCCAGACCAGAGAGAAATTTCGCGCCCCCCCCTCTTAAAACCAAAAATCACCACGATGAAGAATAGATTAGAAAAAAATATTAATGAAATCATAACATTTTACTATATCGTAACGTACATACGTTATTACCAAAAACAACAAACAATAAACAAAATAAAACACATATCAGAAAAATGTTATCTACAGTTTATACAAAAAGATTTGAGAGCTTTTTATCGACAATTTAATAAATGTTGTTGGGCTTTGTTGAAATAAATAAATAAACAAATGAATAAATAAGTTGTCTTCGATGTCAGAGTGGTCTCTGTCCATTAGTGCTAATTGTAAAGCGAACAGTTTTTTAACAAGGATTTTTATCTTCAGATCTTAGGTCGTCACACATAAATCAAAAATATCATTTTGCCATTGTAGCACGAAAAAATAGAAGCTACTTTTAAAATCCTTCTTTGGGTTCCAGATTGCTTCATCTTCAGATGCATAGTCAAAAGAACATTTTATCACAGTGTGAAAAGTCGGTTCAACTTCCAAATTAGCTGCAACTTCTATTGCGTAAACCAATATCTCTTCGGAACCTTTGTCAGTTCTCGTTTCCTTAAAATGACATTGCACTTTCTCAATCATCTAAAGTTTTTTATTTTTGAAACCATTCCAAGCGCAGCGCTCTTTCCATATGCATCAGTTCTAGAGTCTTCTGATATCTTAACGAATGCATCGTATATTTCTCCAGTCTGATAACGAACAGGATTGACAGCATTAATACGACTTTCCCATCAGGGGTCGCTTAAGGGCTTCAAAGTCAACGATGGCACATGTTCTTTGACACTGACCATCTATAAGTAAACGCAGAGAAGAAGGTGTATACTTCTTGTAAAATGTTGACCATGCTAACCACTCCACTGCATGACAAAACTACATCATTGATAACTAGGTTAAAAGAATGTGCACTACATGGAACGAAAAATGGCCGCGGATTCATGCTCAAAATTCTGTTTTGGACTCCTGCATGTTTCCCTCGCATATTAGACCCATTGTCGTAGCCTTGACCGCGCATATTAGTCAAAGGGAATTTTAAATCTTCAAGTTGTGACAAAAGGGTCTCTGTCAAGGCTTCTTCTGTAGAAAATTCAATATAAGTGAATCCTAAAAAAAATGTTCCCTAATGCCGGGTTCACTTCCTGGTTCACAACAGACATACCGAATCACAACAGACATCTGTTCGTTGTTGCTGACATCGGGTGTACAGTCTAAAATTATGGAATAGTATGTTCTCTTATTTACTTCGTTTAAAATGTGCTCTTTTATCTTTAAATGTAGCATTTCAGTGATCTTGTTCTGGATATTTTTACCCAAGTAATGAACATACGACTCTTTAGAAGCATTTTTTAAATGTTCAGCAATAACCGGCTCGAACTGCCCCCCAACCGTTATAAAAAATTCCCATTATTTGTTGAGTAGAGCTTATCACGTCACCTACTTTGCTTTCTATTCCCACCGTTATATTTTAAAACGTTAACTTGCTAAGACGCCAAAGACGCACGCTCCAGCCATTTATATATACCCAACGGCCAAACCTCTCGAGCTCATTCCATCTGGTTAGTTCTGGTGACGACGCGAGCGCAGTGGAAATTCCCAAACAAAACAGTGCCTCTCTGCACGACCACACGGTAATTAAGTTCTACCACCATAACACGTAACAGTACTTAATACTACGTATTAATCGTTGTAATAAGAACAATATTTTTTTATATGCTTGAACTTTTAGGCCCCCCCCCCTAGACGCGGCGTCCTGGGCCGCCCCTGAGATATCCACAAAGATAAACAGCCAATCGACCCAATTAAATAGAATACAATAGTGGTTTCAAAAACTCTTTTAAATCAGGAGCGTCATTCGAGATTACGTTTGGAGGACAAGCTAACTTTTCATAAATTATTAAAGTAGGAATTTATTTATTTTTTATTTTTGTTGCTGCTTGTCGATATACATTGTGTGTATAAGGTGTGGAAACGGCTTAATAACATCACAATTTATTGACTGATTTAAACCAAATTTGGTACAGTTGTGTAAGAGGATCTGACGCACCGAATGACGATATTGGCGTTCTTGCCAGCTTTTTGGTTTGTCTGGAAATTGATGGAATTTTATATTCTTAAATGTAACACCCTGTATATTTTTTCATTTATAATTTTCACTTTAAACTTGTTACACTTTTGGTATAACATTCTAATATGAGTAGTTTTCGAAATAACGAATACAGTTTAGAAAAAATATATTTTTTATATTAAATGTTCAAACTGTTTTCCCTGTACAGCTTGACAGTGTGCTAATTGAAAATCAAATTTTTCAATTGTGTTGTAAATCATTTCTGGCGGTGTTAGTTCAAGTTCATACAAAATTCGTCGCTGCAAATCGGCCAAATCTTGAGGTTTTGTGGTATAAACTTTGTTTTTCAAGTGTGCCCATAAAAAGTAGTCGTTAGGCGACAAATCAGGAGACCTAGGTGGCCACTCGATTGTACCCCCTCTACCGATCCACCTATTCGGAAAAGTGTTGTTCAAAAATTCGCGCACGTTTCGACCAAAATGGGGAGGAGCTCCGTTCTGTTGGAAGAATGTCCTTGCATAATTTCTACCCATCACATTTCGTATAGTAGGCACTATTTGCGTTTTCAAGAGCTCGAGGTAAAGTCGTGATGTCAAATTTCCATCAATAAAAAATGGACCGATCTTGTGGTTACCCAGAAGCCCAGCTCACACATTCCATTTTCCAGGGCGTTGTGTATGACTTTCTCTCATCCAGTGGGGATTTTCATTTGACCAAAACCTACTCTTGTGTCTATTGACTTTACCATTTAACATAAATATTGCTTCGTCCGAAAATACTATAAATTTGAAAAACTGGGTATTTTGGTCAAACCTTGACATCATTATATCACAAAATTCAATTCCTCGCTCATAAGCATCTTCTGATACCTCTGGTACTACATGTATTTTGAAAGGGATATCACTTACTTGAGAAATTTTTCTTAATGAAGAAACAGGGGTTTCAACAACATGTTGTAAAATTTCTAAACTTTTCTCTTCATATACTACTACTGGTCGTCCTGATCGTCACCTATCTCTACAATTTCCAGTTTATTCGAACCGTCTAACAGTTTTTAGAACAGTTGCTTTTGAAATTGGATTTCGGTTTGGAAATGCGTCATTAAATAGATTTTTAAATACCTGACCCTATCGCCATATCCTCTCATCATAAGAATTGTAATTCTTTCACTTTCAGTTAAAGACATTTTTGCATGTAAAAATGACGGCTTTGATGACTTTACATCAAAACTCAACTAGCGTTTTATTTATTAATAAATAAGACAAAATTTGTTGATATTTTTAAAACACGTCGTTATTTCGAAAACTACTGATATTAGGAACAAAGTATGTTATTCCAAAAGTGTAACAAATTTAAAGTAAAAACTATAATAGAAAAAATATACAGGTTGTTACATTTAAAAATATAAAATTCGTTCGAATTCCAGACAAACTAAAAAGCTGACAACAACGCCAATATCGTCATTCGGTACGTCAGATCCTCTTACACAACTGTACCAGATTTGGTTTAAATCGGCAAATAGATTGTGATGTTATTAAGCCATTTCCAGACTTTTTAACACACTGTATACAAAAACTACCTATTTTATAACTGAAAAGGTTTACTTTCGGTCTAAAAATAATATTTTCACACTGTAACCCAACATTTGTATTTTGCATTTATAATTAGGCATACTTGCACAACAACCAAAATCGAGTTTAATAATATAATTGTAACTTAATATTTTTTCTGTATGAAAAAAAAAATAGATATTAAGAAATTACATGTAGTTGTTTATAAAAATACTAATCAGTTTATGTTAGTGCGCTTATTAGCACTCCCAGCTTACCTCAAACATAAAGGTATCCACTTCTTCCCTTATATCTTCTTCACTTAATGGCCGACCATCAACAGTAGACTTTAAAAGCAAATCCAGAAAGGCCAGTTTTCGTTTTTTACCACCGAAGTCCTCTACAGATTTTTGCTCATCTTTACTATTGAGTTCTTTCATTCTGTTGTGAATGATTGAATTTGTGAAATGGTGCATTACTTTTAAATGGCGTTTTGAAGCTCTGTAACTTGGGGTTAACATAAAAATATAATCAATTCTTCTAAATGCCGAAAATGCTCTTGTTAAGAGTATTCGGCACATGTCTTTGACGGACTGTACGTAGTCATTGTTGTTTCCTTCTTGAGATTTTACTGACACACCCATAGCACTTTCTAAAAAATATACTTAATATAATATTATGTGGGACCAGTTGTAAAATTTTGAACTTTTAAAATGCTCTATATCTGTTAGTGGCTGAAAGGCTGTTAATACTCAAATAAATACATAAATAAATGCTTGATTAAATTGTATTTAGAGCCCCCAGCGGGCTGTTCGTATACTGAAATTGCGCTGGATATTAAAAACTTGCCAAAAACAGTTCGTCCGAAAACTGCTAGAAATGACGAGAAATCTCTGGATTTATTGGTTGCCCTGCAAGAAGATCTCAGTTCTGAAACTCGTATATGATAACAGCAAAAAATCCATCAGAATCATTGTTAAAGAAAAAAAATATTTCCTTATAAACCCATGAGGTTGCTTCAAGAGCTATCAGAGGACGATCCTGATAGGCGTATGCAAGTTTGTCACGAAATAATGAACTAACTATATGCAGGCGCGTAACTACAGGGGGGCCGCCCCCCCCCCAGACGTCGCTAGGCCCCCCCCCCCCAGAAAAAGGCTGACTTTGTAAGCTCGCTACTTGCCTCGCAAATATAGCATCAATTTATAATTATAATCTATATAAATTATAATAAATAATCTTGCCAAATATCACTCGACCATCATTTTTTTTATTTTTATTATTTTCACTCAAACTTTTTTGGCAATACTCGTTGAACTTTGGGCTTGTTTATTCAAAAATTAAATCCCTCGAGCTTCGCTCTCGAGATCTAATCAGAATAAACATGTCCAAATTCAACTCGAAAAATTTCCAAAAAAAGTTTTCGTGACAGCTGAAAAATCTAACCGATAAAAAAACGAGGTCTTGTGATATTACTGTTGATTATTAACCAAATTTGTTAAAATTTAGGCCTTACGCCACTGACTATATGTTTTGTCATATGTTATAAATAATTCATTAAAGTATGGAATTTTTCCGGACCAACTTAAAACAGCTTCAATAAAGCCACTATTTAAAAAAGGAAATCCTGAATTGTTTTAAAATTATAGACCAATTAGTTCGCTACCGGGGTTTTCAAACCTTTTTCAATTGGTAATGCGCGAGAGAATTTTATGTTTTATGGAAAAATCGAGTTGGTGCCTGAAAACCAGCGTGGGTTTTTGAACGGAAAGTCTATTCAGACAGCTATTTTCGAACTAATTAAAACTGTGTTGCAATATTTAGAGGATGGATGCTTAGCGTTTGGTATGTTCCTAGACCTTTCAAAGGCCTATGGACTGTTTAGATAAGGATATATTGAAAAGGAAATTAAACCTGTATGGTATTAGGGGTAATGCTCTTAAGTGGTTACAATCTAATTTAAATAATAGAGCTCAGTATGTAAATGTCGTAAAGGATAGGGTCATAGGTTGGTCACAGCCGTTAAGATCCGAGCACGGAATTGCACAAAGGGGTATACTGGGGCTCCTTATTTTTGTTATCTTTGTAAACGATTTGATTAATTTGGCAGATCCCTCTAAACGTATTTTGAAATACGCCGATGATACATCTTTATTAACAGGAAAAAAAATCTTCCTGATTTATTGGAAAATAGTAAAATATTCTTTAATAAAGTCAAGCTATGGTTTGGATAAAATGGCTTGTCGTTTAATGAGAAAAAAACTAATAGTGTCTTATTTAGAACCAAGCTATCAAGAACTGAGAAACCGAAAAATTTTGAAAGTTCTGAACAGACAAGGTTTTTGGGGGTTTACATTATTGAATATTTGGACTAGTCATACCATGTTAACACTGTTTCTGGGAAACTAAATTCTATATGTTATGCTATAGGACAAACCAGTAAATACATGAATAAGAAGACACTCAAAACATTGTGTTTCGCCAATTTTCAGTCTGTTCTTAGTTACAGAATCATTTTTTGGGGTGCATTAAGCCAAATTCGGAACTTATTTGAGATACAAAAAAGAGTGATCAGGATTATCAAAAATATGAAGTACCTGGAATCTTGTAGAACGTCGTTTAAAAATAACGGGATCTTAACGGTATATGGCCAATACATTTACGAATGTTTATAATTTTTCTTTAAAAATAGGCAACTGTTTGGTACGTCATTTGAGCATCAGTACAATACAAGAACCCAAGAAAAAAATGAAAAATTTGTTGATTGATTAGGAACCATAATATAGTGTGGATAAGTTTTTAGATAAGCTAGGTTAAGTGTTGGGTAGTTTTTGCAATTTAATTCTATGATCTTAGAATCGTAACTTTGTAATTGACGCAATTTCAGTGGCTTGTATATGCATGTTATGTGAGATTTAAATAAATAAATAAATAAATAAGTAATAATGATCAGTAACCACATCGAAAACGTGTTTAGCACCTTAAAGATTATGCAAAGTGACACCTTTCTAAATTACTATCAAAATGCCCCCTGTAACAGACCATCGCCCAATTTTTCTTTTATCGCTAGACCATTACCAACAATAAAAAGTTGTTGTATTATTTTAATATATGTTTCAAATTTTCTAGTTTCTTCTTTACTTTTTTTAATTCGGCGATGATAAAGTGCGATGTTTTCTAATTTTTTCGCTTATACGAGAAAGTTCGTATAGTAGGGGAAAGGAGGGCAAGATGACGACAGTAAGCATATTTTTTTATTTTCTTTGTCATATTTCGCCCTAAAACTTTGTTTCGTATTTTGGAGCATTCAGGATAATTTTAGTTCCCAACAGTTTGCTTCTCATCATGCTATCTTCACTGTGAAATTTTTTTTCTTAAGTTTAACATTTTATGACAAATTCGTCATCTTGCCCTCATGTATGGGTAAGATGACGAGAGCATGCGGGTAAGATGACGAGGTTTAATGAATAAAAGAAAAACAGTGGGTAATTAGAAAGATATATTAATTATTCTCACAAAAGTCGCAAATATATGCTTTGCGCTTCGCTTCTGCGGATGTCAGTACTGAGCATGCCGCATGAACCCATTTACGACCGAGGGAACAGGCGTACCAAATTTAATTTTTTCCAGAATCGTTACAAATTAAACAAATTTCTTCTTGTTCCTCCACATTATCGTCATCTTCTTCCATATAATTTACTGATATGGAGGAGTCGGAGGATTCTCCATCATCATAATCGTCAAACCTCACTTTTCTGACGTGTTTACCTTTTTGATCTGCTTTTTCTGCATTTCAGCTTTCTTTCTTTTTTTCTCTTCTCTCCTTCTTCGATTAATTTCTTTTTTCTCCTCCTTGGTTTTTCTGTCAGTCTCTTTTTCTTCTAATGCAGTTTTAACAGGGGTACTCGTTATATGCAGAGTAGGAAGCTTCTTCCTCTGTCTTTTGTTTATAAGCAGCAATAGGCAAGTGAGGTAGACAATTCAATGATTCTGCATTAGACGGCCCTGGTAGTGAAATATCTAAGACATCAGAGGAAGTGTTTTGAGATGTTCCTCCTATTGCAGTGACCATATTTGCTGAAAGAGCATTAGTGGCATCTGGTAGTCCCGGTACACCACGGTCTAAGTTGTCGTCGACATTCTTGGAAGGCTCGTATGGCTTGTCTGTTGTCATTGATAGTTCGAAGTCAGAATCATTAAATATTTGTGAATTAAGTGGGACTAATCCAGTTGCCCTGAATGATTGTACGGCATTTTTTATTGTGGCTACCTTATCGTAAGCCACATTAAATAATGCCGCCACATCCTTAATCGTTATAACTTGTCCTGGATGTTGCATTAAATAGTCGTTACATGCCCGGCTATAAGCAGTTTTAAATGGGCCATATATACCTACGTCAAGCGGTTGCATGCGGTGGCTTGTATGGGAAGGAAAGCCCAATACAGAAATATGGTTTTCTCGGCATAAATTCACTGCCTGAAGAGTGACATGCGATGAGTGGTTGTCCATTAAAAGGAAAATGGGGTTCTCCTTAGAAGGTCTTACATTTTTTATGAAGTGTTTCAACCATTCGACAAAAGCTTCTGCATTCATCCACCCTGACTCATTACATACGGCTGAAGAGCCCATTGGTGCACCATTTAAGAAATGCTGCTGCATTCGTACCCTTGGGAAAATGAAAAATGGGGGTACGTACTGACCCACGGCGCTACAGCAGCATGCCACACTGACGTTTGTACCCTTTTCAGCAGAAGATATTTTAATTACCCTACGGGTTCCTGTCGGACTTAGCACTTTAGGGGTTTTAGTAGGCACAGTAGGGCAGCCAGTCTCATCTACATTAAAAATCTTGTGAGCTGCGTATTTTGTTTTTGTTAGAATGTCTTCGTACAGGTCAAAGAATGATTTCACATTTATTCTATTAAAAGCCGCCAACCTGGCCGCTGAAGTTGCTTCTGGCTTTCTCAAGGAAAAGTTAAATCGTGTCATAAAAGCTTGTATGAAATCTTTTCCGGCCTTCTTAGTTTCTTTATTGAAGCGATGATCAATCTTCAATGTCTCTGCATAATCAAAAATTATTTTTGCAAACTGTTCGCGTGTAACACCAAATGCTCTGGTATTTAGGTCTTCCACATATTGCCTCAGGTTTTCCAGCTGCTCATTACTGAAGGTACATCTGAATCTACCAGCACTAACTGGCATAGTCTCTTCAGAATATTTTTTGGCATAGCGTCGCAAGGTTGCTTCTGGAATATTGTATTTTTTTGCCATCGCATTCACGGCTGCACCTTCTTTTACCGCCTGGTATAGCCGCTTTCATTGATTCCTTTAACCAACTCTGCCTAGTTGTCTTTCTTTCATAAATTTTGCCCATCCTTATTCCCTGAAAATTAATAAATCATTGCTTTAAATTATTTACAAACAGGTCGGGTAAGATGACGAATTCGCCATCTTGCCCACTTAGCGAATTCGGAAATTTTTAATCGAGTTTTGTATTGACCAACAAAGAGATATTATTTCACGATAACTTAATGAGCTATAGATAAACAATACCATAACATTGAAGAAAATACTTACCGATTGAAAATAAAATTTAACACAAACACTATAAAGCTTATTTCGTCTTGCACTGATATTATAATGACATAACCAGTAAACACAAATGGCGAAATATCGTCACCAAAGTAAGTCAGATTTTGATGTTAATATATAGGCAACTTACGAAGCACACCTACTACACTCCGCAATCAACCAAGTGGCGCTATCTAATTACAATAATAGGAATTTTCCAATTCGTCATCTTACCCGATTCGTCATCTTATCCTCCTTTCCCTTCGTTCCAATGCTACTGATATATTTTTTATTTACCTTAAGTAAATAGATTCATAAATTTTTGCGAGTTACAATAAATTTTACCATTTCATGCTAATCAAAATGTATTTGTTTAGAAAGAAATACATTTTTAATGTCTAATGATAACTGACAATTATTATTTCTTAATATTTACTAGAGAGGAAAGTTTCGAGGCTGATAATTAATACTTAATAGGTGTTTGGAATTATAACACGAACATACATAAATACCTTCCTAAAAGTACCTACTAAGTTTAACAAATATAGGATATTACAATTCTAGTTAATAGTAAGTTCTAACATAAAAACCCTAACAAGGTTTTATTGTTAATTATATCCTATTTACCATTTCTGATTGTTACTTATTATTTTAGTTTATACCCAATTGATAATAATATTTTTTTTTTAGGTGCTCATTAAATTTAATTAACTCATAAAAAAATATCCACAAGCAATACCATAAGAGCTCAGATTTAGCCGGATATTTTTTATACTTGGTATCGAACACTTACTTTCAGAAAATTTAACGAGATACGATATGAAGTAATTAGGGTGTCTTCGATTCAATTCTTGGGCAGTCATTCTACAATTTCGCGAATTATCTCCTACTAATCTTACTATTTCAGCCAAACTCAAATGCATATCTGCTATTTTGTATATAGCACAAAGTGTAACAATTTAACTTTATGATTTTCTTGTTGACATGTAAATAATATCGCTTTTAGATGACCAAATGCTTGAAACTTTTTATTTTTTCCTGTTTGGTTCTTTTTGAATTTTTGACATTGCAAGAATAAATTATGAGATGTCGTATGTACAAAAGTTAATTTTATAGCATAAAATACAGTTCGCCTCTGATTTAACGCATTATATTTTAACTTTTACTATAGTAGAGCAATGAAGTTAATAAAAATTAAATGGAAACCATGTCACAAAACTACTATAATTTGATACTTTAAAGTTGCTTACCGCTTATAATATCCAGTGTACACTTTGTTACGTACGTGTAAATGTTGACACTGTCGATGTCAACAGCATCCTTCTTAAGTATTTTCGTTAAGATATCTCCATTTGTTTCAAATACCTCAACAAATTGTTCCAAAATAGAAAAGTGGAACGCGGGTGTTATAGTTCTTCTTCTCTTTTTCCACTTTGGACCTAAAAGACATTTTATTACACGAAACTTGAATAAGATTGTGTATTTAAAGTGATAAATTCACTCCTACTATAAAATGTCCATTTGAAATTTGCATTTTTATCACGTTGATATCGATAAAAAAGGTGCATTCTTTTTTATCGCGATAAAACCCTGTCCAGCTAAAAATTAAATGGTAAAAACCTCTCCAGCTCAAAGTCGAGTAGCTTTTCTTTTTCATTGCTCGGCAACCTGATATATTATTACAAATAAATTTGACGCTGTCAAACATTTTTTTTTCGGCAACCGTCCGGGAAGTACAAACTTCCGGGACGCTTTTTCTTTGAGAAAGTAGCATTTCTTCGCCCTAGTCCGGGAAGAATCACATCGTTGTTGTCATTGTGAATATGAAAATATTGGTAGGTATGATTTTGATAAATGCAGTTGAACATTACCATAGCAACGAAGTAACGACTGACAGCTATCTGAAATGAAATTAGTTGACATTATAATTTTCGAAAGTTTGCATGGTTTTTGGTCGCAATTGTCGCAATAAACTATGGAAAGCAACAGCGATAGTGAGTTTGAAAATGTGCCTTACGAAATTTCCAATGCAGCAGTTGCTGCTACAGCACAATTATTGCCTGAAAAATCAAAGTCCAGGTACGAAAACGTTTATGATTTGTTCACGAGATGGATGAATATGAAGAAATGCAAAACTATTACAGAGGATGTAATTTTAGCTTATTTGGCGCAAAAATCTGAAACTGTCAAATCCTCTACCCTGTGGAGCATGTACTCTATGTTGAAAAGTACCATTTTAGTGAAGAAAAATGTAAACATAGCCACTTTCCCAAAGGTAATCACATTTCTTAAAAGGAAGAATGTTGGTTATAAAGCAAAGAAATCAGAAGTCTTCAGCAGCGAGCAAATCAACAAATTCATTAGAGAAGCAGATAACGAAACATATCTAATGCTAAAGGTAATTTTAACAAAATATTGCGATTGTAGGATATAAAAGTATCAACTTAATTTGCTTCATTTTCAGGTAGCAACAATTATTGGGTTAGCCGGTGCGTGTAGACGGGAAGAACTAACAAAAATGTCAATTGATCTAATAAACGACAAAGAAGACATGTTGCTTGTGAAAATACCAGATTCTAATACACATATTGAGAGAAATTTTGTTGTAATTGGGCAAGAAAACCTGCTGTTGTATAGGCAATATTTATCTTTACGGCCATCCCATACTCCACATAACAGATTATTCGTGAATTACAAAAAAGGAAAATGTTAGATTCAGCCCGTTGGTATCCACAGTTTTGGGAATCTCGGATTAAAAATTGCAGAATTTTTAAATTTACCCAATCCTAAAAATTACACAGGCCATAGCATGCGTCGAACTTCAGATACGATATTTGCTGATAATGGTGGAAACATCACAAATTTGAAGAGATACGGTGGCTGGAAGTCTACCAATGTCGCTGAAGGATATATAGACAATTCACTAACAAACAAAATTAAAATTGCCAAGACCATTCAAAAATTATCAGATGAAAACAATCAATATGAAACGGAAACTTTACCTTCTTGTTCTGACTACAAAAGGCATTTAAATTTACCAAGCATTTCAAACAAATTAAATCCTTTCAATATTAGCAATTGCTTAAATTTTAATATAAATATTAATATAAATAAGAATTAGAATGTTTCTGTTAGTACCTATCTTCTGTTCGAAATTCAATATTTAATACAAATAAGAATTAAAATGTTCGAAATTTTGTTCTACAAAGAAATATAATAAAGAAATGTGTCTCTTTGATTTGTTATTCTACATGGTTGCCGAAAAAATAGTGTACGCAACACGTCCGAAAACAGTTTTTTTGAACTCGGAGACTTCCTAGAATTTTGTCAACTCGTCCAAAAAAACAGTATTTTCCGGACTTGTTACGTAAATTACTATTAGTGAAGTATTATTTTTTTTTAGTATCTACTCATCTTTTTTTTTAATATCGGATAAACTTTTATTTTTTAAACTCAAACTAGATCACTTTTTAGCAATTTAAACTCGAACAAACGCTAATTGTTTAATTCGTTTGTTCTCGTTAAATTTCTAAGCAATCCAGTTTTCGTAAAAAATAAAAGTTTATCTGACAAAAAAAAGCTCTTGTGGCTTTGCGTATGATAAATACAATATAATATTTTAAATATGGTTTTTCTACTACTAACTAGAGAAATCGGCATTATTTACTCCATCTCTGTAATGAAAAGTAAAATTTCTCCTCCCAGGAAAAAAACGATAATAAATAATCACTTAGGTAAATAATGAAAAAGTTTCTGTATAATGAAGTTAAGTTACAACTATTTTAACATTTTTACTCACAGTTTCTTTAACTTGTTATTGATTTTGAGCCTTGAGTTTTGAATAACTATTCCAAATGAAAAAATTCAATCAAATTATATCAAATTTTTAATAAAACAGGAATTTTCATCATAAATTAGATGATATTTCAAAAGAAAACTGTCATATTTAAAAATGTCAACACGATAATAAATTTTCTACCAACTGACATTTAAAATCACATTTCTACCGTTTTATTTTTCCCAGGCTACTTTATTTTCAAAATATTTTAAACATTAGGCGGAAATGGCTAATATAAAGATCTAAATTAATTAAATATGTAATATTGGTACTGGTAAACCAGAGCCATAAAACAAACAAAAAAAAAAATGTATGCCTCAGTTGAGAAATAATAATAGCTAATTTCTGAATCTAGGTAGGTATATATTGTACTGTTAAATTATCTTATAGTAAAAAAAACAAGTCATGCTTAAAAGAATATTAATAATGACGATACAAAATTTCGTGGTTTAAAACTAATTTTAAAAATAGCTTGATTCGTTGTTGATAAAAGAAAGTAACGACCTCTAATGTGTCAACAAATCGTCAGAACCTATTTACAGTCTAGTAAGTCGTTTTACGCTATTTGCGACATATAGGCTTGGTTTAGTCGCCCTTAAACTTGAACTATTTCATATATCACTTACATAAATTTCGTCTACCCTAATTTTATTTTTGACGTGTTTCACCGATTTTTTCTCCTAAGTCTCCAGAGTTAGATAAAGGAGCTGATAACTTTTCAAATGAACACCAGGTATATTTCTTTAAAAAAATTTCTTGATTGTCTCGGCGTAGACTAAAGTTTTTAAATAGCCCTACAAAAAACAATTTAATGGATTTAGGTTAGGTGATTGAGGAGGCCAAGTCACTCGTCCTCCTATTCCTATCCATCGATTATCGAAGTTTCTATTTAGGTGTTCTCGAACTACTAGACCAAAATGTGGCGGGGCCCCATCACGCATAAACCGCATGTTACGTTGTACTGGGAGAGGCAGATCTTCTAAAAGTCCTGGCAAATTGTTTTGAAGAAATTCCAAGTAAAGTTCTCCAGTTAACCTTCTTGGCAATACAAATGGTCCAATTAAATGTTACCCGATAATTCCGGCTTACACGTTGATGGGTTCAAATTGATGCTGATGATGCGTACAATGTAAGCATGGAGATCTTCCTCTGCCATAAACGCAAATTATGGGAGCTTATGACGCCGTTTTTAGAAAATCCAAGTTCGTCCGTAAAGAGAACTGAATCAATGAAATTTGCATCGTTTCTGTGCCGATCTAAAATCCAGTTAGAAAACTCTATCCTTCACGGAAAGTCTATATGAGAAAGCGCATGGACTTTTTGAATGGTACGGATACAACTGTTGCTCTCTAAAGATTCTAGGGACCGTCGATTTTGGGTAATCAAACTCAACATCCAATTTTCGGATACTTGAAGAAGGATCTGCTTCTACGGCACTAAGGATGTTTTCCTCAACACTCTCACCGCGATGGACTTGATCTACACAATTGTGACTCGTTTTGTTAACCTTTCCTCAATTATTGACGACACTCTACATTAAATCTTTGTCATTCGATAAGTACAAGTAAAAAATAAAACATCGTTGTTTTCACCTGTCATTCTCAAACGATGATCAACTCTTTCAAAGTCTTTCTGGAATTCTTCTATTTGAAAATTGTTTCTTATAAAGCCTTCTGGCTTCTAATGTATTACATGGTGCAAGCCCATACATTAAATGCATGTCGGCATATTTAGCAAACGTAAATTCCATTACTAATTAACCAACCAAAAAGAAAGAGAAGAAAAAAGATCGAACATTTCAAAACACTCTATTTTTAATACACTTGAATAAATATCCTTATTTAAATCGGTACATCTTAAGAAAACCATAGCAACAAAAAAACGAATTTTATGAAGATAACAACCTATGCAAAAAAACCATATTGAACCAAAATATTTTTTTGTTTTTGGTAAATAATTCATTTTATCGATATCGATCAAGAGTACTTCTTTTTAGTTTTATGTTTAAGCTGTCCAAAATTATTATTGTTGTGCCTTTATTGTACAGGGTGTAAAGGAAAATAACATTACCATGTTAGAGCTATTTAGCCGAATGTAATTAAAATTTCTTGATATGATGGTTACTAGGTAAGTCTCTTTAAAATGGGCCCATTTTCAAGAGACTTACCTAGTAACCATCATATCAAGAAATTATTAAACTTGAAGAAGTAGTCCATTACAGTGGAGTTGATATAATCAAATAAAACAACGGCAGTCTACCTCCACAATATGTATTTAAATGTTTATGTTTATATCCTACATGTTTCGGACATAGAAATGTCCATCATCAGGGATACTAAAAGAAATTTACAGCGTAAGTTAAAAGTTTTAAGTAAATTGAGAGGACTTACCAGTAGTCGATTATAATAGCTCTAACTTTCATAAGCGACGATCAAAAGTTATGTTAAAATTGAAATTGTAGGTTCTAATGAATGTTCAAGACTGAATGAGATGTGATATTTGAAATTTTGGTCAAGGTATCTTTGAAGAAGGGGGTTCCCAGTCTGTAGCCACTGAGACAGGTGGTGAAGCAATTATGTCATTTGTAGCTATTTAGAGGAGATTAATTTAAGTGAAGTGCTCAAAGATGCTTCATCTCACCGTGTCTAGGGTGTGGACAACAAAATACATGACCATTTGACAACCAACCATTTCCTGCACGCCAGCATGGTGAAGTGAAGTATCTTTGAGCTGTAATATCCTCTAATTAGCTAATACAATGTAATTTTAACATAAATACTTCACTTCTAGTCGAGATGGTGAGAATCCAGTTTTAATTTTCTTAATCTTCTTTTTCAATCATAAAATTATGTTCATTTTCTACCCCCCTTTAACCTAAAAATTTTGTTAGCCAATACTCCAGGCATGGTTGGATGAAGCATCTTTGAGCACCTATCTACATTATTTTCCTCTAATTAGCTACAAACCTACATAATTGCTTCACCACCTGCTCATTGGCTTCAAATTAATAAATTCTAATCTTAAAAGTAGTATAATTCTCATTTAATTTATTGTTTATCTCCTAAGAATGTGTTTTCAAGTCTAACCCAGTATTTTGTTGTCCACACCCTAGACACGGTGAGATGAAGCATCTTTGAGCACTTCACTTAAATTAATCTCCTCTAAATAGCTACAAATGGCATAATTGCTTCACCACCTGTCTCAGTGGCTACAGACTGGGAACCCCCTTCTTCAAAGATACCTTGACCAAAATTTCAAATATCACATCTCATTCAGTCTTGAACATTCATTAGAACCTACAATTTCAATTTTAACATAACTTTTGATCGTCGCTTATGAAAGATAGAGCTATCGTAATCGACTACTGGTAAGTCCTCTCAATTTACTTAAAACTTTTAACTCACGCTGTAAATTTCTTTTAGTATCCCTGATGATGGACATTTCTATGTCCGAAACATGTAGGATATAAACATAAACATTTAAATACATATTGTGGAGGTAGACTGCCGTTGTTCTATTTGAAGAAATTATTAAGTTACACCTAGTACTTCAAAAGTTATTTAAAAACAAACTATTTCCAGGGGGCGTCCTTTATGGGCCCTTACCTCCGTAGAGTTAATATTCACAGATGAAGCGTTCAACAAGTGAACGCACTTAGTGCTCATTATAGTAATACCATATACCTTTAAAGAAAAGATGTATCGTATTGTTTTAAAAACTAACCTAAACAAGAAACAGTAGTACAAATTGTTGGGGAAACGATTGCTCAAATGCAACAAAAATAATGAAATTAAATAAAACCAATGTTTTCAGGATCAATCCTACTCTTTGTCTAGATAAAATACATGCTTTTCAAATATTCCATTAGCAACACAATTCCTCGACGGTCAGAGAAACAGCGAAACAAAATGCATTTAATGTTTTCAGAACAAATAATATTGTCGCCCAGATAAGCTACCAAATTTGTAAATATTATACTAATTCAGTGGTAAACAGTCTATTTTTGAAGATTGTAAAAACGTATATTGTTTGATAAATCTCACCGCAGTACACAAAGCAGGAAAATTAACCATTGGTCCAGAGAAAACATGGCGGAACAGTAAATAGCCAATTAGAACACAGCGCGCGAAATATGTTGCCTTGTGATTGGCCAGTCTGACAGTTCCTAGCGACAAGAGGACACTTACGTTCTTTCGAGAACCACTGCGAATTAAACCCTTGAAAATTCAGTACGTACGTCAAAATTTGAAGTGGGTTATCGTCCGACGGACATCATAAAATAGCATAGGCTGAAATAAAAGCATCAAGTAATAAGTGCAGTAATGTTATTAAAAGTTAGTAATGTTATAAGTCAGTAATTAATCATGTATTAAAAAGTTATTGTGCAAACAAGTGCCGATTTAGATAAATAAACACCAAATTAAATGGGATCTAACTGCTTAATTCACCTAACCAATATATAAAACGAACCAGTGAAATAACCTATCTCGAGGAATATACAAAGCCTCACGGTTTAATGTTGGGAGTTAAAAATAAAACTTGATTCCTACACAAATATTTTCAAAATTTTCAGTTATCCAAATGGATTGGATGGAATTGAAAATGGATTTTGTTCTTTATTTTATTAAAATATTGAGTTCTTTTTAGTCGTTTAGGAACACATATTGGGGAGCATATTATTATAGTCCGCCTTACGAGTCTGTGGATACGACGGCTGAGGAGACAGGGTGGTAAAAGACATAAGAAAGTCAGGTTTAACTGTAGCGGCATAGGCGTGCGGTGCCTCGTTTCATATTAATATTTTATAAGTTAATAAACTAAATTTACTTCCTCTTATTTTAATAATTAAACCACACCACTGTCCACTGTCCGCGGCAACAGGTAAAAAAAACGCAGTGGAATACACATTTTTTAGGCATTATTTTATTCATGTGTCCACCACAATTACTTTATCGACTGGAAACGGCCGGTTGGAATGGCGTGGGCGAGAAAAAATTCATACGCGGCCTTATCATCATAAAATTAGGTCATTTTTATTTAAAATTTATTGGTAAACTTAGCAAACCCGGTACATGACTTTTTTTTTTATTCGCATTCCATCCATAGCTACAGAACCGTAAGGCGGACTATAAATATTTTACGATAAATATAAGAAAAAAGTTTTGTGTAGCAGTAAAAAAAAGTGCTAGGAAAGTTTAAGTTATGGTTTATATTTGACCTGGTGATCGATAAATTTGTAATTTTTTTTGTTTCTATAACGAAAACCTTTGATGTTCTTTACATAATATAATGATCTTAAATTTAATAATTTACTTCACTGAATAATAAGTTTGATGGATTAGTCATGTTTCTAAATAGCATAATTTTTATAATATGATTTTGAGTTTCACTAGGTTTGATCCTTTCATCTACGGATAGCGCTATCCGTCGAATAATATCTATGGAGACAATTGTCGACATAATAGAAACTATAGGGATTATTCTTAAAATAAAGATGTGATCCCAATATGTTATGACAGACTTAACAAACGACTTGCAAACTGCCCTATTGCATTAGTAGGTTATAAAATTTAGGATAGTTTTTAATAATTTGAAAATAACTGAGAGTATTATCTTGATGTGAAGATGACACAAACCGTATGTCGAAACGTAGGCTATTGACTACGAAATTAATATGAACTCTCCAAAAAGCTAAAAGACTCTTCACTTAACGAATACAAACAGTTGACGAAATACACAAACTCAATAATAAACGAAATAATGTCACTTATTTGATGATCTTTTGCGCCTGGACTAGTACGTCCCCGTAACAAAAGTTTTGAAATATATATTTACCTGGTGCTGTAAGCAACCCTGTTCCGAGCCATGGTTCGAATATTCTGTAATCTGCAGATTTATTAAGTACCTCCATTTTATTTGAGCTTAGCAGAAATTCCATTAGTTCATGATTTTTGGTCAAAATCCCATATTCGTCTATCCCGATTTCAAAGTAAAACGATTTGTGTGGGTTGTTCGATAGTCGCATCAGATTCTGCAGGAACTCTTAAAATAAAATATATAATGAATAAATTAAAACAATTAGGTAACACTTCAATCTAATATAATCATCGGACAATACAAAAATGTTATGGTTTTTCATTCTCTACCTAACGCACTAAACGTTTTCTTAAAATGACGCTTGACGTTTATGTTATTGCTATCAACTACGTTATTTTTAATACGAACTCGGCATTTTTTCCCGTATCTCGAAAGAGGATCCAATTTGCTATTGAACGGTATATGACACAAGTATATTTTCTGATATTCAGAGACGTAAAATGCATCATCAACATTTTTTCTTATAAGTGCCCTTAATACGGTTCTGCCCTTTAGTATTTATAGTCAGAACATATCAAATCTCAATTATCGTGTAATTATTTATATTTGTTGACTTAAAATCCACTAAAAGTAATTGAAAATGTTTTTTTCAATTAAGTTTAAAAATTATACGTAACACAGAGTCCATAACGATTCAAATTTTAACAATTTTATTAAACTTGAAATCTAAAAATACAGTTATAAAAACAACTAATTCAAGTGTTGGAAATGAGCACCATTATTTTGTAAGCATTTACGCGCTTGGTATATAATCTCTCTTTGAATTCTTCGTGATATTGTAGCTCTAATTTTGTTACATGCCTGTTAAATTCTCAGTTTAGTCATTTAAATCACCAGGCGTGTTATGGTACACCTCTCGGGTACACCTGATACTTGATCAGACCCCATATGGAAAAATCTATAGGGGTTAAATCTGGTGAGTGCACTGGCTAGTTTATGGGTCTGTTGTTGCCAATCCAATGGTTGGGTTTAAAGCTGTATAGGAAATTTCTTATTACGTCGAGAGGAAGGTCGTCTAAAAGATCACTACTTTTGTATCTAGTACCCCGACCCATACATTTATGCCTAATTTTTCCTGAAACGCAGTCTCGCGGTGGAAGTGTTCATTCTGTTGGGTCCAGTGGTAACGGATGTTTCGATTGAACCTCCCGTTATTGGGAAATCTGCTTTCGTCGGACCACAAAACTAATCGGCAATAAGTACGTCTCCTTAGATGATTAGCCGGTCTTGTGCTGCCCTTTTCGATAGCGATAGTGCCTCTAAATTTGTTTCGACGTAATATTTTTTAGTTGACGTTTTTGTGACCTGGGTTTCTTTTTCTACTTCCCTCAGTGAAACCTCTTTACTGTCAATATTCTTGTAATGCAAGTACCCTAACAGAATTAGGTATGGCAATGTAAATCTAAAAAACATTAATTGTATTAGTTAAGCCAAATACCTAATACATTGATCTCTTCAGCGCCGCCTTCTATTGTGCTGGTCGCATCTCGGGATTAATAAAAGATTCATGTTATCGCCAATTTCTTCAGAGTCTTCGAAAAATCTTGGTGTTCAGGATTCTTCTTTCTGGATACAAATCCTGATTCATTTGGATGGCATTGTTAGCGTTACGAAACGCTCTGATAAATAACTGACATATCTGTCTCTTCCTCATTAGAAAACTCTATTTTAATACTTTATTAGAAATCGGCACAGTTTGTAGTCAACCGTCATAATATAAATTTGATGGCAAGGGCCTAGCGACACATAAAGTACCGGTTCCCGTCAGATTGTCAGATCACCGAAGTTAAGCGGTGTCGAGCGCGGTTAGTACTTAGATGGGTGACCGCTTGGGAAACACCGCGTGCTCTTGTCTTAGGGAAGAGTATAAAATGAATCGACATCAAAAACCATCCTATTCACGCCGGACAGGCCGGATGAGATCGGATATCTCGTAGGATGAAGGTGCCGTTTCACACTCCCCAGTCGGTAGACCGCACGATTAAAAACCGTACGGTCGATGACCGGTTCAAGATGGCCTCAGATACGCCGACGAATCGTAAAAAATAGTACAAAAAAAAATAAATTTGATACAGACTTAAAATAGGTACCTATCAACAACTAGTTTCTCCAATTTTACAAGCTTGCTTCTGCATTTTTTTAAACTTTATTAAAAACGCATTTTCAATTACTTTTTATCGGTTTTAAGTCATATAAATATCAAGTGTCACACGATAACTTAGATCTGATATGTTCTGACTATAAATACTAAAGGGCAGAACCGTATGAAAGGCACTTATGAGAAAAAATGTTGATGATGGCTTTTGCGTCTCGAAACATCAAAAAATATACTTGTGTCATATACCGTTGAATTGCAAATTGGGTCCTCTATCGAGATTGGGAAAGAAATCCAGCTCCATAATAAAAATCACTGAGTTGGTAGCAATAATTTAAACGTCAAACGTCATTTTAAGAAAGCGTTAAGTGCATTTGATAGAGAGTAAAAAACCGTAATTTTTTTGTATTAAACAATGTTTAACGAAATCAGTGGTTTTTGAGGTATTTGGAAGAAAAAAATTTAACAATTTTCACATTCCCTTTAATATCTTTAAAACTTAAACTATTTGATAACACTGTAAGCATATTATATATCACTAAAAATCGTAACTTTTCTCTTATTTAAACGACCTCGTAGAGGCTATCTATTTTACAAACTCATTTTAAATGCTAATCCCTTACCGTCATAATAACCTATTGTGTGAGGTGTAAAATTCGGCCACCTGATCTGGGAACTCCAGGTACGGATCTATTTAAAGACTATTATATTATTATATTTTCTCAGGAATCCTTTTAAAACAATTAGTGTCAAATAAAATAGGTTTATTTTAGTTACTTAAATATGGATTTTCGGTTTTAAAATTCAGAGTTAGATATTTGTATTGGTTTAGACAAGAAGTTATTTGTTGTCGACTAAACGTGCTATCTAAGAATGTTTCGTCCGTGGGAAGAAACCAGTACGCCAAGTGGATCTACGGGTCATGATAAAAACCAATTAAAGCGTGATATTTTATCAGTTGACACAAAAAAAATAATCTTAGACGTTTACACCACTCTTCTTGAACGTGGTTTTGGTACAGTGAAGGAAACGGCAGCTTTGACACGCAGGCCAGTGAGCACAGTGTGGTTTATTGTAAATAAACCTATAGTGGAGAGAAAAAAGAGGAAAGACTGTTTTACTTTTAAGAAACTGGACCCGACGGATGTCGATATAATTCGTAGAAAAATATATGCCATGTACAGGGAACAAATGATCCCCACTTTAAAAACCCTATTGCAAAGATTAAAAAAGATGATACAGGAATGGAATGTTGTCGTAAGACTTTAAGGAAATGTATTTTAAGAAACGGTTTTAAAATGAAAAAAATCAACAAACGACAAGTAATTATGGAATCGGCCCAGTTAAAAAGATGGAGGATGGAATACTTAATTGCAGTCCATGGATATAGACAAGATGGACGGGATATTATTTATTTGGACGAGACGTGGTATGACACACACAAAGTTCCAAGTAGTGGCCCACCGTTTTTTGAACACCCTGTATAGTGCAGTCCATTTATAAAATTAAAACTTTCATGCGTTTTGTGTATTTGGGACACCCCACAATTATTTTAAAATACACCTCCATATTTAAAACACACTTTTTAAAAATAAAATCATATAATTATTATAATCTTTTGTATCAAATCACGCATGTTCATGCCAATATTTAGTTTAATAATCTGTTCCCGAGATTTTTGCTATAAAGCGGAAAAAAATTAAAACTTTAGCACCCTGTTTGCCTGTATCGAAAACCAAGCCTAGTAGGACATATCGCCCCTGCGCGTGCAAAGAGAGACAACTCCAAAAAAGTGCCATTTGAGATAACCTTGAAACCGATCTTTAAAATTGTCATTCTTTAATTGTGCAATTGGTGACATCTGAAAAATATGTCTTTGTGTGTTTTATCTTATAAGTACAAAAGGATACATTTCATTTCCAAATGTGTTTTTAGAGTTAAATTTAGATAAATCTATATACACTTATATTTGGATTGTACAGATTGAGCCAACTTGACTTAACTCGTTCAGCACTAAATGTTCTTAAAGTTGTCTTCAATTTCACAAAACTTGTCAGAGCTTGTATACTGTACGCTTTGGTGTGCTTCTCTGTTTGCTTAAGTTTGTGGTTAAATAGTAAATATCATATACGTAAGGTGTTAATTTATAGTCAGGTGGATTAAAACGTTAAATATTATTGTGGCGGGAGAATAAACTCTGTTCTATTATTTATTATTAGGATATTATTGAGGTTATGTCTTCCACAAGAATGAAATTTCTTGCCGATTTAAGAAAACAAACTGGTGTAGGAACTGGTAAGTAACGTTTTTGTGTTTTTGGGTAAAATTATAAATATTCCAATTTATCCTAGTAACGGAATTAATAGTTGTTAATAATAAAATCAGGGAGATGTCTCTATTAACACTATTGTTTTAAACTTGTCTCGTGTTTCACTATATTAATTTAGGGTACCTATATACTTATCGTAAAAACATTTGTAGACTATGCACATTAGGGCGTGAATTAAGAAGTGATCTTATTAAATTGGGTATTTTCTTTTATTTTGATGGCTAAATGGCAGATTAACTTAAAATTTTTAAATTTAGAAAATTTGTGTTATAATGCCACGGTACTGCACACTAAATTTCGCAAATATTTAAACATTGTCCTTAAAAATATAATTGGTTATAGGTTTTACTGTTTCAACATGTTCGTATTTAGTTGATAAGGATGGTATTCTTTTCGAGGAAAGAAACGAAGATCAACATCATCTGACTTCAAAAGGTAGGATTTATAAACAAAACTGAAAGTGCATGCTGCAAGTATCTTGGAAATAAATAATAATAATAAAGTTTTGTTAATTTTAGGTAATATTTTGATTTGCACCTTGTTTTTTTAGAAAGAAGTTTAGGATCAATCGCTACATCACACTGTACTCCAACAGATAACCAGATCGACTACTGTGCCGCTTCGTGTAGTTACAGTAAGTTGGTAATATCGTAAAAATTATTGATAAAATCGCTTGGAATACTATTTTTGTTTTAGCTTCCTCTCATAAAAATCTTTTACGTCAAGATGTGATGAAAAGGAATCGCGACAGTGAAATTGTTGATTATAATTTAGATTCTGATAACGTTGTTTTAGAGTCGGAATTCGCAGGCTCAGAAAATGAAATTTTAAGTACAGTTATCGGACAGACGATATTAGAAAGAAAAGAAGAAAATAATGTGCAGGAAAGTGATATCGACGATACTGATTTAGATCCCGATTACAGAATTTCAGAGTCCGAGTCTACAGACTCAGACAATCAAACTTTAAGTACAGTAAGACTAAGAATATTGAAAAGAAAAAATGCAAATGAAAATAAAATTGACGTTAATTTAGATCCAGATTACGGAGTTTCAGCGCCAAAAGCCACTGGGTTAGATAATCAAATGTAGGTAGAGTAACACCTCAAGAAAACTTTACACGCAAGAGAGGTAGAAAACCAATAAAGGGTGATACAAGAGCAGCAAGAACACAAAGAACAATGGCTAAAATTTCAGGAAAGGAATACTTTTCTCTAAAAGGAAAGTTAATGCGTGGACGAAAGTGTCGAGATCTAGAAGACTGTCGAAGGGGCTGTAAAAATAAACTTAGTCATAGCGACCGAATACAAATTTTTAATGAGTACTGGAGCATACAAAAGTTTAATAAGCGAGTTTCCTACACTTCAAGTCTTATTTTAAGAGAAAATAAGAAATCTGGAATAGTAAATCGTAAAAAAGCACGGCAATATAATTACAGGTACAATTTGAAAATCAATGGGTCGCTTGTTCAAATTTGTAAAGGTTGTTTTAAAAAACTCTTGATTTATCGAATAAGTTTATTCAAGCCGTAATTAACAAATCCAACATCACAGGAATAACAGAAGATGACAAGAGGGGGCATCATGAACCGGCTAATAAAACAAGTCCTGAAAGAATAAATTTGATTAAAGAACACATTTTGTCCATTCCTAGTTACGAAAGTCATTATTGCAGGGAAAAAGTCGGAGACAGGCGATTTTTGCCATCCTATTATACACTTACAAGGATGTACGAGGAATATAAAATTTGGATCGCCCCGCAAGACCCTGTTAGTAGGAAACTCTATGAATCTGTATACCACACCATGAATATATCAATTAACAAGTATAGTAAAGATACTTGCCAGCAGTGTGACAGATATCATAGTTTAATATCAAATGAAAGAAGAGAAGACGAGACACAAAGGTTAAAAAATAATTTGAGTACACATCAAAAAGAAGCAGAAGATGCATACAGAGCTAAAAATAAAGATAAAGAGGAAGCTAAAACAGATCAGTCAAAACTGGTTTACACATTCGATTTGCAGCAGTGTCTCCCAACTCCAAATTTAAGTACTTCAGTTGCCTTTTATAAGAGGCAATTGTGGACTTACAATCTAACCATGCATGAATGTACAAATAATAAAACCACTTGTTGTATGTGGCATGAGACAATATCTGGTAGAGGAGGAAATCAAATCGCTTCTTGTCTCTACAAAGAGCTTTTAAACTACTTACCTCCCTCCATTGAACATGTGATACTATATTCCGATACATGCGGAGGCCAGAACAAAAATTCCCATATGGTTGTAATGTTCATACTATTAATGCAGCAATCTAACATATCACTGGTTGACCATAAATTTTTAATTCCAGGTCACACTAGAATGGAGTGTGACAGTGATCACTCAATCATAGAGAAGAAAAAAAAAAGTACGAAGCCCCAATTGAGCACCCACGAGATTGGTACCAGTTGGTAAGGATGTGTGGAAAAAGGGAGCCGTTTAAGGTAAATGAAATGAATAAAAATGATTTTCATGACTTTGCAAGTTTATTGAAAAATATTTTTGCCCTCAAAAAATTTGACGACTACGGTAACCGTTTTGTTTGGAAAGACGTCAAGTGGTTACGGTATGATAAAACTTATGGAAATTTCAGTTTTAAAAATAGTCTTGATGAAAATGAGGCTTTTAAGTCAATGACCATCCTTAGGAGAGGCCAAAAATTACCACCTCAAGAAATCCCAAAATGTAAATACCCAAATTGCATATCTCAAGAGAAAAAAAAGAATCTTATCGAGTTATTACCTTTTATTAGTGAAGTTTTTCACGAATTCTATAAAAACCTACCAACTGAAGCAAATATAAGAGATGCACTTCCAGATGTAGATGAAATTGTATCCGATGAAGATTAATTAGTGCTATATGAGTTATCTTGATTTTTTTTGTGCCTACGGAGATATGTTGTGCTTTTTTTTGTAAAGTACTTACTTAAAATTGTTGTTAAAATATGTGAAACTTTTATTCCTTAATAATTAATAAACACATTTCTAATCAATAATAAGTGCTTACACTCATTTTAAACCCTAATAAATTCAACTTAAATTATGCAAAATATTCAACCTTAAATATCTCAAATCAACAATTTGGGACATGTCTCTCTTTGCACGCGCAGGGGCGATATGTGTGTATGAAATTGAAATGAAACTAACCTAAACCAACCCATTAAAATAAGTGCGTGACATGATAATAAGCTACAACCTGTATATTTTAGTAGGATAATTATGCTCAGGCAGGTATTAGACTGTAAAACATATTTAACAAAGATCTTTTATGAGATATTTTGTCTCCAATGTTTTGATAACATTTATTTTACAAAAGTTAATGAGCAGTAAATTAGTAAATTACCCTGTCAAAGAACTTTATCAATTTTTTAAGGAAATTGCGACGTGATTCTAATAAAAAATAAATGAAAGACGTGCATCTTGGCCTGCGCAGCAATAAGTGCTGCCGTCATTACAATATGTTTAGTGTTAAAAAAAAAGAGAAAAGAACCCGGTCGATATTGGTAAAGGCCCTGGGTGGCAAGACGTAATTCAATTTACATTGGTAGTTACAATCTGATGATACTAGAAGTTACAGAAACTATTTAAGAATGGAGGAGAAAACATTCAGGTTTATTGTTCAAAGAAGCACCATCTACATTCCGCCAGAAGTTAGGCCAGGCTACACTCTACAGTATAGCAGTCGTATATCCCAATATACTATTTCGGACATAATCCCAGAAACTTGCAAGGCAATATATCTTAACAATTTCGCTGTGCTAAAATCTTTCATCAAAGATAATCGCCTTTTGTTACTTTATATAAAAGTAGAGAGATTACACAATCGAACTTTTTATAGAATATCTTTTACAAAAAAATATATAAATTCCTTCCCTTTGTCGATTATCTTGTATTGTCTAATATTGGCCTTAGTTAAATCGCAAATTCTAATTTTTTATGCAGTAAAATCTCTCAATAGCGATGACCCTCGGGTAATCAAATGTTGATTGGTAAACAGGTGTGGTCGATTAATAAAGAAAAATTAGAACAACTGGTCTGCTGTTTATTAATAAGTGTCTACATATAGAGATTAAATCAGTTTACCAAATTGTATATACTGCACGTGCATACTAACATATATATTATACAATGTACTGTATGTTTGCTTTGAAGTTCTTATTTTTTAAAATAATCAGAAATTAATGATTGCTTTAAGCAATTGAGAAATATTTGTAGTCTTCTCAAAATGTTTAACATTATTAAAAAATTCTCTCAAACTTGCGCAGGTTTCAGATAGGCTAGATATTTTTGACACTGGAGCAAGTTCAGGTTCCTCTTCCTCTCTCTTAGAATTGAGAGCAGTTTCATCCGTTTCTTGGATCTCTTCAATACACTCGATGATAGTCAATTCTGCACTTTCTGTTGGCAAATCTTTATCAATAGAGGCGAATTGTTTCAACTTCACAAATGTGTCCTTAATGTTAGAAAACAGTTATGCGAACGAAATATTATTTGCTTCTTCGAAGTCGTCAATAGTATCTGTATTACACATAAATCCGGCTTTCATAAAGCATTTTTTTATTGTCATTGGGGCCAAGTTGCGCTAGGCCACCGAAACCCATATCAAGACGTTGGTTATAATATTTTCGATTCCTTGAAGAGGACAACCACTGTCTATACATGTCAAAAGCCTCTTAATAAGGTAGCATCTGTAGAGCATTTTAAAATTCCGTATAATGCCTTGGTCCAAAGGTTTCCAATGTGAGGTAGTATTGGGAGGAAGAAAAATAAGTTTGACATTATTTAGCGTAATGTTGGGATGAGACGTTGCATTATCCAGAAACAATATCACTCTTCCATTCTGCTTCCTCATCTTGGTATCAAATCTGTGAAGCCATATTGTCATGATGTCTGCTGTCATTTACGCTTTTCTGTTCGAGACTCATTGGAGAGGTAACTTATCGAAATGTACGCCCTTAAAACATCGAGGATTGTTGCTTTTGCCTATTATAAGTGGTTCTTCCTTCTCACCTTCCATATTTGCATAGAAAAGAATTGTCAATAGTTGTTTTGCTGTTTTTTTCCCCAGTACACTTGTCATATGTTTTTGTTGGCAATGCACGATAGTACAGACCTGTCTCATCTGCATGAGATACGTCCCTTGGGGCATAATTTTTAAAATGGTCGATAGCCTTTCTTTCCAAGCAATAACGTCTTTCATATTGATATTGGCTGATTCGCCACATATTTTCTTGAAGGTAATATCGTGCCGAAGACGGAATTTTTCTAACCATCCATTTCATGCCTTAAAGTTATCTAGTCCTAGACATTGAGTATATTCCAGGTATATTGCTTGAATTATAAGCCCGAATATTGGTAAGTGCCTGTTTCGCGCCTTACAAAATCAGCTAAAAATAACTTGGTCCACTGCCAGTCCTTCGGTTTTGGGAAATTTTCTTTTCTGTTCACCGGTGCCACCTATCTTGGAGCAAATTTCTAACTTCTGCTTTATTTTGAAGCAACATAGTCACTTGGGTCATACCCACTTTAAATTTTTCAGTCAATATCCTGATACTTGAACCAGTTTTTTCACTTTTCTCGATTATTTCTATTTTTTCGCCTAAAGAAAGACATTTCTTTTTTTCCCGTTATCTTCAAATATTCACGTTAGTCCCAAAACACACAAAAGCTGTACACAACAAAACTAATGTTAACCGATTTGTCAGCCTTTAAATCAAAGTGAATAAATCCGCCTCTTATAAAGTAATTAGTGTACCTATGTACCTATATTTCTTAACAATTGTCGGGTCGGGTTTTACACTAATATTTACTAAAACTTCCGATGATGAGTACCCGCGGTCAATTAACAGATGGGTTGGTAAAGCGGAGTATTTAATAATGAGATTTCCATTTTTTAATTTTTGCCGTCTTATAGCTTCTCAAAAACTCTTCAACTTTTGTGATCTACTCCCTACTCTAATAGTTTTTGAAATATTTTCATTATTCGGAATTTGGTTGTTTTTGTTTATCGTTTTAGCCAGAAATTAGCTTCACTGTGAAATACGTCACAGTCAACGGCAAACCGAACAACTCATAACTTACTGCCAATTTTTACTAAATTAAATACACTTAGAAGTAATAGTTCATCAATAGACACTATATGCATTATTACGCAACGGAGAACCCACACTGGATCCGTGAAGTTAAATTCCAAAACCATTGGTCATGCGGCATACTTCATAACAGAATTTTAGGGCTTTATTTTTTCAATGAATATTTAAATGGACCTACTAAATTATTTTTCTTCCAACAGGGGATGTCAAGACTATTAGTGACAGTAGACTTTGAAAAACGTCAAAATATGTAGCTCCAACAAGATCCCCACTTTTAACGTAAAGCGACAGAATTTTTAGATCAGCAATATCCCCAAAGATGGTATGGCCGCGGAGGTTTTGTCTCATGGCCACCAAGGTCTGATCTTACCCCATGAGACTGTTTCCTGTGGGGCAACATCAAACATAGGGTACAGGTGACAACACCTATGGCAAGGCCAAACATGAAGAATAGGATTCGGGATACATGTCAAACAATAACACCAGGCATGTTATCCCCAATGTTCCAGAAAATATTATTAAAAGAATTGACATGTGTATTAAACAAAAACTAGATCTATTCACACATTTATTAAGAAGAAACCGTTTTCCTTTACGGTTCTTCAATACGGTTTAGTTTAAATGTAGAAAATCTATATTTGTAGCCTACAGCTACAGTCCTTTTTACTTGTATTACAAATTATGAATCGCTTGGAAAAAGGAAATTTTTCATTAAAAGTGAAATTATCTTGGAAACTATAATTTTTTCGTAATAAATTTTCGAACATCTTACAAAATACGGGACAGTAGGTTCTGATAAAAATATTTTTAAATGTAATTCTTATTTACTTATTAGAAAATATAAATTTCTTACCTGTGGTGTCTTTACCAAATTCCAAAACAGAACCAAGAAAAGGTACCCGTGGTGAATCTGGAATCCAATGCAATTTTTGTCTTATTTGATACAAAAACCAAAATCGATAACTAACGCGAACCATTAGAGTAGACAAAATTATTAAAATTATCAACCAAAACATTATCAAAAAAATGGGAAGCTACAGTATGTGGTACCGCGCTACGCGACTGCTGAGAATTTAATGTTTACGTTCCCTAGATTAGCTTGACTATTGGCTGGCTTCTTGCTTTTAATAGCAATTTATGTTAAGTTTTCTCTCTGCGGTAAAAAAAAGGAAATATTATTTAAGTACTCTGTTATATAATTTAATCTTTAATTAAAGTTCAATGTCTGCTTATTTATATTTTTTATCTTTTGCCGTAAACAAAAACAATTTTAAGTTGCAAACGAGATAAAACGAAAGGAAACGACGAATATCTTAGAGATATATGTATACACGTCTGTAGAATACATTATAATATTCATTCCCGTGCTGGCGCACAGCGTAGAAGGTTAATTTAGGTATTATTCTTTGATTTGGTATATTTCCACAACAATTAAAGCTATCCGTAATTTAACTTCTGTATAAAAACGGCGATCCTGGATTGTTAGAAAATTACAGACCAATAAGTTTGCTACCTAGTTTTTCGAAAATATTTGAATTAGCAATGTGTTAACCTTTTTCAAAGAATATCATTTATTTAACGTCACTCAACATCTGTGAACATGGATATCTGAGGGGTAGTTAAACGCCAATGGCGCAACCAGAAAATAAGTTCGGGGAGGGGGCTGAAAAAAAAAATAGCGGCGCAGGCGAAAAATTTTTGGATGCCCTTTTTCCAATGATGATGCTTAGTTTTCAAGTAAGAGAAACAAAAAACAACAGAAAATCACAAGAACTGCCAGACTCGTTTAAATTTTGGTATAATTTTACCTATCTTAGGTAGTGATGAGGTTATTTTTCTTGTAAACAGGTTGTTAGAGGGGGAGGGGAAGGGGCTGCAGCCCGGTAGCCCCACCTTGGTTGCGCCACTGGTCAACGCACACAGCAGTCTGCCTAAATTAAGTCTATACCGAGAGTATCTTTATCCAGAAGCTCCATCGCTATGGAGTCCGTGGGAACGCTGTAAGATGGCTTGAAACATAGATCGGCATCAGAAAGTCATAACACATCAAAGGGGCAATAATTTTAAATCAGACTCAAAAGCAAACATAGTAGGCATCCCGCAAGGCAGTGTCATATAGCCCCTATTCCGTTCTCAATTTATGTTAGCGACCTGAACTTAATAATAGACAATAAAGATCACGCAATAACTAGCTTTGCGGATAACGCAAACTTGCTAACAGGGAAGAGCGAAACTCAAAAATTGGTCGAGGATAGCAACAATTCATTTTTAAAAGCAAAACAGTGGTTTAAAGTAAACAAGTTGGTTGTAAATGATGTTATTCTAATACATTTCTAAATTGAAGTGTATATAAAGGTACCATTAAAAAGGTTGATATTTCGGAAATCACTTAAACGCAAGAATGTAAAATATTTGCTTCTTCTTCTTTACTTCAGCAGATTTTCAAAATGGGCGCCCTTGTACCTCTATGCATTTCCTTAGCCGACAGATATTTTCTCGTCGCACATTTCGTTGAATTGGCGTCGAATATAGAAACCCCTTTAAACTTCCCGATAAAAAGAAATGGTGACCTTGGTGGTCATCAAACAGACCCAGCTCGACCTATCCATCCATTACCAATAGAATTTAATAAGTACAGAGGAACTAACTTGCTAAAATGGGGCGGTGCACCGCCGTGCCACTACATCTGATTTCTAATTTCTAAGAGCACATTTCCTAATAAAGCCTTTAAGTTTTATTGCAAGAATTGTCAATACATGGCACCATTTAACCTGCTTTCAATAACGAACGGTCTTATGAGATGATTCCCAATAATCCCAGCCCACATGTTAAGCATGAACCCATATACAGTGTGTGTATAAATTCTGGAGACGGCTTAATAACATCACAATTTATTGGTCGACTTAAACCAAATTTGGTACAGTTGTGTAAGAGGATCTGACGCACCGACTGACGATATTGGCGTTGTTGCCAGCTTTTTAGTTTGTCTGGGATTCGAACGAATTTTATATTTTTAAATGTAACACTCTCATATTTTTTATTTATAGTTTTTACTTTCTGGTTCTTGGTTTGTTAAGATCTTGTATAATATATTTCGATCGAGAAAAGAAAAAGAACGCAGGTGAATATATTAATGAAACTTTCATTAGATGTTTAATAATTATTTTTAGAGTTTAATTATATTAACAGCTGCAGAGGAAATTATAATTTTTAGGAAATGGACTAATCAATTATTGTTTCCTTACAGAATTAACGAAATAAAGAAAGAAACATCCCGTCTGGGTACATACCTGTGGAATGATAAATCTTTGTTCAGGTTTTTATAGCTGTTGCAAATAATGCAAAATATTCTGTTGTGCTTCGACATCTGCACAAAATCATCACGGTAAAGTCCGTTCACAGATTTAAGAGAATAACTTAACGACTCGTGTTGACGCCTGTTTAAAACCAGACTGGGGTCTACACAGGCCCACACTGAATTGTGTTTCAAGCATGGATGATTTGACACAAATAGTAAACAATTTTAGATAGAATATACTATAATTAATTATTTTCAGCTACAGTTTACTCATTTAATTCATTTTCACTGTCACTATCAACACTCACAGGCACTTTGTCCACTTCAGTAATAATAATATCCAGTACACTAGCGTTTATAGTGGGTGATACATTATTGCGTCTAACGGCTAATTGATGCCATATGTGTACTATGGGATTGAATATACAGTGATGCGGCGGAAGCCTTAGCACTGTATGCCCCTTACTTTTAGCGTAGCTGTCGCAGTAGTACTCCTTCTCTAGGTTTAGAAATTTAAGCACATCAAGTAACTCTCTTTTAGTGTAACTTTCATGAAAATATATATCATTCTGATACATAAATTCCTGTATTGCCATTTTCGTATCTTTTGAACAAGGGTGCTTGTTTAACTGTCTACTGTAGTAACTTGCGTTGTCCATAACAATCACACTCTTTGGAGGAACATTAGGAATTAACTTATATACGAACCAATCCTCAAATAACTCCGCTGTGATATCGTTATGGTAATTCAAACAGGAGTCATTTATATTCTTGGCTGCCAACAAAAGTGCATTTGGTACCCAACCATCTTCAGACCCTGCATGTACTATGGTTATTCTTTTTCCTCTGTTTGATGGTGCATTTGTTCTACACCTGTCACTAGAATCAACCCAACCTTTTGAAGGAGAATCATAGCTGTCAAACCAGGTTTCATCTAAGTATATAATAGGTCTGTTCTCACTTCTGTACTGAGCGATTTTTGTCAAATATTCAAATCGCCATGCCTTAAGTCGTTGCGATTCCATGATAACTTGCCGTTTATCGACTTTATTAAATTTAAAGCCGATTCGTTAAAGACACTTCCACAGCGTGGTCCTACCGCAATTGATATCCGTGTGATCTATCTTAAGTCTTTTTAGTAAATTATCCAGTGTTGGTACCGTATGCTCTTCATACATCTTATAAATTTTGCGTCGGACTAAATCTTTATCGCTGCGATCTAATTACTTGCAAGTTCTAGAATCTTTCCTTCTTTTTCTTTCGGTGATGGGTTTATTCACAATTTTCCATACTGTTTTTTCCGAAATTTTAGTCAATGGGGTTATTTCTTCAATACATTCCATTTTACTCAACTTTTCACGTTCTATGAGAGTTGTATATACATTTCTTATAATCTCTTTAGAATCTAAAGATAAGTGTCTTCTTCCATTTTCATTTCCGCACTGTGGTTGTACCTGTACCCCCTTCTGCTGTTCTATACTAGAATCACCAATCCATGGACGCCACATATTTAGATAATCAAAGCAGCGGTTTTATTTCATACGAACTAATAAAATGACTGGTTTTGCAACACTGATTTGTCTACTTATTTTTTTCCATTTATTTAATAAGGCTTTGTAAACTAATTTACTACCTTACCTGGATATTAAATCCATTATCTCTATGATCCTTGAAACCCTTTCAGCAAAGAATTTTATGATGGGTGATAACTAAAGGCAGGTAGTCATTCTCTTAAATCTGTGAACGGACTATACACGATGAATCACATACTTTCGTATGCACACAATAAATGAATTTTTCACAAATATTATTACAGATGCACGGACGTATCGACAAACCCATTAATCACGGCCTCGCACACGAGATCTAGACCAAACAGTATGTAGAAAGTACCGAAAGGCTGACTCCCTGTAGGTCAGTCCCATAGTAGAGAGGTACTAATAGTAGGGTCAGGTATTATCAATATTAGAATTAATAGAATAGGCGCCAAGACTTTGCAGTACAATAACTTTTTCAATCAAACAAATACAAATAAGAATAATTAAGGCAATAGTCAATTTCAAAATTTCTACAAGTGATAAAACCTAAACAGTTTACGAAGAATGAAATGAAGTCGCAGGAGCATTCCTAACTTAAAAAAAAACACAGAAGAGATCCCAAGTAAGCATGTGACTCATTATTAATTTGGCAATATAAACAGACTGAAATTTATCAATTGGTATTACCATATAAGCGTACCTACTTACGTTTGTTGACTATATAGTGATGTCAGGTCCAAGCATCAAGGGCGGCTAGCGTTTTTGCGCTATTTAGCGATTTTATTTAAAAAAAAATAAACGTTCCGATGGATAATTTTTAGCAAAAGTATATAAACAATTCAAGATTTTTTCTGAAAAACAATAAGATTCCTTATTATTATCCCATATTATATAAAAACGTAGATCTAACGCTGCTCGAACAGAAGATAATAAGTTCATTAGGAAAAGTTTTAATCCAGCAGAAGACAAATGTCTGACGGCACAGCGTAAGACACGCAAAGAATGGTAATTTCGAGAAACTCCTATTAAAGTCGAATTAGGGTTCTGCAACTAACAACTAATTTGATATCGTATACATAAAAACACTCTGGGGATTTTATTTAATAGACTGGAGTTTATTTGTGCCACACAGGGATTACGATAAATCTGAATGACGGGGGTAAAATTTGTGATTAATCTTTTTATGTTTACTTGCAATTTGCTGGAAGTAATAAAACATCTGGTGATTACACAACGACCAACTAATGCCGACTCTGCCAGAGCATTTTGACAAATTGATTACAGATCACTAGAGATTGATAAATGCCTTGTAGAACGAACTCATTACACGTTAATTTTAATATATGTGCAATTCCCAACAAACCTTATAAACTACCGACGGACTGGCTGTTACTTAGACCCTCATGGAGCGGACAAGGTTTTAAAGCTTGCCGCCATTATTCTATTCATTTGAAACTATTTTTAACAAAAAATAAATATCTATTAGCGGCACTTTCACTGCTCTGATGTCTCCGGTTTCCAGGGTGGAAAATATAGAAAATGCTATGAAAATGGTTCCAAGATCAAAATGCTCAGGAGTTAAATTCGCCCCCGATCGGATTTCCGGGTGTGAGCTGGTTCTGGCGCCTCATCAAACGAAGTAATTCCAATATCCACCGTTTTCAACAGCCAGGCGGGTCTTTCGAACAACATTCCAAATGGAAATCGTGTCATAACTTAAGTTGTTAAAAGACTCAAAAGTAGCAGCAGCTCCCAAATTGACTTCTGCAATATACTGAAGTCGAACATCAATATTTGCAATCTATCAAACATCATGCACTCGCACTAACCGATGCTAAGGTCAGATTAGTACGATCAGCTATTTATATCCTGGGTAGGACTCCTTTACCGATTTAGGTCTCCTTGTCAGTAATACTTTTTGTCAACGAGAGGAGACACTCGAGCCTAATAATTTTCATGTAATATGGATAATTACTAAATTCATCTGCCGTCTTTACCGGCCGCCAAACAATACCCAGTATAGAGACTTGTTCTCCTCTTGCTAATACTATCGACTTTTTGCAAACCCACCATCCCAGTTCCGAAGTTACCATCCTTGTCGACTTTAAGGTTCATAATGTCAACAAGCTCAAATATTCAAATACAACAACAAACAAATGAGCAAGGTCGTGAAGCTGAATCCTTTGCCATCAGCACAGGCTTCACCCAACTCGTAGGTGAGTCAACTCGGATTTCAGACGCGATTGTGATTTTGCTAGTTTGTTGAATCTTTTCTTAACTTCAAACTCCGGCTTATAAACTGTCACCGTGAAGCCTCCGTTAAGAAAGTCTGACCACAACCCTATTTCGGCACTGAGCAAACTACCAATAAGTGCCGAATGCCAGATCTAGCATCAACAAAGTGCCCTTCTAACGGCAAGTTTTTTTTACCAAAAATTTCGAACGAGCTCTTAAATCAAAAAATTATTTCTACTGACAATGACGTCGAAACCCTACAGCCGAAAATCATACCATCTTTGTTGATGCTCGAAACCAATGCAAACAAACGATAAACCAAAGTAAAGAAACACACATCCATAGTAACAAAGACAAACTTCTTGAATGTCTTAACGGATCAAGATCATTTTAGTCGGTAGCTAAGGCCGTCAGTCAGAACTTTATCAAGTTAATCATTCCACCTCTAGCACGTTCTGATGACACCTTTGCTACCAATGCAGAGGAAAAAGCAAACTTACTGGCGAAACTATTCGTTTCACATTCAACGGTTAATATTCAGGGAAAACTCCACGGAGCAAAAACCCTGTTAAATCAATAATGACCGAGATTCTTTCCGGCAGCGCACTGTTAAACGAATCTTGAGGAGTTTTGGCTGAAAATCACGGGGAAGCAGAGCTTGCACACATTGAACATGGTATGGGTTTAATTGATAAAGATGCAAAACTCTCGAAACAGTTGATGCACTTGTTTGAAGTTGCACAGCTACCTTTCTGACACTAGTTGAAGGATCATCTTCTATCTCTCGAAGTATAGCCTCTCATAACTCAGGCGTGGTTACTGTTGCAGGTCTGCCAGGAAGTTCCGTACTACGTTCAAAACTCTCAGTCTTACTTAATCTTGCATGGAACTGTCTAAATGTTTTGGCACATGCCAGTATTCTGTAACGTTCCTGATAAATTCGCCGAGCTTCTTCAGCATTTCCATTTGCTAGGTCATAATTAAAATGCATCTGGGCCATTTCAGCGTTAGTAAAGTTATTTATTTTTGACTTCTTTTTGACAAAACAGCTAAATTAAGTGGTTTTTATATTTTCATGAAAACACTTCAAGGAACAAGAAAGTTTTACTATTAAGCCGCAAACACACTGAGCTCACGTCATGTGGGGTCACGTGCTATCATGTTGTCATGATTTAACCGTGAGAGCATACTAGAAACACACTACCATCATGTTTTATAATGTGGTATACAAATAGATATATGAATTCGTGCAGTCTTTCTTTGATTTCACTGTGTTTGTTTTGTTTGTTTATTTTGCGTACATTTTAAATTATGAAAAGCGCCAGCTCAATCAGTTCTTCGGACTGGGAATAGGAAATAGAAACTGTGGCTGCCTTTATCGTTCTTCTGTAAACTTTGCCTTCACTCAGTGAAACAACAGCAAAAACCAAGAAAATAATGTGCTTACCTGGTATTTCCAACTCCTTTCCAATTTCCTCCCAAGCGACTTGGCGAATATGTTGATCACAATATTCAGGCAATCCGTGATTATAAAAAGCAGCATGTTCTCTTACTTTTCCTATCAAGACCTCCTCCATTTTTAAACATAAATTCACCAACAACACACCAGCTCTCTACAAAACCGCCTAAACGAGTGCTCACGTGAGACGAAAAGTGTGGATTTGCAGAAAATAAGCACATGCTAGCACGCATGCCGTTGGGGATGTAACGTAATACGCATGAGATGACTTCAGTGTGGTTCTGATGTATTAACATACTATGTAAAACAGCGCTTCACACTTTTTGTCTGTAACGTAATAGCACGTGAGCTTACGGAATATGACGTGACGTGAGCTCAGTGTGTTTGCGGCTTTAGTTGCTAAATCCGAAAGAAATATCAAAATTTGGAAAAAGTCAGTAACGTACATTTTCTTGTCAATAATAGTCGTTAAAGTGCTCCCAGGGACGCCACTGGACTAAATAAATTTAATCTAGTTAAGACTAGTTAAGCCCCTTATCATTATAAATATTAGTATCAAGTTTCAATAAAGTCCGGAAAAGTATATTTAAGAAAAATATAAAAAAACTTTTTTTTCAAAAAGCTTTAACACACAGTATGTCAACAACGGGACAACTCCAGACACATATTCATATGAACTTTTTCTCTTAGAATATCATAAGGAATCACCCCCTTAAGTTATGTATCGTACTTCTAAAATACCTTGTATACCTTCGCTGATGACAGTACACTTGCTTCATCATTTACTTTGGATGCTCGAGCATCGACTGCAAATGCACATCTCTATACGCAGCAAGAGGTCTCTCATCTAAACATGAGCCCTGGAAGAATTTTTGTCTTGGGTTGACCGTTACCAAGTAGAATTTACCTCTAAATAAGCCGAGGCGGCTAAAAAAGTTATTGTTTAAGAACTGGATGTAGTTATAGCGGGACACTCGATTTGCTTGGCTTCATCAATTCATTTATTGGACGTCAATTTGAATAGTAACATGTCTTGGTATAGTTGCGGCCATTACTAGAGCAGCCTCGCAGGAGCTTGAAATACTTTTCCGAACTAAAAACCTCTATACACCCCAACAACTTTTGATGCTCTATAAAGCCCAAATTCGACCATCGCTGGAATACTGTTCACATATTTGGGGCTCTGCATCTAAACATACCCTGAGATTGCTTTCATTCAAAAAGGAGTCATCCGCTTGATCAGTGACCATGATCTAACAAACAACCTGGAAAGCCTTCAACATCGAAGGCAAGTTGGCAACTTGAGTCTATTTAAGAAATATTTTCATAGCAAGTGCTTAACTGAGTTTGCCCGCTTGATTCCATCCAGAGTGGTGCATGGTAGAAAAACATGACGAGCCACTGCAGCCCACCTGTACGTGGTTCAGCTTAGTGTCCCCGGAAGGACACTGTTTAAAAATTCTTTCACTTGGAGAACGTCATCACCCTGGAACGACCTCCCTGCGGCCTTGTTCCTCAACGAGTATGATCCCCGAAGATTTAAGACTAACGTAAATCGGTTCCTGCGCACACGCACCGCTCGCAAAGCACCATGAAGGATTCATCCTGCAGTTTGCCTTATCATAAAAAAAAACCTCAAGAACAAAATAACACTTGTATGTACAGGGTTATCCAACCAAGACTGGACAAGGCGATTTTTTGACTTTTCCTGTACTTTTATAAAAAAACTGAAATAGCCATCTTAAGTCATTTTCTCCCGCGAATTCGAATATCTTCAGCAAAAAACAATTGAACATCAAACAAAAGTACTAGGGGTCACTTTGATATTTTTTTAAATGGAATGCCGTATTTTTAATGAGCTTATCCGATTTCTCATATAAATTTTGATCTAAAATGTTGGATTTTTAATTCAAAAACGCCTTTTTTCTTCAGTTTTAAATTCGGAAAATGTTCGTCTACCGTAAGATTAATACCTGATAGATGGATACCCGTTTCACCTGTTCACCCTTTAACCTGCTTTAAAGCGTCCGTCAGTTAGACAAAATAATCAAGTTTCAAATTTCTATATATTTTTCACGAATTAATTACAAATTTAGTAGTTTTTGCAAATCTATTATTGCTTACGTATAAAAAAAGTATGACATATTAGAAAAAACTATAAACTAAAGTGAATAACTTTAATCTCAATAATATAATTGTTCTATGTGTCCTCCATTATTTTCAAAACATGACCGATGCCCCCTTTTCAATCTCTCCAAAGAATCTCTTACAATATTTTGGTCCTGGTTAAGTCTATTAATTTCATTTATAATTTTTTGCTGAATGTCCTCCAGACTTCTGTTGGTTCGTTGATAAACTACATTTTTTAAATGACCCCATAAAAATGTATCCATTGGCGTGATATCGGGGCTATTTGGTGGCCAATGAATTGTTCCGTTACGGCCAATCCACTGATTGTAACGCTCGTTTAGGTATGTTACCACTTCTCGAACTGCATGAGGCGGAGCACCATCCTGCTGCCAAATGATATTGTTGTAGGCTTGCAATGGCAACCTTTCCAAGAAATCCTCGATATCGTTATGAAGAAAATGGAGGTATCTTTGGCCTGTTAAAGATCCACGATAAAATAGTGGTCCAATAATTCGATTTTCTAACATCCCACACCAAACATTAAGTGAGCTCCAACCTTGAAACTTTATCATTTCATATCTATGAGGGTTAACTGCTGCCCAGTATCTTGTATTTTTCCGATTGTATACCCCCGATGTTGTAAATGACGCTTCGTCACTCCATAGAATTTTATTATATAAATTATAATCTTCGTCTTGCTCTCTCATCAGCATTGAAGCAACAAATCGAAATCGCAGTTCTTTTTGAAGCTGTGTTAAGTATTGAACGGGAAGGATGCAATATGGTTTTAGACCACATTTTTTTAAAGTTCTGTGAACTGTTCCATAGCTTACTCTCCGGAGCCCTGGACCATACCTTACTTCTCGTACCGCTTGCGGAATAGAACTCTTCGGATTTATAGTAAAATATTGAACAATAGCTCGATCCCTTATATTCCGTCTTTTCCTCTTTCTTGGCTTATCTTTCAATGTCTTACTTTCTTCAAATAGGGTCTTAATTCTGAGAATTGTATCCACTGAAATGTGTCTCTGGAAACTCTCAAAAAATGTTCTTTGTGTTTGTCGAGCATTCTCTCCACTTTTGTAATAAAATTTTATTACATTTAGCCGTTCTTCTAAAGAATATTTCAATATTTGTGATTAATTCGTGAAAAATATATAGAAATTTGAAACTTGATTATTTTGTCTAACTGGCGGACGCTTTAAAGCAGGTTAAAGGGTGAACAGGTGAAACGGGTATCCATCTATCAGGTATTAATCTTACGGTAGACGAACATTTTCCGAATTTAAAACTGAAGAAAAAAGGCGTTTTTGAATTAAAAATCCAACATTTTAGATCAAAATTTATATGAGAAATCGGATAAGCTCATTAAAAATACGGCATCCCATTTAAAAAAATATCAAAGTGACCCCTAGTACTTTTGTTTGATGTTCAATTGTTTTTTGCTGAAGATATTCGAATTCGCGGGAGAAAATGACTTAAGATGGCTATTTCAGTTTTTTTATAAAAGTACAGGAAAAGTCAAAAAATCGCCTTGTCTAGTCTTGGTTGGATAACCCTGTACAAACTTTGCGAAACTTTCAACGTGAGACCAAGATGCACGTTAAAGATCTTAGAAATTTATTTCATATTAGTGAAAAATCACATTTTGTCTTAGAATATGAATATCGCCATAAACTGGCAGAAAGAAACTCTTTACTCGCTGAGTAATCATGAGAGAATAATAGGATTCAAAATTCGAACTACCATTCTACATTTAGTTTCCGTTGGGAGACCAATTATGTTTCAGAAAATGTGTGACATACATTGTTATGTAATACGTTAGCTATGACAACTTCAGCCATGATTAATTCATTACCAATCAGAAATTATTACAAATATTAGATATAGGTAGGTTGTTTTTGTTACCTTGGCTCGGATCTGCTCTTTATCACGATCGAGCGCCATTAACTTTAGGCTGATCAATTTTTAAATAAGTAGGTACATGTTTATAATATTCGTTGTTATACGCCCGTTTTAAAATATTTTGGTTTAAGACTCTGCACTAAAAAATTAAATATTTCTTTAAATTGCTATATTGTCAGACTGCATTACACTATCACTAAATAATAATTGTGTAAGGCTTTTAAAGTATCTATAAAATATTGTGGTGTAAATATTACCAAATACAGGGTCGTTGGTATGTATGGAAATGGTCGATTATTTCTTAAAGTAAAACAGCTAGCAAAAAACACTTAAGACAAAAGTTTTAGAGTTTTTTGAAGTCTATTAGAATAAAAAAAAAATAAGGATACAGGATAAGCCAAAAAGCCGTAGAGGAACAAAGTTACTTTTTTTTAATGGAACACCCTACATCTTAGAATATTTTTGGATTCTACATAAAATTTAATTTATTTTTTAATAAGTGTATTATAAGCCTAAACCTAATAGTTTCCGAGATATCGACTTCTGAAAAATTACATTTTTGAACTTTGACATACTCTAGCTTTCTACTGTTATGCCATAGAGCAAAATGGCTTCCATGTCCCTATCTTACTTTTTTATTATCTTCCCAAAAAATATCAACTTCCGGTTAAACCGGAAGTACTATATTTCCGGCTTTTTAGTTACATCCGGTTTAACCGGAAGTTGACACCAATAGGAAGATAGTAAAAAACTAAGATAGATATATGTAAGCCGTTTTTCTCTAAGACGTACCGTTAGAAAGCTAGAGGCTGTCAAAGTTCAAAAATGTAATTTTTTATCAGACTATATCTCGGAAACTATTAGGTTTAGACTTATAATGTGTTTATTAAAAAATAATTGTAATTTAATGTTAAATCCAAAAATATTCTAAGACAGAGGATGTTCCATTAAAAAAAAGGTAACTTTGTTTTCCTACGGCTTCCTGACTCATCCTGTATACTTATTCTTTTAAAATTTTTATAGACTTTAAAAAACCCTAACACTTTTTGCTTAATTATTCTTTGATAGCTGTTTTACTTTAAGAAATAATCGACCGTTTCCATACATACCAACGACCCTGTATACACTACAAAACAATTTGATAGCTTTGCTTTAAAGTGTGGTACATAACTTCTATAAAACTCTATATAAAATAGCAAAATGTTTTATAAAAGTTGGCCCTTTTTGATCCTATAAATATCATATAAGGGTGTTTAATCACGTTATATGAATTTTGAGCTTCTATAAATTTTATTGTATAGCAGTTTATACTACCTTTATAAAATTTATTTTGCTAGTTGGGATGTCATGACGTTATCGTATTCAATACTTCTTTTTATATCCCGGTAAATTATTTCGTGCATCTGAAATATACCATATTATTATACAATCACATGTTAACAAAGAATCAAACATTTTTGGAACGTAATGGAACGTAACGCCTTTCTTTACACAAATCAGTAAATAATTTGATGTCATTCAATATATGCGAAATGGCGAGAGATTGTTTAATGCATTCTGTCAAAGCCAGGATAAGCTGTATTTGTTATTTATTCAAGAGTAAAGAATAATTATTTAGATTTTTTGAACTCCATGGTTATCCAATAAATATGTCAAAAACCTTAAAATGAGACACAATGAAGTCAGTAATAACTACAAGTAATAATCCAATAATATTCAAAAAGCAATCAGTGGCAATATGTTAAAAAAATATATCGTGTTAATGTCCTCACTCTTGTCTCGTCGAATGCAATCTGAAGATTCAACTTTTGACCACTTTTTCACACGTGCGTTGAATGTTATGGTCCTAAATTATTCGTGGTAAGTGATTCATGGACTACCCCTTCAGTCTAGTTACTCACCACACATCGTGTGAGGCAATCAATTTATTGCAGGAAACATTTATTGTGAGCGATATTTTCAAAAGTGGGGTTTTCGATTGGAAACCAAAATCGTGCCATCTGGCTCTAACCGTTGTAGTTTGTTTAAAAGATAGTCATTTGCACTTCCCCAACAAGGGATCAAGCATTTGAAGTGTGGCTCAAGCTGTTAAATTGAACAGTCTTTGCCGAATTATTTAGTTGATAAGAGCATCTTCGCATTACTCCGGTCCATGTTATATATGTTCATTCCACGTCAGTGGATTAGATATTACTAGTCCAAGTTCTGTACTTTGTTACTTCGCAGAGTGTTTTATTATTAAGTTTTACTACTGGTGTAATAGTCCTATTATCCTTTTGCTTTATTATCATGTATACAGTTTTTTCTACATTTATGCTAAGTTTAATAAAACACATCCAGTCAAAGTATAACGTTAAATCTTCATTAATAGCTTGTTCCAACTCCTCCTGAGTATCGGCAGAAAAAACAAGGACTGTATCATCCGCGAATATAAAATATTTACATGATAAATTTATAAATTTAGGACCATGTACAAATGTACATAGAGAAGATGTTGAAGGGGCCCCAGACCTGACCGGTGTGCCACACCGACTGTTATTTCTTCTTTGTCACTGGTATTCTGGTTGACATATGTGTCTAGTTTTCGTTTTGTAGAATATGATCCTATTAGCTCGTATAAAGTTCCACGAAATCCCATTTTTTTAAGCCTCTCCAGCATTTGATCGATATCGACCGTGTCAAAGGCTTTCTGTAGGTCTATAAACACCGTGGCTATATATTTGTTCTTATCAGTTTCTTTCAGTTGATATATAATCCAGTACATCCGCAGTTGCCCTAAGGTTTTGTTCTTGTTCTGGTATTGTCGTGAATCAAAGTTGAAAGTTGAATTTACAAAGTTTATTATTCGTGCCTTAATAACTTTTTCAAGAATTTTGGAAAATGTGCTGAGAAGGGAGATTGGTCGATAGTTATTGATATCATCATGTGCTCCTTTTTATTGATTGGGATAATATTTGCCGTTTTAAGCTCTCTTGGGTAAACAACACTTTCTTATACATTATTTACGATATCATTCAACAATAACATTTTCTATTACATGAAATAATATTGTGAAATATTTTTTATTTATATTATCTACTCCTTGGATACAATTATTCTTTAAATTATTGATGATTTCGTTTATTTCAGCAGTATCTGTAGTACGAAGATATATACTTTTACTAACATTCTCCTTAATAAAACTTTAATTTGCTTGGTGTTGTATGTAGGCCAACGTTTTGCCCACACTCGAGAAATGATTATTAAACGCCGTGGCTATTTTCAAGTCATCCTTTGTATGTTGGCCGTGCTTGTCCAATATATTGTTAATATTTTTGCCCTTATCTGTGGTTCCTTTACATAAACTGTTTAAGATATTCAAAGTTTTTTTATTATTACCGTTTGCTTCTTGAAGTTGACTCTCTGCATAATCTCTTTTTAATGTCTTCCTTAGGCTATTGACTTCGTTTTTAACTTTTTTAAATTCGCTTTCCGTGTATTAATTTCCAATCATTTTCCATCTGTCATAACGGTCCTTTATATGGCTGTAACTGTTTTTTGTATATTTCTGTTATCCAGTAATTGTTTCTCTTAACCTTTATTTTACACTATTTTGTACATTTACTTTTTTCATCGCTTATTATTTTTGCCAACGTTTCAAAACTTTTTACCGTTTCATTACAATGTATGTTCTCATTTGTTACAACGTGGTCTATAAGATGCCGAATTGTTAGTTTTACGAGTTGCATGCTCTTTACTAATTTTATTTTGAAAACAGAAATCATTCATAGGTATTGTACTTTTATATTCTGCCATAGCATGCGAGCTTTTGAGAAAATCTAAATTTATGTCGCCCACCAAGATACTACTTCTTTTTTTTTTCAAGGAACTTGTCTAACTCTCTTATAAAATTGTCGCACTTGTTTCGTCGAAACGTCATATGATTTTTTATTAATTAAATTTATTTCATTAACCCTAAAAACCTGATCCTACAAAACGATCACCCTTTCTACTAGGATTTCTTAGTCCTTGCGAAAATCCATCCATAAATGCTTGCCTTGAACTTTTAATATTTAGATCTTGTGCCGTACCTTCTTAACTGTGTATTCTTCATTGAGCCATGTATTGTCGGTGTAATAGGATTTTTTCCCTTTTTCCCGAAACGTCCGTATTTTTTTAATGTTCTCGCCGCAATACAATAATTTCATCTCTTCAATGGGCTTTTTCGATTTCGTTTAGTATACCTAAAGTTTACTTCTTTTAGTTCGTTTGAAAACTCGTAATGATATTTTCGGTGAAGATGAGTGCTTCTTTATTTCAGCCATCATTTCTTTCTTGCAGATATTTTTTTTTGAAATAAATACTTTATTGACAAAAGCTTTTGATTTATACATATGCCAACAAAATTCTCTAAACAGTGCCTTTAGCACTGGCCCCGAGAATACATAATATCTAAATTTAACTTATTACAGCGCTGGAAGATTCTAATCACTAATTACTAATTTATACCCAAATGCAATTTAACTTTTTTTATAAAGAATTGAAAACGACCTATATTTTTAATATTATCTGGTACACTATTATATACCTTACAAGCTTTCATTTGAGAAATAAAATCCATTGATAAATTAATAATAAATACACAAATTAAATAAGCAGTGCGAAAGATCTGGCGGTATGCTTATTTTTAAATCTTTAAAGTTGTGAATTCGGTCTTTGTGTCTTGCGGCATATATTTTCTCCGCGATCAGAATCCCAGTATCAGAATTGCAGTACTATTTTAAATTCACTGTAATTGTAGCGGCAGAGTTTATCATATGCATAAAAAACATTTATTTCTACCATATTTCTATTCTGCCGCTGCCTAGAGTCACTGACAGACTTCGTGGACGTAGGGTATAGAAATCTATAAATTTCGCCTCATATCTTTTTTTTTTATGAATAATCCTTGTTGAGAAAAAAAAAATAATTAAGGATAAACGAAAGAGCTTTTATTTAAGGAGGTGCTAGCGTTTCTTAAACCGGGGTGTAGTTCAAAATAAATATCAAATTCAATCTTATAATCAAAAATATTTTTATTAAGTCATGAGTTAAACTTAAGTTAAGTTAGTATTAAGCATTATAAAAAAATAAAAAATCAAACATTTTAGAACAGCTATGTCGGTTTAGAATCAATTACTACTTCCAAATTTTTTGACTTATTTTTGACTGCCGATAATTTATCTTTTATTTTCGTAACAGTTTCTTTTTGCTTTTCTTTTATTTTCTCCAACGTCAACGCAGTCTCGGTTTTTGTGTTACTGCCTTCAATTACTTCAGCTGTTCCTTTAATTTCCTTTTGTACTCCGGCGGTCGATTTGGAAGCACTTGCTTCGGTTTGTCCCAAGACTATTTCTGGAATGGCACTAGTTGTCCTTGGAATCACTGTAGTTGTAGACTGCTTATTTACACTCCCCACTATTTCTTTAGTTTTAATTTCTTTCGGTTTTATCTTATTGTTGATTAATTTACTTTTCAGGTTTGATCCAACCGTGTCAATAAGATTATGTAAATAGGAAGATCCAACTTTTTCCTTTAGCGTACCAGATTCTTTTCCTATATTTGATTTAGAGCGTAATGTTTTTAGTTGTTCTTCTCTTTTGTCTTTAAGCTGTTTAACCAGATCTTTTGTTGTGTGATCTTCTGAAAAAGCAGCTCTCGATTGAAATCGTGGGTTGGGTGATAATCTGGTTCTTAAACTTTTTATACGTTCTCCGAGTTCCTTTAACCTAAAAATTAAAATTATTAAGGATTGATCATTATCCTACTTTGCTATTTAATCTGCTGGGTATTACGAATCCTAAAAGTAAGAGTTTGCTTGTTGATTTGACTCCCCCAATATTTTTAAATATTCTAATAATTTGTTAGATAGTCAATATCTGCTGTTTTATCTATTTTTTTGTTTTAAATACATTGGGTCATCACTTAAATATTTCTGACGCAGTAAAAGAACATATTATAAGTAAACCTAATTTTTATTAAATATCTTTTATATTGTTTATTTGGAGTATTTAAATTATTTTTTATGAAAATGTTTCGTTTCTAAGAAATGTTACTTAGTTATTTATTTTATTGAGTCAGCCCATAACGGACATTTAAGATTGTTATTGTAGTGATTTGCTTGATCTAAATAAGTAAACTGCAACTTACCTTGGAACTTCTTTGCCATGATTAAACAATCCAGATGATTTAGTCTTGAAATCAGATTTTTGAGTCAGTCTATCAGGTTTAAACCTTGTAAGAGGTTTTACGGTTTTGATTGGTGTTTTTTTAATTGTATTTATTTTGTCAAGGGTCTCCTTAATTGTGTAGCGTTTGAATTTTTTTCCGCCCTCGTGCTGTGCTTTTGTTTCTAGCTTTCCATAAACCAACTTACTGTCGTTGTTTAATGCAGTTGAATCTAAAACGATTAAAAGTTAATTTATTTAATAAATATGTATCAGCCAAATGGAATAAATTCGAAAAAACGCTCGGACACGTCGATTGGTATTTCTAGTTGCGCATTTTTTTTCAATAAAAACTTTTTATACAGGTCGTGTCATGTAACAGTGGCCAATACTAACTTTCTTATTTTAAATGCAACACCCTGTATATTATTCAATTTTTGGATTCTTCATAAAGTTTTAGACATATTTTCATACAATATCCTATACCTATCTTCAACTGTTTCGAAGCTATTAAGCGTTTTCAGATTTATTGCAAAAACTAATAACACACTCAAAAACTAATAAGTAATACTGTTTATTTCTTGATAATGTAAAAAACAAAAAAAAACATTAATGTAGAAGATGTTGAAAATGCCCGCCGCGAACGTCTTGGCAACATCCTAATTTTAAATAGAAATTTCTTCTAACGTTACCGAACATCTCAGGCGTGACCGATCAAATCGCAAGCGTTATTCTTCTTCTTAAGTCAGCTAAGTCGAGGGGTTTAGTTCTGTATACAATATTTTTGACATAACCCCATAAGAAGAAGTCTAAGAAGTCTAAAGGCGTCCGATCAGGGGATCATGTTGGCCATTCCATCGATCCACGCCTCCATACCCACCGATTTGGAAATACTCGATTGAGGTATTGCCGGACATTGATTTGGTAATGGGGCGGTGCTCCATCTTGCTGAAACCATATCATATTTGCTGGATTAGGATATAAGTTTGTCAAAGTTGGCAAGACATTATTTTGGAGCAGTACTAATAATTATCGCCATTTAAATTGCCATTAATGAAAAAGGGACCTATGATATGATCTCCAACAATTCCTGCCCAAACATTAACCTTTTCAGGATATTGTGTATGTTCTTCTCTCATTCAGTGAGGATTTTCCCTAGGCCAATAGCGGCAATTCTGACGATTAGCATGACCGTGAAGTGTAAAGGTGCACTCATCAGAAAACAAAACATGTTCTAATTGGATCACATTGTTATCTAACATTGCCATCATTTGTTTACAAGAATACGTTCTCCTATCAAAATCGTCTTCCATGAGCTTATGAGTAGGTATCATTTTATAGCGATACATTTTATTTTCTTGTAATGTTTGAATAATCGATGAATGGCAAACATTGGGGCTGTTTTTCGACTAAAAGTATGTGGGTTTTCCTGAAACTTAAGCATAATATCGAATTTGCTATCATCACTTATTGCATTGGCAGCTACTTTTTTTATCTACTTTACATGTCCAAGCTGGCGAAACTGCTCTTCTATTTTATTAATTGTCCCTTGAGTTATAGGCGGCAAATTTGGAAATTTTTCATGAAATAAGCGAGCAACTTCCATTTGTGTTTTATCTCCATAACCAATCATCTGTAGAATTGTAATTTTGTGCATTTCTGTTAAATAAACCATTTTTCTGATATGCAGTTAACGAAATTCAAACGACTATAACACTGACAACTACTGTCATGCAGACAGACAACAACAGTAAAAACATTGTAACATCAATTTTCAACATCTCCTACATTAATATTTTTTTTTGTTTTTTACATTATCAAGAAATAAATAGTATTACTTTATAGTTTTTTAATGTGTTGTTCATTTTTGCAATTAATCTGAAAACACTTAATATTTTCGAAACAGTTGAGGATAGGTATAAAATATTGTACATGATATATGTTGTGAATTTTCTAAAGAATCCAAAAATTGAATATTATACAGGGTATTGTATTTAAAATAAGAAAGTTACTTTTTGCCACTGTTACATGACACGACCTGTATTAAAAGTTTTTATTGAAAAAAATGCCCAACTAGAAATACCAATCGACGTGTCCGAGCGTCTTTTCGGACACGCCCCCATGTATTTATTGTCGAATCTATTCCATTTGGCTGATACACACTGTATAAGAATGTCGTAGAGTAAAATAGTTATTAAACTATAGGCATGTAATCTACTTCCTTTTTATATCACTGAAACCAACATTTTACCTTTTAAATTTTCACTTAATAATATTATTTTTGACAATCTAATAATTAACAACACTAAATTTATAAAATTCTTAGAAATGTAAATTATTCAAAATTTTTCTTCTAATTAAAATATACAAAATTATGTAAAAAACTAGCTTCAGGTTGTTATGCTTTGAGAGTTTGAGAGTACTTTCTCATTAAGTAAATGACGCAGTTCTTCGAAATGTTTGTTTGCTTTAGTATAATCTCAAAAATGTCAAATTTTTAACTACTAACATAATTAATTATGCCGTAAATGAATATTTTGATAATAATCTGTCATATATGCATGCATTTTTATTCTTATATTTTAAATTTTACTATTTTATTGTTGATTAACATTTCTAAAAGCTTTGTCGATGAAAATATTTATTTGAGACAATAAAGCATATTTTGACTTTTGACTGTGAATTAGAAAAGTCTTCTATGGTTTTTTGTTTCCTAAAGTGGGGTCATAAATTTAAAATTAGCCTTACAAATTTTTAACAAACTGGTGCTGCTTATCCACAGGGTGTTAATTTGAAAAGTTCCAATGCTATTATCTTGAAAGCTACAAAAAAATCAAAAATGCGGTTCGGCATGAATGGTATAGTTCGCCACACGGTTCTAGAGCTACAAAGCCTGAGGAGGCAAGCCGGTAAAATGCTTTAAAACAGTCGCTATGACGGTGGCAGCATAGGCTTGCCTAATAATTTTTTTAAAAATTATTTTAGTCTTAAATTGCGTAAAATATAAAAACAAATACCTACTGATTTATTGGCAATCACTGCCCTAACTTGACTATGAATAACTTTACCTTTTACATATTTATTCATCTTACAATCATCAACGTTTAAATATGATTAATTATAAATTAAATATAATAATTTTAAACTCCGCCAATGCCAATAATATTTCTCAAGGAGTCATGATGTGCCTTCTATCCCTACTAATTCAATATTGTATACGATAGAAAAGAGACAAAACAATTAGTAAGGGACAGAAATCAGCGCTGATTGCTTGATTTCAGCCGTAATACTCTGTTTAAGTTTCCATAAAATGTTAATTTGTATGTAATTCAAATATATTACTTAAAACAATTAGACGTATATTGTATATCCTGTAACATATATTTCCCCCTTACATTGCAAATTATATTTGCTTAATATAATTTATTATTTTCTTAAAGCGGTGAAGACAATAAGTTTTGATAAATTTCGCAACCCACCCCGAGATCAATCAATCAGCGCGGATTTCTATCCCTTACTAATGGTTTTGTCTCTCTTAATCGTATATGATATTGAATTAGTGGGAATACAAAGCCCATCAAGACACCTTGAGAAATAATACAGGCATTGTAGGAGTTTAAAATTATTATATTTAATTTATAATTAATCATATTTAAAAGTTGATGTTTGTAAAATGAATAAATATATAAAATGTTAATCTTAGTCAAGCACAATACTTTAGTCACCGCACCACTTTACAATTTCAAATGGCACCACCCCCTTTGTTGTACCTCAAATGAAAGGTCTCAGGTATTGAGTAGTGTTTAACCGCACAAGAAAATATTTAATCGCTCGATTTGTTTTTAAGTTAAATCGGGATAAAATTAAACCGTCTTTTTCTAAATGCTAAAGCGGGCAAAAAATCATTAAATGTTGCAAATTTGAGGGTGTAGTGTATACGGCAAAATTGTATTTTCGTAAAATTCGCCATACTCTGGATTGTAAACAAAAATTGACGTAATAACTGTATTTATTTATTTATTATTGCGAAGAACTATTACTTGAGGTATAACAAAGGGGGTGACTAACCCTTTGACTTAGAAATGGTGGTTTTATAGTTCTCCCCACCTATATATCATTCGTGCCAAACCACATTTTTGAAACTTTTGTAGTTTTTGAGATATTCGCATTTAACATTTTCAAACTGGCGCCTTGTATAGTCTAACTTTCAATGGCAAACGTATAATAAAACAAATATTTTCCTGCTTTATGTATTTTTGTTTTATTTTAAGGTTACTAAGTATTTTTTCATTGGTTTTGGTTTTTAAGTTGTTTATAATAGGTATCACAAAAATATTTAAATGCTGAAGTACCCGTAAATCCTCTAATTATTTTTTAATGTGACTTTTTGTTTGTCGAATATTAATAAGCTAATAACTACCTTGAAATAACCTTAAAATAACATTTGTATAATGAAAGACCAACAAAACAAATTAATATTGTAAGCGACGGATCATAGTTCTGGTGATATACCGGGTGTTGCATCGTCGAGCGGGACATAGGAAATCCCATGTAATTTTAAATGGGGTCAATTATTGGCTTCCCTAATTATTTTAGAGAAAAATTCTATTTAGGTTTATTAAAGAGCACTAAAACCCACATTCAAGAGAATAACTTTAGATATTTTTGATGAGCCCGTTTACGGGTTATCGTCGATTTCTTTTTAACTATTTCTCCTTTTTATGGCCCCGTATTTGCGGGCACCAGTCAAGGTAAAAGATGACTGTCAAATAAAGTTGAAATGGGTAACCCTTTTAGCCCGTCACTAGCTGAAATCTTTATGAATTCGTTAGAACATCAAATTTCAAATCATCCAGTTTTTAGTAGTAGAATAGCAGTACCACCCTCAGGACACAATCCCATAAGAAATAACATGGACCCGAAAACCTGCATTTTTATCACCATTTTAGGGCGTGGCACTTTTCCTGGAAGCCTCCATCCTCTATTAACCTAAGTCGAACCCAGCTACTATCGCCACCTAGTGAGTGACGTCATAACTGCTCGATGCCGGTAATATAGGGCCCTATTGACCTGTGTGGAACCCTCCACTGCTGCCACCTAACCCCCCACACATTATTCTAACCTAACTTTTGTCCCAACGGAACCCAGATCACGTGTTACCCCGATTATATAGTAATATCATTGTAGGGGTGCCACCTAACGGGGAGAGATGTACGTACCTGTTATCTTGAGACCTGTAGCGCCACCTGCTTTTCATATAAGGCATCTTGTTTACCGCGATGGTAGGTATGACGTTGTAAATCAGTTAAAATATTTTAAAATATAATAATAACAGAAAAAAAGTTTTTGTCCTCGGTGGGATTTGAACCATAATCCTCTGGGGCCAAACCTCAAAGCCTTGCAAAATACGCTACGAGAGCATATAGATTAAAACTGCTAAACAATGTTAGACAACGTGAAACCACGGGGGCACATCTGATTAGATTGCTGGAACAAAAGGTCCTTAAGTGGGATTATGGTGGTGTTTTATAATGTACAAAATTAGGGCAAACCATACACATATACTTAGTAAAACAAACTAATTGATATCTGAGTACTACCTGAAGTTAGGCAACCAGTGTTTCACATAAAAATAAATATTATAAGCGTAGGAAAATATTAACAATCTTGTGCATTCACCTATCTGCTATACAACACAAGCATCAGCTTTCAATATTATTTTACAATCATTTACCCCGAAAGGGCTGCAACGTCTCTTATAGATGGATAGTATAAACTAAAAATCAGTAATTAGTCGAAGCGTCAAGTCTTTTAGCCGATTATTAAAAACAAAGACATCAGATTTAACAAAAAAAAGTATTGTAATATAAACTGTTCCGTGTGGAATCAGATTAAACGTATTATGAACCCTGTCCAACAGACCCTGTTCCCCCGGAACAGACCTGTTCCCCCTGGAATATTATCCTTAACTTATACATACAACTTGAAACGAGGACAAGAACAAAAATACCTGAACAACACTACACTTACCAGAGGGCACTCAGTTTAAACAGGGACACGACGTGAACGTGGCCCATATTGTCCCCATTCGATTTTTATGGAAAAACGAATTTTCAAAGCAAAACCAAACGAAAAAAATTATACCACAAATGATTTGAAATCAGAAAACAGTTCTATAGATAACATAATATACGGCTCTTTTTAAGTTATACAGGGGGAATTTTTGCCTTCTTTTACTGTATAACCAACATGGACTCTTTTTAAAGTTATACAGGGGGAATTTTGGCCTTCTTTTACTGTACAACCAATATGGGCTCTTTTTAAAGTTATACAGGTTAGGATATAATATGTGTGCGTTAGTATTTTGGCCTTCTTTTTACTGTACAACCAATATGGGCTCTTTTTAAAGTTATACAGGTTAGGATATAATATGTGTGCGTTAGTATTTTGGCCTTCTTTTTACTGTACAACCAATATGAGCTCTTTTTAAAGTTATACAGGTTAGGATATAATATGTGTGCGTTAGTATTTTGGCCTTCTTTTTACTGTACAACCAATATGGGCGCTTTTGAAAGTTATACAGGTTAGGATATAATATGTGCGCGTTAGTAGATTATTCTAGTAATAAAAATAATTTTAATGTTAATAATAATATGAGTGCTAATGTTATAATAATATGAATAATTATAATACTAATAATGAACAACTGAACAGACCCTGTTGAACTGAACAGACCCTGATCAACAGACCCTGTTGAACCGCCCCGTTGGCCTGTTGACCTGAACAGACCCTGTTGGTCTGTTGACCTGTTGAACAGACCCTGATCAACTTAGTCATCCACATGCATAAGTGAGCAATGCCCCCATGGTAATGTGCCGGGTGAAGATTTCGATATTTGCCGCTTATCATCATAAGGGCTGAGACCGATTTTAGTTTGTTTTATAGTATGTAACTCATGTTTTTGGGACCTAATTAGGCGCTGTGAAATAGGCTTTTCCAACCAAGTTTCAAGGCAGGTGACGTAATCTTCAAATGTGATTTTATTTTTAATCACAGACCTTTTAATCCCCTTTATCTTTTTGGTGACGCCCAAGTTAGATAAAACCATATCAATTTCCGCCCGCTCTTTGTTTAAATTCTCTAGTTTTACCCGTTCTTGCTCAATCTCGTCTGGAGTATAAAGCAGTTTATTAGCATACATTTTAGACCTAAGACCAACAAAATGGGTCATAATGCGGCCATTGTTCTCATCTTTCATCATTCCCAGCACCTTTTTGTTCACTTGTGGAATCGTATAAACGTTATCACGGGCATAATCTGAGGTATCAAAATAATCGTTACAATCTCGTTTCATTATCTGATACACATCATGGTTTTTAATTTCGTAAATAAGACTATCTGTGTCTGTATACAATACACTACAGGTGTCAAAACGTGGAACCATGTACTCGTAGTGAAAGCCATAAATCGTAGTCTTTGCCAAATCAAGAATACACATACCGACATAAATCGGCTTATTAAAATAAATTTGTGTTTTTGCAAGCTCGACAATTACTAAATTTTCGGAAACAATTGTGCTGCTTTTAAATTCTGGCCGGGATATTAAGGCTTCTGCGCCATAGCGGCCATCCCATTTCGTTATAAGTTTGACGTCAGAGTGGTTCCGGATATTCTCCATTGTCTTTCCAAATACGGCATTGTTCATAAGTTTAAAAAAATTCTTTTCAAACTCATTCTTGGCATTTTGGCGCAGCCCCGTGTTGAGGTCGATATATGATTTTAGCCATGGAGATTGTTTAAAGGCTAATATTCGGTGTATTTTGCTCAATTTTGCACCCAAAGTTAGAGCTTGCTTTAAGTTTCTATAGTGTATTACGTATTCTGTTTTATTGTGTAGCGTAGCCAAAAGTTTCTCATTCTTTGCCCCAGGTGGTTTTTCATGGTCAGGGCATAATGGAAAATCGGAAAACTTATCATGCAAATTTTCAGGTATTTCCAGGTCCACTTCCAAAATAAACCCTTCGGCAGATTTATCTGAAATTTCACTAATGTTTAAGTGAGATATCTCGTTTTCTGAAAGCCATCTAAAGCCGCCATAAGGTAGATATTGCGACATTGCCCAGCCGTATTGATTATTGACATCAAAGTACATGAGATAGGAGTCTTCTTTAGTTGGGTCATAATTTGGCATGTACTTGTTGTTGGCTTCTGCATACCTCTTCGAACACTGACTTAGCCCCCCGCGAACTCCCTTTTCTATGAATGTTAGCATCTCTAAATCAGTAAGCAGCTCAAGTTTTATCATATCTTCTCGATGAATTAAGAGGGATAAACATTGCCACGCATAACCAGGTAGGGTATACGACCATGCAGGATCAAGGCCATATGTCCTATGCGATATATCCCTAAATGCTTCAAATACATCCGTTAAAAGCATTACATCCGTTTTAAGATATAAGTCTGAGTAATCTTGCATGGTACGGCAATTAAAAGTTTGCCAAACTTTCTGCGCATTTAAATATTGCGCGTCACTTATAGCTACATCTTCTAAGCTGTTATAAAACGCCTCTTTAGGAGGGAGTTCAGTCTCATTCAATCTTTCCCAAGCGTTCATATAATCATAAGGGAAAACGCCCTTTCGGGTAAGTAAGTTCAGTTCATCCCCCAGGTGTTCAAACTCTGCTTTTAGGTTAGGATATTCACATAAGTATGATGCAAGCTTATCCAGACCGCTAGCAAGAAAGCGAAAACTATCTATAAATCGAAAATGAACAGTACTATCCATTATATGCTTCGTAAATGAGATGTAATTTTCTTTATTTACAGGTAATATATCAATCTTCCCCTCTATTTCAGATAGCGCCCGTATTATCATGTGCCCATCATAGCAACTCAAGTTATGGAATAGGACAGGTATTGTGTGCGAATCCTGGTACTGTAGATTGCAGTGCTCATGTGCAGCGTTTCGATACTTTCCGGTAAAGTGTGAGTGATCTCTAACACGCTTATCGTCTTCCGTAAATGGCTTCTCACATATATGGCAGTGAGTAGTGGCCAAAAAACTTTGTTGTTGGGCAGGCGTAAGCGGTTCCATGGGCAAATCACATAAAAAGACCGTCTCGACGTCTTCAGCAAATTGTTGAAGCTCGCGCATAAACCACTGCATACAGTCTTGGCCTGTGTAACTTTTATAAAATGATAGAGAATCGTCATAATTACATTTTACATAATAACCGACGCTATAAGGGACATGCTCTTGTTCCTTTTGAGTGTTTTTTTCTATATCATCGGCTACAGGTATTAGCAAGCTTTCCGAGTCTGCGAATATAACAAACGGGGCTTTTTCCTTATGTTTAAAATTATTAAATTCCAAAATATTATTGCCTTCTACAGGCATCCGAGGTATTGCTAAGGTCTTGTTTTTAGAGCATTCGGACGTGTGCTTATCTAGCGTCATCCGCGTGTGGAAATAATGAAGGCAGCGATCACAAAAAAATTTTCGATGCATATCAAGACTCAATTGCCTTGATAGTAAGCGTGAAAGGTCTTTAATCCAAACAAAATGGTATTTTATAGGGCTTAAATCAATATCATCATCTGAGGAAAAGTAGCTGTCTTGTAAAAGTAGTAAGTTTATATGGTTAGGATGCTTATTTTCAGGTATATAATATGGCACAACCAGATAATTTTTTCCAATTTTTTGCAGTCGATATACGTTAACGGATATTAGGTTTTGCTTTTCAAACTTTGAAATTTGATTAATTGTCATGGGAAACTTAATACCTTCCAAGTTTAGAACTGACTGAGGCGTTGGGTATGAAGAAGTTCGATTTGGCTTCAATTCGATCGAAGCGGGATATAAAGCGGAAACGATGGACCACGCAAAGCACATTTCATCACTGTTTTTTACATTGATGCATGCCCTTCTTTTAGCTATTTGTTTTGGAAGTTCGATGTAAGTTCCGACCCGAAGAGGATTATAATGATTAATAGATACCATTAAATGCATAATTTTGCGTAGTGCCCACCCAGAATTTCTTTCCTGGAATGTGTCTAATTCAACTAAAATAGGGTTCTTAACATGATTGGCAAACCACTCATTTAAGTTTGTGTTGTTGAAAATAGGGGCATTCGGAGTAGTAATGTACTTTGTATCCTTTAAAATTTCGTCTGCTTTACTAATTTCAAAATCCCCACAAAGAGTGGTGTTAACTTTGAGTGCAGTAGTTTTTTTTAGTGCGTTTTGAATTCGCCGCTTAAAAATTGCCAAACAGTCTTCTAAAAATGATCGTACATCAGTATGACGTTTGTTAATAATAACACCCGTCCTGATTCTCGATTGGAATGCTGAATGTAAATCTTCCCACTTTACTCTACAAGAAGCTGTTTCTGCACGACGTGTCCCACTACCCCCGCCCACTTTACGGTCCTTTAGTAATGACTGAAACCCCTTAATTTGGGCTAAACACGCTATTATATGAGACTTTTCAGCCACAGACTCAGCGCGTTTCAGGACATTATTCAAGTTCCAAAGAGCGCGAGTACAGTCCCGCAATATCTTACCACAGGTAATCGTGGTTAAGTTAGGGGTATCCATCTGGGCCCTAATTAACTCGACGTACTCACTTGGGAACGGCATTTTTTTTACTCTGTAACAAAATAAATATGGCTCAAAATACGTCTGCTCTCTCTAACGTACAAAGACGGGATGGGCTCTGGAGCTCCTGCGTTCTGCTTATAATGCACCCCTATTTATAACCTCGGTTGGGGTGCGTTTAGAAAAGTAGCATGCCTTTGAAAAAATAAGGTGCGTTCAGAATTAATATTCAAGGTTTAGTATGCAGCAGATGTACATACAACAAGCAGTTTTACACGTTTTTGAATATATTACTTGCCGAAAACATTAATATTTTACTGGCTGAAAGTGAAACCTGCGATAAGTTTAATCGCCGTAAAAATGTTTACCAAAAACAGACTCTAAAAATTTTATTCCCTCCACGTCACAACCCTCCCAAACTACTATATTATTATATTATTATTATTATTATTATTATTATTTACTGCTAAAGGTTTTGCTGCACCCAACGAGTCCGTTAAAAGGCTACAGCTAGGATAATGGATTCATTGCATAGTCGACAGCGTGGTGTTAAACATGGTAGAAACATTAAACATTATTCTCGACAATGTTGAAAGAGTATTTATACAGAACAAATATTACGCATCCTGTCTACCGGCTACCTTAATAGTTTGGGAGCTTGCTGCACGGCTTTTTAAAACGAAGAGGGTTAAACATTTAATATTTATCAAATGTAAGATACAAAAAAATCAAAGTTCTACTTGTAACCTAGAATATAAAGCTAAAAAGCCAAATTTTTATCAGATAAACGCTACGTTAAGGTACCGTTCAAATGAAGGAAATGAAAAGTTCGTCAATTTTTGCAGAAATTTTATATCTACGAAAACATGGTTCGGGGAAGCTTCTGAAAAAAACTTTGGAACAGGTCTGTTCCGGGGGAACAGGGTCTGTTCCGGGGGAACGGGTCTGTTCATCGGGTCTGTTCCGGGGGAACAGACCTGTTCCCCCGGAACAGACCCGATGAACAGACCTGTTCCCCTGGAACAGACCCGATGAACAGACCTGTTCCCCTGGAACAGACCCGATGAACAGACCTGTTCCCCTGGAACAGACCCGTTCCCCCGGAACAGACCCTGTTCCCCCGGAACAGACCTGTTCCAAAGTTTTTTTCAGAAGCTTCCCCGAACCATGTTTTCGTAGATATAAAATTTCTGCAAAAATTGACGAACTTTTCATTTCCTTCATTTGAACGGTACCTTAACGTAGCGTTTATCTGATAAAAATTTGGCTTTTTAGCTTTATATTCTAGGTTACAAGTAGAACTTTGATTTTTTTGTATCTTACATTTGATAAATATTAAATGTTTAACCCTCTTCGTTTTAAAAAGCCGTGCAGCAAGCTCCCAAACTATTAAGGTAGCCGGTAGACAGGATGCGTAATATTTGTTCTGTATAAATACTCTTTCAACATTGTCGAGAATAATGTTTAATGTTTCTACCATGTTTAACACCACGCTGTCGACTATGCAATGAATCCATTATCCTAGCTGTAGCCTTTTAACGGACTCGTTGGGTGCAGCAAAACCTTTAGCAGTAAATAATAATAATAATAATAATAATAATATAATAATATAGTAGTTTGGGAGGGTTGTGACGTGGAGGGAATAAAATTTTTAGAGTCTGTTTTTGGTAAACATTTTTACGGCGATTAAACTTATCGCAGGTTTCACTTTCAGCCAGTAAAATATTAATGTTTTCGGCAAGTAATATATTCAAAAACGTGTAAAACTGCTTGTTGTATGTACATCTGCTGCATACTAAACCTTGAATATTAATTCTGAACGCACCTTATTTTTTCAAAGGCATGCTACTTTTCTAAACGCACCCCAACCGAGGTTATAAATAGGGGTGCATTATAAGCAGAACGCAGGAGCTCCAGAGCCCATCCCGTCTTTGTACGTTAGAGAGAGCAGACGTATTTTGAGCCATATTTATTTTGTTACAGAGTAAAAAAAATGCCGTTCCCAAGTGAGTACGTCGAGTTAATTAGGGCCCAGATGGATACCCCTAACTTAACCACGATTACCTGTGGTAAGATATTGCGGGACTGTACTCGCGCTCTTTGGAACTTGAATAATGTCCTGAAACGCGCTGAGTCTGTGGCTGAAAAGTCTCATATAATAGCGTGTTTAGCCCAAATTAAGGGGTTTCAGTCATTACTAAAGGACCGTAAAGTGGGCGGGGGTAGTGGGACACGTCGTGCAGAAACAGCTTCTTGTAGAGTAAAGTGGGAAGATTTACATTCAGCATTCCAATCGAGAATCAGGACGGGTGTTATTATTAACAAACGTCATACTGATGTACGATCATTTTTAGAAGACTGTTTGGCAATTTTTAAGCGGCGAATTCAAAACGCACTAAAAAAAACTACTGCACTCAAAGTTAACACCACTCTTTGTGGGGATTTTGAAATTAGTAAAGCAGACGAAATTTTAAAGGATACAAAGTACATTACTACTCCGAATGCCCCTATTTTCAACAACACAAACTTAAATGAGTGGTTTGCCAATCATGTTAAGAACCCTATTTTAGTTGAATTAGACACATTCCAGGAAAGAAATTCTGGGTGGGCACTACGCAAAATTATGCATTTAATGGTATCTATTAATCATTATAATCCTCTTCGGGTCGGAACTTACATCGAACTTCCAAAACAAATAGCTAAAAGAAGGGCATGCATCAATGTAAAAAACAGTGATGAAATGTGCTTTGCGTGGTCCATCGTTTCCGCTTTATATCCCGCTTCGATCGAATTGAAGCCAAATCGAACTTCTTCATACCCAACGCCTCAGTCAGTTCTAAACTTGGAAGGTATTAAGTTTCCCATGACAATTAATCAAATTTCAAAGTTTGAAAAGCAAAACCTAATATCCGTTAACGTATATCGACTGCAAAAAATTGGAAAAAATTATCTGGTTGTGCCATATTATATACCTGAAAATAAGCATCCTAACCATATAAACTTACTACTTTTACAAGACAGCTACTTTTCCTCAGATGATGATATTGATTTAAGCCCTATAAAATACCATTTTGTTTGGATTAAAGACCTTTCACGCTTACTATCAAGGCAATTGAGTCTTGATATGCATCGAAAATTTTTTTGTGATCGCTGCCTTCATTATTTCCACACGCGGATGACGCTAGATAAGCACACGTCCGAATGCTCTAAAAACAAGACCTTAGCAATACCTCGGATGCCTGTAGAAGGCAATAATATTTTGGAATTTAATAATTTTAAACATAAGGAAAAAGCCCCGTTTGTTATATTCGCAGACTCGGAAAGCTTGCTAATACCTGTAGCCGATGATATAGAAAAAAACACTCAAAAGGAACAAGAGCATGTCCCTTATAGCGTCGGTTATTATGTAAAATGTAATTATGACGATTCTCTATCATTTTATAAAAGTTACACAGGCCAAGACTGTATGCAGTGGTTTATGCGCGAGCTTCAACAATTTGCTGAAGACGTCGAGACGGTCTTTTTATGTGATTTGCCCATGGAACCGCTTACGCCTGCCCAACAACAAAGTTTTTTGGCCACTACTCACTGCCATATATGTGAGAAGCCATTTACGGAAGACGATAAGCGTGTTAGAGATCACTCACACTTTACCGGAAAGTATCGAAACGCTGCACATGAGCACTGCAATCTACAGTACCAGGATTCGCACACAATACCTGTCCTATTCCATAACTTGAGTTGCTATGATGGGCACATGATAATACGGGCGCTATCTGAAATAGAGGGGAAGATTGATATATTACCTGTAAATAAAGAAAATTACATCTCATTTACGAAGCATATAATGGATAGTACTGTTCATTTTCGATTTATAGATAGTTTTCGCTTTCTTGCTAGCGGTCTGGATAAGCTTGCATCATACTTATGTGAATATCCTAACCTAAAAGCAGAGTTTGAACACCTGGGGGATGAACTGAACTTACTTACCCGAAAGGGCGTTTTCCCTTATGATTATATGAACGCTTGGGAAAGATTGAATGAGACTGAACTCCCTCCTAAAGAGGCGTTTTATAACAGCTTAGAAGATGTAGCTATAAGTGACGCGCAATATTTAAATGCGCAGAAAGTTTGGCAAACTTTTAATTGCCGTACCATGCAAGATTACTCAGACTTATATCTTAAAACGGATGTAATGCTTTTAACGGATGTATTTGAAGCATTTAGGGATATATCGCATAGGACATATGGCCTTGATCCTGCATGGTCGTATACCCTACCTGGTTATGCGTGGCAATGTTTATCCCTCTTAATTCATCGAGAAGATATGATAAAACTTGAGCTGCTTACTGATTTAGAGATGCTAACATTCATAGAAAAGGGAGTTCGCGGGGGGCTAAGTCAGTGTTCGAAGAGGTATGCAGAAGCCAACAACAAGTACATGCCAAATTATGACCCAACTAAAGAAGACTCCTATCTCATGTACTTTGATGTCAATAATCAATACGGCTGGGCAATGTCGCAATATCTACCTTATGGCGGCTTTAGATGGCTTTCAGAAAACGAGATATCTCACTTAAACATTAGTGAAATTTCAGATAAATCTGCCGAAGGGTTTATTTTGGAAGTGGACCTGGAAATACCTGAAAATTTGCATGATAAGTTTTCCGATTTTCCATTATGCCCTGACCATGAAAAACCACCTGGGGCAAAGAATGAGAAACTTTTGGCTACGCTACACAATAAAACAGAATACGTAATACACTATAGAAACTTAAAGCAAGCTCTAACTTTGGGTGCAAAATTGAGCAAAATACACCGAATATTAGCCTTTAAACAATCTCCATGGCTAAAATCATATATCGACCTCAACACGGGGCTGCGCCAAAATGCCAAGAATGAGTTTGAAAAGAATTTTTTTAAACTTATGAACAATGCCGTATTTGGAAAGACAATGGAGAATATCCGGAACCACTCTGACGTCAAACTTATAACGAAATGGGATGGCCGCTATGGCGCAGAAGCCTTAATATCCCGGCCAGAATTTAAAAGCAGCACAATTGTTTCCGAAAATTTAGTAATTGTCGAGCTTGCAAAAACACAAATTTATTTTAATAAGCCGATTTATGTCGGCATGTGTATTCTTGATTTGGCAAAGACTACGATTTATGGCTTTCACTACGAGTACATGGTTCCACGTTTTGACACCTGTAGTGTATTGTATACAGACACAGATAGTCTTATTTACGAAATTAAAAACCATGATGTGTATCAGATAATGAAACGAGATTGTAACGATTATTTTGATACCTCAGATTATGCCCGTGATAACGTTTATACGATTCCACAAGTGAACAAAAAGGTGCTGGGAATGATGAAAGATGAGAACAATGGCCGCATTATGACCCATTTTGTTGGTCTTAGGTCTAAAATGTATGCTATTAAACTGCTTTATACTCCAGACGAGATTGAGCAAGAACGGGTAAAACTAGAGAATTTAAACAAAGAGCGGGCGGAAATTGATATGGTTTTATCTAACTTGGGCGTCACCAAAAAGATAAAGGGGATTAAAAGGTCTGTGATTAAAAATAAAATCACATTTGAAGATTACGTCACCTGCCTTGAAACTTGGTTGGAAAAGCCTATTTCACAGCGCCTAATTAGGTCCCAAAAACATGAGTTACATACTATAAAACAAACTAAAATCGGTCTCAGCCCTTATGATGATAAGCGGCAAATATCGAAATCTTCACCCGGCACATTACCATGGGGGCATTGCTCACTTATGCATGTGGATGACTAAGTTGATCAGGGTCTGTTCAACAGGTCAACAGACCAACAGGGTCTGTTCAGGTCAACAGGCCAACGGGGCGGTTCAACAGGGTCTGTTGATCAGGGTCTGTTCAGTTCAACAGGGTCTGTTCAGTTGTTCATTATTAGTATTATAATTATTCATATTATTATAACATTAGCACTCATATTATTATTAACATTAAAATTATTTTTATTACTAGAATAATCTACTAACGCGCACATATTATATCCTAACCTGTATAACTTTCAAAAGAGCCCATATTGGTTGTACAGTAAAAAGAAGGCCAAAATACTAACGCACACATATTATATCCTAACCTGTATAACTTTAAAAAGAGCTCATATTGGTTGTACAGGGTTATCCAACCAAGACTAGACAAGGCGATTTTTTGACTTTTCCTGTACTTTTATAAAAAAACTGAAATAGCCATCTTAAGTCATTTTCTCCCGCGAATTCGAATATCTTCAGCAAAAAACAATTGAACACCAAACAAAAGTACTAGGGGTCACTTTGATATTTTTTTAAATGGGATGCCGTATTTTTAATGAGCTTATCCGATTTCTCATATAAATTTTGATCTAAAATGTTGGATTTTTAATTCAAAAACGCCTTTTTTCTTCAGTTTTAGATTCGGAAAATGTTAAAAATAAAAAAAAAAAAAAAAATAAATAAATTAAAAATCCAACATTTTAGATCAAAATTTATATGAGAAATCGGATAAGCTCATTAAAAATACGGCATCCCATTTAAAAAAATATCAAAGTGACCCCTAGTACTTTTGTTTGATGTTCAATTGTTTTTTGCTGAAGATATTCGAATTCGCGGGAGAAAATGACTTAAGATGGCTATTTCAGTTTTTTTATAAAAGTACAGGAAAAGTCAAAAAATCGCCTTGTCTAGTCTTGGTTGGATAACCCTGTACAGTAAAAAGAAGGCCAAAATACTAACGCACACATATTATATCCTAACCTGTATAACTTTAAAAAGAGCCCATATTGGTTGTACAGTAAAAAGAAGGCCAAAATACTAACGCACACATATTATATCCTAACCTGTATAACTTTAAAAAGAGCCCATATTGGTTGTACAGTAAAAGAAGGCCAAAATTCCCCCTGTATAACTTTAAAAAGAGTCCATGTTGGTTATACAGTAAAAGAAGGCAAAAATTCCCCCTGTATAACTTAAAAAGAGCCGTATATTATGTTATCTATAGAACTGTTTTCTGATTTCAAATCATTTGTGGTATAATTTTTTTCGTTTGGTTTTGCTTTGAAAATTCGTTTTTCCATAAAAATCGAATGGGGACAATATGGGCCACGTTCACGTCGTGTCCCTGTTTAAACTGAGTGCCCTCTGGTAAGTGTAGTGTTGTTCAGGTATTTTTGTTCTTGTCCTCGTTTCAAGTTGTATGTATAAGTTAAGGATAATATTCCAGGGGGAACAGGTCTGTTCCGGGGGAACAGGGTCTGTTGGACAGGGTTCATAATACGTTTAATCTGATTCCACACGGAACAGTTTATATTACAATACTTTTTTTTGTTAAATCTGATGTCTTTGTTTTTAATAATCGGCTAAAAGACTTGACGCTTCGACTAATTACTGATTTTTAGTTTATACTATCCATCTATAAGAGACGTTGCAGCCCTTTCGGGGTAAATGATTGTAAAATAATATTGAAAGCTGATGCTTGTGTTGTATAGCAGATAGGTGAATGCACAAGATTGTTAATATTTTCCTACGCTTATAATATTTATTTTTATGTGAAACACTGGTTGCCTAACTTCAGGTAGTACTCAGATATCAATTAGTTTGTTTTACTAAGTATATGTGTATGGTTTGCCCTAATTTTGTACATTATAAAACACCACCATAATCCCACTTAAGGACCTTTTGTTCCAGCAATCTAATCAGATGTGCCCCCGTGGTTTCACGTTGTCTAACATTGTTTAGCAGTTTTAATCTATATGCTCTCGTAGCGTATTTTGCAAGGCTTTGAGGTTTGGCCCCAGAGGATTATGGTTCAAATCCCACCGAGGACAAAAACTTTTTTTCTGTTATTATTATATTTTAAAATATTTTAACTGATTTACAACGTCATACCTACCATCGCGGTAAACAAGATGCCTTATATGAAAAGCAGGTGGCGCTACAGGTCTCAAGATAACAGGTACGTACATCTCTCCCCGTTAGGTGGCACCCCTACAATGATATTACCCAATACAGGGACTTTAGATATTACTATATAATCGGGGTAACACGTGATCTGGGTTCCGTTGGGACAAAAGTTAGGTTAGAATAATGTGTCGGGGGTTAGGTGGCAGCAGTGGAGGGTTCCACACAGGTCAATAGGGCCCTATATTACCGGCATCGAGCAGTTATGACGTCACTCACTAGGTGGCGATAGTAGCTGGGTTCGACTTAGGTTAATAGAGGATGGAGGCTTCCAGGAAAAGTGCCACGCCCTAAAATGGTGATAAAAATGCAGGTTTTCGGGTCCATGTTATTTCTTATGGGATTGTGTCCTGAGGGTGGTACTGCTATTCTACTTTTAGTCAATTTATTTATTGGTATAGATATGTGGATGATATCCTAGCTTGTTTTACAGGAACTGACAGACAACTAAAACAACATCTAGACCACATAATCAGTTTACATAATAACATTAAATTCACTATTGAGAAAGAAATCAATGATAGTATTAATTTTCTTAATTTAACTATAAAAAAAGAAAACCATAGATTAATAACACTACCAAAATCAAAAAGATCCTGAAACTGAATTAAATATCATAAAACAAATAGCAATAAATAATGGCTACTATAAAAGACCAAATTCTAAGAAAACATATAAAAAAGCAATCGGAATGTTTTATCCAATTAATAAAGATAAATCAAAAAATTACAAATTAATCTCGTATATTGGTGAGGCTAGTGATCAAATAGGTACTTTTTTAAATAACTTAGATTTCAATGTAGCGTACAAAACAAATAATTCTTTGGGTAAATTAATAAAAAATAATAAAACAAAATCGGAAAAAAATAAGAAATCAGGAGTCTACAAACTCATTTGCAAAGATTGCCCTAATTCATACATCGGACAAACAGGTAGAAATTTTGGTAAAAGAATAAAAGAACACCAGTGCAGCTTTATTAAGGGAAAAACCGATTCAAATCATGCCAACCATTTAATAGAATATAATCACCAATTTAATGAAAATTTCAAAGTATTACATACAGAAAAGAAAGGTTTAAAATTAAATTTGCTTGAGTCTTTAGAAATAAACAAACTTAAAAATTCCCAACATTTACTTAACGATCAGATATACCTTAATAACTCACCATTATTGAATATGTTTTAAATATTTATACCCACAATAAACCTTATCATTATTTGTTATAATAACACATTTTCAAATTAAGACCGTAATCTGTATATTGAATATATTTAGGAAAACCCATTAAGTATGTATATAGTATTTTACATTATTTCCTAAATAGAATTTCCATTAGATTCCTTAAAAAAAACTATTGGTATAGTATTTGTAGAATTATATCGTTGATCTTTAGACTGCAATAAAACCCTCATTATCCCTTTGACCATAAAATAAATAAGGAAATCCCAAATTTTAAAACCTTTTCGAGTAGAGCCGGACCAGGTACAAATTCAATTTATACCTATGCCTGATGCATATATAAATACAAACTGATTTTTAATAATTTTAGTCTTTAGTGGTTTTCCGGCGAGTAATTTTTATTTGGGCTTATTAGTGGTATAATGTGGCGTCCTTGGAATTGTGCTGATAGGGGGGCATCTTCAAGTGTCATTTTTAAAAGAAAGCATTTATCTACCGATGCCAAACTAATAATTAAAAATGTGTATCAATCTTTGTTGAGTAGAAATTTTAATTCGATGGATGCTTTAGCAGAGACGTCTACTTTGACAAAAACTCCTTTATCTTCGGTAAGAGACATAGTACTTAAACCTGTTAATCCTGAAAAGATCGGAGTGATTTTGGCACATTTAGAAGCATTGACGAAAATTACATGGATTTATTATAAGAAAGATTTACCAAATGTATGAGGCACAAACTGTACCCACTTTGATTTCCCTCAAAGAGCGGCTGATTAAAGATGAAACAAATATCTCTTGCAGCCTTTCAAGTCTTAGGAAAATATTGCATAAAATGGGTTTTAAATACCGAAGCATTAATAAAAGACAAACATTAATGGAATCTCAACGTTTACGGGAATGGAGACTTAAATATTTAACAGCTGTTAAACAATTTAGAGAAAAAAATCGTCAAATTATTTACCTTGACGAAACATGGTTCGATATCCATGACACTCCAAGAAAAGGTTGGGATGATTCTTCCAAAAATTGTCAAACCAAGGCACCATCAAATAATGGCGAAATAATCACAATATTACATGCTGGTTCAGAGAACGGGTTTGTTCCAAATTGTCTGTTGCTTTCAGCTAAAAACATAACAGATTCTTCTTTAGATTACCATCAAGATACCGACGCACAACTTTTTGAAGATTGGTTTAAACATAAACTCCTTAAAAATATACCTGAAAATAGCGTCATTGTAATGGACAATGCTAGTTATCATAGTCGGCAAGCAAAAATCATTCCCAATTCTAATAATACAAAAGCAGAAATTCAACATTTTATGATTGAAAATGATTTATATTATGAAGAAATTTACAAAAAACGAGAACTGCTAGAAGTATTAAAAGCTTTTAAAATAAATAAGGAATACGAGTGTGACAAACTTGCAGCAGAAAATGGACATACAGTGTTGCGTCTTCCTCCATACTATTGTATATGCAATCCTATTGAGCTAATATGGCACCAATTAAAATCCAATATTAGGAGAAATAATATTTCTCCTACATTAAATGCATCTGTAGTAGAATTAATTAAAAACGAAGTAAGAAAAATGTCTGCAGACAGCTGGAAAAACTGTGTACAGCATGTTCTTAAGGTGGAAAATTCTTACAATAATATTATACAATACAATTATACTAGCCAATTTACATTAAAATGGATTCAAAAATATGTAGTCGACGAAGTGACAAAGTTACGAGGAATCTGTGCTCAGACTTCCTCCTTACCACTGCGAGTTAAACTCGATCGAACTATATGGGCTCAAATAAAGATAGATGTTGCAAGAAGAAACATGACTTATAAAATGGCGGATTTAAAAAGACTTTTTAATGAAGCTATGGTTAAAATAAGTGCGAAAAAGTGTGTTGATCATATGATAGAGGAAGAAGCCAAAATGTAGCAGGTAGATATAATAATCGAAGAAATAATAACGACAAAACATTATTGGATTTTTGAAAATGCTTGTAAGATTCTATATTATATCTTGTTTTGTAATTATATTATGTAAAATAGTACCACCCATTGTTATTTATTAGTTAATAAAAATGTTCTCATATGTTATAAATACCTACGAATATAATATAATACAATTATAGGAGAATAGGCATGTTTAAGATTTTTAATTTTAATACTTCCCTAATACACGCTCCTAGCTAAGGGATTTGCCCGATAACAATGGTAAATCCTCAAATATAACAATAGCTTGTGATAAATTCAAGGTGGACCTAGCTAAAAATGCTCATTATTTGGATCCTTTATTGTAAACACAATAGATTTTAAGAGATGGTGTTTAATTGTTCTTGATACCCCGTTATGCGTTTTGCATATTTATTGACCATTTATTACTTCGCGCCATTTAAAAATAGACTACAGAACTATGTTTGTTTTCCTTCATTTTCTAAGTAATTTTGTTTCCCTGACTGGCTCGTTCACCGAATCTTACTTGTCTGAATTTTTCCCTATGGGGTGGGTTAAAAGATCTGGTTTTCCAAGAGAGACCGACAACCAGGGAAAATATGATGGAAAAAATAGGAAATGCAATGCCGTTAGAAGCTTATCCACGACTGAAATTGAGGCAACCGTATGTTTCACTAAAGAAAATTAGAAACTGATGGATAATATTTTGCACACAAATGAACTTTTAAAAATAAATGACCCGTTACGCCTCCTTGCGGCAATTTCCAAAAATTGATTCCGAGATATGACCGCTCCTTATCCTTATCCGGAAACCCTGTTTATAAACTATATTTTGATATTTAAGCTAGAATCAAGGACTTATTTATATACATGTATAAATATAATATGAACTTATGTACTGTATACTATGGTTTTGCTTGTATCCCAATATAAGTGGGGTGGGGGAAAAAAACATACCGATATTTGTACCGGAACATTCACACAAGCTCTTATTAAGATCTGTAATTTCTTTGTCATGTCCTTTGGAACAAACACTGTTACAATTTTCAGCAATATCCACAAGTTTATTTGGGGTTTCTTCTAAAGGCAATCCATTAATAAATCCTAAAAATAATTACGTACTTAATAATAGTCATTTGTTTTACTAAGCAGAAAAGCACAAGGTTTAATGCCGCGGCTGGTGTTTCATAGCCGAGGCTAGGAAACCAGCCAAGGTATTGAATCTGCTTTTCTGCCGTGAGAAACATAATATAATTTTTTCTCAAAATTTGTTTCAATTTTACGCAAAATCGTTTTTTTTTATATTTATTACTTGCGTTTCATTATCAATATCCAAATAATTAAATTATTTTAATAGAGGTAACTGGCTCTTCGTTACCACCGTATACGACCTCATTTTAACTCTGTCCGTCTCCCAGTTTAGTCTTTGAGGGTATGTAAAATCTAAGATCTGTGTGTTTTTTACTAATTTTAAATTTTAAATCTAATTCTTCACATAAATTTTGAATTAAATATAACATTTCATTTACAATTTCAGTATGCTGATTGCATTTACATTCAATTTTTAATATCTTGTCAAAAATTTTTTAACAAAAAGCTTCATCAGCGTCACTTTCCACCAACAGTTTTCTCTCTACTGCTAATACTAACTGCAGCACTACTTTGGTCTCCTGAAGATAAAGGTTACTACCTTCGAAACATGCAGATACGTTTTATTTTTAAAATTGAGCCTTTGATAGCTCACTATTAAATCAGTGGAGAAAGACTTTTTGACTTTCTTTCCCCTTTCCCCTAATAAATAAATATTATTTAAATCCCTACGAAGTAAAGATTGAACACCATTTACGTACTGGGAATGCTGTGGGACGACGTATTTTTTGCAACTGTATCTAAATTAAATACAGCCAGTTTGCCACAAAAGTAATATGGTTTGACGGAGCTTATTTTATGAACGCTAGTTGAAAAATAAATGTAATATTATTGTATTTTTACATAATATTTTTTTTAGCAGTGATGCCATATTATTATTCCTTTGCTTGTTTCACTGGTTTCATAGCCTACTACCCTAATTTTCTAAATTTTTTGATTTGTGCGTTTATTGTTTATATTAACCATCAACTATTATATATTTTTGAAAAGCTTAAAAATAGCCAAATCAAATCTTATACCGGGTGTTGCATCGTCGAGCGGGACATAGGAAATCCCATGTAATTTTAAATGGGGTCAATTATTGGCTTCCCTAATTATTTTAGAGAAAAATTCTATTTAGGTTTATTAAAGAGCACTAAAACCCACATTCAAAAGAATAACTTTTAGATATTTTTGATGAGCCCGTTTACGGGTTATCGCCGATTTCTTTTTAACTATTTCTCCTTTTTATGGCCCCGTATTTGCGGGCACCAGTCAAGGTAAAAGATGACTGTCAAATAAAGTTGTCATTTTGAAATGTGTGCTTTATTGTTATAAAAATTCGTACATCGAAAATATTAGCCATGAATTACACTTCTGAAGAAAAAATATTGATGATTAAATGGTATTATCAAGGAAATAGTTATCAAAATGTGTCAGATATGTTTGCTGCTCTGTATCCGAATAGACCGATACCTGCAAAATCCACAGTCGAAAGGACTATCAAGAAATTTGAGACAAAAGGCACTGTAATAAATAACTACAGATGTGAAGAAAGGTAGAAACAAAGAAGAGATGCAAGAAATGATAGGGACTTGCAAGTTTTATTGTGCGTGGAAGAAAATGATGGGAAGATCAGCACAAGGAAACTTGAGGATGACATAGGATTAGATCACACCACAGCATTACGAGCTTTGAAACGACATAAATATTATTCATACAAATATGAAAAGCACCAAGAGCTAAGAGATAGGGACGAAATACGACGACAGGAGTTTTGTTTTGGTATGATGGAAAGAGCAAACATGGATAGGGAATTTTTAAAAAACATTTGTTTCACTGACGAATGCACATTTACCTTAAACAATGAACCCAATGTTCAAAATTATCGATATTGGAGCAAAGAAAACCAACACAGGTTTGTGGAAACAAGGACGCCATATCCACAAAAAGTTAATGTATGGGCTGGGATTTTCGGAGAAAATATTATCGGGCCATTATTTCTTACACGAAATTTAAATGCAGAATATTTTTTGGAACTACTTGAACATCATATTTTACCTACTTTACATGATGCCGCCAGGGAAAATCAGGAAATTTGGTACCAAATGGATGGCTGCCCGGCACATAGTACTCTGGCTGTCCGGGAATATTTAAACCGTGCTTTTAATGGAAATGTTATTGGCTTAAATCATACAGTAAATTGACCAGCCAGGTCTCCTGATTTATCGCCAAATGATTTCTTTCTCTGGGGCCATTTAAAAAACAGGATATACAAAGATAAAAAATACCCAAATCTAGACGAGTTAAAAAATGCTATTTCTGCCGAATGCAATAGAATTTCAGTTTACCAAATAGCGAATGTAAGAAAAGAATTTTATGATCGCCTCGGTTATTGTCTAGCAGTCAATGGAGGAATATTTGAACATCTTCTTAAATCCTAAAGTTCTAACAATTTAATAGTACCTACCTATTAATTGGTAAAATATTGAAACATGTAAAATGTCATAATTAACCTTGTAATTGGATACTTTATTTTAGTTTTATTCAGATTAATTTGTACTCATAAATACACCTTTAATATTTTCGATGTACGAGTTTTTATAACAATAAAGCACACATTTCAAAATGACAACTTTATTTGACAGTCATCTTTTACCTTGACTGGTGCCCGCAAATAGGGGGCCATAAAAAGGAGAAATAGTTAAAAAGAAATCGGCGATAACCCGTAAACGGGCTCATCAAAAATATCTAAAGTTATTCTTTTGAATGTGGGTTTTAGTGCTCTTTAGTAAACCTAAACAGAATTTTTCTCTAAAATAATTAGGGAAGCCAATAATTGACCCCATTTAAAATTACATGGGATTTCCTATGTCCCGCTCGACGATGCAACACCCGGTATAGGGTATCCCATTTAAAAAATCATTGGTGCTTTAAATCTCGAAAAGTAAGCACGCTACTGAATTCTACTTAAAAAAACTGCCTTAAAAATAATTTTCAATTTTTTGATAAGTTAGCTATGACAATAATTCTGTTTGCGACGTCTGTTTCACGTAAAAGTAGCTCAGTAATTCGAAAACCGCAGTTTTCTATTTTTACTAGTTACCGAGATACCCTGCAATTGCATCGAATAATGGACACCCTGTACAACTATAATGGTGAATTAATTTCCATTTTACATATAGGTAACAGAATATAATTATTGTCATTTTGAAATATTTCCAATTTTAATGAAAAGCCGTTTTTCAATATCTAAATGTTTGGAGCGTATTTTATTCCAAAAATAAAGCACTTACCAACTAAATATACAGCGAATATAACAATATTATTTTTCCACTTCATTATTGTACAAATATATATGCACTATTTAAACAAACATGTAATGCAATTTTAGATACGCTATTAAGCGAATTAAAATACATAATTAAATTTGCAAATAATTTTTGTTTACGAATGAGTTTGACATTTTGCTGAGCCAAATGTTATGGTAAAATATTTACTGTATAGTGTCCCAGTTTATTAAATAGTCACTCTTGCTAACATAGTTAGTTTTAGAATCAAGTATTAGTTTAAACTAATTACAATAGACACGAGAAAATGCCGAAAGTACTACATCTAAATTTTTAGCATAATATACACAGGGTGCTCTATTTAAGTCGCCTGTTTTTTTAAGCCTAATAACATTGGTGTTAATTATCCTATTGCTAAAATTCAAATACAGTATTGTTACTAGCTGCCAAATTGTTTTTACTTACGTATAATATTTATACAGGGCTGACTGCAAAGTCAGAATAATGCCACCATGCATGTTCTTAAATTTATTTTATTTATTTATTAATGATTAATAGCTTACGCTAAGAGTTTACAAACAATTGTGAACAATATAATGCAATAATTATTTTAAGCAAACTTAAATTGTCAATTAAGTAGTTCTGATAATAGCATATTGTAACTATAAGCCTATATTATCTTTACAGAATATGATACATTTTCTCTTAAATATTTTAACTGAATTTGAGTTCTTTACACTTTGGGGTAGATTATTGTATTGTATAAGTCCGCTGTGGAAAAGATCATTCTGACTGTAGTTAGTGGTAACCGTTGAAACATAGAAGTCTTCTCTGGCTCGGGTTGGATAGCTATGTACATCTGTTATGTACCTGGTGTTTCTCAATAGATGTTCAGGAAGTAAACTGTGTTTTATTTTATATATGATAGTCATTGTATTGAGAAATAATATTTGTTTAACACTCAGGAATCCTGTTGCTTGTAACATAGTTTCAATCCTTGTATAGCGACTACACCCTATGATAGTACGCATGGCTTGATTCTGCTTTTTTTGAAGTATACTTTTCTCTGTCATGTTTAACAAAAATAGTATAGATGAACAGTAGTTAAAATGTGGTAAAATAATCGAATTGTAAATTGTTCTCTTTGACCAGTCACTAAGATATCTACTCATTCGTCGTAGTAGATTTACTTTCTTTGCAATTTTATTGGTTACGTATTCTGCATGTGCAGAAAATGTTAAATGTTCATCTACCACAACTCCCAAGTACTTGCACTGTTCAACCTGTTCTATCTCTTGGTTATTTATAAAAATTCCTCTGTGATTCCTAGTAGGTGTAGCATTGAATTTACTTTTAATTATCATACATTTGGTTTTTTCTGTATTTAGACTTAATCCATTTTGTGTCAGCCATTTGTACAGTACATGTAGGTCTTCATTTATGGTTTGCACAACCTGTTCAACATCTTGACCCACAAAATACAGCAAGGTATCGTCGGCAAACAGCTGAACTTCACATTTTTTCAAGTTTCTTACTATGCCATTGATGTAAACAATAAACAGATTTGGGCCTAACACTGTACCCTGGGGGACCCCAAATAGATTTTCTTTTAGCGCTGATGTGCTGTTTAGAAATCTTGTTTCCTGTTTCTGGGTACGATTGGATAGATAGTTTTTGAACCATTTGAGCACAACATCTTGAACACCATATTTTTCTAATTTTTCTATGAGCATACCCCTGTCTATAGTTTCAAAGGCCCTTCGAAAATCTAAGAAGACTACCCCTATAACTTTTTTCTCGCTTAAAGCTGTTTTCCAGCTCATTAAAACAGTTTGTAGAGCGCTCTCACAAGAATTATTTTTTCGAAAGCCTGCCTGGTATTCACTAAGTAGTTTGTTTGTTTCAAAATATTCTATAAGTTGTCTGTTAACTGTAACTTCTAATAGTTTTTCATAGATAGGAACCATATTAATAGGCTGAAATTCTTCACTTTTGTCTGTGTTTGTCTTCTTTTCTATGGGAATGATTGTATATTTCTTCCATCGTTTTGGGAATGTTCCATATTCCAAACTGCTGTTTATCAACTGTAAAAATCTGTTACCTGTAACCTCAAATGCCTTTTGTAATATGTGTGTTGTTATTCCATCTACACTACTGGTTTTCTTTTTTAGGTTGTTAACAGTATCTTTTAATTCCATTAGTGATATTGGTCTAAATTTATCCATTGTTGTGTCGAAGCGTTCTATTTTTTCTACTACCTCCATAATGTCCTGGTTACTTATCTTCATGGTTATCGCCTCTATACTTTCAATAAAATAGTTGTTAAATTTTCTGCTATGACTTTCTCCTCTCTCTCGATGTTGTTTTCAAAGTATATTCCTGTTTTTTTTTATTTTGTTTTTCCCCCTACTAGTTTTTTAATGGTTTTCCACATTTCTGTTGTTATTTTTATTAATATCTATTTTTGAATTATAATAATTACTTTTCTGTTGTCGGATCATGTCTACTACTCTATTTCTCTGCGTTCTATATTCATTAAAATCATCATTGTTCTTAGTTATTATAGCTTTCCGGTATAATCCCTTCTTTTCATATTCACATCAATATCTATTGTCCACCATTTTTTATCAGCCCATTGAGTTTTGATAACTTTCTCTTTTACAGGAACATATCTATTCAGTACTGTGCAGATGGATTTTATCAAATTATTTGCTAGTTTGTCTATGTCTGTACAGTTACCATCCCATTCTGTATCCATTAGATCCAATTGAAATCTTAATTCATCGAAATTGTTGTATTCTCTATAGTACTTAATAATACTGTCTTTATCCCTGTCATTCTCTCCTATATCAACAGTCAATATACTATGGTCCGTAATTTTTGGTGTGATATGTACTTGGGGCTTCAGATTTTTGTCATTCGCGATCAGCAAGTCTATTATTGTTGACGTCTGGTTTGATACTCTTGTGAAGTTATTTACATTCTGATACAGTCCGCTTTGTGATATCAATTTTCTTAATTTTTCAGCATATAATGTGTTTTTTGACATATCAATATTGAAATCACAAATCCATATAATTTTTCCTTCTTTAGATGCATATTTCTCAAAAAAGTCCTCCACATAAGATAAAAAGTCAGCGTCACTGCTTGCTGGTGAATGATATACACTAAACACAACTAATCTTTGATTGTTTATTGAAAGTTCTACACCTGTGATCCACATATTATTTGAGTATGATGTTCTTAGCAATGTCTTTGATTGTATTTCCTCTTTTATGTAAATAATTGTCCCACCAGTGTGCCTGCTGTGTGATGGTGTATGGAACACCGTCTTTGTTTTCGAATCCTCGGTTAATTCCCATTCCAAAAATATATTACACCTATTACTTCTTTTGACAGGTTAATTTCCAAAACGAACTTTCTATTCACGATGATTTACTTCACGTTTACTGATCCAATGAAAACTCTTATTTGCATAGCAACCATCCTGGTAACGTGATCTTATTGGGTAAGACCTATCTCTAATTGTATAAGACCGCTTGTGACTTTTTTTACGATACGAAACAAAATATTTCAGGAAAAGTACCAACCAAAATATTTTCTTGTAAAAATATGATACTTGGAAACTTTCATAAAACATTGATTTGTATTGTTTTTTTGCGATAGTTTTAATTTACATTTTAACATTAAAATCGTGTCAAAATATCAATTATCACAAATTCAGAAAACAAAAAGTAGCATTGGTTTCTTTCCATGGAAACGCGTTAGGTGTTTTTGTTTGTATTGGTATGCTTGTCACTATTGACTGGGTAATTTTTCAATTTTGCTCGGTTTATTCTGAATTAAAATCAAAATGAGTCATGTTGGCATGAACAAAATTAAGGAAACTACTATTGTACTCATAGAAATTATTGCCATTAATATTATCTAAAAATGCAATGCGAATTGTGTTATTTGTCGTTGAAAATTATTTTTGTTGTTTGTTAATAAAATTTTATTACCCAGGATTAGTATCATTATTTTATTAATTTTCCTGTTGCTAAAAAGTGAAAACCTATACAAATCTGAAAGCAAAACAGAGTCGATCAGTAACTTATCCAATAAAATATACCTCTAGAATCATCGTTTTATCTTCTTACCTCTGTTATTCACTAGAAAGTCGATATTTCCGAGAAAATTTCTATACTTAATAGTATTTTCGTTTATGATCAGAGATAAGACCTCATATCAGATTACAAATGAAAATGATATTTCGTAGGAATTATCGAAAAATTCTCGTCAGTAACAGAGGTATTATCACGTATAATACCACTAGTGCATCAAAATTACCGATAATTCTGATTGAAAGCGTGTTGTATTGTAACTGAATGAGTTTATTTTCATTTTTGATTAAATCCGAAAGAGCCCGACTTCGAAGAAGGAGGGCTTTTTCGAGATTTAATCAAAAATGAAAATAACCGAATGCAGTTACAATACTACAACACGCTTGAAAGCAGAATTATCTGGTTATTTTTGATGCACGAGTGGTATTCGGTGGAATATTTCCCGAAAAATTGTATTGTGCTGTTGGTAATGCTTGTATAAATTTCTTTTATAGAGTGACTACCAAAACGTTCCATATCTTTAAAGAAATCTTGATTTGTAATCAATTCACTTTTTAAATGTCGCAGATTGACATAAGTAAGTTCAATAATACAAGTTTTTGCGGTAACCGTGGTTACACTTAAATACCCATATACCAGGATATGCAAAAGACGCCTCCAATGTTGGTAAAGAAAATATAATATTATTATTATTATTTTTTAAATATATTTATAAAATAATGTAAAGTATTAAGTTAGTATTAAAATTAAAAAAAGTACATAATAAATAATATATTTATAAACAGTCAAAAATTATGGATTTGTATGATTGTTAGTACACAGTAGTAGTAAAAACTTGATTATGATTGATAGCTACCTACTGGGGGATTATCGCTTCTACTGTGGAATTATGGCTTCTACTATGGAATTATCGCTGTAATTCTTGCGAAAGACCACACTTCTTATGAGATTTTTTATATATGAGGGAAATATTCGCTGTAATTCTTGCGAAAGACCACACTTCTTATGAGATTTTTTATATATGAGGGAAATATTCGCTGTAATTCTTGCGAAAGACCACACTTCTTATGAGATTTTTTATATATGAGGGAAATATTCGATAAGAAACCTCTTCTATCGGTTTATTATTGTTGAAAATTTCAACCAATGAAAGCACTTCTGGAATTTTTCTTCCTCTTGGGTACCCTAGGCATAATTACAGTAGAAATATAGACTACAACAGACCCAGGAGGAATAAGATCTAGAATTTGCTGAAAGTAGCGTTCATGTGTTCATGATAATCTCCAGTCCGTCTTGATTTAAATGCTAGTAAGCCGCCATGGACAAATCCATTTTTGCTACCAATGTAAGTATTTATTATTCTTTTACCTTTTCCCGAGGGTGCTTTTATTCCAGTGAACCATCCTTCCATGAAAGCTTGCCTCGCGCTTTTTATAGTTCATCCTGCCATATTTTACCAACGGTATAACTTTCATTTTTATTTATTTATATTCATTTAACCAAGTTTCGTCCATATAACAGATATTCCTGTTCTCCTATCGAAGCTGTCTAACTGCCCTCAAATATCGTCGTCGCCAACAGATGATTTTGTCTTTCTCTATTAAAAGTGATTTTCGGTTTTGAATTTTTTCATAACAAAAATTAATTTCCTTCAAAGTTTGCCAAAGTTTCTTCTTACCCATGGGTGGAATGAAATCGTCCTTTTTCATTTCAGACATTATCTTGTCCAAGGTATTTCTTTTTTTAAGTAAAACTAGTGTATGATTCTTCTGATGGCAGTCTTTTCGTCCTCATTTATTACCGTTTTTTTTTTCGTACTTCTCTTTGGTGACCTGATGACCTGATGAATATGACCAGTCATATTCGAACACATTTCAACTATTTTTGCAACACCGAATGTTACATGAAATAATTATAAGACTACGCCTATGGAACACGGCGAAGACCACTGGATTTTATAGTTCAATAATGACTTAATTGATTTATTACTCTCTCGTATTAAGAAATAGACTATAAATATTGATTCTAGTTGTTTCTATTTGTTTTAACGAATACATAACATAAAATGTAATATATAAAAAAGAAAAATTATTAAAATTTCATCATCGCGTACACGAAAAGTCACAGAGAGTAGAATCCCTTCTATTTTATTAATATGAGTTAAACAGAAATTATTAATTTAAACTATTTTCAATCTAGTTTATTTCATTTTATGAAATTTTACTATAGTTAAAAGGGAAAATAGTTCATTTTAACTCCGAATTGTAACAAAAGTTAGAAAGTACCTAAATATTATTTTATGATATGACAACAGAAAGGTTTAAAAAAAGTTGACTTTCTGCTACTTTAGTAATTGGGGTTTAGATAAAAGTAGGTGCTTAAATTGTTTCTAAACTAATTTAATACATGTCAAAATACTAAAAATAAAAAATAACCGTTTATTTTAACCCTATCTATGCTGTGAATGAAATATGTGGGGTTAGTAGTACGGCGTTCACTTTTCTGTTGGTTAATTGCATAAGGCGCAGCAAATAGGGTTGACCACGTATTTCCGTTCTGCTCCCCGTCGATTCGCAGAATGCCCACTCTTTACTTTTGGCAACTTAATGTAATAACAAAGTTGTTTGGAATTTTTTTCTTTATTTGATTACTAAATTTATGTTCTGGTAAAGCCCAGACTCTCGTATCGTTATAATCTTTTGTAGGGTGTCTCTTGTTCTCTTATTTTATTTCGGGGTTATGTTAAGTTGGCAACACTTTTGTGTCAGCTGTTTATTTGAGGAGAAGGGGGTTTCTCGGAGTTCTCGTGACCCTTGGTCTTGCTCTTGATCGAAATCCTTCTATAGTCCACCTTACGAGTCTGTGGCTACGACGGCTGAGGAGAGAGGGGGGTAAAAGGTTTAAAAAAGTCAGGTTTAACTGTAGCGCCATAAGGGTGCGTGCCTCGTTTCATATAAATATTTTATAGTTTCTAAATTTATTTCCTTTTATTTTAATAATTAAACCACACCACTGTCCACTCTTAGTCGCAATAGGTAAAAAAAAAACGTAGTGGAACACACATTTTTTAGGCATTATTTTATTCAAGTGTCCACAACAATTATTTCATTGACTAAAAGCGGCCGCCGAGAAATGCGTGGGCGGGAAAAAATTTGTATGCGGTCTTATCATCATAAAATTAGGTAATTTTTATTTAAAATTTATTGGTAATCTTAGCAGACCCGGTACATCAGTTTTTTTTATTCGCATTCCTTCTATAGCCACAGAACCGTAAGGCGGACTATATCAAGGAAGTAGAGCCAACGGCCGTTTGGAATTATTCTTTTAAAGGAAGACTGCGAGGTCTTCACCCCCCTTTCAGTATATAATTCCTTTTTTAGTTTGTTGGTTTGTTGGGAATTCAGTGGGTGATTTTCTTTTTTGTTATTTTTAGGGTGTTTTTGATTTTTGACGTTTCACGGTTTTGCAATTTATTTAGGTTAGGAAACCACCTACCACATAAAATTTTAAGGCCCACTTTATAGCCCATGACCTACCAGGTTCTAGTTAACTTAAACTAAATCGATTCCACCTGACCTACCAGGAGTACCATAAGGTCATCTGAATATATTTTTTATAATTTAATTAATTTTGGTCGTTTACCATAGTTTATCACATTTAGCAATTTCAACTCTGTTACTTGTTTAAACATTTAAATTAACTTAAAATAATAATTAAATAAAACTTAATTAATAATTTTTTGTAATGTAAGGCTATCTTGGCAAGAGGTAAAACTTTTTATAACCATACATCCAATTGAATTTTTACATAGTACATTTTTTTTATAAATATTATTATTTATTCCAATTTATCTATTTTCATATTATTCTTACTTCTATATAAGTGTTTATCTACTTAATATTAGAATAATTAATATCTCAATTATCTGCCTCTCTCTATAATTATTATCAAGTATAATTATTATTATTCTTTTAATTCTGATAAACTACCTGAGTTAATGGCGCTGTCACCTTAATTTTATTCACCAAACTCGTCTTTCCTTTGTATGCAAATTAGATTGACCCTAATTTAGGGCCGATTCGGGGTGTGTAAGTTTGAAATACAGAATGTTTGAAAACTATTATTGCAATTTACAATGCAACTTTTAAGTTGTCCACCCTGCTTAATGGGTTCTGCCATTGCAAATTTACATTTTATTTTTCTCTGGCATTAAGAAACAGAGTTTTTCCACTACTAACCTATAACATCGCCATTATTGACCGATTATTAACGTTAGAAATCGTTTTTCTCTACCTTATAAGTTATTATTAACCATGGTCAATAATAAGGCATTGTAATCCATTATTGACCGATATTCAAGAATCTATTTGAACGCATGTAACTTGATTTTTTGATTCTACAACATGAATTCATAAACATGAATAACCTGAAAGGTGATTTCTTGTGGTTAGGCAACCAGATAACTATCAATACATATTAGATTATTAGAGATGCTTGATATTGTAAAATATCGATACAATCAACATTGTTTCTGCTTCCATTCTTAATTCTGGAGGTGTACACATAATAATATCACTAACATTTTCTTCGCTCATTTAAAAAAAAACAGAAAACTCGTGAAATCTGATGACATAAATGAACAAAAATTGACATTTACAAAGCCACCTGACAAAACAACAAAATATTTTGCCAATTCCAAAGCGCAGGTAACTTGATTAAAAAATATACTTATATAACCTACCTATAATTTTTTATAATTATTAATACTATAAAGATAAATGTCTTATAAAAGTTTGTAGTAGTGGAAAAAATATTATATTAACCACGGTTTAGACAGCTTATAGCCCTCGCGTCTTAAATCACGAGGAGCGGAGCGACTTGCCGCTCGGGCAATAATGATGGCTGTCTAAGCTCAAAACAATTTGTTCTGGTTAATTTTTGCTTGGTCGCGTGGGTTGACTTCGGTCGCCGTTGGCTTTCTATATTATTAAAAGAGGTTAGTTTCCGTAGATAGGGTTGACTAATTTTTGTCATTGTTTTGATTTGGTAACTATGTGCGTTGGAGAAAAATAAGAATCGGCCTTTTCGACCGTGGACACTGGAAGTTAAAGCACGTTTGTGGAAATAATAGCTCCCCAAGTTTAGTTTTTTTGGGCCGTGCAGGCTAATGTAGTGCCGATAAAGCATCCACAAATGTTTTAAAAAGGGTATGGCTTTGTAGTTTGCCTATTCTTTGGGCGGAATGCCGATTTAAAATGCTTTAATGAACTTCAACAGCGGTCATAGACGCCATTTGGTAAATTGGAACCCTCGTTCGTTATTTGAGGGTTTTTTTTTTGGTAGGGGCTAAAAGTCCGAGTACAAACCGGAGTACCAGTTTACTTTTGTTGGAAATGCCTGGGCGCCGGACGTGCCAGTTGCCATGTACCATTTGAATTCTTGGAGACTAGCTGTGTAGCAGTATCCACGTTAGCTGTTTCAGAGACCATGGGTAGCACGTAAAGTTGCAGCTAAGTATCATTACCCTGTGTTCATTTTTTTTTCAAAAGTAGTCAACTTAAAATCTTAATATTTTGCATTTGCGTATTGTTTGATATACAGTGTTTCGATTAAGTTTTGCGCCCATGTTATGTGCAGAGCTTGTGCAATGTAAACGTCTAGCGTATGTCGACATAGCGTTAAGACGTCACAAGAGTCTCTAGTAGTTCAGAACGTTAGGTAGTCTGTTACAGCTACTTTTGTTGTAAATATAGTTACAATTCATGATTATAAAGTAAATATTTTTGTTTCCCGGCTAAATGCCATTTGTTTCTTTTAAATTTAACACTTGTAACTTTGACATTTTAACTTATCTATGCCCGAGTGGCTAGTATGCTTATTGAGTAACCACAGGTACTCGTAAGATTCTGTATTGTACTTTAAGAATGCTCTTATGGTAAATTGAGTTAGTTGTGAGAGGTTCTTGCACAGACCTTGCGGAAATTCCTAGTTTGAGGCAATGTCCTAGATGTAGGTCCATGTGGCTGCCAGATCAGACCGAACAGTCATTTTTTTTTTCAGTGTAGGTCTGACAGTTGCCATCTTGTGCAAAACCCTGTCAAACAGGGTTTGACTTTTTGCTTTCTTTTATCGATAACTTTATAAATTTAAACCTTCAGAAATTTTATTGTCAAACCTAGTACTATCACTTTAATACTTCATTTCACTTATTTATCTTTTAACTTTAAGTATCTATTGTCCACCAAAGTAAGAGGAGCTTGCATTTATAAAACCAAGTAACCAAGGGCTTAACACCACTTTAAGAATAAATATTTGTATTGGCCTCTGCGAAAATTTGGCTTTTATTTTAAATAGAGTGACTTTGAGGGCTTGAGTGAATGAGAGCTTATAAGAAGCTAGTGTATACCGATGGTGACATAAGGGTTTTTTCTTCCTAGTTTGTTTTTTTTCTGAGGCCAAACCCTAGAACCTTTAAAAGCTTCTAAGTAAAATAAAACTAAGGTGGCGCCTTCAGGATTTGACTTCAACTTACTTATATAAGAGTCCTAAACCTCTCAATCTAGAGACAAAATAGCGAACCTACCCTGAGTTGAGCTAGCTAAGGGGTGTCTGAAGAACATCCTCCAGGGCGTAGGGTTGCCAGATTAAGGGTGGATAGGTTGCCTTGTCGCAGTTTATTTTAGGTTATCCTAAGGTGAATACTGGCATCCGATTATTGTCTAGGGCGTAATTTGTTTTTTTATAACACTTAATTTTTTGTGTTTTTTTTTTGTATAACAAACTAGCTTACAAGAAAGTTATTGACTATCAATTAAATACTGATATTAAAGAACAGTTTTAAAAATAAAATCTTAAAGAATTTTTAAAAAAAGATCTGACAATCCCGATTATGATGCCGGTCCCTTTGAAGCCCGGTCGAAGCTTTTTTATTCATCGAACTGACTTTGGAAAAAGTATAACAATACTGCACTGACGGGCAATTTAATTGGTGCATCCTGCATTTAAAAAAATTGAGCGAAAGACGGAAGGTATCTACGCCCACCAACCTTATTGGTCGGAATTAGCATGTGTTAACAGGCTTGTAGAACGCTTTAAAACTTTCTCTTTCTCATCCCCGTCAGCAAGGACATACAAATTTTGCACGAAAACCAGCAAAATAATTTTCCGCTAAAATATCTGAACATAATTTAAACCGCATGGGTTTCTCTTTAGCCTAGTGCTCAAAAATATACGTGACCTTGCTTAAATCAAGCTACTTGATATTCCAGTGGTAGAATATGCTTTGTTAAAGTGAACGCTAATTTTAAAATTAAAAAATAATATTGTAGACTATATAAAAGCGGTGGCTGGAATACGAATACTAAAAAAATATATAACGACAGCAGGAATTTCTTTTTACTGATGGTGGGGTTGCATAACTCAAAAATATTTTAATAATACAGTAAAATCTCTTAATAGCGATTACCCCCGGGGAATCAAATGTTGGTCGATTAACAGGGGTGGTCGATTAATAGAGAAAAATTGGTCTGCATTTTGCAGTGTTTGTTTGTTAATAAGTATTCTAGTTTGGTTATAAGTATCTACATACAGGGTGTTATGGAAATGGCTTATTATATTTTAAGGGGCCACTCCTGAGGTGGTCTAGAGTTACACTTGATAGTTTTTTTTTCTAAAATCGGAAGTATTTTGAATTTTGTAAAATACCTTAAAACCGGACTATGTGCGCCTTCCATGATAGTTCAATGCCCCTGAACACATGTGTTTTTGACAAGACAAACTGCTGGAATGGTAATTGTTTAGTTTAGTGCAATTAATGTTAAATTTTGTGCTAAAATTTCGTATATAGACTAATTGAGGGTAGCTGATCACAATTTTCCTTTTGCGTTTTTACGGCAAATGCACTGGTTTTGAGAAAAAAAAATGTTAAAGTTTTTCACTTACAGGTTAGGGTATTCTTTTGTAAGGATGTCTTTAAGAAATAATAAATTTGTAACGATTAAAACAAATTTATTAATTAGGTAATTTAAGGAAAACATAAAGCGATAAAATTAAATCAAAGGTGTACCGATAACCGACCATATGAACTCTAAAGTTCTTAGTCAACTACTTTTCTTTTCAACTTGCTTTCTTCAGCACCTCGACCAAATCTAACAAAAACAAACCGTCAGCGTATTTTGTCTGGAGCCGATCCGAGGTTTGTTTATTTCGATATCTTTGGGTGTCGCGTTTCACTTTCCTTTCAATTTCCTAGATTTTATGGTTTTCCCTTCAAAATATGTGATAAAACTTTCACCAAACTATCTGTTCATAAAATAAGAACAACATTTTAGCAAAAAAACAATGGAAAAGGCACAAATTTAATTAAATTCGTTGTTAATACGCCGACAAAGTAGAAGCGTCTCTTTTCAGATTCATTGCACTCACGTTGCCAGATTGTTCTTCTTTTTCTTGTAATTATTAATGGCTTCCATCCAGGAGAATGATATGCTAGCTCGAGCCAATAGGATTTATTCAATTAATAAAAATGAATTGAAAAGTATAGGCAATTTATAATACACTAACAATCTGACAACATGGGTGCAGTGAACCTGCAAACAGGCTCCTTGTACCGTGCAGTTTGCTTCTGCTTTTTTGGCCAGCTGTCAGTGAGCTGTCTCCCGTCTTTTTCCAGATAACGTAGAGTTTTCTGTTCGCTTACAAGTTATCCCGTTTTTCAGAGTTTCCTTGTGGCATATTTCGTTTATTTCAACTCAGAAGTGTATACTATGACTCCGACAAGTAATATTTTATTGGAAATAGCAACATTTTAGGATTACATGCAAAATAACATACCGGTGAGTTAGAAAAACTTTAACATTTTTTTTCTCAAAACCAGTGCATTTGCCGCCTAAACGCAAAAGGAAAATTGTGATCAGCTACCCTTAATTAGCCTATATACGAAATTTTAGCGAAAAATTCAACATTTGCACTAAAGTAAACAATTACCCAAATCAGCTGTTTGGGTCATTGGCGCGTAGGTGTTTTGGACCTAAATTTTTGAAGGCATTTTTCTCGAATTTCTAGCTTCGAGCGCCATTTATAGCAATTTTTCCCCAATTCGTCTCGACCTATATATTTACGGGTTAAAAAATAATAAGTCATTTCCATAACACCCTGTATATATTATTATGCAAATAATTTTAAATGTTTCTGTTTAAATTTATCAAAACTAAAATTAAATAAGATGAAGCCAATTTAAAAATATATATATACTGCACGTGCATACCAACTCATATATTATACAATGTACTGTATGTTTTCGTTGAGATTCTTATTTTTTAAAATAATTATAAATTAATGATTACTTCATATTTTTTATTTCATTTTTATAAAATTCAGATTCAATTAAAATCGCAATTGAGAAATATTTGAAGAGTTTCCAAGTCTCTCAGACTTGCGCAGGCTTCAAATAGGCTTAATGTCTTCAACACTGGAGTAAGTTTAGGTTCCTCTTCCGCTGTCTCGAAGTTGGGAGTAGTTTCATCCGTTTTTCGGATCTCTTGTTGATGACCAACTAAACGACAAAACCATTCGTCTCTATATTTTGAAGTACATTAGAGATAAGTTGTCAAGAAAAAAAAATACACCTAAGGGCATGATGATAAAGTCAAAAAATTTAAATCCAGTGAATTAAAATAAGTTATTTTTTAGTTCGTTTTATAATTCAAATTTAATGTAAATAACGACAAAGATATTTACTGTTAATTTTAATTAAGTTTAAGTTTCCATATTTACATACAGTCTTTAATTTAAAATTATATTTTGTTCAGTGTAGTCATGTCAGTCCTAATCATATAAATTTATGTCTATTGCATGAACCAGGGTTGAAAAAATCATAATTTTTTAAAAAACATAGTTTCTGTCGAAACACGTTCAGAGATGCAAATTCCTGTCAGAACAAGTAAACCCTTCACTGTTTATATAAAGATGCGTCCGCCTTAACTCGCAGTATTAGATAACTGGCCGCCTAATCAGCAGCGCGACGCCTGATTTCTGCTGTAAATTTCTAAAGGTTACCTAAAAATCTGGAAATAGTGTAACAATGTCAACTCTTCATAGAAGTGGAAGGAAAAAAGACCCTATCTGGATACATTTCATAGAAAAATCCAATAAAACTGAAAATGAGTGAATATGCAAAAAATGAACACACGAAATGCAAGGTCTTGTTGAACGGATGAAAGTTCACTGGCAAAAGTGTAGTGAAAGTGAAATACCTACAGAAATCAGAAAGGACAATAAATCAGTTGGAAGTACACAAGCAGCATATTATAATAAAATAAAGAGTAAATAAGTTTGTTTCTTTATATTTTATTTTCAATATAATTTTCAAAAAAAAAAAAAACGGCGAGAAATCATAATTTAGTATTATTGTTTGTGCAGCTATCATTTATCTAAAACACTTAAGAAAACAATAATTTTCGATTTTCACTATATTTTAATAAATAAATACATAACAGCTGTTTCGGTACACTGTACCTTCTTCAGATGTGAGTACTTTAATACTAAAATTACCAATATTAGGGCAACGAGAATAAAGCTCAAACTACCTGCTAAATTATTATGGGAAAATACGTGTATACAAATTTAATAATGGTGATCTATTTAAATCTAATTGATCGTTTAGTAATATGTTGGAATTTTTAAGTTTATTTATTTCTAACGTCTCTAGGGTATTTAATTTTCGACCTTTGTTTTCTACATGTAAAAATTCCAACATATTACTAAACGATCAATCAGTTGATTAGAAGGTACAGTGTACCGAAACAGCTGTTATGTGTTTATTTATTAAAATATAGTGAAAATCGAAAATTATTGTTTTCCTTAAGTGTTTTGAACATGGATTTTTATCAAGTAAAAGCCTCATCAATCATATCATTTATTCAGTTTAATTTGCCCTAACTTTTTTGATAGAGAATTTCTGCGACAAATATAACCGTTTTCGAGAAATTTGCTAATTTCTGCATTAGTACAAGTACAGGTCAATACAGGTTATGGAGTTTGTTACGTTAAGCCCGTTAGGCGCTAGACGAAGTTGCTTAGAATTTTACACAAAAAATAAAATTTCAAATTCAACACCCTACTCAGAAGTCAGAAACGAATTTTTAATAATTTGCTAAATTTTCGATTTAACTTTAAATTTAAATATTGTTTTTTTTTTAGGTTGAGGATACTTCTGGCGTGAATGCGCCACCAAACTCACAGGAGTCACACGAATCATGTACTTCACAATAAACTTTAGAGTCACTTTCTAGTCTTTCCACACCAGATTGTAAGAAAAGGAAAGTAGTGTCAAAATCAGAAACAAGGTCAGCAAGTTCTAGTTCTGGATCTTTGTCATCTTTTGTCATACGCACTACCACATCTATTACTAAAGAGGAAATTGAAAAACAGATTGCCAGAGCCCTCTACGCTACAAATAGCAGTTTTAAATGTATGAAGCAACCGGAAGTAAGAAAAGCTATCGCTCTTTTACGGCTTGGATACATACCACCCTCTCGATATGATGTTTCTAATAAATTGCTTGATATAATTTATGATGAAGAAAAACCCAATGCTTTCAAAACTTGTCGGGGACATGTGTGTATCTGTCACTTGACGAATAGTCAAATGTACATAACGAACCGATAATCTGTGCAACGGTTACAACAGAATATGAATTTACCGTCTTAGTAGATACTCTAGATACTTCTGGGAATCCACATACTTCTGTATATTTAACAGAAATTGCAACAGCACTCATAAATAAGCTTAAAGCCAAATATGACTGTACAGTATGTAGTTTTGTCACACATAATGCAGCTAATATGGCTGCAATGCGACGTCAAATAAAAACATCTACTGAATTGAACTTTATTACATATGGTTGTGCTGCAGATATTTCAAATTTACTATGTAAGGATTTCCAAATCGCTGATATTAAGGAACGTGTTGTTTTCATTGGCAAATACTTCCGTAACTACCATTTTACCTTTGCAGCATATGCCAAATAAGGAGGCAAAAAACTGGTTTTGCCAAATGATGTCAGATGGAATTCGCTTGCCGACTGTTTAGAAGCTTTCGTTAAGTCATGGCCCATACTTCTTAAGATTGCTGAAGAAAACAAAAACGAAATTGACAATATTATAAGAGGAAAAATTTCCAATATTCAATTAAAAAGATTAGTCGAAAATTACCTAACAATACTTAAGCCTATCTCTATCGCAACAGATAGACTACAAAGAAACGGTGCCAATCTTTTAGATGTTGTGGAAGAATTTAAAATATTAGAAACTCACTTTCACAAAACGGAGATAACTTTAAATCAACTGCAAAAATTTAAGATACGTTATAAACAGTCTATAACCCCATATCATTTGTTGGCATATCTTCTTGACTCAACAGAAACTCAGCAAATACTAACAGAGAGCGAAAAAAAATGTTGCTTTAAAAGCTGTTAAAGAATTAAATCCAGATAGTGGTTTACTACCACTCACCACTCACCACTCAAGTTTCTTGCCAGATCAGAACCTTTCACTGATATTATGTTTCATGATGATATCCTTCAGAATATAAAACCCATAGATTGGTGGAAGTCGCAACAAAATATACCCATTATTCAAAAAGAGTTCTTCATAATTAGACAAAATTACTTTGTGCTGCTGCTTCTTCCGCATCAGTCGAGAGAATTTTCTCAACATTTGGTTTAGTCCATTCCAAACCCAGAAATCGATTAGGTATGGAGAGCTGCAAAATTAGTTTTTTTTTGTACACGCACTAGAATTAACTACAACAAACATTATTATTTAGGTGCAGTGGTTTTATTTTTTTGATATAATAAACCCTTAATTAAAGCTGAATTTTTTATTTTCTCTTAATTATAACTTATAAGAAATTTTGATTTCAATCATGATTTAAACTGAAAAAAATCAAGTCATTTAAATCGCGATTTGAATCACGATTTAAATTAATTGTTTTAAATCCTTTTAACCCTGGCATGAACCACTCGTTAATGTGACTATTAATTTGGAAGCGACATTGTAGCTACAACTGGCTACGACATTATCACTTGAATGAGACGTTTTTTACCTGGATGTTACATTTTACGTCTGAATACTTTACCTGCTCTGTACAAATAGTGGTTAAACATAAAAAAGTTAAACTCGACACTTATATACAACTTCGGGCGTTCATTAAAAATGTGACCAAACAACGGGGTTTCCATTAAAAAAAAAAAGTTGGCCACGATAAGTATTTGTTAGCTTACCCTATATACGCGTATTTCACTTCATAAAATTCGCAATAAAAAATAATGGTTCACGTATCTGAGCGAGTTTTAGAAAAATCAACCAAAGTAACAATACAAAATTTATTCCTTCTTAGATGTTCTCATGGCATATGTTTTTTTAACAAACTTTAAAACACTTTTCTTCAGCTTGTCAGCGCTAACTCAAATCTTAAAACGTTTATAAATAACCCCAACTTAGTCTATTCAACACAAACAAATATTTCATGGATATAAACTTTATACTTTTAAAATGTTTCTCAGGATGTATTGAAGTGAACGAGCAGTTGAGGATGTCAAAACTTACTTTACTCTTTGCTTAGTTAAAGGAAGTTTGAATAGACATTTTCACACGTAACAACTAGATTTAAAGTCAAGTTTCCATATAATATACACTCACCTATATATAGAATATAGTCCAAGAGTCGACGTCATCGAACACCCTAAAGTCTACAGAAAGCTTCAAATGAAGTAATAGAGCTTTGCTAGTGGAAAATGTATAAATATTAAATAATAATAAATACCTAATAATTACGGAACCTTTCTCGTCGGCGTTGATCTGCCTAACCCAATCCTGACGGGGTATCCTTAATCGAGGCGAATATCTGGTTCAAAAGGATTGCTTTGCTTTGCCTCATCAATCGCTCCAAAGACCACATTAAAATTATTTAAAAAGAGTGCATTTTCGATATTGTTGTTCCAAAGTCAACAAATCCGCTTTGCAAAATATCAAAAGCTCTAATGGTGTGTGTCTGTGTGTGTTCTGAGTTTTTTGGCACTGGTTTAAACCAATTGACCAGCTTTGTCTTGTTTAGTCTTTGCTAATACACTGTTACAAATATGTTAAAAGCAGTCACGTCAGAGAGTCAATTACGTACTCTACTTAGGAATTAATTTCTTCTAAGGATAATTTTAACCTATTCACCCATTTTTTACAACTCTATGTCAGGCTATGTGTAACTTTGCTAAATGTAATTTTTATCTTAATATATATTTTATGAGCATTCTTTTTTGCTTCTTTTTTTTCCTTCTTCTCTTTTTTTTTCTTTCTTTTTCTTTTCTTTTTTTTTCTTTTTTCTTTTTTTTGCTTTTTTTCCTTTTTTTTCCCTTTTTTTTTAAGGAGTGCTTGGTTTTAATAATTTTTACGAGAGAATCAAAATATCGATTTTTGATGCCGTCTGATCGTTTGTAGTGTGTTCTGAATGATTTTTAATACAAGTACGGTTAGCTGAATAAAACGTGATGCCACAGGGCCGGGTTTAAAGATGCGGAGGTCCTGGGGCCACAAGCAGGTAAATAGAATGAGATAAAATATAATGTTTTGCACAGTCTAACCAGAATCCAAAAAAAAAAAAATGTTTTCATCGAGCAACCTACATTACATAAATATAAATATGTAAACCGTCTTATTAGGCGAAGGGTACTTTTTAAAATTTTTTCGTCTCAAAATCCTTAATGATTTTCGTGAAATCCAGTTCCCGGCGTAAATCACGTCGACTCTCTATTCAAGCGACAAACGCCTCGTATACACAAAACATCATCTCTGGATTAAGAGACGTCTGATTCTCAATTTCGAATTTAAGAATTTTGATGCCTATTATTATTGAAAATCTATCAACTGTTAGCAAAATATTGGCGGATTTCAAAATTTTCTGTTATTGTATTTCAAATTTATTTAATTTTTTTTTATCGGAAATAATTTGCGAAAAATTTAAAGTGTGGAGGTTTCCTCTTGTCAAAGTGTGGTGCGGCTCGTGTGACTCACTTAAGTACTGTTAAAGTTAGTAGTTTGACAATCAACAATTAATAATATACAGACAGTTCTAACAATAGAGACATGAAAGAAGCTTAAAGACAATTCCTTTTAAGGCCCCGCATCACATGGCGATCCTGCCAATCCTGCGTGACGTTCGGGCGTAAATGTCAAGTGCGCTGTTGTGGAACTTTTCGTTTTGATTTGTGCAAAAATGGGCAAGTCAAGCTTTAGGCACGCTGATTTAACCGATACGGGGGTGGTTAACTCCAATTTCATAGTGGAGCAGGAATCGGTGGCAGTCCCTACCGACGTTCGAGTATTGCTGATGGAAGTGCACAAAACCTATCGCAAGGGCATAAAAAAGATTTTTCAAGGAGCATGATCCTGAAACTAACCCAGGCGGCAGAGCCTTAGGTTCTGTTGCTTACTGTTGCTCTGTTGCCCACCCCTAAATTAGGTCCTGAATCAATGAAAGGTATAAGGTTTCCCCAAGCTGGGCTACAATTCAAATATCTCAGTTTTTGGTTTAAATATTTATACAGGGTGTTTCCTAACTTCTCTAAAAAAATGAAGTAGGTGAATCCTCACCTTATTTTAAGACGAAAATGTGGTATAAAAGTTTTTTCGTTCGTCGCTTCGTTTTCGATATACAAGGTGTTAAAAACTTTTTTGTATTTTTTTGTTTATTTTATTAATTAATGCCAAACGATATTCTAATAATATTGGTTAAACCTAAGGTATTAGAGCACTTTACTTTGGGTCAATTTTAAATTTTACAATTAGTTCATTGGCGAGGATCTGGGTAAAAGAGTACCTTAATTTTTTAGTTATTTTTCGTATTTTTATCATTATGTTGTGTCAAATGATCCGAGTAGGCTTTGCTTCGTTCCATGGCAACCACATTTGTTTTCTCCGTTACATTTGTCTCCTGTTTAACATCTTTCAAATAATATCCTTTTCAATTGTTTTTGAATTTATTTGTACTACATTACAAACTTTTCATAAATGCTGAGTTTACCAATCAAGAAATGGCTCAAATTCATTTTATGTACAGTTTGGTAAATGGAAATGCGCTAGAGGCGAGACGTTTATATGCAGAACGTTTTCCTAATAGACGAGTACCGTGTTCGGAAACATTTACAAGATTGCACCTCAGGTTAGAGGAAACAGGTAGTTTTGCAAAAAGCAAAATAGGCAGCCGACCACTTACAGTTAGAACCGTACAACTTGAGGAAGAGGTATTAAATATGGTGGAAGAATCTCCAGGTACTAGTACGAGGAAAATCTGAAACGAGTTAAATGTGAGTTACAAAACAGTATGGAGTATCTTAAAGGACTATTTAATTTATCCTTATCACGTACAAAGAGTGCAAGCTTTGTTGCCTAGAGACTTTCCAGCTCGAGTTAACTTTTGTAACTGGTTTCAAGAAAATTCCTTAAGGGTCCCACATTTTTCGGGAAAAATACTATTTACAGATGAAGCGAATTTTTCCAGACAAGCAATCATAAATTTTCACAACAACCATATTTGGGCGGAAGATAATCCTCATGCTATCATCAAATGACATCACCAGTGTACATTTTCTTTCTTTTCATTTTCTTCGGCAGGGATTATTGGAGATAGCTTAGTTGGACCGTATTCTTTTCCAAATCGACTTACTGGTGATGTCTTTTACAACTTTCTTAAAGATGAATTGCCAGAATTGATGGAAGCAGTGCCATTAAGAACGAGAACTCTAATGTGATTCATGCATGACGTTGCTCCCCCTCACTTTGCAGTACATGTTAGAAACTATTTAGATCAACAACATCCTGCTCGTTGGATAGGTAGACGAGGACCTCACCCATGGCCACATCGTTCGCCGGATCTGAATCCATTGGACTTTTATTTCTGGGTTCATCTTAAACAACTCGTTTATACTACTCCCATTGAAACTGAAGAACACCATCGACTGCGTATTATTAATGGTTTTAATACGATTCGCGCCAGTCCCGAAATTTTCCAACACGGAAGAGACAATTTAGCACGTCGTGTACATGGATGTTTACTGGCTCATGGAGGATATTTTTAGCAATTTATTTGACTTTTGTTAATGTAAGTTCATTATTAAAAGCTTTTAAATCAATTATTAAAATAATTATTATTGCTTTACTAATTCTTTTTTAACACCCTGTATTTCGAAAAAGAAGCGACATGCGAAAAACTTTTATAATAATGTGAGGATTCACCTCCTTAATTTTTTCAGAGAGGTTAGGAAACACCCTGTATATATTTAGATTTTATCTGGCTGGCGACAAATTTTAAATACCAAATGGAAGGACGTTTATTTTCTTCGATAATTCGATTCTCAGTCAATAATTATTATTCTACTAGTTGGCTAGTTCCGAATTTTTAAATAAGTAAAATTAGAACACTTAAAACTATCATACCACATTAAGTTTAACGACGATCGTGCTTTAAAGGATGTTCAAAATGACCCCCATCTACTTCTAAAGATTTTGCAATTCTTTTCGAATTGAGCAGTGCACGCGATTTAACATTTGAGCACGTACTAACTTACTACTTGCATGCTTGTTGAATACGATGTTTCATGCTTTTCTGGTGTGGTCTTATTTTTTATAAAACTCCAAACAAAAAAATCCAATGGGGTAAATCCGGTGATCTTACAGGCCAGTTACACGAGACCACCACGACCAATCAGTCAGTTATCAAACATTTCATTTAGTATATCTTGAGCTTGTCTTCAGTTCTTGCTGATCGTTCCTTAAAAAAATATTGAAAATTTCTCCATCAAGAAATATGGTGCAGTGACTTTTCGACTATACCAGCCCAGGTATTGACCAACCAAGGATGTTGATTTGGCATAATTCTCAGTCAGTGAGAAATTTGAGGTGCCCATTAGTGTAAATTGTGCCGGTTGACTTTACGTTAGTAGCTGATTATGGACAGTTCTGGGCCAGGTGGTGCTGGTGGTGCAATTTACGATCTAACCCAGGTGGTGCAGGTGGTGCGTTTTACGATCTAACCCAAGTGGTGCTGGTGGTGCGTTTTATGATCTAACCCAGGTGGTGCAGGTGGTGCGTTTTATGACCTAACCCGGGTGGTGCAGGTGGTGCGTTTTACGATCTAACCCAAGTGGTGCTGGTGGTGCGTTTTATGATCTAACCCAGGTGGTGCAGGTGGTGCGTTTTATGACCTAACCCGGGTGGTTCGGTGGTGCTGTTTACAAAATAACCCGAAATTAAAACCGACTTTTTACGATCTAACCCAAGTGCTTTCATGAGGCGGCTTCTTATCTAACCCTAACTTGAACCTGAATATTTATGAACTGACCCGAGATAAAACCCGACTTTTTACGACCTAACCCGGATGCTTTCATGAGGCGGCTTCTCATCTAACCCTAATTTGAACCTGAATATTTATGATCTGACCCGAGATAAAACCCGACTTTTTATGATTTAACCTTAGTGAAACGCCGCTGCTAAAGCGGGATAATTAAATCCCAATTTTTATAAGCCATCCTTAAACCCAACTTTTTACGATCCGACCTGAGCCCTCCTTAAACCAGACTTTTTATTATTTTCCCTTAGTTGAAACGCCGCTGTTAAAGCGGTATAGTAAAAAACATTATTTATATTTTCTAACTTAGTGAAACGCCGCTGGCGGGTAGTAAAGCGAAATAAAACCCTAATTTATATGGTCTAACAAGATAAGTATATTAAGGCGGCACATTTGTCACCCCGCAATAATTATTTATACCTAAATGACCCTTCCTTTTATGGTATGCTCAAACCTTAATTCAAAATTCGATTAGTTAAGGTAAAATAAAATCCATAATATAATTTAATCATAATTTATTCAAAATTCAGGATTATACAAACTACATAATATGTTATGTTCTATACTACTATAATTCTTAACTATGTTATTAAGCTAAACTAATTAGTATAAATTTATCTACCCAAAAAATTACACCCGGTTCGAACAGAACCATCTAAAGCATTATAGCTTAAAAATGCATCGTGTAACACCAATGCAAAAACTTTAATGTTTTTTGCAAATTTGTTACGCGTTTCAAATTCAATTTTTATGTCTACTGTCGAATTTTTTATGTTATTATCCGCTTGCTGACTGGAATCAATGACAAAGACCGGGTTTGCGAAAAATTCATCTAAATCAAGTAGGGGGCTACAATCTTGTCGATTATAGTAACTACGCTGGAAATTTTCGTATGCGTAGTATGCAGGGCCACAAAGCTTTTTGCTAAAATCCAAGTTCCATCTTTCATAAGGAAATACGTTGCTATTTAAATACACGCGAATATCTCGAATACCCGCGTTTATAAAATCTATCGCATTCTTTTTGTAGTTATCCAAACTATCGGCGCTTATAAAGCTGAGAATAAGATATCTTGGTTTTTCAAGATTGGTACTCGTTTTTAAAGCCCATATATCTGAAGTCGTTTCTCGTAGTGTTGGAAGCTCATATAGATCCCACATTCTATAAGCTATATTTACTTGAGCATTATTGCCACCTTTATTTATACGAGAAAGCAGTTTAAGCTTTTCTCGATCTTCGGGAACAATATGACGAACTTTCCATTCAATTTTGCTTACATTAATAGTTGCTTCTACTTCGCCGACGTAGCAGTTAACATATGATCTAGATAAAACCATTATTAATTCCTGCTTTACATTAAGGACTCCTTTCAAATAGTCTTCTGCAAAACCCAATAGATATTTTAAGGGTAGCTTTCCGCTAAATATATGGCTTGTTTTGTCCAAAATAACTTGACATCCCTCATTTAAACCCCATCCTGTGGTAAGTAAGTTTTTACTATGCAGTGGATTAAATGATACCAATGTCTTTAACGCTGTGGTGATTCCAGGTTTTCTGACTATAGATACTTGTTCACCACCCATTTCATATCTAATTTCATCAAATAAAAATGCCAAACAATTATTTGACAAATAGCATTTTTTTGTAGCATCACTTGAATTAAATGTGCCCTCAATATATATGTAACTATCTGCAATATTGAGTATTAGATCTTGAAAATGAATTGGTATACGGATTTCATCAGAATTGCTATATGTTGGTGACCCATAAGGTTTATATGTATGCTCATTTAAACTGACAAGTGAATAATCAAATACAGGATCATCGAAAACCTCCAATTTTTCACTTGTTGAAATGGTGGCCATATTTTCTTAAATTTTTAGTTGTAAACCCAAGGATTTCAAAAATTCACGATCTTCGATGCTTATATCACTTCCTTTCAGATCAACGTTTCTTTTTAGAATGCGTGCTATAGTTTTAGGTTTACTGCTTTTATTATCTTTTATTATCTTAGACGATTTTTGATATTTATAAATCTGAGAATTATATTGAAATCCCATTATGTAATTTTCTTTAATTCTAATTTAATTATAATTTTCTCTCCTTGGAAATTAACCAAGTCTCCTTGATCGTCCAAGATTCTCAACGTAATGTTATCTATAAACTGACGACCCAAAGGTTGTATAGGCATATATATTATATTATGGGGCTCCTTAGAAAGTTTATAACCAGGTTCAACGTCAATATCAAATTCGAATAAAGTATGAGATTTTGTTGAATTCAGATATGCTCCAGAAATAATATTACAGTCAACTCGTATCATTCGAACTTTCATTATATCCACTGGTAGAGTGGATTCATGAAGCTTATTGGCTTTAAACACTTTCTCTGCAAATCCAAGCGTTCTTCCTAAAGAGGATTTTATTGAAAAATCTAAATCCAATGTAGATTTAAGCTGACACTTTAAAGTGTTGTTATTAGCCTCCAAACTAAATATTCTATTCATATCATCAATTTCATTATTATTTTCTAAATATTTCTTTTTCTTGATTTCTTTCTGAATTTCTTTATGGATTTCATCAATTTCATATGCACCTGGTTTAATTCTAAAGTAAGTAAACTTTTTCTGATCAGGCTCGCCAAATCCAAGTAAATTATTATTTTCATCTATGTTAAAAATTGAATTATAAGTGTAAAATCCCAACAATCCTAAACCATATATTGAATTATTCTCAAGCTCAAGCGAGGGAAAAAAATTAGCACTCAACACGCTGCTATGATCTGATAAGGTAAACGTGTACGACATGACTACAAAAAATTTAGATGTATTTCAATATTTATTGTAATATGCAACGTTTATCCGATGGTAAAACCTCAATTTTATTTTCTGTTGCTATATTTATATCCTTCATTTTACAATAACAACAGAATAATTTTCGCTTCGGAGGACCATCATTTACATCTCCATCCTCACTATCATCCTGCTCATGCTCAGTACAAAATAAATAGTTTTTTAAATCTGGATCTTCCTGTAAGTGTTTAGGAAGCTTAGACCAAATAAACGGGATTTCTCGAAATGCACAATTTATAATAACTTCTTTGGGCATATAAACTAACTCCTCCTTTGTCATATTTAATAAGCTTCTCGATTTGAAAAACACTTGCATAGATTGAGAGATCTTTTTTATAGCATCATTCTCCATTTCTTAACTTTTTTTTAGCAAGAAACTTTAAGCATAAATGTCCACACCAGACTGTATCAAAATCTTGCTCGCGAATATAGTTATAGAAGATATTTTCTGTTTTATATCGCCCAGTATACAAATAACTAACTAACTCACTTGGTGGAGGTAAATCTCCGAAGCTATCGTAATAATATGTTTTATCATTTTTCTTCTTATATGCAACCCAATGCGTCCCTACCCCCTCGGCATCATCCAAATTAACAATTCCACTTTCAAACTTGTTAGGACCTGTTTTTGGCATAGCATCTCTCATATATACACCTCTAAAATATGGAATATTTAGCTGTAATGCATACTTAGACAAGTCGAAATTTGTAAGCGCTTTTGGAGGTAGGGATTTTATTAGTTTTTTGAACTTTTATATGGTTTTAGATATAGCCCCAAACCACTGCGATATGGCTTAAGATATAATCCATTACCCTTTTTTCCTTCATCTATATTTTTATCATAACGCTTTCCCGATGAAACATCTTTAGCTGTTTTTATCGCTCTTATAATTCCAGCGGCCCCGCCAGCTAACGAACCCAAAGCAGAAAGTCCTGCAAATATAGGAATCAGAGGTAAAATTCCTCCCTGCTTTGGTAATGGTATGATGCGCGGAGTTTGTATTTTTCTTTTACCTCCGTGAACTTTTAATGTTTTTTGCGCCACTATTATTCCCATTTTTGCCATTTTTTGTATATCCGATTTTTTCGGGTCTAAATTTAAACGTTTCTTTAAATTTTTACGAATTTTATTTATAATCCCGCTACCAAAAACTATTTTTTTCTGTTTTTTATTTATTTTAATACTCTTTTTACGTTTAGGTAATGCTTTTTTACATCCTCTACCAAGCTTCTTTTTTATTTTCATTCCAGTTGCATTTTTACTCCCCCTACCAAGCTTCTTTTTTATTTTCATTCCAGTTGGGTTTTTACATCCCATGCCAAGCTTTCTTTTTATTTTCATTCCAGTCGTTACTAGCCAAGCTGCAGTTTTTTCGCCAAAACTAGAGTTTGCCGACTTTACACGTTTCCAAGCACTTTGTTCAAGTTCGTAATCTGCTTTATGTCGTTCACTTAACTTTTTATGTCTTGCATAGGCTATATCATGCTTTTTACATGCAATATCTAATGAATTTATTCCAGGATCACCGCGGGTGAGTCTTTTCTCTAACTTTGTTCCAGGTCCGCAATACTGATATCCAGGTAAATGTAATTCAATTGGTAGCTTATTTATTACAGTATCAACTAAGCCTTTACCACTCGCCTTGGTGCTGCTGGAGCGAGAGGATATACGTCCTAATCGTTTGGCGGCTGACATTAAAATAAAATATAGTGTGCAAGTAACGTATATTTACAGCAATATGTTTATTGAAAAATCAGGTTATGAATTGGAAGTTGACAATCTGGATCAGACCGTTGGAGCAGGGTTGCCGACTACTAAAAGGAATGGACCTTTATTACCAAATTCAATAAGAGCGCTTTTAATAGGTCCTTCAAATTGTGGGAAAACAAATGCTATGATTACCCTTCTAACTCATCCTAAAGGCCTTTGTTTTGAAAATATATATATTTATTCAAAGTCCTTATATCAACCAAAATATGATTATATTCGCAAAGTACTCAAGCCGATTAAGGAAATTGGTTTCTATACTTATGCTTCCAATGAGACAATAGTTAATCCTGCGGATGCTAAACCTAACTCTGTTTTTATATTTGACGATGTAATTTGTGAAAGACAAGATGCTATTCGTTTATATTTTAGTATGGGGAGACATAAAAACATTGACTGTTTCTACTTGGCTCAGACATATTCTAAAGTTCCAAAACAATTAATTCGTGATAATGCAAATTTTCTTATTCTGTTTAATCAAGATCAAACAAACCTTAAACACATTTATTTAGATCATGTTTCTCCAGATATATCATTTTCTGAATTTCTAGAAATGTGTGCAGAGTGTTGGAAAGAAAAATATGGTTTCCTAGTTATTGATAAAGATAGCGATTTAAAGAGAGGCAGATATCGAATAGGATTTGATAAATACATTTATTTTTAAAATTTTATATCATTTAACATTGAGACAGTAAAGGGAGAGGAGTAAAAAAAAATGAACGATACTTCAGAAATTGAGCTTAAACGCAAACTGATTGAAGCAACTGATGCTGTGCGTAAAAAATATTATAGCATTAAAAATAAGCAATTTGAAAACAAGAGTGGACTAGAAGAATTTTATCAGCCTGTTACAACTCGTTTAAAATCTATTTCTGATGCTGTTCAAGTTGCATCAAAAAAATCTAATATGCAGCCTCCCTCAGCTAACAAAAGCCAAACCACTATTGTAAAAACAACTAGCCAGCCTTATTCGTCTGATGATGTCGATGTTCATGATGACAGCTTTGATGAGACATCTGACGCTGTTTCACCGCATATCAGTACAATACCTGCAGAAGATATTTTCTCAACACCGGATTTAAGTGATACACCTCCTATTATCAAACATGATAAACAGCTAAAAACAAGAAAGATAGACTTTTCCTCGCATGCTAGTCCACATTCAATTTCAATGAGTTATGTGGAAAAAATAAAACGTAATATATCCAGGTTTGATGTAAGATATGGAATTCGCGTAGATTCAAAAAATAAACTTCACATGGGGAACACTGAGGTTAGATTTCCTCCTAGTGAGATTTCCTTTTGGCGTGGGAGTACAAATATTGCATCATATCCAGCATCTGCAGAACTTTTGGATATACTTTTTTTAAAACATCCAAAAGCGTTAGAAAATCCTAGTGCTATAAGCGAACAAACAAAAAGTATATATCAAGAAATTCTACATAAAACCAATGTAATTTTTAATCAATATAATCCAACTCGAGGACTTAACCGCAGTCAATCAAAAAAATATTTATACTTAATAAGACCTCTTATTTTTAAAGAAGGAAAATCAATAGCAAGATTACCGCTAAATACCAAACAACTAAACTTTAAAAATAAAGAATTTGTTTACTGGAATACTCCCCAGGAATTGATCGAACGTCTCCGCCTCCTTTGGGCGTCTAAATTAGCTGGAAGCACGGCACATGATAATGAAATTATATCCATTTTAGAAGAACTACGAGAAGCTAATATAATATATTAAACGCCTTATAATACGTAACATTCCAATTTTCATCTCAGTTTATACATAAAATGATGAGTGTTAACACAATAGATAAATTTGGTCGTAAACGTAAATGGAAAGACTCATTCCAGTTTAAACTTAGAGAAACCCCTATAAGCGCCTACAAACTAACTTCCGACGGAAATTATGATTTACAAGGAAAACGGCTAACCAATGTTTCGCCACCTACAGACTTAAATGATGCTGTGACAATGAATTATATAACTGAAAAAATGAAAGTATTGGAAGAAAAGTTAAGAAATATGTTAGCTGAAACTACTGAATGGCTAAACAGAAATCTAAGTGCATATATCGATTTTAAAGTGGAAGAAGATTTAACAGAAAGGTTAAAGTATAGCAGTAAACAGTTAACCAATACAATAAACGATGATGTTATACCATATCTTCATAAAACGGTGATTGAAGAACAAAATGAGACTCTGGATAAGCTAATTACAGAATACATAGATAAACATATAAACAATTTATTAGATAAAAGTAATATCCCAAAAGAGATGGAGCGAATCATAAATGAAAAAATAAAAGATACTAAACATTCAAAAGTGGTGATTAAAAAATAATGTTGAAATAAAAAATGAATTTAACGCGCTGTATATTGGAAACCTTTCTAGTTATCAAGCTACTCTAGTCACGTCAACAATTTACAAGATGATCTCTAAAGAAAAAAGACAAGTCGTTGAAGAACTCCATAAACCCACACGTCGAAATTTTTCTAGGCGTAAAACTGTAATACGAGATTATTATGACTATTTTCAAATTGACCTAATGGAGTTTCAACCATATTCGCTTCTTAATAGAGGTTTTCGCTATGTATTAGTGGTTATAAATTGTTTTTCTAAATTTGTTTGGACTAGACCGCTTAAATCGAAAACTGGAAGCGAAGTTACTAAAAGTATGAAAGATATACTTGAATCGGCAGGATATTCACCTAAAAATATAGGTTCTGATATGGGCTCAGAATTTAAAAATTCACACTTTAATTCTTTAATGAAAAAATATAAAATAAATAATTTTTTTATCTATAGTAATAAAAAAGCGGCGATTGTCGAGCGTGTTATACGCACATTAAAAAACCGAATATACAAATATTTCTCTTTACGTGGAACTCACATTTGGTTCGATATCTTACAAGAAATTACAGACGATTACAATAATAGCAAGCATAGTACCACAGGAATGAAGCCTTGCGATGTAAAACCTAATACATTGCTAAATGTATATAATGTGCCAAAAATAGCTGTTAGAAGAAAGATACTAAAAATAGACGATATTGTCAGGATAAGCAAATATAAAGGTGCATTCAGTAAAGGATTTGAAATTAACTGGTCTCCAGAGTTATTCAAAATAGTTAAAGTGAATATTAACAATCCACCAACGTTTCTTTTAGAAGATATGAATGGTCAGCCAATAAAGGGTTGTTTCTATCAACAAGAACTACAAAAAACCAAACTTCCTGATGTTTATTTGGTGGAGAAAATTATAAGAAAACGAACAAAAAATGGCGTTAAGCAAGTTTTAGTTCGCTGGCTAGGATTTCCCAAACCTACATGGGTTAATGAAGCTGATGTCATATTATAGTATTATTAATTCTTAACCTAACTTATTACATATATTTGTATTTGTAGCTTAAAGGTAAATAAAACAACTTTTTAATAAATACTTTGTTTTTTATTTTTAGGTTATTCATTTCATATACAAAATTTTCGTAATATCACATAATATTTGGTGATAATTAAAAGCTAAATATTCTAACATGCAATAATTCTGAATAGATAACTGTAAACTACATACATTTTTAATTTTTTCGGAATATGTTACATCACTATCATAATCGGTTACATATAATAAAATACTAGTATAATGACTTGAGAAATCAATTTCTTTTAAAATTTTTAGTTTATAGTCAATAACATGAGAATATAATTTAATTTCCTGAAGCCATTCTTTACAAAAATATAAAATATTATTATATTTTTCCAATTTTAATAATGTTTGCCCTTCACATGGTATACTTGTAAGTTTAAACTGCTGAAAAATCATTACATTCTCAGTCAGTGTTCCGTCAACATTAACTAATGGAGACATATTCAGCATATGTTCAAATAGTTCATGCCAATCTATATCCATGAATGATATAGAAATGCTATCCTTAGAGCAGGGAGCAACATATGTTAGCTTGACTGTCGGTAGAAAGCCCTGCATAGTACTTAAGCCTGTAGAAATTTGAATGGGAACTGTGAGGAGATGTATAATGCTCTCGTTAATCAAATATTTTTCTTCCTCTATTTTTTCGCTATAATTTGGTAGCAACATATCTATATATTCAGGATAGCAGAAATCTGATGAAGTCATAGAAGATTGACTAGCCATGTTATAATCTTAGTTTCTTTAATAGATATATAACCTGCTTCTTTTGTTCGTATTGTTTAATATCTTTTTTCAGTTTTCTAATTTTTTCAGAAAAACTTTTAATTTGATGTTGTAGTTGTAGCGACTTGGTCATTTGGCTTACTATAGCTTAAACCATCTGCTTTAAGTTCTTTTATAGTTACAGTCCCCCTACCCATCCCACCCTCGTTTACAAACAAGTTTCGACAAGTCGAAACAGCTGCCAACCAATGGAAACAGCCTTCGGCAATATGAATCAGCTTTCAACGTCTCGAAACAGCTTTCAGCTTTAGGCGAGTTGAAACAGGTTTAGACTTGTCGAAACATGTTTATTCTTGTCGAGATACGTTTTTTTTTTTTAGCGCTAATTGGGATTTTAATTAACTAGCTCAGAGTCGGTATACACTATATTTTGCAGCGCAATTGCTTTCACACCCAGTAATGTATTATGATTTTTTTGGATGGTCGTTATATTGTGAGTTTCTTAAGTTAGCCAGATTAATAATAAATTAAAAAACCAACGTGATTTGCTTATTGTTGCCATTGAGAATTAAGGTTATAAAATATTTAACAATCCCATATTTTTATGCTCGTGTTGAAAATAAGTTAAGATTGCTACTTTGTTGCCTACGCCTGATATTCATAATTTTATTGGGGGTTCTACCTGATGACAAATACAGCTTATGATACCTATCTAGTGGGTATTTTCAGTACAAAGAAATCGCTAGTTAATGGTTCTAGATGGTAATTATTTTATTGTATTTCTATAAGTGGTGCAAAAATTGAAAACAATTATTAGATATGCTACTGAATTTTAATGAGGGTCCTTCGGAATAATAAATAAAGGTTTATGTCCCTTTCTTTTTAAATCGAGTCGGCAGAGGGTTTGAGAGGATCATTTAGGTATAAATAATTATTGTGGTGACAAATGTACCGCTTTATTATACTTATCTTGTTAGACCATATAAATTAGGGATTTATTTCGCTTTACTACCCGCCAGCGGCGTTTCACTAAGTTAGAAAATATAAATAATGTTTTTTACTATACCGCTTTAACAGCGGCGTTTCAACTAAGGGGAAATAATAAAAAGTCTGGTTTAAGGATGGCTCAGGTCGGATCGTAAAAAGTTGGGTTTAAGGATGGCTTATAAAAATTGGGATTTAATTATCCCGCTTTAGCAGCGGCGTTTCAACTAAGGGGAAATAATAAAAAGTCTGGTTTAAGGATGGATCAGGTCGCATCGTAAAAAGTTGGGTTTAAGGATGGCTTATAAAAATTGGGATTTAATTATCCCGCTTTAGCAGCGGCGTTTCACTAAGGTTAAATCATAAAAAGTCGGGTTTTATCTCGGGTCAGATCATAAATATTCAGGTTCAAATTAGGGTTAGATGAGAAGCCGCCTCGCGAAAGCATCCGGGTTAGGTCGTAAAAAGTCGGTTTTAATTTCGGGTTATTTTGTAAACAGCACCACCGAACCACCCGGGTTAGATCATAAAACGCACCACCTGCACCACCTGGGTTAGATCATAAAACGCACCACCAGCACCACTTGGGTTAGATCGTAAAACGCACCACCTGCACCACCCGGGTTAGGTCATAAAACGCACCACCTGCACCACCTGGGTTAGATCATAAAACGCACCACCAGCACCACTTGGGTTAGATCGTAAAACGCACCACCTGCACCACCTGGGTTAGATCGTAAATTGCACCACCAGCACCACCTGGCCCAGAACTGTCCATAATCAGCTACTTACGTTAATAAAAGTAAAATTGATTTACTCAGTACAAAATTTAAATTACGTAATTAATTATGGAACTCTACCAAGTATCGGCTAATTCGATCAAGTTACAAAATTTTAACTCAAAATAATCCAGATTAATTTAAATAATTAGGTATCTGTATTATTATTAATACATTGTTTTCGTCAATTGCAAGTCTTAACCAGTTACAAAATGTGATGCTATTTTGAAAATCTTGGCCATGCAATTCCTGATGAAGAGTTATGCGGTAAAGGTGGATGTGAAAATTTGGATAGTAATACGTCTTGGCATAGTCACGTTGCGGCCATTGCTAAGGCAGCCTCCCAGAAGCTTGGAGCACTTTCCCGAACTAAGAACCTCTATACACCCCAAGAACTTTTGATGCTCTATAAAGCCCAAATTCGACCATCCTGGAGTACTGTTCGCATATTTGGGGCTCTGCTCCTAAACATACCCTGAGATTGCTAGATTCCATTCAAAGAAGAGACATTCGCTTGATCGGTGACCATAGTCTGACAAACAACCTGGAAAGCATTAAACATCAAAGGCGGGTTGGCGACTTGAGTATATTTTACAAATATTTTCATGGCAAGTACTCAACTGAGGTTGCCCGCTTGATACCATCCAGAGCGCTGCATGGTACGTGGTTCAGCTTAGTGTCCTTCGAACGACACTGTTTAAAAATTCTTTCATCTGGAGAGCGTCATCATTCTGGAACGACCTCCCTAAGATCGTGTTCCCCAACGAGTATAATCTCCAAAGAGTCAATACCAACGTGAATCGTTTCCTGCGCACACGCACCGCTTCCAGAGCGCTATAAAGGATTTATCCTGCAGTGCTGTGCCTTGTCATAAAAAAAAGGGAAACTGTGCTTATCTAAAATAGCCAGTATCTATTTTTAGCACATTTAGTAATTTCCCTTGAACCAACATGAGGATTTATAGCTAGTATACTCAAAACTCCAACAGAAATATCGTCGTTGGTTTTTATTTGTCTTCGAACTCTGTTCTTATTTCGAATGTTTCCGGCACTGTATCCTCGATCTTCTAATCGCTTAAATGCCATATAAGATTTTTGAATGGTGGGGAACCTAATAGCCCACAATTACGCAGCTTCTCAATAGTTTCTTCTACATTCTACCAGAATTAACAACATGTCAATTTTAATGGCGTATGATTGTTCCATAATTGCACTGAGTAAAAAACGTTATAAAACTGAAAGAATATCTTCGAATCAGACTACCACATTGTCAAAGTCAAGAATAGTATCCTGGGATATCACGATAATTAAAAGCATTGATAAACAATAATCAGTGGAGCTAGGTATCCTAGTTTAAAATGTAACTAAGCAACCAGTAGAGTAAATGTAACAATTTTCAGACTACTTACGTAGATGTTAATGGAGAATCGAATTATCAAAATAAATTAAGCTGAACGAATTCCTGAAAAGCACTGGTTACGTTCGTGAATGAATAAAATATATTTTATGTAAAATGTAAAATGACTTCTTGAGTCAGGCATTAAGTAAGTCGATACGGTACCCTGCCAGTAATTGTTTGGAGAGATCTGAACAGTTAGGAGATCATTTTTCAATATAGCTTTTGAATTTGGTTGCTCCTATCTTATTTTTTTCCAATGTCATTATACAGGATGTCTGCAAAAGGTCTTTACAAAAACCTTACTACTTTACCTTAGTACAAAGTTGCTTAGTTTGGGCGCTAGACGGCGCTGAAGTGGCAATTTTTAAATCGTTTTTCTGGATTAATTCACGAACTGCTTATACTATTTTACCGAAATTCGGTACATTGGCATAGTTTTATGGGGCAAAAAAACCCATGTCAAAATTCTAATTAATATCAGTCCATGGGCGTAGAACCTGGGCTTTTTACTAATTGCTTGTTTCAGACTTCTATGCCAATGGAACAAGCGGGGGTTGGGCACAAAATTCAGATAAACCAACTCATTTGCTACAAAAAAGGTACTCTTAATATCACTCGATTCCTCTGACGGTTGTCGAGAAATTTGCATTTTATTACTTAATACGTAGCAGTTTTTACAAAAAAAAAAGAAAAAAATAACTAAATCATAAACAGAAATAAATAGAAATATCATAAAAATTGCTCCAGATGTCCACCATTTTCATGAATACAAAGATTTATACGTCGAAGAAAATTAAAACACACTCTTTGCAGAACTTGTTCATCGCCCATAAGAATATTTATTGCATCTTGAATACGTTGCCATAGTTGTTCTGCGTTATCTGGAGTTGTCTTGTAAACCACTGTCTTAAAATGCCCCCATAAGAGATAATCTAATGGATTTAAGTCCGGAGATTGTGTTGGCCAATTTACAATTTACTGCTCACTCAAAATGTTTCTAACATTTAATGCAAAATGTGGTGGAGCTCCATCGTGCATAAACCACATATCTCTCCGAAGTTGTAAAGGTAAATCTTCTAGCAAATCTGGCAGCGTATTTTGTAGATGTTGTAAATAAATTTTTGTGGAATAATGACAGAACCAACAATGTGAATACCAATTATTCCAGCCCACACATTAATTCTAAACTCATTTTAAAAATGTTTTACCTTGATAGCATGTGGATTGTCATCCGCATAAACATGTTCATTATGAAAATTTGTGATCCCTCTTCTTGTAAAACATGCTTCATCGGTAAACAAAATATTGTTGACAAAGTTTCTCTTCTCTCTGCCTATGAACAAGCCGACTAAAAACCAGGCGCATTTCAGGATCAATAGGTAAAAGATCTTGAACTGGCATCTTATGGTATGGATACAGCAACTGTTCTTGAAGTACTTCATGAACAATATCTTTGAACACTCCTATTTCCCTACCTAGCCTCTTGGTGCTTATTTCTGGATCTTCTGCAACACGTTTTAAAATGTCTTCCTCGACTTCAGGAACCCTTTCAAAACGCTGTCTTCCATTATCTATGGCTTTAGGAGTAAATTGGCCGTTTTCCCGCAGGCGTCTTTTAACAGCAGCAGACGTCGGGTGGCTTGGTATACGACGATTTGGAAACCTCTCGGAGTAGACACTGACACATTCTCGACCATTTCCTTGGCAATACCCAATTCTGCATTAGTGTATTGCACCGCCATGATAATTCACGACAATTGAAGTTTTCTAATAATTAATGCAAGCAGATGAAATGATTGAACGTTAGCAACAACACGAAATGTTACAAATTTGACAATAATCTTATGTCGTCAGATGAAACTAATAATAACCAACAATAACAAACGTTTGTGAGGTGTAAGGTCGTGATTGATAAGATGATAAGAAAACTGTTCAAGAGGGTTTTTTGTAGTAAATAAGTTGGTTTAATCTAAATTTTAAACTTAAACCTCCTATCTTCCAATAGCGTAGAAAATAAAAACAGAAAAATTCTATAAAACCCAAGTACTACGTGGTGAAAACTACTACGTATTAAGTAATAAAATGCAAATTTCTCGAAAACCGTCAGAGGAATCGAGTCCTTTTTTGTAGCAAATGAGTTGGTTCATCTGAATTTTGTGCCCAAACCCATCTTGTTCCATTGGCATAGAAATCTAAAACAAGCAATTAGTAAGAAACTCAGGTTCTACGCCCATGGACTGATAATAATCAGAATTGTAGCATGGGGTTTTTTGCCCCATAAAGCTATGCCAACGTATCAAATTTCGGCAAAATAGTATGAGCAGTTTTTGAATTAATCCAGAAAAACGATTTAAAACTTGTCACTTCAGCGCCGTCTAGCGCCCAAACTAAGCAACTTTGTACCAAGGTAAGTTTACTTAAATCGGCTAATTCTGGTCTGAAGAATATGTGGTAGGTTTTTGTAAAGACCTTTTACAGATACCCTGTATTATTTCTTGATATTCTTACCTTAAAAAGAACACAGCAAATTAATGAACTTATTAAAATAATAACTACATCAGGAAGTATAGTATTTATTCCATTTTTCTATGCCCCTAAGGAGTCCATAAGACACACTAAGTCCACTATTAAAAATAAACTAGCATTCCTTACATTATGTATATCAAAGAAATTAGATGAAGATGAGTCACAAAGGGAGAGGCCCAGCTAATTTAGATTGGCTCTCATGCATTTCGTGTGTGAGATTTGGGTGCAGCAATCTGTTATGGTAGCCGTAATTTTCAGCGAGAATTTAATATATTATCTTTACGGTTCACACCTTGTTCGGAATCCATTAATTTTCACCAAAAGCAAGTTACAGGATGTAGTAAGAAATCACTGATTGAATGAGTTTTTAAATTAAAGGAATGTTTGACTTTATTTAGTAAAACTATACGTCGACTAATTGGATGGAGTTAAATTAGGTTTCAGAAGATTTACCTATTATACTCTAATATTGCTTAATGCCAGAAAGTAATAAAATGTAAATTTGCAATGACAGGACCCTTTAAGCAGGGTGGACAGCTTAAAGGTTGCATTGTAAATTTCATGTAAATTGCAATGATAGTTTTTAAAAATTCCCTATTTCCGTATTCATACCACACACCCCGAATCGGTCCAAAATTAGTATCACCCTAATTAGCATACAATAGAAGGACAAGTTTGGTGAATGAAACTAATGTAACAGCGACGTTTCTACAGGTAGTTTATTAGAATAAAGGTATAGTTATAATTATACTTCAATATAATTATAGAGATAGGCAGATTATTGAGATATTAATTATTCTAATATTAAATAGATAAAAACTTATATAGAAGTAAGAATGATATGAAAATAGATAAATTGGAATAAATATTATTATTTATAAAAAAAAATGTACAATACAACAACTTAATTTTTAAATCTTAATCATCATGCTCCGAGTAGTCCGATGAACTATCGTCGATGGGGTCCACAGAAATAATAAGGGGCTCTACCATAGGCATCGTAACTATAGATCCGACACGCCATTCATAAATGCTATAAAATTGTGATGCCAAAATCGTTTGGTGGCGAGACGCTGTGAGGAGCTAGGTGGGGCCGGGAGTGGGGATTACGCTGACTTTACATATGCATGCGACAAAGCTCCAGGACAACAACATCCGCTATGCCGAGTATTGTCGAGTCGATGCGGATTGCCACGAAAATGATGAAATCTGTGCGGATCCGTTATTGCTGCGTTGCCGTACTACAGATTTTTTACAAGGTTTTAGGCAATGTTATATATTTCCCACATCATGTTAATTATAGAAGTTAATACTTTTAACAGAGTAAGCCCAGAAAACTACGTTTTCTGTGGCGTAAGTCTGGCAAACCAAGTGGAGGGGAGCAGATTGAATGTTGATTTACTTTACACTGGAATACATTGATGACAACACGTTTATTTGTTATTGTTTGGTCTAATAGTTACGATCTCTATGGGCTCTACAGTGTTTGCTTTGCTATAAACCCTTTAATTTTCGCCCACACCAATTTTATGGTGTTTAATTGTGATATGGCGGAAGTCGAAGTACCGTTATATTTCGTTTTGAAGCGATTTCGTCGACAACCAATTTCGTACAAAGTGGTTTATTCAACATTACAATCTCCAGTAGCTCCTTTTCAGCATACCTTTATGAAATGACTATAACAGACCCAGGAGGAATAAGATCTAGCATTTGCTGGAAGTATTCTCCAAAGACATCAGCTTTCATATCTTCATGATAGTCTACAGTCCGTTTTGATTTAAATGCTAGTAGGCCGCCATCGACAAATCCATTTTTGCTACCAATGTGAGTAATTATTAATCTTTTACTTTTTCCTGAGGGTGCTTTATTCCAGTGGACCATCCTTCCAGGAAAGCTTGCCTATATGTTTATCCCGCCATATTTTACCAACGGTATATCCTTAATTTAACCAAGTTTGGGCCATGTAATAGATATTCCTGCTTTCCCTTCGATACTGTCTAACTGCCCTCAAATATCGTCGTCGCCAGCAGATGATTTCGACTTTCTCTATTAAAAATGATTTTCTGTTTTGAATTCATTTCCTTTAAAGTTTTCCATAGTTTCTTCTTACCCATGGGTGGAATTAAATCATTTTATTCTATTTTATACCTTTTTAAATATGTAAGAATATCATTACAGCAAATAAAATAAGAATTAAAGTTGTATAAATTACCTCTGGAACGTTCTTACAGCCAGTATAGGTATTCTATAATTTTATTGCAGAAAGCAAAATTGCTCTGTGTGTTCTTTTTTATATGTTGTATAAGCGACCAGTAAAAACAATATATATATTTATAAACATCAGTAAGTACAAATACAAAAATAAATACAGCTAAATTAATAGAGATGATAAAAAATCTCTGCTTTTTGAAGATTTACACATTTTTGAATCTCCAGCGCTTTTCTTTCCTCATCGGTTTCGGTGGCTTTTATCACGGTTAAAACTGATCACACTTCCTGCACGTGTCTGTCTTTGGACGACCAAAAAAATAGTTGAAATTTGTATTAAAAAAATTTCTATAAAAATCGTATGTTATTTTAGGCTTAGCAGGTTCATTTCGTTGTAAGGCATCGTAGATTTCTGGTTCAAACTTCTGGATATAAAGTGTGTGCATCTTCTGAATGTTGAGTTCCGCTGAGAAGTAGTATCGCCGCAGGTTTTTTGATCTATTGTAATGTAATTTTCTTCTTGGAAAACTAGAAATATGTTTGTCTACTTGTTCCAGGATAAATTCTGGGATCGCATTTGGACGATGGTGATGGGTACCTCGACGCTCATGTAAAATGCTTATATTTTCCGACAGGTGGTCAGCTACCCGCTCAACTCTGCTTTTGGTTATGCCGTGTTAAGTTTTTTTTTAATTGGATAATATAAATTATTGAGACCACTATGATTACTTTGTAGGTGTACGTTTTCAAGCGAGGTACTCCATTGCCAGATTTTGGCCTTTCATGTTGAATACTGCGAACACTGATTAGGCCTCCAATATGACAATATTGTAGGGTTTTATCTGCTAATTCATTAAAAGCAATCAGTATCTCCATTTGTAGGTCATCGTCGATTTTCTGAAAACATTTCCAGCGGTAAGAGCAATCAGCACCTGTTTTCCTAGCGGCAACTGCACGATTCTTTGTGTTTATATAAGATTTTCCTGATGCTCGATTATTTTTTCTGACATTTCTTTGCCAAGGTTTCAGATTGCGTGTACTTTTTTTTGCAGATCTTGGAGGCTCTGGTTGATGATTTCTTTCATCAGTATTGCTAAGTTCGGATTCTGACGTCTGCTACACAATGTGAGGCTTCCTTGTTCTTTTTCGACGTCTTTGCGAAGATCCTGGTTGACTATTATAACTACTATGGCTGCTAGGTTCATATTCCGAAGGCGACTCTTCGAGATCATTAAATTTTTGTAGGCTATTCTCCGATTCCGACATATTTTGAGAATGTCCTGCGTAACGCAACAGGTTATAACAGCGACTACTGCACTACTAAACCACAGATGACAGAACAAAACTATTAAAATAAATAAACGCCTGCATCCTTATGGAAACATCTATCCGTCAACGCCGGAGTTAAAAACGGTACCAAAACCAGGTAGATCCGGAGTTGCCTGATTTTTGCGCCGAACGTAATTATCGGCAGCTCCAAATGCCATATCATCACAGATTTATTATTCATCGGATCTACCGTTCGTCTGAGGATCTACCTCGTTTTTGCACCGAAAAATGAATTGAATTACTTAGAATACAGATATGCGTTTTGTTGTTTGTAAAACAAAGAAAAACATCCTACCTAGGACATATCATGCGAGGTCCTAGGTATAATCTACTTAAAACTATACTTATGGGAAAAATCGAGGGAAAAAGGGGACCAGGCCGAAAACAACATTCATGGCTTCGCAATATCCGCAATTGGTGTAACATCGCAGATGCCGCCACGATATTCAGAAGAGCCGAAGAAGGCACACTTCACATTACCCAGTGAACACGTGAACGCCAACGCGCTACAGCAGCGTATGGCACCATAAGAAGAAGTTTAACTCAATTTCGGTCTAAAATGGAGCTGCCTGGTTCTTGCACTCTGGACCTCATTTGGTGATTGGTATAAATTAAGTCACTAACAGCTTTTGTAGATTTTAGGAATAGTAAACTAGCAATAAGTTAGAAGAAACATCTTGGCATCTTGGTTAGAGATCTGACATAAGGACAAAATGTTTTGTGTTTAACATGTATTCTATCTTTAACTAACCTTTTATTCATTTATTGTTAATATCCAGAAAGTCATACTAAAAACAAGGAGCTTGTGTCTTCACATGTAGCGATATTACTTAATCAGATATTTTAACGTGGCAGTATTCCCACTCAATTATTTTACTCGGCACATTAATTTCATTAGATATTAAATGCTATTAGTATTCCACTGAAATTTACACTTGGGAAATCAAGAAGACTATAAGGATTTATAAAAGATTAAACATAATTTAAAGCGAAATTAATGTTTATTTTTCACCTCTGGGTGGAAAAATCCTATTTTCTGTTAATATAGCAAAGTATACACCAGCATAAGGAAAATCACCTTAAAAAATGTTATTGTCATAATAAGGAATTTAAATAAGGGTGATTTTCAACTTTTTTCGACTATGTTCAATAACTCAGTCAAGGCCTACGTTTTCTACGTAGGTCTTGGTTATCCAGCTTCAACAAATGAAATATCGGAAAAACTCGATTTTTCACAGGGAAAATTAAAAACACACAGATCTGACTATTAACATGCACGTCTTACACTCTAAGTGTAACACGTGCTGTAGACTTTGCAGTGCCTTCGGTCTGACCCTAATGAAATTGTATTTTCGCTGTTAAAGTCAAGTCATCCGGTCACCAAGATCTACAGGGGTTAGGTACTAGAGGAGCACCCCAACTCCGGTGTTGAACCTCCCCAAAATTTACAATAGTCCTAATATCTTCGACATTCGACAAACGGTCTTGATATAAAGGTCAGTAATATTTTTGGAAAAAAGAATAGAGTTAACCTCTAAAGCTTGGAACTAAAACTGACAGTTATAAATGGAAACCAAAACAAAGAAATTTCCATGAGAATACTGTTGAATATTGATCAAATGATATGGTAGTTGATGCAAGGAAAATCGGGTGATTAAAGATATGGGCAAAATGTAATCTCGCTTGGCCAAAGACACCGAAAGGAAGGTCATTAACCTTAAGTGGGAAATCAAGATAAAGTCGCCAAAGGTAGGTATGTAGTTTCATACAGAAAATAAAACATTGCATGCTAAAATTCAAACCAAATATGTGATATAAGTTACTATTAATGGGCCAGTTCTAATGACTTATTAGTGACAAAATTGATTGTCACATAAGATCACATAGATGCTGATTTGGAAGAGTTCTCATCCAGTGGGGATATTTCGGTGCCTAGTAGTGCATATGGTGCCTGTTTGCCTTAAGGAAAACAACCAAACAGCAATAAGAAATTAAATTTCTAATAACGAGGAATAACTGAAAATATGGAAGGTAGCTTCGTCAAAAAATATTACATCCTTCAACACCCAGTTATATTCTTGTATTTGCCTTGTGACAAAATTGCAAAAGGTAACGTGATTTTGAAAGTCTTGTCGATACAGCTCTTGGTGGAGCGTAATGTGGTATGGATGAAACTTGTACAAGTACAATATGGTTATAACTGATTCTTGATTCATTCCAGCGGAACCTACATAAGGGTCAATGGCTACCACTCCTAAAACACCAACTTCCATGTTTTCGTTCGTCTGAGTTCTACCCCGAGCTCGTGGCATCGCCTTCAAACTGCCAGTAGTACAACCAGCCTTTTTAAATGCCATGTGGAATTTTGAGTTGTTAGGAAACTGAGAAATAATTATTAAAACTTCAAAATTTTCGACTGATGTAAGTAAACATTACGCATTTATTGGTAAAATTTATTTACTTTTTTGAATTTAATCAAATTTGGGTTAATTATAATTCCGTAACCAAGGAAGCAAGTATAATTTTTTTTTGATATCATACGTAGTTCTTTACGTAGATTTGAAACATTACAACTGTTACTATTGATTAAATCCCTGAGGAAAAATTGTAATATAATTGCTAAAAATACCAGATAAAATAGAGTTTCTTATAATTCACAATGTTTAATTTTTAAATTGCCTTATGTCAGTGGCATGCCCAATTGTCCAGTCTAATATCGTTTTTTGTAAAGTGGTTATTGGTACAAACACTATGATAACAAATATGACAAGAAGTAGGTGTCAGTAGCAAAACTGAATTAGCTTGATCTAATTTATCGAATCTAGACCTGAAAAATTAGAATATTTGAATATTGCGTTTTAACATAGCACAAAATATAGTTTTGTAATCCTGAGGGTGAGATAGGTTGAAACATTGATTAACACATAATAATTTGATCTTCCAAGTTGTATTACTGACTATATTGACCAATATCCAACTAACTCTACATTTTAAAATACATTTTCTGTAAGTAGGTGACCAACGTTTATTTTAAATTTATCGTGTCGTCGAGAACAAAATATTGAAAAGAGTTTTTCTTATGTTTTAGATAAATTACATTTCAGATCATTCAAATTCCAAAGTTAACAGATGGAAAAAGAGTGGCGATTCTTTTAAATGATAAGTCGGTGATCTAGAATAAATTCACATGTTTCTCACTATTGGTTTAATCAAAACACGTCCTGATATTATTTCTATTTGTGTAAATTCCGGAAGTGTTATTTTACTGGTCGAGAAGGACCATTCCAGGACGAGTCGCAGGGAAGTCCTGGAACCTTCGAGATCCGTAAAATCAATTTCGGACGGTGTTACGTTTGTACACTATTTTTTCTACTGGCCAAATTACCATGTACAAATTATTATTTTTTGTGCAGGTCCTGAACTGAACTGAACTATTGCAATAAAGCATAATCTTTTTTTTCTTCTTTGCGTAACCTATACGTGTGAGGCTTTTTAGAGTCGGGTTACTTTCTTTCCTTGTTTTCCTGTCGATTGCTTACCTCTTAATATTTTCGATTTTATACCCTTTTTCTTTGTTCCTGTTTTAATAGCCTCATCGCTTTTGCCCCAAATTCACTTTTAGGCATGGGCATATTCAAACCACCTAGTTTTCCACCATTTCTTCGTTTCGAGAGAACTTAGGTTTCTCAATTTCTTATCATATCTATTCTTCATTTTCCTTCTTACTTCCTCGTCAATCTCATTTCTACCGCACTAATTTTTTTCTTATGATTTTCTGTTAGCGTAGCTCTTTAATATTTTGAGGTAATATTTGTTCAGAATTTCCATTTGGACTTTATATTCCATCAGAGGATGTTAAGATGAATAGAGATTCTTGTAAAAGGTCCCCAAGATTCTGCGGGATGCCTATATAGTCGTAACAAAACCATAGTAGATAGTTGTAAAATCAAACGTAAGTTAACAATAAAAAGTCCTGTGAATCTCTATTTTACGTATATTTTAGTTTTGTATATTAACCCACCACTGCCAGAAACAACTACTTTTATAAAACGTATCATTAAGTTTGAAATTTGCTTTAAATACTAGTACAAACCCAATTTGTTCACATTCAACATGACTCTTGAAATGAAGCTATTTAAATATTGGAGAATATTATCAATAATATGCGGAAGTTGGACAAGCGGCTTTCCAGATAAATCCACTGAATGGCATTATTTGTATTATTTTTATGCAGTTATAAATCAAATTATTTTTGTGATGACATTGCCAAGTCTGTGGATGGGACTGTATACGTTGATACAGGAGAGGGAAATATCCAAAGGTAATTGTATTAGAGTACAGATTTTAGTTATTTCTTCCAAATCTTTTTGAAATTGAAAATTTCACAAGTCATGAAAGAACTGTGAAAATTAATATAGGTCAATATTACAGACTATCGACTGGGCATTAAGAGGCATGTATGTTAATTTCAACGGTTAACAAAAGGTTTTCAGAAAATTGTCAAAGCTTTGGACAAAATGCCTAGTATTTGGCTACACAGTGGTGTTTTTTAGACGAATAGTTATTTTTTTACTTATTTCTCTCTTTTTTGGATTTCATTGACGTTAGCCATTACCATTTTCTTTTCTCCTCTCGATTACAAATTTAACAGACTTATTTGATATTACACTCTGGCAAGAACCAAAAAAAGAATTTTCATTTGTTTGGTAAAATCGTTGAATTTTGTCTAAAAATCATCGTATTGAAATATTTTGATTTTGATTTCAGATGAGCGGTTCTGGATATATCTTGCTCAGTGTAAGAGTAATGTAAAAAAAAAACAGCGTTTCGAGATGCGAGCCATATTAAATTCACTTCTCTTTTCTATATTAAATATGCATACCTTAAATTATGTACCGGGTGAATTAATAACGACGATCGGCTATATCTCGAAAGCCGTTAATCGCACAGCTTTCGCAATATTTATTTTTGGTAAAAGCGCCAATAAAAAATCGCTGGAAATTATTTTTGAGTTCCTACGTAACTAGTTTAAGTATCTGTTCATGATAATATTAATAATAAAAAATTAATAAACTTAAAAAATACAGGCTTTGGATTTGATGTTTCGCAAAAAGGTCTTCTTATAGAATTTTTATCATATAACTACAATGGGTATAAGTATTAATCAGAAAGTTAAAATCGTTGAAGGCATCTATCTAATCATTAAATATGGTATTTTAATTTAAATTGAAATTTAACGTCGTTAATTATAATAGTAATATTATCATTATTATTAATATTGTTATTAATAAAGAGTTTAGGCTGGTAGGCGATTTAACATCGGTAAATTGCTACAATTATAATTTGTTTGGCTGCATCTCCGGTTAAAAAAGAGTTAAACAAATGAGGTTTTCACTGGCTGTTTAGGATTTTCAGCCTCTATGTAACTATGTAAATAAATATATAATAGTACCTATTAATACAAATTAATACAAATTAATACAAATTAATATAAATTAATACAAATATTTTCAATACATGTTTAGTGGTCAAATTCCAGAAATAAATGATCTTTTTTAATTTGCCATGGGTGTACGCCCCATAGCGGCGTTTGTAGGAACTTGAATAATTTCCAGCGATTTTTCATTGGCACTTTTGCCATAAAAAAAAATGCCGAAAGCTGTGCGACTAACGGCTTCTGAGATATAGCCGGCCGCCTTCCTTATTGACTCACCCTGTACTTTGTTAAAAGTTTTCCGTACTTAAATATTTATTTAATCGGAGTAAATATTATTGAAAACTCGGAAATCTTTCTACCAAATCAATCAAATTTATGCTTTATTATGAGAAGAACCGATTTGAAAGAGCGTGGGTGGCGCAAAACGCTCACGTGTGTATAGTGTTTAGGTTATAGATACATAGGCCACATGCATATTATGTGACGTGACATAGTCGTTATCGTGTAGCTTTTATTTAATTTTCAAGTTGACATGAAGGTATTATATCAAAAAACAGCACTTGTCAAAAAATCAATTATTTCAAGAAAGTCAAATAACCTAACAACAAACCCCAAAACCATTACAAAATTACATTATAAGATCGGTTAGGTAATTAATAGGCACTATAGACAACACTATAATTAAAAAGAAAAAACAAAATCTCTGTTTTTTATTTTGAGTTTTCTCTTTGACAAATGAGGTTTTTTGACAGAAACTGACCAGAAAAAGAATTTTGAAAACTGTTATTGTTGGTATTATGCATAACATAATATCAAGACTTTGATACGCTGCCTTTCCGATAAAACCATTTTTGTTTAGAAAATTGTAAAATAATACTTCGGAAATACCTAAATTAATTTTACAAGTTCACAATGTCACAAGATGTCAGAACGTGAAACAATGAAGATTTCTTACCTTGAAAGGTAAAAAAAAAACATCAATGATTTATCATTTCCGCTTATTTAAATAGGGATTTCTTTAAAACAAACAGTCGCCATTTTGAAATAGCTTGACAGAATCGCATCAAAATTTATGAGTATACTGTACGAGTTATTAGCTTTCAAATATGATCTATCACAAGCTGTATGTTTCCATTTAAAAAAGAGATCGATGTCGTCATATCTTTGACAAATGTCTATAAAAGAACAAACGAATAACGTCAAAATGTGAGCATATATAAAACTAAATTGACGTGTCCGAGCATTTTCTCCAAAAGTTACAGGTTAATATATTAATAAAATATTAATTTTATTCCGGACTTCTGGGCAGCCCTGTGTATGGGTTATTTGAATGCAGTGTTGGCTATATCTCAAAAATGGAATTTTCTGACATGTGCTGTTTTTGCTATCAATCCTTCACATTAGTATAACGTTATTGTAAAAATAGAAGTGTTACGGCCCACGTTACTTTCTATTCTATGTAATGTCACTGTTTCCTTTCAGAACCCGATTGTTAGGTTTCAATTTAGCCTGATTTCTACTTCATCCCACAACCAAATCTACATTAACTATACCCCAAGTCCAAAATCTTGGTCAGTGACTTATCACTAATATATAGGCAGCTCAGGGTTGTGCGACGTCAGGGGAATGAATTCCAGTGGCGTGCGCATTTCAAAAAATAATAAAAGATGAAATTTCGTCGAAGCGTCACATACCTAAGTTGTTATTAATTTAATTTATTTTTTTACCCTCAAAACCTGATCCTATAAGATGACGACCTTTTCCACTAGGATTTTCTAGTCCCTGGAAAGATCCATTCATAAATGCCTGCCTTTAACTTTTAATACTTAGATCTTGCCGTTTTTACCTTCTGAACTGTGTGCCCTTCATTGAGCTATGTTTGGTCGGTGTAATACAATTTTTTACCTTTTTCCCGAAATATATTTTTTTTTTATTTAGTAGGCTTTTTCGAGTTCCTATATCTAAAAATCATTTCTTTTGAAGTCCGCTTGAAAACTCTTAAATATATCTTAGAAAAAGATGTGCCCTTAACTTCAGTTATCATTTTTTTTTTATTGTCGATATTTCATTTAGGAAAAAACCCATGGATTTCGCGACGAATGGCATATTTTGTGGCATCATACAGGAATAATTTTTTCCGTTCTCTTGTCTTGGCTCCTTGACTATTTTCTTTTTTGTCATTTTCTTGATGAAGGCCGTCCAAAAAACCCTGAACACAGTGCGCGACGAAAGTTTATTTGGAGTTCCTCCAAAACGCTTTTCAGGATTTACCACTTGAAACTCGCCGAAACATGCACTTCATGCACGATGGGGCACCATCTCATTTCAGCGTTGGGGTGTGGGAGCACCCGAATAATGTGTAACCAAACCGCTCGATAGGTAGAGGAGGACCTATTCCCTGGCCTCCTCGATCTCTCGACCTAACGCCGTTGGATTTTTACCCATGGGAACACCTGAATAACTCGGTGTACACTTCGGTCGGCACTAGGGAGGAACTTCTACAGAGAATCGCGTTTCATTGTGATGTGATGAGGTGGCGGGTACAGCAGTCTCCTATGAAGTTTTTAAATAATTTCGTTAAGGTGCCTCCTATTACATCACTGCGTTTTTTTAATTTCTTGTAATTTTCTCGGATTAAACAACTTAAAATGAAACTTTTCTGTTGTTTGAATGACTTTCATATCGCACTGGCAAAAACTCTGACGGCACGCTAATTTTCAAATTTTTCAAGTTGTAAATTCGTCTCATTGTGTTATTATAGAATATTATACACATTTATTTTCTTCGCTATGAGAATCCCATTATCGGAATCGCCGTGCTATTCTAAATGTATTTACTGACTGCGGATTGTATGACAACATCGCCTCCTAAGTTCACTGTAATTGTAGCGGCAGAAATTATTATATGAATAGAAAAACATTTATTACAATATTTTTATTCTGCCGCTTTCTAGATATGGTGATTGGTTTTAAATGAGTCACTAACAGAGTTTGTGGACTTTGGGTTCTATAGTTTAATAGTTTCGTCTATTTTATATTCTTCTTCTTTGTTTCTTTTTTGTTCTCGTCTTTTATTTAAAGGTTAATAGTTACAATTTCTTCAAAATACTTTTTTATATTTTTATATCAAAGCAATGGAAAACATGTCCAAAATGATATTCATTGCATTAGTTGAAGTGAAGTGCATAATAAATCAGACAAAGGGGATAAAAAATTTAATAAAATTAGCCGTTGAAGAAGAATCACGAATATATGCAAGACCGGAGATCGAAGTTAAACAAATTTATGACGGACATGTAGCATATTGTAAAAAAGTTGTTGTCGGACTCACATACTTAACTTATGTGTCTGGGTTAGGACTTATTTTTACCAGTAAGTATACATATAGCAGATCTAATTTATTAATGTTTTTTTGATTTTTCCTTTTGTACCGTATTTAAAATAGTATGTCTACTGGCTTCAATTTGAGTTAGCCGATAGTGTGGCACTGTTCTTAAAAACATTTAAATGTTCTGGACAAAAGCGCTTACAGCAGCGGAACTACCCTGTTTTTATCACAAATATTGGTAAAAAATACTTAACCATTTCACGTTCAGGTTCTCTTCGAGAGCTTCTGATTTAAAATCACTGGCTTATTAGCAAAGACAAATCGTCGCAGTAGATGGTCCTGCGGTAATAATTCTTACTGACATGGCAACATCATGCTGTGAAAAATAGATATAGACTCGAACTTTTTCTCCAAACGATAGACAGTCATTATATCGTCCCTGAAAAGCCGTAAAGGCGTATCTCTATTATTACAAGTTTTCAGTAAAGCAATTTAAAGAAAAGTGGTGTTACTATTTTCTTTATAAACTCTAAATGATTAAATCTATTATACTTCCATTTTCACATTTATTTTAAGCAATATCTATTAAACACCATAGGTCATAACGAAAGTTTGTAAATTTACTATTAAATATAAATATCTGCTTTTGTTCGAGATACGCCTTTACAATTTGCTAGTAACAAATTGTTGGTCACTGATCTATTGAGATACGCCTGTTCAAATTAAGATGCAAAAGGATTTAATTTTAAATTTTGATGGAAAATAATCAGGAGAAACGGGTATTTATTATAATATTTTATTTTATAAGGAAAACGAAATGACAGATTACAATAAATGGGGTCTTCTGAATACCTTTATTGAGAAATACTAACATTTTAAAATCGGGAGAAAAAAACAAAACGGTAATATTTTAATCATTCATTCGTATGAGGCAAAGACTCATAAAAATGGACATGCTCAGGTATCTTTATGACTGGCGTTTTACCCGAATATAGAGCTTTTAAATCATTGTATTTTGCCAATGATATTGGGCGAAGCCCTTTATTTAATGTATCAAGCGGGTTCATCAATATTGGTGTATTTTGGCGTTTTAGAGTTAGTGATCGATAGTTTTGATCTTGGTGTCTCGTTTTAAAATACATTTTATCTAAGGCATTTTTTTTACCATAAATTCAACCATGTCTGTCCATTTAAAAGCATTTCCCTCATCATCGATTCTTATAGTACGCAACCTAAGGTTTTCACTTAATGATTTACAGTCCAAGAAATCATGAAAGGTTAAGGAGAAAACTTCATAAGGTTTTGCATGTCTTGCGAGACGAAATTCGGGTATCAGTTGAGACGGTACAGACAATTCACCGGCCTTTTTAATTGCGTAATTAATCGCACTATGGGCGGAGTCGCCTTTACTTTGACCGTGACTAGTGGTAAAAAAACGAAGGCTAATTTCTTCTAGGTCTTTTGGTTGTGAGATAAAGTGCAAAAGAGCTCCTGCCACGATGGTATTTCGGTTTTGCCCCCCACAACCATCTGCGAATAAGTTGGCTACACGGATTTTTTTTTCGTCGTATTTTAGTAACGTTTTAACTAGTGCTGTTGATATTTCACAACCACCACGTCCACTATCGCATTCATTCCAGGTATAGCAGTAGCAATCTCGAGACAGTATGTCGTAAAAGGTTAAATTATAAACAGCAAATCTTTGTTTATAGAAAACTGCACCTTGGTTTGACATAGGCAAGTATATTACCTGTTGCAAATCAAAAAACATGCAAAGCAAGTTAGGATCATTTTGGGCCGCAACCTTGGAAAAGTGTTTGATCTCGCGTATAGCGTCTTTTGATCTTGTATGTTCGTCATACATTTCTTGCATTTCCAATTTCGTTTCTACAGAACCCTCATGATAAGTTTTTCAAATACTGTTCTGATTGTCTTTTCACGTATACATAACGTGTTTATAAATAGTTTACGACACACCTTGACTAAACTACCTTCAAATGGCGGAAAAAAGAAATTTGTGTTCTGACGTCGCGATTGAGCTTTATTGGTGGTGGTCGATTTCTTGTTTTAATGTTTTACGTAGCGTGAAATAAATTCGCGTTGAAGTTGAATGTCACCACATTTTTTTGAAACTCTGTAAATATAGCTTGCCTATATTCTTCACTAAACTGTTTTCCGCCTTTTTTACACCATTCAGTGTTACACCTTGGACCAAATACCCGCTCCTTGACAGTTTTTTTAGTATTAACTGAAATGTATTGTGCGCCACTGCGTCGTAGGGTTTGGGCTACTTTCTTTTTGTTTACCCTAATAGTTTCCTCTTTTTGATGTTCTCTTGGAGCTCCTTCTATATAAAAATCTTCTGGTATTCTTTCCTGGATATCTTTACTTTGTTTTTTCTTACTAGGTCGTTTCTTTAAAGTCAAAGTAGAGTAAAGTTTCTTACCAATTGATTACTAATTATATAATAATATGACATATTAATAAATACTTACAATTATTTCTCCTTGTCTTCACTGTAAAAATAACAATTTAGTACGTAATTATCGCCACAAATTAAACCTTAAAACCACCCGCTTGAAGATTGGAAAAAGAACTGAGAATAAATCACCTACCGCGGCATAACACATTGACTTGCACCGATAGGCATCAACAAGCAAAATTTGAGATAGGCCTCAAATATTTAAGTATTTTCTTCAAATTAAATTGTAACAAAAATGCGTAAGTCAAGATTCGCCCTAGGGCGATCAAAAAATATATTATTTTGTGGCGTATCTCAAGATACGCTTATACGTCAAAATATTTTTATCGAATTTTTGAGATAGGACAAAGAGGAAAAATTTAATTTTATGGAAGCGGTGTTAGATTTAGATACGCCTTTCCGCCACAATATAGAGTACATATCTACATGTTTAAATCCGGGTCTAACTCAATTTCGCCTAAATTTGAGATACGCCTTTACGTTATAACAGGGACGATATGTGGACGATGAAGCCTTAAAATTTAAGTATGCGCACGTAAAGTTGCCTTTAATAAACGCGAACATTGGAAAAAAAATTGATTGATTTGTAAATATTGTTTTACGATAAAAATGTATAAGAAAAAAGTTCTTATACAAGTGAAATACAATGATGCGTCCAATAGTGTATTTAAAATAGGGGTGTCCGTGTACGCGTGATAAATACAGTGTGTCCGCGGATGGGGTACCCAATAGGGAAGAATTCTTTATTATTCATTTTACGATCAAAAGTCATTCTTTATAAAAAGTTCTGCCTGTTGAGAAAATGAATTTACGATAAAACAAATTCTGATCACATGTACAGGGTTATCCAACCAAGACTAGACAAGGCGATTTTTTGACTTTTCCTGTACTTTTATAAAAAAACTGAAATAGCCATCTTAAGTCATTTTCTCCCGCGAATTCGAATATCTTCAGCAAAAAACAATTAAACATCAAACAAAAGTACTAGGGGTCACTTTGATATTTTTTTAAATGGGATGCCGTATTTTTAATGAGCTTATCCGATTTCTCATATAAATTTTGATCTAAAATGTTGGATTTTTAATTTATTTTTTTATTTTTTTTTTTTATTTTTAACATTTTCCGAATTTAAAACTGAAGAAAAAAGGCGGTTTTGAATTAAAAATCCAACATTTTAGATCAAAATTTATATGAGAAATCGGATAAGCTCATTAAAAATACGGCATCCCATTTAAAAAAATATCAAAGTGACCCCTAGTACTTTTGTTTGATGTTCAATTGTTTTTTGCTGAAGATATTCGAATTCGCGGGAGAAAATGACTTAAGATGGCTATTTCAGTTTTTTTATAAAAGTACAGGAAAAGTCAAAAAATCGCCTTGTCTAGTCTTGGTTGGATAACCCTGTACAGCGTGTTATTAAATTAGGAAAATATGAAAACGCTTCAAGAGAGAAGTACCATTATTTATTATTTTCGAGATTATTGTTAACAAAAATTTTATAAAACAAAGTTGTTTATAAACTAATGTAAAGTCTAAATACAAATTTTGAAATAAAAATTCGAATTCCTAATTTATGTAATTATTTGCATTTTACAAGAAAATCAAGATAGCCGATTTTCTATACGTTCATGTTACGTCATCATCTTATTTACATGTGTCAGTATTCTGATTTCGTGAAGCCATTTTCAAAAATGTTAATTAAATAAGAGCGTATTTCCAAATAAAACGACTTCAGTCTACCTCCACATAGTTTTATTATTAAGATCGTTATCCAACATGTTTCGGACATTTAAATGTACATCTTCAGGGATACAAAAAGAAATTTCGCTATGTACCATACATAAAGAGAGGAGAAAAGGTACTTACCAGATATTGATCTTGGTGGTTCAGTTTAGAAAATACGAAGTTCAAAAATGATAAGCCTTTGAGACTGAATCTAGACTTTGGTTCAAGGTGAAAAAGGTTAACATTATAAAATTAAATAAAATAATGACGTTGAAGGTAGAAAAATATTAAAAATTGATCTGAGGAGAAAGAAAATTTACTATTTCGAAAGTTCACATCCCTCGTCGAAGTAAGAGAACCAGGTAATAAAGATTATTGGGCCAATGTGATTGTCAGTGAGGTTATTACGTTAGCTTTGAGCTATTTAGAGGAAAAATTGGAAATTCAGCTGAAACAAACCTCATGCAATCACAATTGCTGGCGGGAAATGTGATTTCACATGGTAAAGTGTGAAGGTTATGAAAATGACATATTAAAAAACTGGTACCGGTTCTTAAATAATGTAAAAATTAAAAGTTTATCAGACAAAGGGCATTGGCCAACGAAGTTATTAAGTAAAGGTGTAGGCCATTATGAAGAAAAAGTAAAAAAGGGGGCACAAAGAAACTTCACTGAACCATGCTCAATTGTAGAAAAATGTGAACTGTCGAATTTAAATGAAGTGTAATTTATGTCAAGTAAACTGACAGGTGAAATAAGCAGAGAAACTATGATAGGAATCACAGAAATAAATTGATCCAAAATAAATTACTAGTTTACAAAATAATGAATGAAAAACCGACCTAACCCTGGACTAGCCTTTCGATAATGAGGGGTAACGAGTTATCTGTTATAAAAGGGGAAAAGAAGGGGGAAAAACAGAGTCCAGAGATCAGTCGGTTCCTCAGTATATCGGGGTGGGGTTATAGAGCGTATTTATTTAATAAAATGTTACGGTATTGGAAATGTGTCTTATCAATACGCTATAAATGTTTTTCTTGAAGAATTTCCTAATATAAGAAAAAATACGATTAAAATGATGCAGCTACATTATTAGCAATAGGGTCAGTTTTAGATAACCCGAAATTATCTTTAAGGAAGTGTGCACAAACAGTGGATTTAAGCAAAAGTGAATTACACACAATTTTTAACGAAAGCAAAATTATACCATATAAGCCAAAGATCCGGCATACACTTGAACTTGGAGATGAAGAGAGACGTTTAGAGTTTTGTTTATGGATAGGTGGAAAGTACCTTGAGAACCAACGATTTCATAGATTTATTTTTTTTTACCGATTAATCTACATGTTACACAAACGGCCACGTATCTTCACAAAATAGTCGCCACTGGGCTTACGAGAATCCTAATTTTGTAATAAACAAATGAAGCCAACGTTACAAAAAAGTTAATATTTTATAGGGAAAATTTAAACCAGAAGGTGTATTTGAATATTTTGGAACATTTCGTCTCACCATTTCTTAATACGTTAGTGCCAGAAGTACGTAATAACATGTTTTGGCAACAATACGGCTGTCCTGCTCATTGCACAGCCTTGGTCAGACAATGGTTAGCTAGGTCGCCTGACCTTTTATTGCTAGATTTCTTTTATGGGGTGCTTTAGAACAAAAGGTTTATTCAGATAATCTTCCACATGATAGAGAAATATTAAAACAACGCATAGAAGAAGCAATCCATGATCTGAATGTGCCGCGAATCATTCGTAAAGTGTAGGGTAAATTTATTAAGTTAGCGAAAAAGTGCGTCATGTTGGGAGGTAGCTATGTAGAATAATTTTTAAAAATTCGAATTTTTATTTCAAAATTTGTATTTAGACTTTACATTAGTTTATTAACAACTTTGTTTTATAAAATTTTTGTTAAAAATAATAATAATGGTACTTCTCTCTTGAAGCGTTTTCATATTTTCCTAATTTATTAACACCCTGTACATGTGATCTAACTTTTATTTATCGAGAATTCATTTTCTCAATAAGCAGAACTTTTTATAAAGAATTACTTTTGGTCCTAAAATGGATATTAAAGAATTCTTCCCTATTGGGTACCTCCATCCGCGGACACACTGTATGTCAGTGCCATAGTAGGTAGAGTTCAAAAATATTAGCATTTATTTGTTGTAAGTTCGAAAAACAAAATTTGCGCAATGTTGTTTGCTGATATTTCAGTGTGTAGTCTAGCCGAGGACTTCCAATATATTTTCTACTATACTGAAATCAGCATCAAGTAGAGGTTTTATTCATATATTTTTGTAGATATATACGAAGCATATGAATATTTCATAAAAATGCCACCAGAACTAAGAAACATAACGGACAAGCCTTTACCGGCGCCCATGTGGTACCCTTTCGATACAAATAAGTATTACTTATTCATCGTATTTCTACAGTGGTATAATGCACTACAAACTGTAATGTATAACTCTTCAGTACAAGCTCTGATACATACTGTAATGATTTTTATGAAAGCAGAGTTCAAAATTCTGGAATACGATTTGGAAAATATTGGCGTTGAGTCGACAGAGGAGAAAAAGCAACAAGGATATTTTGAGGATAATAATTTGACTGTATTAACAGCACTACTACGGAAACATCAACAATTAATTGAGTACTGAAATTATGTTAATAGTATATTAGTTTTCAAAATATGTACAGGGTAACCAGTTTTCGTGAGTTCTCATATACCAGCACCCTTATTATAAAAGATAGAAAGATGGGGTTTGCGGCTAACTGTTTTATTATTTTATAAAACTTTTATTGCCACGAAATTTTAATAGCCCTCTCAGTCTCTCACAAACATGGCGATTTTGAAAATTTCTCATTTTTGACGCTGCCCTGTATCTCGATTATTTGATAACTTATAAATAGGGCAAAAATGGATTATGATAGAGTTTTCTATGCAGAATTCCGTGGCGTAGTTAGTTTTTTTCTAAAAGTTTTGTTTTTGAGTTATGACTTAAACTTGTATATTTTTAAATGGGACACCCTGTATATTATTTCTCTGTCTTATCCCGCTCTTTAAGAGCTTTTCAAAGAAATATAATACTCCATATGTACTTCTTTGTAGCACATATGTTAAGGAAAAGAGAACCAAAATTACCTGTTCAGGATGTCGTGTACCTCTTTGCTTACACCCTTGTTTCAATAGTTTTCATAGAAAGTAATAAATGCTACGTTTTTTCATAAATATAGTTTGAATTTTCTAGTATTGATCGGGGCACTGGGAAGTATTATTTCCAGGATACAGAACTCGAAAATGTAGAACCAAATCAGAATATAAAGGTGGGTTATTAAACTGCATTAGTTGTAAAACTCATTGATATATTTTACTTGCTTGTTCAATATCATTTAGCTCGCGCCGATCAAAGGGTTAAAGAGGTTGAAATCATCTGTAAAGTGATCAAATAATATACAGGGGGGATTCATTTGAAAAAATCGAGTAATATTTGTAAAATTGCTACATTTGTATCATTTAAAAAATACCCTATATAACATATTGATGCTGTGTTGTTTTATATTTAATAATTGTCGATATTTCTAACAACAACGGAGGTAATGGGCTTCCTCGCACTAATCAGGTACCCTGTATATAGAACAACTATTATTATGTTATCCAGTGGTAGATCTAGAATTTAATGTTGTTACGGGTGGCCTAAAATAATAAAAACAAATTTAATTTAAGCCATTAGAAATTTTATTGTGTAGGTGCACTTTTTCTGATCACAAATATTCAATATCTTTAGTATCAGACGGATAATGTTGCAAAGAACAACAAATGTAATTTATGTTATCTTTTCATTGTGGGGGAGCCCTTAAGATCCACCACTGGAGCTACAGAAAATAAAATTTTTTATTTTTAGATGGGTAAAAGATTTTAATAATTCTATTAAATACCTGTTACTATTGGAATATTCCGTTACTTCTATGATGTTGGCATCAACATTAATTCAAGTGCTTTTGGTGAGTAATATTCTCCAGGTAACCATCTAGAGTTCTCTTCTTCTACTAAAGTGATACATCTTGTTCTAGAGAGTGAAACTTCTCTTCAACGTGCCATTTTTCTTTTTATGTGTCATTCAAATTTACGTACTTGGTTGGAACGCAAATGAAATTATACTTCAGGTAAGTTCGACATTTAATATAAGGTGATTCTAGTGGTAGATTTACACTAGATGTTGTGAACTATTCCTATTGTACTTTGCAAGATTGATTTCCAGGAATTCATCTGGTTCTGAGGTTCTCGATTATTTGAATTCTAAGAAAAACTTATATTTTTAGTTCCAATTGGTTTTCCGACGAGTGAATTTTGTTGTATTAGTGTTTGGTTTACCGGCGCGTGATATTTTTTTATTGTAGTAGTGTTAGAATGTGGCGTCCACGGGCTTGTGATGAACGTGGGGAATCTTGAAGTATCACTTTCAGAAGAAGTCATTTATCTCTCGATGCTAAAGAAATAAATAAAAATGTGTACCAATCTTTGCTGAAGAGAGATTTTACCTGAACTGTGAAGTGGTGCTTTAGTCGAGACGTCTGAAAGAAAAGGATGGAACGATTTTTCAAAAGAATGTCAAACCAAGGCTCTATTAAATAAAAGTAAAAGAATAACAATAATACACGAAGGAGAAAAAATTAACTTGTTACGAACTGTCTGTTGCTTTCAGCTAAATCATGGCAGATTCTTCTCTAGACCACCCTATCCAACATTTCAATTCGGATTGCGTTAAATCTGTCCATATATTATGTTTCAGTTGTCCCAACGTTTGTGGTCGATTAGAAAATACTTTTGATGTTACGTCCCCATAAAAAGAAATCACAAACTGAGAGATCTGGTGACCGTTGAGGTTCCCAAATTTTAAAATTAAACGACAGGAATCACTTTTTGCAGAATTGTCATAGACTTCCTAACAGTGTGGGAAGCGGCTCCGCCCTGGTAAAACCATATTCTTCGGATATCCACACCGAACGAAACAGCTTAGTGTTGATAACTATATTAATATAGGATTATAAGCTTTTTTGGACCAGTTTTTACAGCCTGACGATTTTGTAATCTCTGAGAAAATATAGTTTCACGGCAAATATGCTCGTGGCTTAAAGAAGTAACTTAAATAGTCCTTTAAATTTTGTGCGCTTGATCTTCTGTTAAGAACTAGACCCTCTTGATGGTCGTCAACATTAGAAGACGCTTGGTGTTGTTTATTGCTTTCATTTTCATTTGTGTAAATGGGTGGCCGGCCTCGGTCGCTCGGTGGGTAGAGAGCTTGCCTGGCAACCAATAGGTCCCTGGTTCGAATCCGGGCAAGGGCATGGATGTTTGTGTGAATGTGAATGTTTGTATACAAGTTTAAAAAAAAATAAAAACTAACAAAGAGAGATGCTGGCCAGTTGGTACAATCCAGAGCCATAATAAAAAAAAAAAAAAAAAGTAAATGGGTGTTACAAATACCTTCCCTCTTTCCAGTGAAGTTGTGAAGAATACATACAGCTTTTATTAAATTGTTAACTGTTCTTTTATTTCTACAGCGTCTGGCATTTAGTAAATCTTGAGACTTTTTAGCAGCCATACCAAAAGAATATTCAGCTGTCTTGCGGGCACGACTTAACCTGTAGTTAAATATTCGACTTCTATTATTCAGCCGTCTTTTGGATATGGGCGCGTGAGGTAACTCTGAATAGGAAAAGCCTCATCAGTTACAAAATAATACGGAAAATGTTGTTTCGTCTCATCAAACGGTAATGGGTGTGGATCGGAGAAGTCCAGTCCCTTTTTTGAGACCTTGAAAATTTCCCCATCACTATTTCTTCCAGCAAATTCAGTCTCTATTATTAAAAAGTGTTCATTTTCATTTAGGAAGTTCTTGTATTCCAACGTGTTTCCCATCTACAGATTTCAAGCAATTCGGAAGGTTCCAAAATTGTTGATATCGTTCTACAGTTGCTGTACAATAATCTTTTGTAGGTAATGGCAGTAAGTAAAATCGACAGTGTTAATGCGGTACCGAATAAAACTATAAAATATTCTAAAAAGAGAGGTGCTTTATCTGAAGTTTATATACGCCTGGTTGATTTCTGCAATCGCAGAACCTATAAAACAACTGACTCTAAAGGAATGTTCTTGTTAGGTCTACTTCCCGATGTTCATTTAATGAATAAAGGACAATTGCGACAATTTAAACGCAGAGTTCTACAGGTCCTTGAAGACATTTCAGAAAACACATCAGTTAGACCATCAGTACCTCCATTGTCAATAATACCGACATCATCTCACACTTATTATGCCAGTGAATTAAACGTACTATAACAGCTATGTCTTCGCATTCAGCTCAATCACTACCATCATACAATACTCAAGACTCAACAGAAGCACAAGAATATAACAGATATGTTATATTTTTTAGCTTACAATTTTTTTTTAATAATATTTTTCCTAGATTATCATTATAATGATTTTTATTGAGTTCTTCAAATATAGCTGCCCCCCCTTTATTAAATTTTTTGGGAGAAACTTTATTGATTAATTCTTTACTATTATTTTTATGATTACAAATGAATGTGTAGTATTTAGCTGCACAGAAAAAATCGATAGGAAATAAAACATCCATAAATGGTAAAATAGGTTCAAAAGCAAAAGTATGTTAAAAATAGGCCATTTTTACCCTTCAATCCCCAGATTACGAGTTGCCTCATACTCAATCCACGAGTTGAGGGTTAATCCTAGGGTCGGAGGTAACCTCTGGCTATACAATGCATTTTACTACTACCTCCTGGATTAACCTCCACTTTTGAGTTAATCCCAACCTATACAATTGGGCCTAAAAACTTTAACCGCGTGCATATGCATATCAAGAGCGGGCAACTCCGGACACATGTTCATATAAACTTTTTCTCTTAGAATATCATAAGGAATCACCCCCCGTATCAGTACATTCCTTGTCTAGTAGAAAATCATACAAAACAACTTCCTACTCCATCAAAAGCCTCCCTTGTTTAGTAACTTGTTATTTTGTTTTCGAATATCAATACTTTGTATTTAAAATGTATTTATAATGGGCGACCCCTGAATTTGATTTGTTTGGTTTTTGCTTTCGTGTACTTCTTATGTACCGGGTATCCCACTAAGAATGGCTGTCGGCCGTATCTCAGAAAGTGTTAGTCGTATGGCTTGCGGAAAAAAAACATATTAGGTAAAGTGGGCACGAGAAATTGTTGGAAATTATTTTCAAGTTTCTCAGACTGGCGCTAGAGGGCGCAACAGTAACGGTAAATATGAATCACGAAGTTTCCTCAAAAGTCGCCTAGTTAAGGTATCCCGAAAGTAACATTTTTGTATATTTCGAAGATTTATTAATAAAATTCATCAATAGAACGTGTTCGTCACTTTTCAAATAAAGCTGTGGGGGAAGGTTGAACATTATTTGTAATAAATGCTGATAACTCACGTCTGGCTTAACATAATTAAGTAAACTTAGTTTTGCTGAAAAGGGCTTTTCTCACTCTATATATCATCTCATGAACTACGGCAATATGTGTTTTACACTAGGCGCTACGGGGCACTGTCTTACAACTTCACAAACATTGCGCGTTCTTTTTTTCCATAATTGTAAATATAATAGTATATTCAATTTTACCTGATTACAAGGATGATTAAAAGTCTAAGAAGTCAGCAAAAACCGCAAGTTAATATCTATTTTCAATCCCGAGATATCAACAACAATAATCATAATTACGGAGCATTATGATTTTATTTTCAAGTTGCCATTGTAAAGGTTTTTTTTAAGAGTCAAATAGGCCTTGGAAAAACAAAATATGAAGGTACGTATGTTTCAAGCAAATATATCGTTACGACAATAATTCTCAGTGGCGCCCTAAATGTTCAAATTGTCGCCCATCGTTCTGTATACACGACTCCAATCTCTCCCTGGTTAAAAATACTGCAGTTTGCACCTCTGCCATAGGGATACGGCGACTGCTGTCCATTATCCTTCCTATCATGTTTTCCCTTGTGGTGGGTCTGGTAACGAAAACAAGATCCTTCAATCTCGCCCATAGATAAAAATCTAGGCATGTTAAGTCAGGTGATCTAAAATAGAAATTACCACTTTCATTAACAGTATCACAATATATCCTATAATATTACCTGGCAAGCCACGGAAATATACTCCCTCTTCCTATCCACCTTGCAGGAAATGTGTCGGCAAAATATGCAGGACATCCATCGTGTTGGAAAACCATAGTTCTGCAAATATCCAAGGGCACATCTTTGAGAACAATTGGGAGTTCGTAATTTAAAAAATGTAAATATCTTTGCCCAGTAAGCGACTCATTAAATACAAACGGTCCATCTATTCTGCCACCCAAAATGACGCACCAGATATTGACACTCCATCTTCCTTGATGCTGCACCTCCCGCATCCAATGGGGATTATCCCGCAATTTACTATAATATTGCAGAAATGAAATATCCATTAGATGAGAGATTGCAGATTGTTATCTTGTTCTACAAATGCCAAGAAAATGCAAGAGAAGTAAGGAGAAGTTTATTGCAAATTTTCATATATCCGTCAATACTATTCTAAGGATAAAGAACCTACTTGAGGAAAATAAAACATTACAAGACAGAACAAGAAATCCAACTCTATACTAATTAAAAAAAAAAAACATTAATAATTTAATTGTTCAATGTGACCTCCGTTGTTCTTGAAACATGTGCGATAACCTCTTTGTAGTCTTTCCAAACTTGATGTTATACTGTGATTTTCCTGGTTAAGGCGATTTATTTCATTCACAATTTTTTGCATGATCTCTTCAATATCGTGGTTTCGCTGCTTGTATACCACGTTCTTTAAATGGCCCCAAAGAAATGTGTCTAATATTGACAAATCGGGACTATTGCGTGGCCAAGCATAGGTTCCATTTCTACCAATCCATTCTTCATGGCGTCCGTTAAAACCAATAATGCATATTATGGCGGTTAACTCCTCCATTACTATGGAAAGTAGCTTAATCAGTCCACAAAATTCTGGAGAGGAGATTTCTATCTTCCAATATCACATTGAGCAACCAATTGCAATGATCCAATCTTCTATCATAATCTTGCGGGGTCAAAGCCAAGTGGAGCACAATATGGTAGGGATGTAGCCTAAAGAAAAACAAAATACTTATTATACTGACTTGAAAACTATTAAGAGAAATATTGGCATTATTCTAAACTATTTGAGAGTTATAACATATAGATATAATTACTTACCTTTCTTCTAATGAAATCCTATGCACAGTAGAGCGAGTAACGCCCAAGTCTCTAACAATTAATCTGATACTAATTTGTGGATTAAATTCCACATATTCCAAAACATTTACAATGTTTTCCTCGGTTCGGCCTCGGCGGCGTCTGCGATATACAGGGCGACGAATACTTCCAGTAGTACGAAAACGGCTGGCTAAACGATTAAACATTCTACTGTCGTATCGGCGCCTTTGAGGGTATCGTACTGTGTAAACCCGTTTGGCAATTGTTGCACTTTCCAAACATTCAATATACACCGCAATGATGTCAACCGCTTCTTTAAGTAACAGAGGCATTTTGAAAATCAAATACGACACAACACTGCACGTTTGGCACGACAAAAATTTTGACGTAATAATGAAAGGTGACACGCGTGAACAGTTTCAATTCATATTTTGTTTTTCCAAGGCCTATTTGACTCTTAAAAAAACCTTTACAATGGCAACTTGAAAATAAAATCATAATGTTCCGTAATTATGATTATTGTTGTTGATATCTCCGGTATGAAAATAGATATTAACTTGCGGTTTTTGCTGACTTCTTAGATTTTTAATCATCCTTGTAATCAGCTAAAATTGAATATACTATTATATTTACAATTATGGAAAAAGCGCGCAATGTTTGTGAAGTTGTAAGACAACGCCCCCTAGCGCCTAGGGTAAAACACATATGGCCGTAGTTCATAAGATGATATATAGAGTGAGAAAAGCCCTTTTTAACAAAACTAAGTTTACTAAATTATGGTAAGCCAGACCGGAGTTATCAGCATTTATTACAAATAATGTTCAACCTTCCCCCACCACTTTATTTGGAAAGTGACGAACACGTGTGAATTTTATTAATACATCTTCGAAATATACAAAAATGTTGTTTTCGGGATACCTTAACTAGGCAATTTTTGAGGAAACTTCGTGATTCATATTTACCGTTACTGTTGCGCCCTCTACCGCCAGTCTGAGAAACTTGAAAATAATTTCCAGCAATTTCTCATGACCACTTTACCTAATATATTTTTTTTTCCGCAAGCCATACGACTAACACTTTCCGAGATACGGCCGACAGCCATTCTTAGCAGGACACCCGGTATACATAATGTAATAAAAATAAGTTGTGGAGACAAGATATTTCTGGCCATTTGATTTCAACCAGAGCCATTGACTTAACACCAACACACAGACAAGATATTTGTTTTTTTGTCTTTTCGACTACCCTAGTTAGGCAAGATCAGAGCGTATTTTATTTCCTTCAAAAAAGTTTAATACAATTTACACATTCCTTAACTCAAATTCCAAATATCAGTATTTTCTAGGTTAGTTAGAATTTTAAAACGAAAAATAAGTTTAATAAATAATTAATAACGTTCGATTTTAGAGCTCAACTGAACTCTGCAATTCATTGTACAAATGCAAATGGTACGGTCAAAGTAAGGATGCCAAAATCATTGTGCTTTTGATGATGACTAGATGCCAGCGACCCTTAAAATTGTCGATTGGTCCATTTGCTGATATGGATCTTGCCGCGGCTATCTCGGTACGTTTTGTTAGAGGCTTCACCCTCTACAGTAAATATAACATTATATGACTGTATTCTAAATATGTTAAATCCATTTTTCTACATAAGAAATTTAGATATTTTTTAAATTTTAGATTACCAAGCTGGCCTATTCATTTTTATCCCTAATTATGTAGGCAAACCATCCAAATTAAGGCTTTATCTGCTAGATTATGGAACTAAAACAAATCATTAATTAATGTTAGATAAATATGTTACCCCTGCTTGATATTTATGTCTAATATAGACAATTTAGAGACATTGTGAATATTGATGTGTTGTGCTTTAAGCACACATGGATAATAATTATTGTGGTATATTATGTAGAGTTTAGTAATATATAAAGCATTAAATAAATATTGGTTTTTAATTTTGATTTAATACAATAGGGGAAAGCGGGGTAATACCGCGCGCCTAAACGAAATAATTTTTCTAATTTGCATTTTTTATAGTAAGATGTCGGCAAATTGCTATACGACTGCTACATATCTCTAGCTTATGATTGTATATGTATTATTTAATAAAAATATTGAATCATTGGCAGCTTGTCCAAATTCTACAACAGTTGCTTTTCGCGGTATTGGGGTATGTTGCTCATCCGCAGTTGCTTGTTAAGGCTGTGCAGTAGGTTATCTAATTAAAGAAATTGTTGAAAAAACCTATAATGTAATATATTACGTAAAAAAGAGCAAAATTCAGAATGAGCCCAGGCGTTCTTGGATAAACTAGCATTTGCGGAACGTACGATCCAGCTGCACTGACATCACATAGGATGGTTATTGTTTATCCTTGTTCAGCTGAAATTGCAATTTCGACTTGTTTTTGTCCTTTTTGGGCATATACTTTTCCAGACTTTTTCTTGACAGTAGTAATGCCAGATTCATCTACATGTCTGTCTCCCTTAAATTTGTACTTGCTTAAAACGTCCTCAAAATTCCAACAGCTTCAGCCTTAAATGACGATATACGGTTACTAGTTGACGAAGGCTTAATTGATGATTTCTCTATAAAAAAGACAGTAACCAGTATTTTCCATCCAGCTTCATTTCTTTGATAAAGTTATGCGTTAAGTGACTAATTTCTGCATTATAACCCAACATACGAACTGTCTAGACTCTGCTCCCAATGCTACAACTACCACAAGGACATAGCACATCATTTGTAAAAAACTCGCAGCATTTCGTTGAGATCACAAGTGGAAAGATAATACCACCAAATGATCGATTTTTTAGCTTCGATGTCGAGAGGAACGGTCGTCACTAACCATCAACGCCATAATGGATTTACTGGAATGCTGCCCTTATAGTTCTTACTTCCAAGAAAAGGATATATTCTACAGTCAATTGGACGGACTACCGATGGAATTATCCGTCTATCTAGTAATCGCCAACATTTACATGGAGACTAGTAGATCATCAGGCCATCAAGAAGCGTCAGCATCAGACCAATAGATAGGAGGATGACGTCGAAGTTGGGCCCACCCTAATTGTGCCATATTATGTAAAAGCAAACTAAAAAATATGATATACCCTTAATAATTTTTTCTCAATTGGTTATTTAATTAGCAACATCATTTTTAACATAAATATTTATTTTTGTGGCGAGACACATATTGGCACATACTGTATAGTAACAAGTATTTTTTAAATGTGCACAGTTTTCAACCATATAGTAGGTAATATTATTCTGTATACAGTTTTTTGGAAAATTTCAAAATAGCATAAAATTACTTTACCGGATCGATGGCCCATGCATTCTCTAATAATACCTCTAATAATGAAATTTTCCCGTCTCTACCTCAAAAACGGGTCATAGGATCACGTTGGTACCATTAGAGCTTTTAAGCAGCATCACATACACCACAATTTCCCGTTTTCAGTTTCAACGAAATTTACCGGGAGATAATTTCTATAAGGTTTGTGCGGGGTCCTTCGCATTTTTATAGAAAAAAAAAGAAAAAATATTTATGTATAAAAAATGAATTTAATAAGAAAACACTTACTTGCTTCTATTTCATATAACAATTTTGGAAAATATTAAATGTTAACGGTACAACTTTAACTAAGAGAACTAAACTTTTATTTCTCCTCCTCTTTCATGCCATTCCTTTTAATTTTTCTGATATAATTATCTAAATGACGTGGGGATTTACTGATTACTCTTGATCGTTTTGTTTTTGCTTAACAACAGCTTACTCTGCGGGTATCCTATCCCTTATAATAGCGTTGCGTGCTTGAAGGTTGTTTTTACGTCTTTAAAAACAAGAATGGGCCTTCTGTTTTTAATGGCAAAGATTTATTTCGAAAAACAGGAAGATTGGGTTATACAAAAAGTGATTAAAAATGGTGTGACTTTAATAGACTACAGTGTTTACCATGCATTAAAGATACTTACCTATATAAATAAATAAAAATGTCTTTATTTTCGAATAAACCGTATTTTACATGAAAGAGAAAGCAACAACAAGAGACAGATAAACATATACTCTGGAAAAGGCGAAGTCCAGATGAGGCACCCTAGAGCACCTCCCTAATCAACTCAACGTACCTAATCCTAAATTTAGCCTAAGCTAAACTAGCTGTGTATTGGTGTTAGGCAGCTTTAATATACAAAATAAAAAAGTAATGTAAATAAAACAATGCAGTGTTCCTCCACAGTTTAATAATGGTAAAAACAAATAAATAGTTCCCTACATGTTTCGACCGCTTAAGCGTTCATCCTCAGGGGATTCTAACATCAAGTTGAGCGAAACTGTTAATGTAAGTTGTTTTAAATTAATGAGTACAACTAACAGGATGAGGAATGTAAAATTGAAGACCTAGTGTACTAACTAGTTATATTAACATATTAATTGTATTCCGATTCGAATATAAGTAAAGTTTTAATTATAAAGGTGAAATTTTAATCAGTGAACAAACATTAAGGATAAAAGATAATAAATTAAGTTATAACATTATTGGAGGAGAAAGGTTTGTTTTTATTTATAAAAGTTTTTTAAATATTTATATGAAGATTACAAAATATTAGTAAACTATTACTAAAAAAAAAGAAAAATGTTTCAACAAATTAATATACAGTGATGGGCTAAAATATGGAACAAATTCATTTAAAAATCAGGTATTAATTTTTTGAAAAAACGCTCGGACACGTCGCTTATAATTTTTTCTTCCGAATTTTTGCCTCAAAAAGAAATTATACAGGGTGTGTCAAAAAGTAGATGTAGCAGAAATTTTTTGTACTTTAAATAGAACCCTATTTTTTTCAGTCGAATTTTGAATTCTACGTCAAATTTTGCGCATAATTTATGTAGCATACCCTATCCTTATCTCTAACGGTTTTAGAGAAAAATTACATCATAAAACGAAAATTATTTTATTAAGTTTTGAAAATGCCAACCATTAACTTCTTGACAATATGCCAATCTACTTAAAAACCCTTCTAAAACATTATTTACAGTATTTTCATTAATTTGCCTAATTTCATATCTAATTTTAAATTTTAAGTCTTACAAATTTTGTGGTTTATCCTTTTCTATCCTATCACTTTTGATTTCAAATAACCCCAAAGAAAGAAATCCATTGGTGTAAGATCGTGAGATCTTGCAGGCCATTCTATGGGTCCTCTTCTACCTATCCATCGTTCGGGAAATACAGTATTCAAATACTCTCGCACTTGTCGAGCAAAATGAGGCGGAGCACCATCCTGCTGAAACCAAATAGACGCTTCTGGTAGATTAGGCTGATTCGGATTTGGAAAATCCGCTGCTAGTGTGGGAAGTAATTCATTATTTTGAAGAACTTGTAAATACCGGTCTCCTATAAGATTTACATCAAAGAAAAAAGGTCCAATAATTCTATCATTTAATACCCCTGCCCAAACATTTACTTTTTGTGGGTTTTGCGTGTGCTGTTCTCTCATCCAACGGGGATTATTTGTACTCCAATACCGAAAATTTTGTCTGTTTACCGAACCACTCAAACAAAACGTGGCTTCATCGCTAAAAAGTATGTTGCGATGAAAAAATAGATTTAAGTTGCAAATTTCCATCATAGTTTCACAAAACTGTAGTCGGCGGTCGGGATCATCTTCGTTCAGCTCGTGCAGCAACCTAATTTTGTACGGATGGTACTTATCTTGTTTCAATACCCGCAAAACAGATCGTCGGCTCACATCATTATTAAGGGCTACTTCAGTGGATGCACTATGAGGATTATCTTTAACTTCTAACAAAATGTTCAATTTTGTGTTTTCACTAATTTTTGGACGACCTGGCCGTAGACGATCCTTTACATTCCCTTTCTCCCTGAATTTCTTCTCAATTTTACTCACTGTAGATCTTGTTATCGGTCGTTCTGGATACTTAGCGCTAAACAAGTTACAAACTTCTTCTTGATTTCTTGTTTTGTCTCCACATCCTATTTAAATTAAAATTTCGATTCTTTGATGATCACCGTTTTTCAAAATTATACCTAAAATTATTTTTGATTGTCACATGACTTGCTGTCGTAGTGACAATTTATTTAAATTTACCTGTTTACCTTTAAGTAGGTACATGTAACTTTTTTTAAAGAAAAATTTCGTTTTATGATGTAATTTTTCTCTAAAACCGTTAGAGATAAGGATAGGGTATGCTACATGAATTATGCGCAGAATTTGACGTAGAATTCAAAATTCGACTGAAAAAAATAGGGTTCTATTTAAAATACAAAAAAATTTTGCTACATCTACTTTTTGACACACCCTGTATAATTTCTTTTTGAGGCAAAAAATTCGGAAGAAAAAATTATAATCGACGTGTCCGAGCGTCTTTTCAAAAAATTAACACCTGATTTTTAAATGAATTTGTTCCATATTTAAGCCCATCACTGTATATGATAGCATCAACTCCTTCAGCCCCAGACCTAATGCCTGTTAAAATTTAAAGAAGATCAGCCTTTGACAACTTTCTAAAATTTAAAATAGAATTAACTTTTTTATTAACCTCATTTTTATAGTTATATTAAGAAGATGTGCATAATCAATAACTAAAGGTGGACTAACTGTAAAAAATAAATTAAGCTCATTCGGTACTTTGAAAATCAATTCAAATTTCAACGACTTCGAAAATACCCCGTACGTCAAGTTTCAGACAAGTTGAAAATATAATGGTCAATTTTGAGATTTTGCGTTCCAATAGTCGCCATATCGGATCCGCCATTTTGAATTTTGAAAATTTGACATCAGAATCGTAATCAGCGACCCCAAAAACTTTAGGCCAAGATTTCTTATCTACTTCTCGAGTAAATACAGGTGGCTTGTCAGACATATTGCGACCGAACTCGTTAGTTTTAGGATTGCGACCGACGGAGGGTTAATTATTCCAGCCCACACATTGACTTTTTGAGGATGTCTTGTATATCTAAACTAAATCATGTATGATTTTTAAATCTGTGAAATATCCTACTCACGGTTGACTGCATAATTTAATTCTTAGGACAATTTTCATTAAATAACATACCAACTTCATTCTGAGTCTGTACCTTGTCTTCACAACCCAACGATATTCAAATTTTAATACGCTGCTTTCCTGAGAGCACCACAACTCAAAAACACAGAACGATAGGAAACTAAACTACCCAAATACTAATATTTGCTTATATTACAATAAAAGGTGATAAGGAACAAAACAGTGCAAAAAATAACAGAATAAAACATTTGATGAATAATATCATTACCACTTTTTAAAGAATAATTAAAATCGGTTTCATAGAAACTAACAGCTTTGTCGTGATACCAAAACAGTGAAATGTATTTTTGAACTAATATGTTCTGGTAAACTAAGTTCTGTCGATATCAGTACGCACTAAAGTAATATTTTCTTCGTTATTTAAAAAAAAATAAATTTTAATATAAAATACGATCTGCTTCTAAATATTGTTACAAAGAAAACATTTTTTTATTTACATTTAACTTTTAATAAAACATGTGCGCCAGAATGTTATTCGAGACAACTTACGGAACAATTTCAATTTTCCTCGTGATCGATATTTCGTGACTTTCCCCTAGGTAAAAACCTTAAAGTTTGTTTTTTGGTTTTTTTATTTTAAAATATTTTTTACAATTATTAAAATATAATATGCATTTTAATTCATTCTCGCTCTTGATGCAAATTTTTGAAACTTCGTACTTTTTCCTCTTATTAATATTTAACGATCTGCTTCAGAGTTGTTTTAATAAAAATTAAATATTAATGTTCACATACACAAAATAAAGCTCAAGAAAACAAATTACTGTCTAGATCGCTGCTTCGAAATATATGTCTGCAGTTTATTTAGAGCAGAATACACTCGCAAAATATTGTTTTATTTTAAATTCTTTATAAATTATGTATTTCTTTTGTAATAAATTCGAAAAGAATTCAGGTTTGTCTGTTAACGTAAACCATATGTAGTTTAATTCGAATTTCGTATCTGGGTCATTCCATCTCAAATCGTCTAGGCAATTAGGGTTAGGTATTTTTTTTCGCGCCAAATTTTTTTACAGCATCTCTATCATAATTAATGAGACACGTATTTTTTTATTTAGCTTAAATGTCATATGGTTCGTCGTGGTGAATTTTCGAAAAATTGATTGAAAACACGGTTTTGCTCTATTAGCACATGTAAAGTTTTCTAAAAACGCGCTCCCTTGCAAAAATGTGACCGATTCATATGTTTGTTGGCGTGCTTGTAGCTAAAGGGTTTCTCTAACAAAAAAAAAATTAAACACGAAAAATTTTCAAAAATTTTATTGTAATCGTAATTTTAACAAAAATATCAAAAAATTTTCGGGTGTAATACCACGAGTGCTTTAAAATTATCCGGTTAGTTTTAAAGCACGCATGGTATTTAAAGGAATATTTCACTCATGTATAAATTTTCCCATAAGAAACGTTAAAAATAAAAAAATATCAGCGGATATACAACGTTGCCTAGACAACGTTGTATATCCAACACACAACAATCGAACCTATTTGACGAGACAGTTTTTTTTTTTACCTTTTTACTGCGAACGTGATCGTTATTGTTATGAGTTCCCTTCGGGAAATTCATTGCTTTTGAAAAACAAACCCTCTTATTATTCAATCAATAATTAGTTAATATTTTTCAATTGTTTGTTGCTATTTGTTAAGTTTTTTTATAAAATAAAAAAAAAAATGTTATTGGATTTCAGTTACAGTTTTAATTATGTTATATGAAATTGAAAATTGTATGACAAAAAAAAATTTTTATATATATTTCATTCTAGAAATATTCTCCCTAAATACCGCTCGTGCATAAAAATTAACCAGATAATTTTCATTCAAGCTTGTTATACTAATTCCACTCGTTCTTCGAACTCGTGGAATTATAAATAACAAGCTTTCATGAAAATTATCGGTAATTTTTAAGCACTCGTGGTATTACCCCCGATAATTCCACAGTAGAAGCGATAATCCCCCAGTAGGTAGCTATCAATCATAATCAAGTTTTACAAAATCACATTGTAAATTATTCTAATTGTACTTTTAGCGGAAACACATTTTATTCCTAATTTTAAGTATATTTTTATTAAATTTGTTACTTATTACGTAATTTATTGTACAATAATGTTTTTTTTTTAATATGAAATACAATTTTTCGGGAAATATTCCACCGAATACCACTCGTGCATCAAAAATAACCAGATAATTCTGCTTTCAAGCGTGTTGTAGTATTGTAACTGCATTCGGTTATTTTCATTTTTGATTAAATCTCGAAAAAGCCCTCCTTCTTCGAAGTCGGGCTCTTTCGGATTTAATCAAAAATGAAAATAAACTCATTCAGTTACAATACAACACGCTTTCAATCAGAATTATCGGTAATTTTGATGCACTAGTGGTATTATACCCGAATATTTCCCTCATATATAAAAAATCTCATAAGAAGTGTGGTCTTTCGCAAGAATTACAGCGATAATTCCACAGTAGAAGCGATAACCCCCAGTAGGTAGCTATCAATCATAAGGTAGCTATCAATCATAATCAAGTTTTTACTACTACTGTGTACTAACAATCATACAAATCCATAATTTTTGACTGTTTATAAATATATTATTTATTATGTACTTTTTTTAATTTTAATACTAACTTAATACTTTACATTATATTTATAAATATATTTAAAAAATAATAATAATAATAATATTATATTTTCTTTACCAACATTGGAGGCGTCTTTTGCATATCCTGGTATATGGGTATTTAAGTGTAACCACGGTTACCGCAAAAACTTTTATTATTGAACTTACTTATGTCAATCTGCGACATTTAAAAAGTGAATTGATTACAAATCAAGATTTCTTTAAAGATATGGAACGTTTTGGTAGTCACTCTATAAAAGAAATTTATACAAGCATTACCAACAGCACAATACAATTTTTCGGGAAATATTCCACCGAATACCACTCGTGCATCAAAAATAACCAGATAATTCTGCTTTCAAGCGTGTTGTAGTATTGTAACTGCATTCGGTTATTTTCATTTTTGATTAAATCTCGAAAAAGCCCTCCTTCTTCGAAGTCGGGCTCTTTCGGATTTAATCAAAAATGAAAATAAACTCATTCAGTTACAATACAACACGCTTTCAATCAGAATTATTGGTAATTTTGATGCACTAGTGGTATTATACCCGAAAATACCACTTGTCAGTGTCACTTTGTTGACAAATTTTTATTTATTATTTCAAAGTTGACAAAATGAATGTTTTTGGATTCGTGAAATATTCGCTGTAATTCTTGCGAAAGACCACACTTCTTATGAGATTTTTTATATATGAGGGAAATATTCGCAACAAAGTGACACTGACAAGTGGTATTTTCATTTTGGTGTTTTCGATTTTGTATATCCGCTGTAAGTTTTCGAAAATACCACTTTCCTTATGGGATTTTTTATACGTGAGTGGAATATTCGTATATAATACCACAAGAGAGATTGTTATGAAAGTTTGTTGCTTGGCAATTTCGCGAGTCACATTTTTGTTACAAAACCACGAGCCGTTAGGCGAGTGGTTTTAAAAAATGTCACGAGCGAAATTGCCAAAAAGCAACAAACTTGAATATAAAAGAGGAATCGGTCAAATTTTTGCAAGGTTATCGCGTTTTTAGACAAACTTTACATGTGCTAATAGAGCAAAACCGTGTTTTCAATCAATTTTTCGAAAATTCATCCCGACGAACCATATGACATTTAAGCTAAATAAAAAAATACGTGTCTCATTAATTATGATAGAGACGCTGTAAAACATTTTGGCGCGAAAAAAAAAACCTAACCCTAATTGCCTGGACGATTTGAGATGGAATTACCCATCTACTACAAGAGACTTACAGGAATACCAAACATGTTAAATCCAAGATTATCTAAAGAGATTTAAGAATTAATTTTTACTGGAATCTTATTATATCGAGTTTTAAATGGGATACAGAAAAAGTTTTAATATAAAAAGCTAGAAAATAGAAAGAAAAGAAGACAATAGCTAAAATCCAAACCTTGGAACATATAAGTACAGGGTTTTCCATTATAAATAAGAAAGCTGGTAGTTAAATCGAAGTTGATTGATTCAATCAGTTACTGGATTACTCCACCAAATGAATGTCCATCATGGGCAATCAGCTTTGACTATAGATCTTCCCTAAATTTAAAATGTAGTTTCTTTATTAAAATGTAAAAGTCTGGTTGACACCCGGTATATTACCTTTTAAATATAAGAAATGGCAGCGAACAATCCCTTCTATTCTCGTGTCTGAACTATTTTATTAGTTTCACATTGGTACACGGCAAATGATCATCCCAATCTTTATTTCAATTGACACTGATAAAATGCTTCCTTAAAACTAAATCCTTATAATGTGATTTCAATGTGCGATGAAATGCTTTAATAAACAGTGTTTATTACCGCCTGGGTGCTCGCTATAACCATGCAATCCAATATTATTTACAGTCCTTTGCAAAAAAAAGGGTTTTCAATAAAACGCTATATTGTCTAAACATGACCCCAAAGTTTCCTGGAGATAGTCTGAAAGGAGAGGAGCACGCGCTAATATAATAAAGGGTCCAAGGGTACGCTTTTCCAATAACATCAAAACCCTTAAAGATAATTACATTAGTAAAAATTAAATAGTATATAGCAAAAACCAGCTATTTTTGCATTGTAACCCTTAAGTTACTTTATTGAAGGGTTTTGCTAACGATGATCGAGACTTTTAAAATACCATCAAATACTATGGAATATTTAGACCATAATAAATTTAATTCTTTGCTTTTATAGTTAGACAGTAGACACTAATGGAAAATCCTCTATTAAAGTTGAGTAAGTATTTATGTAGTAAGGGTAAATTGTTCTTAACTACACATATTTTTTTAAAATCAAATATATTCAAAATCGGTTGCTTATTTTATTGGACTTTATTTAAACGTCTTTAAATTAAATTTGTACTCTTAAATCCTATGATGCGAATTTTGTAAAGTATCGGCTACCTCATCAGATTTATTTGAGCAAAAAGTCTTATATAAGATATCTTCTTTAATCTTAAATTATGCGTTTTTATAGAAGAATAAATGATTTATTATCTCAATTAATTTTAACAACGTGAAATAATAATTAATCCGCCAAGTCAATATTAAATCAGATTAATGTATTATTTAAAATACCTCCTTAGCAGCAGTTAAGAAAATTAAACTAGAAATTGAGGCTAAAGTTAGTTCAGTTTTCTGTTGTACCTGTGTCTCCTATAATATATATACAGAGTGACAAAAAAGTCGCGCATAGGTAACTTTTGAATTCACGTATACGAATAAGTGACCTTTATTGAAAGTTGTTCAGTAAACTGATCCCCACATTTCCACCTGCATGAACTTTTTTGTCATTTTTGGTTTGGTTGCCGTAAAGACTAACTTACTTTTTTTAAATGGAACACCCTGCATATGATATGTATTTGGATTCTACTGAAAAAACTCTGAGTTTTTTGTATTTCAAATTTTTATTTATTTAAAATTGCAACAAACTTTATTATAACAAAATAAATAGCCTAGAAAATTGAACAACTTAACATCGGAATAATAAACAAGTGAAACCTTTTCAGTGGATTAGGTGTTTAAAATGACCACCATTTTCTGCTAAGCAAAGCGCCAGTCGATTCCTGAACCCGTCTACAACGTTTAAAAGGAAGTCCTCTGGAATGGCCCGAATTTCAGCACTAATTCTGACTTTTAAAGATTCTAAGCCATTTCGACGGTTAACGTAGACTTTGTTCTTTAAGTGTTCCCACAAAAAGAAGTTTCGGGCCCCTGAGTACGACCTTCCTGGAACCAGTGAGTATTTTCAGCATACCAATTACCATAATTGTGTCTATTGACAATGCCATTTAAATTGAAAGTAGCTCCATCCAAGAAAATAATATTTGTTGCGAAGTTATTTCGTTATTGCATCTTTCCATCATCAGCTCACAATATTCAGTTCTTCTATCAAAATCGTCCTCGTTTAACTCGTGCACCAACTTTATCTTGTAGGGATGCAACTTCTGCTTAAAAAAATTTTTCACTGACTAATGAGACATTAAAATCCATTGCCATTAGCCTGGATGATTGTTTCGGATTTTCATGTATTGAGAGCATGATATCCAAAGCTTTGTCTCCCCTGGTTGCTGTTTTAGTTCGACCTGATCTAGCGGCTTCCCTAACACTGGCTGTTTCTCGAAACTTCTTTACCACTCGACACACCGTTGACTGATTTATTGGAGTCCTATTTGGATATAATTCATTGAAAAGTTGACAAACCTGATCTTGCAATTTCTTCATATTTCCGTAACCGCTTATTATTAAAATTTTAACTCGTTGTTTCTCATTCAGATGAACCATATGGATCATGATTGTCTCTTAAGTTAGTCTGCGACTATTACTTCTATTTCTTAATAGGTTGCTGTTCAGCGGGACATAATTTGAGGGTTGATTTCAGAAGATAGCTTCATAGTTAATTTAAAGGGGGGGCAGCAGGGAAGTAGTTACTTTTAAATAATTTTTGATCCGGAGTTGTATTTATTCATTGTAGTGGAAGGGGGCGATGAGGTGGCACAACAGGAGTGAGCCAGTCTCTCGGCAGTCTGTATGGTTTGTTGGGATTGGAGTGGATGTGTGATCGTGTAATGAGAGGATTCAAGGAAACGTTTGTCCGTTTGTAGTAATCAATAATGGGTTTGTCTATGTGTTCAGTGATTGTCGGCATTTGTAAGTCATTGTGTAGAGTATGCACCATCGTAAAGCGTGGAGCACCCGTCATGATTCTAAGGACCTTGTTCTAAAAAGTTTGAAATTTGCACCAGGAGGCGACACCATAAATCAGAACTGGCCGAATAATTGTCCTGTAAAGTAATGTCTTCGTCCGTAATTATAGTCTACTTCTATTGTTGATGAGAGAATAGATGGCGCTGAGTTGACCATTTGCTTTTTTCAAGCGTTGGCCTGAGTTGTCGGTCCAAGCCAGCCGCTTATCGAAGCTCAGACCCAGATATTTAACTTTCTCACCCCAGCTTAGACTGGTGTTTTTGACTTTCAGTCTGGTTTGTGGAAATTTGCTTCTGGCTCTTGAAAAGTAGATAGCTTGGGTTTTGGCATCATTAAGGCGAATTTTCCATTTATCTAACCACGCCTCGATGAGTTTTATGTGACGTTGCAGCTTGGCTGTTTGACGGTGGCGGTAATCGCGGTATCGTCAGTAAACAGATACAGCTCTGTTTGACCGAATTTAGGAATATCGCTGGTATAGATATTGTACAGAGCCGGCGCAAGGGGGAGCTCTGCGGTACTCCGGCTCTGACGTGTCGCACAGTTGGTATCGCATTCTCTGACGAGATCGCGAAAATCCTGTCCGTCAAAAATGAATGAGTCACCTTTATTAGGTAGTTCGGCATACCTAACCTTATTAACTTTAACATGAGTCCGTCGTGCCAGACTTTATTAAAGGCCTTGCTGACGTCGAAAAAGACCGCTCCCGTACTGAATCGTCTGTTAAAGCCATTTCGGATATTTGAAGCCAGTCTAGTCGTTTGGCGAACCGTGCAATGAGCAGTCCGAAAACCGAACTGCTCTGGTGGTAAAATGCTGTTGTCAAATACAAAATCGTTAATACGATATGAAGTATGAGTTTTTCAACAACCTTGCCAAGACACGTCAGAAGGCTGATAGGCCTATAGCTGACTACCAATGTTTGATCTTGTCCTGGTTTAGGGATAACAACCACTTTGGCCTTTTTCCAAACCTTGGGGAAATGGCCTTTTTCGATAATAGCCTGTGCGTACTGTGCGATGTTTACTACGTCTGTTAACATATTGTCGGGCAAGTTCTTTAACGCCTTCGTCTTTATGCCGTCGAAGCCCGGAGCCTTTTTGACTTTGATAAATTTAATAAGGTCTTTAACTTAGATGAACCATAGTGTAAACAAATTAGAAATCAGACAACAGAAAATTAAACAGGAACTCAAAATTGACACCTCTTAGGTCGCTGTTATGAAAACACCTCGACTCAACTGGTATTAGGTAGGAATAATTATAATTAGAAAGTTTTTCATTTTTGAGCTGTAATTATCTCGGAAACGCGAGTTATCCCAGTAGAATCCAAATATGCAATCATATGCAGGGTGATCCATTTAAAAAAGTAAGTTAGTCTCTATGGCAACCAAACCAAAGACGACATAAAACATTTATGCAGGCAGAAAAATTGCGAATAATTTACCGAACAACTTGCATAAAGATCACTTTTTCGTATACGAGGTAATTTAAAAGTTACAGGCATTACGCGCAACTTTTTTGCCACTCTGTATAATGTGCGTGTGGCGACTGCGTTGCATGGTAGCTTTTTAATCTTATATAGTTACGAAAGGTAAGAAAAAATATTTTTTAAAGAAAAAGTATACTTTTGAGTCATAGAATTGTACTTAATTGAATATTATATATCTTGCGATTCAGATTTTTGGTTCTGTAACCACGGGCGTAAAACCAAGGCCGAAAAATCTGCTGAGGTCGTTTCGTAATAGTATACTCAGTAGTATAATAGTAATAGAAACCCAAAAACATTTTTCCTAATACTGATACACACCAAGTTAAAGTTTTTTTTTTGTGACAGGATCTTACTGATTTAATAATATATCTATCCATATAATGGCTGACATCAGACAAGTATAGCAGGACTGAAAGAATTTGCAGATAGTTTTGCAGGTAACCTATACAGGGTGTCCGGTAAGTACATCCTAATTTCTCGGAAGCAGGATTTACACAGGATCGTGTAGGATTTTTAACCACCTGACACATTGAATAGAAAGCAAGAAAAGCGTCAAACACCCTTACTGAACTAGTAGCACATACAATATTAATATTTAGGTCACCCATAATTATTATTTCATCAGAGAGCGGAATTATTGTGGAAACAGCATTCTCCAACAAATCAAGCCCATTTACCAAACTATCTTTAGGTGGGCTGTAAAGAACACCTAATCCAAAATTCTTGCCACATACCCTACCCTTATTGTCAGCCAAAGGTGCTTAATAGATTCGCTTTTATCCCCAACATCAACCACACTTACGGGTAGATCATCATCTCGATCAGCTCTTGATAATCATATATATCGTCAGAAAGTCACGTTTGTGACATTCCCAAAATATTAAATTGATATTTAAAAATAGTATCCCTTAAACTATTTATACGGGGAAAAAGTGAACGTATATTTACATGACCTATAATTAAATTACTTGCATTAGCCATTATATTTATGCGAAGAAAGCAAAAAAGCAAATAATAAAACCTACATATTACCGTAAATAAAAACTTGAAGTTAATAGTTCATTCAAATCGGCCTCATTTTTCATAAGAACAGCGTTTAAAACATGACAATCTCCTGTTCCTTCCGTTTGAAAATGTGTATGGATATTTCCTTTTGTTCAAGTTAATAATTTTTCATAACTCGTTAGAAATGGATAATAATACATTTTTCCGGACCCAGTATATTGTCATTGTAAGTCAGGACAGAAGCGGGTGCGGGTCGACAGTAATCCGTCATTATGCAGACAACTAGATAAACTCTTCAGTTTTTTTATTATTCAGTTTTTTATTATATCCGCGTGACTAAATACACAAAGAAAACATTTTTAGAAATTAGCTTTTAGAAGGGAAACGTGATAATACTCCCTCTGTGGGAAATAAAATGCATGTACCACAAACGGTTTAATATCGATCATAGTAAAATATTTTACTACCTACTTGCATAGGTTTAGAGTGCTATAAATGCAAGTCGAACAGCAAATAACATTTGAAAGAATTCGGCAAGACCAGCATTATTTTAAAATCGGCGACGGTTGTAAAATACAAACTTGCATAAAATATTTTCTAGTCTTAGATAAGTATATATTGTTTACACTGTATTTTTTGTATTTCGGGACATGGAATTTTGCCCTCTTTTACTGTGTTGATACAGTTGCAACAGAAAAAGTAGTGGTTAATTCAAAACTCAACAAACTACACTATACAGAGTATTTCACTTTTTTTTTATATGTTCAGTGAAATATTCTCTTTTTAAAAACCAGCAGTAGTCCCCATTATAGAATGGGTCCCAATGCCTCTGGGATCGTGTTTCTATTGTCCTGATGTCCTGAAATCTGTCTCCTTATCACTCACTGCTCCCAAATCTTCCACGAAAAAAAATCGAAATTAATTTTTAAGTACAGGGTTATCCAACCAAGACTAGACAAGGCGATTTTTTGACTTTTCCTGTACTTTTATAAAAAAAACTGAAATAGCCATCTTAAGTCATTTTCTCCCGCGAATTCGAATATCTTCAGCAAAAAACCATTGAACATCAAACAAAAGTACTAGGTTTATAGGCTCTTAAGAGTTTATCTATGAAAGTTTTATAGTTCTCATCTTTCTTGTTACCCAAAAATCCTTTCACTACACTCATCATAAGTTCATATGCATTTTTTAGTTTTGCAGCACTTGACTGGGGATATATTTTTTTTAAGTACCTACTTGAAACTATCACCTTCTTTGACCATAGATTTAACACAGTTTCCATTAGTCCAAGTGGAGAGGCGGGGGAAGCAGATTTTTTGGATTTACGAGGGAAGCATACCTCATTTTTCAAGTACCTGGTTTAAAAGAACTTCTATGAGGCCAATCTTTTTTAAATAATTATGTTTTCCGACTACCCCATAAGCATAAAAAACCAACAAGACTTTGAGGCCCTAGCAATATCAATTATAAATCTCCAGAAATAACCCACTAATACGTTCATATTCAGCTTTATTTGGTGAGTTAGTTGACATTTCTTATATTTTCACTGAACGAACTAAAGGAATAGATGGCTTTGTGTATCCATTATAAAGCAAGACTACTTTTATTCTGTATTAATATAAGCCTATATTAATATGCCACTCGGAAGGTAGATTAAGATCAAGATATAAATATCAAACTTTTTAGGTTTTCATAGGATAAGTTGGATTGAGACAAGGAAAATACTAAATTTATTATGTTTTCGAAGCAAGAGATTAGTGTGAACCGCCCCCTCATGGCAAAACTCCTTCTGCGTATTTTCTTGGGTTAATGCGAATTAAGACGGGGAAAATGAGTGACGAACGAACGCCCCCCAATGAATGTGATGAAAGTACTAAATATGACAAACACTTAGAATAAAAATTCTCCTTTGCTAATTATATCAATACCCACATCTTGACTTGAAGCATTTTCCAATTCTCCACTTTTCCCATCCATATTCGAGAAACCCCAAGAGAAGGAGGCTGTTGATTACAGTCCTCGTCAATCTTAATCTTTTGTCCTGAACAGTTTACTATTTGTCCTCATCTTAATCCAAATTATTATTTCCAGTAAACTTGAAAAAGGGGAGATTTTTGGTCATTCTATAGTTCGATAGAGTAGATAAGTAGTATCAGAACGTAGCCCTACGGCAGCGATTACTAATATTTTGCTGAACCGTCATATAATAATATGACAAGCGATCATTACTTATTTCGCTACCTGAGGAGCGGTTATAAAATTTAGTGCTTTGCTCCGATATCGATCGATTGTTGACTTTTGACGTTTTGTTATTTGAAATTAAAATAGTAATAAATAAGGTAGAAAAGCCAGCGAGTAGCTGGCAAACTATCTTCTTGTAATTGACTATTAGAATATTGATTCAACTCGACTATTCGACTTTTGTTCTATAGTGCAGGTGCGTTCTTATAAAATTATATTAACTGCTAACGCTCCACGCAATATAATATGCCTCAAACAAATATACAGCGAAAAATAAAGTTCAGATAATTTGAAATTTAAAAATTCAACGAACTAAAATAATTGCAATTAAACCGAACTAGGTTTATTAACCTGTTGTAATTAACTTGTATAAAAAAGCAATCAGTTTTTGTTTTCCTCATTAAAAAGCTTGTTTATGACATATTTAGGTAACGCAGAGGGTAGAAATGCTTTAATGACGAGCAAATTCACATCTATTTAATCAAGTACTGATCTCATTATACAGGGTGTTATAAAAATGGTGTCATATCTTTTAATAGGCGACTTCCCTGGGTGGTCTCGAGACATATTCAATTAAGGCGCCGCACCTACATTGCCGCGTGCTGTGCTTCATAATAAGTCGGGTGGCAAACATTAGCATTGTAATTGCCCTGTTGCCTTCCACTTCCACATGTGCGGTTTGTTCAGACCTAAGGCTAATCAAAGGAGCGGTCATAAACCATAAATATAAATATTCCACATAGCACACAACAAATAAACTGAAATAATTTACGTGGACAAGGTTACGACAATGGAGCAGGTATGAGGGACATAACACATACAGGATTACACCGCCCGTGCATTTTTCATTTCAAACCGCCCACAGTTTACATCTTGTATTCAACGATGCATCCAAAGTGAACTTCGAATCAGTAGATTTTTTAAATCCAATTCAGGAATTCAGTTATTAGCGCATATTATGAAACCATCACTAAAGCCGAGGACACATTGTTCTATGACGGGTTCTGTTGTGATGTGTTATAATTAGAGTTGGCCCATTTCTATTGCGTCCATTGGCGTTACCGTTGTTTGCCGCATTGCAGAGATACAATTCACTACAAAACTACTTACCTATTCGTATCCATTAATTAAACAAGAAATTAGTTTTTCAGTTTGTGGTAATAAGGTAGACTTTTTCGACACGCCATTTTTTCTAAAATCAACATGACAGCTATATACGTTTGTTGTAGGGGAACAGAAACATTTCTTTATCGTAATAAACGTTCAGAAGATGCCAATTTTAAGACCGCAGTATTGTTTGTGACTTATTTACTATAACATTAGCTTTGCTGATTGTTGAATCAATATTTGTATTGAATATCGACGAGAATTTCACATTTCAAAAACTCGAAATATCAATATGCATCTTGCTCCAAATATTTATCTCCATTTTCTACAAGATGTTTTGCCTCCATTATTAGAAAATGTCCCTTTAGACATTAGAAATAATATGTGGTTTCAACATGACGTGGTATCTCCACATTTTAGTTTGAACGTGCGCCGATGGATTGGAGGAGAAGTTCCCGTAGCCTGGCCCGCGCGTTCTCCCGGTCTGAACCCCCTGGATTTTTTCCTTTGAGGTAATCTGAAATCTTTAGTCTACGAAACTCCTATTCGTGATGAGGAAGACCTCTTAGCAAGAACAATGGCCAGTTGTACACATGCAAAGCTATTCCGGAAATATTCCATAGAGTCCGCGAGTCAACGAACCGACGCCGACGGTGCGATCTTTGTATTGAAGCAAATGGTCAACATTTGTAAACCATTATTTATTGAGAAAAAAAACAATACGACCAAAAGTGATTTATTAATGTCCTCCTAAACATCTTTTGTAAATTAATATTAAGTAATTATTTATTATTCAAATAAACAAAACTGACCAAAATCATTTTTCCGTCTTTCCACCAAAACGGCTCGTTTGCGAACATATGCTTATTTAATAATGCGCGCTTATTTTGTCCTCTACAACCCCTTAAAGTTTGTCAGTATATTTTTGGGACACACTGTATAAAAGTCATGATACAATGGCTTAAGGCTGGATGAAACAACATGGTACATTATATATCTAGGTTGAGAAGTGAGCTATAATATAGTGAGTGCTAGTGCGAGGTGTATAATAACTTTGTCAACTGAGGTATATTTAGATTTTTTCTACTTCTTACACTTTGTGAGAAATTATAGAAATAATTTGCCGGTTAACGAGAACTAATGCAACCCGGCATTAAACCGCTAAAGAAGGCAAATTTGGCAACCTTGTAAGATAACCAAATGAGAGTTGCAGCACGTGGCTACATCTCGTGGCAACCACACGTATCAACCCAACCAGGACAGCGAGAATCCATATAGGTTCAACCGCTGGCAAGGCGATCGTGTTCTCCAACGACTATAATCTTCAAAGATTCAAGACCAACGTGAATTGTTTCCTGCGCACACGCACCGCTCCCAGAGCTTCATAAAGGATTTATCCTGCAGTGCTGTGCCTTATCATAAAAAAAAAGATGGATTTAAACCAATCTTCAAACACTCCCTAGTTCATATCCTGAGTTAATCACCGGTTTTATTAGATTCAAACACGTTGAACCCACCTTCAAGAAAACCAGAATCACTCCCGATGTGGGTTATAATTAACCGACGACCTTTTCCTGAAGGAGCTTTCAATCCAGTGGACAGTCCATTGATAAAGGCGTTACGTACATTTTTAATGTTGAGATCTTGCCAAATGTAATTCACAGTATGTCCTTCATTTAATTTTAACCATGTCTCGTCCGTAAAGTAAATTCTTTTCCCTGCACAGCGATGTTGTTGTATTTCTTCTTGATACTTTCTACGCCACAATACGATTTCTTCCTTTTTCACCAAAACACTTTTGCGATTTCGTCTTAAAAATCAAAAATTCAATTCTCCTAGTGTACGCATTAGAACTCTTCGTGAAATTTTTTGCATATTTTCATCCCTTTCAATTTCGACAGAAATTTTTTTTTTAATTCAGAAGTTCATTTCGAAAAAAAAATGCATGCACTTTCCGACGAATGGCTCACTTTGTTTGCTGATCAATAACAATATTTTTCCGTCCTCTTGTTTCATTCTGATCGGACACTTTAGTATTCCTATTGTCCTTGATAGTTCTATAAACAGTACGGCAAGATGTCTTAGTCAATGTGGCACAAAGTTCTGCTGCACCAGTGAATGATATTCCACTGTGTGTATTTAGAATTCCCTCATACACATTTGTTACCATTGTACGCTCCCCAGGTTTTAAATAACGTCGTTTTGTAACTTGTTGGTTACTATTACTCACCTGCATTATAATATTTGCTGTTTTGAATAACCACCAAAATAATAAAACTGAATTGCTAATGTCCTCTTGATTAAAACTTGTCTACGACACTAAACGTTGTTTACAGGCGCTAAAAAAGCGTGCGGACGCCTTTAGACATGGGGTTTGCCTACCTACGTTGCCAAATTAAACAGGTACCGTAGGGTGAGAAGGCCCTTAATGACATGCCGATTTTGGTACATTTTATGAAAAATTTAAATGAAATATTTTAAAACCTGGCAACATGTAACGACTTATTAATGCACAATCTCCCAAGCGGTTTTGAATGCTTCTGTTAAAGTGTGTGAATCGATGTTAATTATTTTCTTCGCACACCGTCAATGGTGATAAAAACAGTTTTGCCAATTATTTTGGAATCGTAGTATAGGTGATTAATCATTATCGTTATTTACCTAGGTAAAAAAACCTTACTTCTTATAAGAGTAAATTCCTTACTTAGTTAGTAGTACAAAAAAAAATATTATGTAAAACACTAGTACTTCCAACTTTTAATTAAATACTGCTCCCCAGTACATGGGCCATGTCTTGTTGTGGACACCTCTGCCAGGATTCAGAGAGTTAAAAAAAACCGATATGTATTGGTTAGCATACACCCCCTTACTACTAAAAATGCAGGACCTCCCACTATACAAGCAAAAGCAAACGAACTTTAACTACATTTTGTCATCAACTTTGAAAGTTTCATTTCGCTTACAAAAGTAATTGGGCTAATTCTAAAAGTTTAATAAAATCTAAAGTTTAAATTGTTCTCTCGGCTTGTCCAAGTAATATAACTTTTCTAACAACCTAATTCTTTCAAATTACTATTAGGGAAGAACAATTTTTTTTAAAATATCTTTGGGTTTCCCTTAAGGCCACGAATAAAACGGTAAAGTATAATAATAATAGCTGTAAGATTTTATAAAATTTTCAGGGTTCAAATTATCTTTTGGCTAAATCAGGTGTATTCGAGTTTGGCTTTTTAGTTAAACTACTCTAAAAAAAATGGTGACTTTCTGCACCAATAATAATTTAAAAAATGTAATAACTTGTTTATAAATACTCAGTGTGTCCGCTTAAGCTCTGTACATATGGGAAACTCTTTAATATTAATTATACGAAAAAAAGTTACTCTTTATAAAAAGTTCTGCTTACTGAAAAAATAATATTAGACTATTCAAACTTGAGAGAGTAATGTACAGGATGATCAAAAGGTAAAAAAATCAAAATTGACCTACGAGAAGAGAATTTTAATTTTAGAGCAAAATGGAATAAGAAAATGTTGATTGGGAATAAAAATTAAATCTGTTTCTACTCTTAGTAGACTATTATTGAAAATAAATTTGACATTTGAAAAAATATCATTTTTTCAAATGATTTATAATTAATAATTTTATTTAATATGCAATTTAAGCTAATAAACATTTATCAATTATTTTTATTTAAAACGTAACCTTTGATTCTTTTTCCTTGTTTTGTAGTAATTTTATGACGCAATTAAATAATTGATAGAAACATGATAATTTATTTTGGAAAAATACAATTATAATAATAAACATTAAAATATGAATTTAAATAAAAATATTCATTGACTTTTCCTCACTGTACATTTGCCTCGACATATCCTCCCTCCATTTCAATACATTTAGCCGTTCTTGCAGAAAATTCTCTTGAAACATTTCTAATCATGGCAGGAGTTATATTTGTAATTGTCTCTCTAATTACCCTCTCTAAATGGTCAACATTTTGAAATGGCCTATGTAGGTATACATTCTGTTTTAAGTAGCCCCGCAAGAAATGATCGGGGGGCTCAAGTCCGGAGACTTAGCGGGCCAAAAAGGTCAGAATATCTATCGATAACTTTTCCATTAAAACGGGTATTTAAGTATTGTCTTACATTCCTCGTACTGTGGCATTAATGGTGCACCATCTTGTTGGTACCATACCCGTAGTCTATCGGGTATGTGAAGTCCCTGAATAAAATTAAACAAATAATTATTTAAAAAATGCAATTAACGTTCACCATTTCAATTTTGTTGAAAAAAAAAGGGTCCTATTATTCTATTTTTGTAAATTCCGCACCACACATTTGTTTTAAATGAGTACTGATCACGTGTCTGTATAGTGACATTTGGATTAACGTCACTCCACCAACGACAATTTTGTGAACTTACAGTCCCGTTCGAGGTAAAGGTTGCTTCGTCGGAAAAATTATATTTCTTGTCATGAAAGGGTTATCTTCTAACTCTCCTTGTATTAAAAAACAAAATTCTAAGCGTCGCTTAAAATCACCTGGCTTCAAGGTATGTATAAATTTTGGTTTATATGGCCGAAATTTGTTTTCATTTAATATTCTTGAAATCGTAGTTTTCCCTACATCATTTGGTAATTTTGTTGACCTTTTTCGCAATGATTTTTTAGGATCTTCTACTACAGACAACATTACTTGCAGGGTCACAGTTCCATTATTTGCAACCCTCGGTCTACGTTCCTTATTGTAGTTATTTTTCACATAATATCCAAAGTAGTGCTCGGAATTTTCGAAATTTAGGTATTCGAATATTCACTTTATTTATTATTCAAATATTCAAATTATTCGATATTCGAATATAATTTACGAGTATTCAAATATTGAAATATTTGAATATTCGATTTTGAATATCCAAATATTGATTATGTTTTTGTTGCAAATATCGTAACGACAAAACTTATACTGCACACGATTTTCAAATTTATCATAGTATTGTTAGATTGTACTTCTTGAGCTCATTTTGCTCTCATTGAAGCTGGAGACTCGAAGTAAATATAATATGTAAAAATGTAATGTCTTTAATGAAAATAAAATAAAATAGGTTATCTGAGAAACTCGGTATTTCCCCTACTGTAAAAAAACAATCAGCCCCGACTATGATCGCGTTTGATGCTCGATGCGCACAACTAAAATCTGCCGAGGCACCGCGCCGCGCCGAATCTGAAAGGCTCGTGCACGTATTCACGTAACATTGATTAATTTTAAAGTCAAAATATTTGATAATTGAATACTCGAATATTGAAACATTTAAATATGCAATTACTCGAATATTCGAACATTTGAATAATTTTAAAGAAAAATATTCGGTATTTAAATATTCGAATATTTGAATACTCGAATATTCGAACATTTGAATAATTTTAAAGAAAAATATTCGGTATTTGAGAATTCGAATATTTGAATAGTCGAATTATTCGAGTTTGATTCGGAGCACTAATCCAAAGGTCTTGAATTTAGTCACTATGTTCCCTACTGTTGTAAAGAAATCATTTTATCAAGATATCTGTAGTTAACAATTTCGGCAGTTTCCCGATACGTTTTGTAAGAGAATCAAACTCCTGTAAAAAACCGGCGAGCAGGTATTCTCACAGGAGTCGCCGCCTAAAAAGCCAATTCCATATACGGACCGAGTACCGACAATTAGAAATCTAAAGGTTAGTTGCTTTTCTCCGCCGAATTCATCTCCATACGCGTTTCGCTCATCAGTGGAGCTATAAAATCCGACGAAAGAAAGCAACACTGAAGAGTCTACTTGACCTTGAAAGATGGATGAATAATGGCAGATGTAGCCTCTAAGCGACATCTCGTGGCAATCAAATGCATCACCTGGCCCGTCTAACAAGAATCAGTCAGAAACGGAGAAGCAAACGCGTCTGGAGTTGAATCCGGCGAAGGAAAGATATCTAATTGTTGGTACTCGGTCCGTATACCGAATTGGCCTTTAATGCTGCACTCCTGGCGGCGACTCCTGTGAGAATACCGGCTCGCCGGGTTTTTGCAGGAGTTTGAATAGTCCAATATTATTTTTTCAGTAAGCAGAACTTTTATAAAGAGTAACTTTTTTTCGTAAAATTAATATTAAAAAAGTTTCCCATATGTACAGAACTTAAGCTGTATTTCTGCAAACAGTACTACTTAACTAAAATTAGTGGAGTAACTACCGGTGTTCCATGTGTTCCAGGAACACAGGCCCCCCGGAGACCTGGGAAATTTCAGAGAGCTGAACAAATTTTTGTGATCAGCGCCTTTTTTTGAAAACAATAAATTCTGCTGCGCAAATTCTTGATTTCATTCTCCTAAAAAAATTATTCCTTGAGCAGTAGTTTTTCTGAAATCGTTACAGCCTGCTGTCTGTATTTGACCATCACAGTTACCGTCGCAAAAGCAGGAAGATCATTTTTGAAATTAAAGATAATAAAAAATTATCTTCGCAATACGATGGGACAAGAAAGATTGAGCTCGCTTTCTCTAATTTCAATCGACAATAATATAGCGAAAAATTTGGATGTAGAAAACTTGGTGACAGCATTTGCGAAGGCAAAAACTCGAAAAAAATCTTTTTAAATGTAATCAAGTATGTAATGTGACTGTCGGCTGTGAATAAACTCATGTTCTACGCTCAAAAAATGTCTTTTTTTTATAAATAAGGGGGGGGGCCCTTTTCTCGCCGAACACAAGTTTTCTCACCGTAATTACGCCACCGACTAAAATTTTATTATTATGAAGCCCAATTAAGCAAAAATTTATTAATATTCTTTTACTTGTCCCTTACGATAGAATTCGCGTTCTGCCAGGCAAATAATTTCTCTAATTAATTCATGTAAGGTTTTGTTAAAGTAGGCAATAAGATTAGAGAAAGAATAATTTAAATTCTTTTGTTCTTGGACTCGCGGGAGCTGTTCTCAAGTTAAATAGCAGTTAGAAATGCTTAAGACAAAACGTTTTAATCTTTCGTAAAGCAAATATATCACGTTTTTGTTTGAATAACAAAAATGTGTAAATGTAAAGGGTTTGTTAAGGTTTTCTCCGTGATTTTATTTAAAAAATTTTAATTAGATTATAATATTAAATTTGATGTAGGAATTTTATCCTAGGTAAGGTTTAATTAATTTATAGTATCCAAATGTTTAAAAAATTAATTCTTCTAAATTATTTATTTTATTACGTTAACATAAAATTTAGTTAATAGGAACATTACTAACTTAAAAGCAGCGTAATAGTCCAAGAGCACGGTTGATTTTTATGCCTTGAACCACCGGACGATTCTAAAGTTTTCTGCACTGTTCATCATGAAAACATATCCATAAAACGACAACCCTTCCCCAGGGACGCGCCAAGTATTTTCGGCGCCGTCGTGCGAAATAATAATAGGCGCCTTTAACCAATATTATAATATTCAGCTAAAATTACCACCCTTCTCTCATAGTTGATTGTTGAAATTTTTTTAGTACTAATGTCTATATTTATTTGTGACAAACAGAAAGTACACAAAAAATATTAATACAATACGAAACAACAGTAACAAAACAAAAACAGTATCAAAGTTACAAAACATTAATTCAAAATATTAAAAAAAAAATAAAGAATAAATAAAATAGCGATTGTTTTGAAACAGATAATACATGATCATGATACATGATGGAGAGGTCTTGCAAAAATTGGACTTTTCTAGCTTTACTTTTTGCAAATTCATCAACAAGATTTCCTATTTCAAGTTGCTTTAAAAAGTCAGACCCTATAGAAATGATAGCAAGATTTTCTAACCGCTCTTGGCCCATTCTAGATCGTAAATAATTTTTAATCAACTTTAATCTAGAGAATGACCTCTCGGCTGTAGTTACAGAAACTGGAATGGTTAATAATATGCGCAATGGAATCGTAATGTTTGGAAATGAGTGGGTTAGGATATTTATTGCAATATAATTAAGTGTTTCTACTACAGACGTCGCGTTTTTGTCGCCATTTTGCAGAAATTGTAATTCGTGTAAAAGTTCTGTTCCGTCTATATCTTTCTCGTTTCGATCTTTGTCAGTTAATGTTTCTTCCAGTTTTTTACAAAAATTAAATTGATCTTGGTCAGAATATTTGCCGAAATCTTCAACATTCCACAAAAAATTAAAAACATCAGAATGACACGATAATAGTTTAAATCTTTCATGTCTAGCATTCCGAAAAAGCAATTTACTTTAAATTTCATTTGTTGATTTTCAATCGGCTGGTCGTCACCTTCGTAAGAAAATTGTTTTTTAATCTTTCGTGGCCTTAAAATTTCTGCGGATATAAATTTTGCATCAACTTCTAAGCAAGAAGCTAGTTCTATGGCATCTACTAATAAGTCACTGAAGCCTTTGTCAGATCGATATTGTTTTACAAATTGATTGAGGTTATTTAAACTATTGCAAGCCTGGGAAATACTAAATGTGTTTGATTGCAGAATTTTATTAACAACATCCACTTTGCTTAGAATCTTGTACCACAAGACTATCATACACACAAACTCATAATTTGTAATTGTTTTACCTAGGGAGTTTTGTAGTATTGTCAAAATTATTTCCGGATAAAATTTCATAAAGAACATCGTAAATTTCGCCCAACTGAAATCTTAGAGGGGTCATTGCATCAATTCTGCTAGACCATTTAGTATCTGACAAAGGCTTTAATGTCAGACTTGAAATGTTACTTTTCAAAACAGACCACCGATTGGTTGAGGCAGAAAAAAAAATGATATAATTCTTGAACAGTTGAAAAAAAATTTGTACTAGAAATATTGGATTTTACAGCATCGTTTATGACAAGGTTCAAACTGTGGTTACAACAAGGTACAAACATTGCTCGTGGATTAATGTCTAAAATTCTTTTTTGTACACCTTGATGTTTACCCTTTATATTTGAACCATTATCATAACCTTGGCCGCGCATATTATAAATGTCTAAACCATAATTCTCCAAAGTTTTTTTGTAAAAAGTTGGTTAAACCTTCACCTGTTGTATCACTTATATATGTCAAAAAACGTTCTTCGACACTAAATTTATTGTTTTTTAAATTAACGTATCTTGAACAAACAGAAATCTGCTCCTGGCGGCTCACATCAGGAGTACAATCAAGTTATATAGAAAAATATTTTGTTTTATAACTTCGTGTAAAATGTTATTTCTTATATTGTCATCTATTAATTTAATGGTTTCGTTTTGAATTTTATCTCCAAGGTAAAGTGGAATATTTTTTTTGAGATCTATTAATATGTGCAGACATGACTGGATCAAATTTTGCAATAATTTCTATACATTTTAAAAAATTTTCATTATTTCTTTCAAATAATTTGTTACTAGGACCACGAAAAGCCAAGTTTTGTTCAGCCAAAAATTGAATAGTATAAATTATTATTTCAATGACGCTGCGCCAATGTTTAGTTTCATTTTTTAATAAATTTTTGCATTTCCAAATCAACGGTTCGATTAGTTTTTAATCTTTCTAGTAAATCTGACCAGACACGTAAATTTTGAAAATGAGATTTACTTTTTTCGTGGATTTTCAAATGTTCGCTTAAATGATGCCAATCATTGAAACCGTCTCGGTTAGTTTTTTTTTAAACTGAATGGATTGATGATGGTACCGACACTGACTGAAACGTATCAGGATCTAATTCTTTTGGATCTTCAGCCTCATTAGCTTGCTTTTTTAATTCTGATGGCAAGTTTGATTTTGTTGAATGTAGAAAATCACTGTTGTCAGAAGTAGTGTCTTGTGTGGTCTTTCGAAGAAAGTTACTAATTTTAAAATTGATTTTCTCCAAGTCTTCCTCTCGTTTTCGCTTGTAAAGCAAGTATTGGTAACCAGACAATTTCTTTTTTTCTTCTCTGGATATCTAAATAAAATAAATAAAAAGTATTAAACACTAAGCCTTATTTGTTTCATAAACGAACGTTATTAAAAAGAAAAAAAATTATTTGCATTCCTGTTAATTAATTTACTTAATCACTTACTTACCTTATTGGTAATTATTTTTCACAATTGCGGTAGATACGTAATAGCAAATAAGGCACTCTATACGTCTTATGCACTTATCAAGACAATGATGAAAAATTAACCTATTACATCGATTACGAACACGCAAAATTTTGCAAGTTTAAACCAGCGCGCCGAACGCACGCGGATTTTCGCGCCCCCACTGGAAGAGGAGTGTAAAATTTCACCACTGGTACTGGTCGCCGACCGGCGGTCGGTGTTGGTGAATAGTGCATTTTCACCACCGGTATTCATAGATAATTTTTTTTAGTTTTATGTTAATTTGTGTTGAAGGCCTGGCGCCGTCGTGCGCCGCACGACTTTGCCCATATGGACGGCGCGTCCCTGCCCTTCCCCGCAAAGGCAAAATAATCTATTTGCAGAAATGTGTATCTGAGAAGATCGATGTCTTGTAGTTTATGTCTGGTATTTGGAACATAACTATTTTTTGGATTCCAAATGTATTGAATTTCATGCACCTTGTATTTTATGATGCATGAATTGTTTTGTCTTAGTTTCTTAATATTCATAATAACATATCATACAAAGACAAAATAATCTAATGTACCGGGTGAATTCGTATAAACTAGCACCCCCCTAACTTTTTTATTTTTTATCGTACGGGAAAAATAAACAAACTGGCATACAGGGGAAATTTTTTCCTTTCCAAATTTGCATTGTAGTTTTCAGTAACTTTGCAAATATACGGGGGACGACAAAAAGTATTTTTTTTTAATGGAATGCCCTGTATATTTTCGGCCAAAATGAAAGATCTATTTTTTTCTGATTTCAAATATACCATACAAGTTGACATTTGGTTCAGCCATTTTTGCGTTATTTAAGTTTACATTTGCATTGAATTTACATTACCTATCTTGATATACGCTACCATGATTACTGAGTACAACAACTTTTTGAACAGTGGGCCATGAAAACAATAGTAACAAATGTTTCTGAATTGACATTGTCATTGAAATAATAACTGTCAGTGCAACTTACTCGGTTCGTATATCAAGATAATGTAAATTCAATGCAAATGTACACTTAAATAACGCAAAAATGGCTGAACCAAATGTCAACTTGTATGGTATATTTGAAATCAGAAAAAGAAGATCTTTCATTTTAGCCGAAAATATACAGGGTATTCCATTAAAAAAAATAGTTTTTGTCGTCCCCCGTATATTTGCAAAGTTACCGAAAACGACAATGCAGATTTTGAAAGGAAACAATTTCCCCTGCATGTCACTTTTTTATTTTTTTCCGTACGATAAAAAATAAATAAGTTACGAGGGGTGCTAGTTTATACGAAGTCACCCGGTACATTATATTATTTTGCTCTTGTACTAAAGGTTATTATAGCTCAGTAATACTACTGTACATGCCCTCTAATGTACTTTAGCTGTTTTTAAATATCTTGGTAGTAAAAATGTATAACAGTCTAGGCACAGAAAATATAGCTACGGAACAGAGTTCTGGAGACGTGGCAGCAAATTGCACCCAGAAAAAGAGCTCGGCTGGCGGCAGCGGAGTTCTTAATACGATTTCAGCGGCTTCGGCGCCACGGTTACCCAGGAGAGGCCGTTAAATCGAGTCCATGGTCAGTGCCCTGTTGCCAAATAAACCGTTGTGTTCGTAAATGCAGAAAAAATAGCACGACATGTAAGTTTGAATAAGTACCTACTTTGTAGAAAAGAAGTAATAAAATTGTGGTTATTTACATCCACGCGTCTCTAAGTAAAATTTCAATTCGCTTCGGTGTGCGCTTATTCTATACAGGGTGACAATTTTAAAGCTTACAATAGCTATACGGGGTGGTTAAGCGAGGATCGGGGGAAAAGTGACAAATTTAAAGAGCCTCTTATCCAAAATGTTCAAAAGTATTATAATAGTGGCGGCCCAAACGTAAATTTTAAAAGTATATTACAGAATACAGGCCCAAAACGTTTTTATGATATAAACTTTTTTTAAATGGAAGAGGCTGTAATTCCAACTTCACCATACACTTTTCTGCATGATATGGACGGTTGTACTGTGACAGAGGCCAAAACATTTATTTTTTCCTCTTCCCTGTTTTCCTGGTTGTAAAGATAAGGCCTCGGTTTTTTAAAAGGTCCGTGCTCAATGAGATTGGCTTGGAGTTTTTGAAAAATTCGTTAATCAGGTTGTTGTTTTTCTGGATATCTACGAAAAATTTAAATATGTAACAGAAAGCTAATAATAGATAACAATAATTATTAAAACTTTTTTATTTTCATTATGAATATTAATGGTACCTAACAAATGATTTTAAAACTAACCAATTAAAATACAGCTCCTAGGCTGCGTTTGCGTCTTCTTTAGCTTGGATAAAGCAAACATACATATCGTCTTTTTCACAATTTTGATATTTATCATTTTGTGCCATGTTGAACAATTATTCCCAAAAATAAAAAATAAACTTACAAAACCAAACAAATACCAGTTATGTTTGATAATAATCCGTCATGGCGCATTTACAGAATTTGGTTTTCTGTCATGGCTAAAGGACGGAATATATGCACCTAGATTGAGCTAAAATATGCGCATATAATATATGCCTTATTTGCCCTTAGACTATGCAGTTATATGCATTTTTTTGACTAAATATGCATACTGGTATGCAATATTTCCTAATTTTTTATAGTAAAATAGGGTAAAGAAACACACTGGGTTCTAAAAAAGATGTTTATTTAAAAAAAAAAAAATTCAAGAAAAAACAAATAAAAGTAAAAAATGTTTTAACCTAAAATTGTATAAAAGGCAATTACTACTAAATATGTTTCAAAATTTTCAACTTAAAGGGATTGTGCTCCATCAGTAAAAATATGTTTATACAAAGAAAAGCTTCTTTGAACATCTACTTATGTAATCAGACAATACTGCAACTTAGGTAGTAAAATATAAGGCCAAGATACAACTTAGTTGGATGGTTTACCTTCATAAATGCTTTTTACTGCAGTTAAGTATTTAAATCCTTCATTCTTTTTTGCAGTTATATTCAATTTGTTCCTTACTTGACCTCCTACTTTACCGGGAATGTTGTTATATTCGGCGGAAAAAGTTTAAACAATACTAATTGAGTCTCTTAAACTTAAATTTCTACTCTCTAACGAGGGTATTATGTCCGGTATAAAACTGAAATTAACCTTTTAACAACTCTTTACTTTGCACAACACACTCTGAATCGTCATTTAAATCCAAAATTAGTTCCTTAATAGCTTCGAAATGTTCTGCGTAGAATATTGCGGCCTTAATCCATGTTCCCCACCGATTAATTACAGGTTCTGGAGGTAAACTATCTCCTGGTAATCTCTTCCTATACATCTGCATTCTTAGGGGTGCTTTTAGAAACACTCTTTTTACATTTGAAATAATTTATTTACTAAAGGATATCCAGTTCTGACGGTTTCTGCGACTTGCTTCATTCCATGTAAAAGACAAGTCACATGTACCATATTGGGGTAAAAGATTCTTAAGTTTTAGCCTACTTTTACCATATACGATGCTGCATCAGACAAAAGCACTAAAACTTCTCATCTGGGACTAGATTTGGTAAGAAAAAGCTCGATAGGGACTGCTGAATAAATCGGGTTACGGTCACAATGGACATTCTTCTTTCTAAGCGTGGATTCGTCAGGAATGGTTTGTTAACAATATTATAGCAAAAATCCTCTATATGACATGATACAATGGTATGTTTGCTGCGAACAAGGCCTTGCATAAGTCTTCTTGAAAAATTTCCTTCTCAGATTTCGATTTTCAAATGCGTTTTTAACACTCAGCTGAACTGGCTCAGATTTCATATTTTGTAACTTTGATTTATGCAGCGGTGTTTTCAAATGTTGATCGATTTGGAACTTCTTTTCACAAACAATAATTTTTACACAAGCTTTACAGAAAACTTTTTCTCCACTAAACTCTAACTCTGGGAAATTTTTAATCCACGAAGACGTTTCCGCCACTTTAGATATTTCAAACACAAATTTGAACTCACTAGTTTCACACTAAAAATACTAAAATCTTTGGACAAATTAAAACAGAAGTACGTATTACAACCCGATATAAATACAGTTTGTTAAGCAGGTAATAATAAGGCATTATTAAATGGCAATAAATAACCACTAACAGTAAGTATACCTGCAGACCCCGGAAACCCCAAATAAATATCCTGTGTATAAGCAAAATGTAAATATTAATTAATATATAATAATGAGTCTACGAGTTTTCATGACCGGGCGTTTTAAATTTTTTAATAACGCCGAAAACATAAAAATGTGCTCATAAAATAATAATTTGGAAAAAATATGCATTTTATTATAAAAGTGACAAAATATGCAAAAAATGCATATACCGGGTGTTGCATCGTCGAGCGGGACATAGGAAATCCCATGTAATTTTAAATGGGGTCAATTATTGGCTTCCCTAATTATTTTAGAGAAAAAATCTATATGGGTTTATTAAAGAGCACTAAAACCCACATTCAAAAGAATAACTTTAGATATTTTTGATGAGCCCGTTTACGGGTTATCGCCGATTTCTTTTTAACTATTTCTCCTTTTTATGGCCCCGTATTTGCGGGCACCAGTCAAGGTAAAAGATGACTATCAAATAAAGTTGTCATTTTGAAATGTGTGCTTTATTGTTATAAAAACTCGTACATCGAAAATATTGAAGGTGTATTTATGAGTACAAATTAATCTGAATAAAACTAAAATAAAGTATCCAATTACAAGGTTAATTATGACATTTTACATGTTTTAATATTTTACTAATTAATAGGTAGGTACTATTAAATTGTTAGAACTTTAGGATTTAAGAAGATGTTCAAATATTCCTCAAAATGACAACTTTATTTGACAGTCATCTTTTACCTTGACTGGTGCCCGCAAATACGGGGCCATAAAAAGGAGAAATAGTTAAAAAGAAATCGGCGATAACCCGTAAACGGGCTCATCAAAAATGTCTAAAGTTATTCTCTTGAATGTGGGTTTTAGTGCTCTTTAATAAACCTAAATAGAATTTTTCTCTAAAATAATTAGGGAAGCCAATAATTGACCCCATTTAAAATTACATGGGATTTCCTATGTCCCGCTCGACGATGCAATACCCGGTATATGCACTTTGCATATATTCCGCCCTTTAGTCATGGCTATCCGTGATTGGCCATGGCATAGCCTTCTACACGAAAAATGATTGATTTTACAAAAACTGTTAAAATTATCCCTTTTTAAAAGAAATAAATATTGACTATTATATTGTTTTTAGAAGCTCTTAAAAACAGAGATAAGACAAAGAAATAATTTATAGGGTGTCTTGTTAAAAAAACAAACACAAGTTTGGGTCATAATTCCAAAACAAAACTTTTTAAAAAAAAACTAACTACGGAATTCTTCATGAAAAACTTCATAACTTTTAACCTATTATCGAGACACAGGGGAGCGTCAAAAATGATAAATTATTAAGATCGCCATGTATGTCAAAAACTAAGAGGGCTATGAAAATTTCATAAACTAATTGAACCGTAAGCCGCAAACCCCAAATTCATATCTTTTATAAGATGGTATATGAAATCACACGGAAACTGGACACCCTGTACACTGAAAGTTTCCACGAAGAATTAAACTTTTTAGGGCAATAAATCAGCAACTTCAAGTTTAGAGACGTTCTAAAATTGTGTGACGTTGCTTTCCGCCAACATAAGATTGTTGGTTGCAAAATTTCCAAGACCTAATTTTAAATTTTATGAGAGACCCTTTTCAATTAAACAAAATTTACCTAAGTGTCGCTAATCACATTTTAAGGATGATTATTTGAGGCAGACCCAAAATTAACAATTTTGTTTTATCTTTGTCGCAAACTCCAAATTTCGTTTATTATTCATGCCTTTACAGTCTGTACTTTAACACCAAAATAAACAATAAATTTGTGCTTTTTATCGCCCCCATTTTTCACGTTAAAGCGACTTTGTAAATCTTCATCTCTGTCACTTATCTTTAAAATATTTAAAATGTTTCTGCTATACAACGGTAAAAAACTACATGCTTATTATACAGGAATTTTCCGGTTACTAAAATATTTACGTTTATTTTGTCCCAGAAAAATATTAAAGGGGGCAAAATTACGCTGGGGAGTAATACAGTATTTTTGTTTTATTTTTGTGAATCAGAAATGGTCCCGTATCGGCTTCATCCGCTCTTTACGAAGGAAAAATAGCGTGCTGTTCGGGGCTGTTTACCTATAGGGAGATATTAATTATAGAATACGGTCGATGGAAGCTCTAAAAATATTTCAAACAAACTTTATAGATAACATTTATTTTTGATAAATGTTTCAAGCTAAATAGGTCGCAACTTAACCAGTGTTAGATTAAGTTACTTTATTGGTTTTTGTGTGTGATGTGACCTTGTAGGCAATTAAAAGGTGTCCTTGCCATATAGATTTTTTTGGTTTTAGAACGAAAAGTGGGTCGAATCTATAAAAGAAAGTTAAGCTGTAGAAATTATAAAAATTATTCAGATGAGAAGCTTCAAGAAGCCGTTAAAAAAATTATGACTAAAAGCTTAAGCTACGACGAAGCCTCCAAAAAATACAATATTGCACGCAGAACGTTGTGGAATAAAATCAACTAGAAGCATTTAAAAATACCTGGTGGTCCAACTGCACTCACTGACCTAGTAGATGTTTTACTAGCATCTGCAGAATATGGTAGCCCAGTGACGAATTAGGAGGTAAGGTTAGTGGCGAAACGCTATTTGGACAACAAAGGGTGTGCCAACCAAAAATTTCCCAACAATCTTTATTAAGCTTAGAGAATGTACGACCAATGGATATTAGGTGGTCCACATAATGCAAGGTATCATAGAAGCAAGTCAGGATGGTTCGACAGTTTTTCCTGGACTGGTTTAAGTCTATTGCTCTACCCTGGGCGAAGAAAATGGAAGAAGCAGAGGTTATAATCGGGGACAATTTGAGTGCACATTTAAATATAAACATTATTATGACTTGCCAACGACATAATATGAAATTGCCAACGAAATAATATGAAATTTGTTTTCCTACCACCTGAGTCCGCTCGACGTTGGTTATTATGGTCCGCTAAAAAGAAAATGGAATACACTACTGACTGGATATAAAATGCAGAATCCCAGAGAAAATACTGTTACCAAATCTACATTTCCTTCTCTTCTTAAAATTCTCTGTGAAAAATTAAACCTGACTGATGAAAAACTATAAAAAGTTCCTTTAGAGCTACGAAAATAATTCCACTTAACAAAAATGAAGTCCTAAAGAAACTGCCTAACCAAAGAACAGAAGATGTTAAAAATAAAGTTAGTGAGTCTCTTCTGGAATACCTAAAAGAATCAAGAAGTTCAATGACTCCAAAAGTAACAAGAAGAAAGAAAATGCTAAATGTTGAGCCAGGGAAATCTGTAATGTATGAGAATCCAAAACAGTTTACATCTGAGAAGTCGTCTAGAAACACAAAAAAGAAGATCCAGCAAGACAGCGATATAGAAATGACAGTTGAAGAAGAGATAGATAGCGATGATTTGCTCTTAATTACCTATAGGAGGAATGTTGCACAAGATGAAAATTGGCAGGAGCAAGTTCCATCCACTTCTAGACTCCAGAATGCAGAAAAGAACTTGAGAGATGTAGATATTGAAAATGAAGTTTTAGTTTTGGGTGATGCAGATGACCGAGCAGACGACCTTTCTTTTAAAAGCAAAACAATTGAACCACAAGGTTTCGTTGTTACTATTTTTCGAACCAAAAAAATAGTGAAACATTTTGTTGCACAAATACTTGAATTTAATGAATATGAAGCTGTAGTAAAATTCATGAGGAAAAAGACGGATTCTTTTGTTTTTCCTGCAATTGACGACATTTCTTCAAACGCTACAGTCGACATTCTAATGGTTTTACCACTGCCCTCGATTTTAAGGGGGCACTACTATTTTCAAGAAAAATATCTGATTTTAGTTCTTTTTGACATTTGGATTGTTCTGCTATAGCAAAGAGGTTTATTTTGGAGTTTGATTATTTTTAAGATTTTAAATTTAAATTGTAGTTCCATTAAATATTATTTAACTCTCAGTTACCTACTAACTACCGACTTTTTTCTATTAGTACAAATATTTATTTTAGTTTATGAATATGTAGGTATATGCCTTTACTAAAATGTAATAAAAAGACGGTTTTTTTGACTGAGGTAAATCATGTCTGTATTTTTTGTATTATTTTAAATAAATAAATCTTATATAAATTTATTTTTTTATGCTCTAAAATACAAAATAAATTTGGTAGATAAAATATATTTAATAAACTCTGGCAAAGACATATTACACTGTTATACATGTATAACCAGGGCATTTAACTGCATTGGCAAAGTGACACCAATTTTAGTACTTGCATAAGCAGCCATCTGATGGATGTATACGTCATTACATACTATGTAATAGTAGGTAAAATTGCTATACAGGGCAAGGTTTTTAACGCGCTACAATGCAAAATCCTAAAAACGTCTGGAATAAGAACTCCAGCACTCCTTTACAGTACTTGAAAAAGGACCATACTATGGGGCAGTAAAAGCATATCAGATGCTCCCAAAGTCAATCAGAGATATCACTTCAACTTTCTTTCTGTGTATTTTTGTACATTTGTATGTTTATAGATTTTTGTGATTTTAATAAGCAAGTTATTTTTTATAATTATTACTACTGTGTCAATTTTAACCTATATTTCTAAAGGATCTAAGGTCTATCTTATTGACGTTGCTTTTGCATAGTAAAAAACGTAAAAAACGATTTAAGCACTGCATTGAAACTGTTCTAACCAATGATGCCTTCCACCAAATAGTGGTGAGTAATCAGCATGGGTTTACCTCTGCTCGCTCTGTTGATACAAATTTGTTTTTTTTTTATTTTTAGTATTGTTAAAAAGAATTTTTAGGATATTTTAAAGTTGTGTTTAATGTCGCTGCAACAACCATGAATTTTGTGATTCCTTAATAAATTAAAAATTCAAGTGAATTCAAGTAAAGATATGTGAAATTGCTTTGATTTTGAATAATTTATGAAGGTCTTTAGGGTGAATATAAAAAAAAATGTTTTTGGGAAATTATTAATCAATTTTCTGAAATAGGGGTACTTTATTCATGTACAAGTTTTATATTTTTTGACCTACCCTGTACGCCGTTTGACTTGCAATCATTCCAAGTGCACCTAATTTGATTATCGAACATGCACCAAATTTGATCAAGAATAAAATTTTCTGAGAAACCGGTAATAAAAAAAATTCCCATATGTTGCACACTTAAATGACCACACTGTATATACTGGCAATAAAGACAAACTAAAGTACTCAAGGACAAACTAAATCTAATTTAAAAGAGACAATGAGTAATGAATGGTATAATATAGAGGCCATAATAAGAACTGGCGCATCTCTCAGTGCCATATCGCAGAACATTTTTTGTGATAATGTTGGACATTAATGTGATGACCTCCTTCAGATATATTAGTGCTCTTTAAGGTTAAGCATATTATTCTCTTGAGTTTTTTAATGATGAGTTAGCATGACTGCTGTTGTGATTATGTCGTGTAAATTTTAAATTTTAATTATTTATTGTAATCGGTTATGTGTTCTGTTTATCCTTGTGCCTTGTCAAATGGAAGATTTGTTTTCATTTAATGGATTTAGCGTCAACATATCGCGCGACATTACATCGGACGACAATTCATCGCAGAGACAATTCATCGCTACGACAATTTATCGCCGTATTGTTATATTATATATTGTTACAATTAAAACAGAACATATATAGACTTATATTGGTTAAACAGCGCTAACACGGCATCTAATCCACCTTTTTGGTTCCAATTCGCCTTTTTCAAGTTCACCGGGGAATATTAATTCAGGAAACCTGAACTAACCCCTTAAGAGGATTAGGTAATTATAGTATTAAGTAATTATAGTACTCAACATGACCCAAAATGAAAAATATAGAAATAATATCTGTAAAATCATTATCAGAAGAATTTGCGATGAATTGACGCGCGATGAAGTGTCGTAGCGATGAATTGTCGCGCGCTCAATTGTCGGCGATGAAAAGTCGCGCGGTGAAATGTCGTACGATGAATTGACGGGACACCCATTTAATGACAATAAGACTGCTTTCTATTATTTTGATTTCGTTAATATGTTTTAACTTGACTTTTTTGTTGAGACTTTTGGTAGGTTTTGAATTTGTGATATAGTTTCTACCGAGATTAGGCAATAGACATATATTAATGTATTGAAGGGTGATCGATGATCAATGTCTACACTTGTAATCTATTGTCTGCCATTTGGTAACCATAATGTATTGTTCTTCCAGCCTTTGTTTCCACATAGAAATATTATTCCCTCAACTATTTATATTGTTTAAGTATGCTGTGTCAACGAAAGTGGAAACATTTTTTTCATGACAATGAACTATTTCTGATTTAAAACCCATAAGTCTAGACTGACAGTGTTCAAGTCACTCGCCAAGACAATCCGTTTGTGGTGTTCTATATGATATATAACTCCGTCTAAGAAAGTGTTAGAGCAGCCCGCAGGCGTATATAATTGGCGACATTGTAACGAGGAAGGTTAAGAACCACTCATCTACTCCCTACTCAGGTTTTCACCCATTATAGCAAGCAGCTTATTATATTTCGTGGGCTTTGTTTATATAGTATTATGTATATTATATATTTGAAGTAACAAAAATATGACATAAAAAAAATAAGAATGTAAGTACCTATCATCTTATTATTGTCACAAGACAGGCAGACATTAAAAGGTAAAAGCCTAATCTGAACTTACCAAATTTCACATTAACGTCATAAAATGCCAAATTGAGGTCAGAATTTTAATTATTGCCCCAACTGAGTAAGCTCCCTTCTCAATTATCGAGAAGTATCGCCTTATGCTGTTGTAAATGACGTCACTCGTATTTCTCCCCCACAGTTTCGTTTCTTCATTTATCTTCAAATTATTAACACAACCTCGGAACGAGTGAATCCCATCTTTCTGCAAGGAACATTTTCTGGTAACCGTGCAGACACACGCAAAATACTAAATATATTTTTTGTTAGTAAAAGCAAGAAAATAATAATATTATTATATTTTTACCAAGCTTTTAAAGTTTGTGCAATCGTTTGGCACTCCACCCAAAAATGACCAAAAATATTTCTCATTTCTGACAACTGTCTTACTCTTAGGCATTCTGGTAGGCTTTCTAGCTTCGTTATCCAGCCAACCTTTGCAGTTTTTGACCCTACGCTATTAGCCGTCAATAACTTTTTTGGGCAGGGCCAGGGGCCAGTTTTTGAAGCTTTTCCTTTTGCCCTTGACGTGGATCATCAGTTTGTTGTCTTTGAGTTCGAGACAGTTGTAGTGCGGCTGTGAGGTGCTTCCTAAAGACAGAAAAAAAATATTAGCATTGCTAGATCTACTATCCAATTTTACCTTTGTTGCAATCCATCTTGATTATCCTGTATAATATTAAAAAATGAAGTATTTACTTACAGCAGAAATAGAAACCATTCCGTTCGGATACAGCAGCGTCCTAAACTCAAACTCTAGTTTGAAATCTTTTTTTCAAGGCAAAGTTTTGATCTGTATATAGTTGTCCGGCTTATCCACGAAATTGGCAACTGTCGATTGTTGACGATTGGAGGGCTGGCACGGAGGGCTGGTCCACTAGGTGCCACCTAAAGCCCCGTCAGACCCTTCAGGGTGACAGTGGGCCACTTTAAGTGGGCCTTAAGTGGGCCTTGTTAAGGGCGCCTCCCTGCCGATTCGGACGTTTTCAAAACTGGTCACCGTTTTGAAACTGAAGTTCAGTTTTCTGACAAAAAAAACTCAATAATTAGAAGTGTAGATGATAGAGCCGCTTTAGCATATTATTCTAATAAAATATATCAGGTTTATGGGTCATTACAGTTTACAATTTGATTTTTTTTTACTTCTTTAATATTTCAAAAGTACAAGTCTGCCGCGTAATCCAGAAACATGGTAAGTGGAGAAACAAACCTTAGACTATAAATTACAAGAAGTTACCAAATTTCACATAAACATCATAAAATGTCAACAGCTCTATTGTCGAGCTATTTTTCAGTCGAAATCATGTTCTGGTCTGTTTTCAAGCTGTAGGTACTGTTAGGATCACAGACGATAAAATTGGTTAGGATCTTCTAGCTGTAAACCATTGCGATTTTGGCGTAGGTTTTTCCGTCGATGAATTTTTCTTTCGATTTAAGGGAATCAGTTTTATTGTTGTTGTTGCCTAAATCATTTATTCGTAGAGTAATCAAAAAATATTAATTACTAATTTTTGTACACTTAATGATGCCAAGTTTTTTTATCAATGATTTCTTTCGTTAGAAGAAGTTGGCTATGGTATTTTTCCTGAAAAGGTCAACCAAATCATATATTTCAGACACCCTGTATAGAATACCATATATACCAATTTAATATTATATTGTTATCAAAAAGATATAATACCTACATGAACATATCAGCACCAAAGTATTGTTCTTCTGGTAATTTTCCAGTTTATCGGCTTATGCGAAAAATGGCGTAAAATGAAAAACGTCTCTTGCAATATGTAGCACGTACTTTCTAAACGACAAATCCGCGAGCGAAAAACCTTTTTTTTAATTGGAAATATAAAAAAAATGTGAAAATAGTCGACCGAAAAGCACAGTGAGAGTGACAAGTGAGGTTATGTTTCTCTAGCTGTTTGTCACTCGACAAAAATTGTAATAATTATAGACTTATATTGGTTAAACAGGCGCTAACACGGCATCTAATCCACCTTTTTGGTTCCAATTCGGTATAATATGCTACATAAGACAACAAGAATTTTTCATTTTTTTTTCATTTTTGTCACAAGCGAGTACCCTATTTTCACATTTTTTTATATTTGCAATTAAAAAAATGGTTTTCCGCTCACGGATTTGTCGTTTAGAAAGTACGTGCTACATATTGCAAGAAACGTTTTTCATTTTACGCCATTTTTCGCATAAGCCGATAAACTGGAGTGACCTTTCTTCCGAGTCTGCAAATTATTTTAATCAATTCCATGGGTATATAGGTATACTAATTTTAACTTTCATATTATTATTTTTACATTTGAAATGCCAAAAAATTTCCACTTATTAATTCCATCTTGATGCTATCCTCAAAATTCAAAATATATTTATTCACCATTAAAGTTTGCAGAAAATACAATTCTTATGAGACTAGTCAGTAAAGTATAATATTATATATAATAAGTCATGAAAACAATCACAACGGCATAAAGATTGTCGCTCAGCTCCCAGAATCCAATTCTATAACTCATTTTTTGAATAGAAGAGTGATATAAGCCTATGTATGGCTTTTACATATTACATCCAATATTGCGATTCTGTAGGTACCTTAAAAAAACCTTGTAAATATGTTTTGCTTCCACTATAAATTTATAGATCACCTTGTTTAGTTTTAAATTAAAATCGAAATTCCACAAGTTAACCTTCGTTCATCTGTCAATTAAGTTTACTGTTGCCTACCAACTAAGTAAGTTTTTATTACATCAAATGTTTTGCCTCTAAATCCCATATAATTGTGACAGAATGACGTGGTGGTGATAGACTTGGTCTAGAGAACGTGGTAGCGTGGAGACCAAGCCAGTAACATTCCGCACAGTTTAATGGAGACGTATCCCTATCTATCCTATAATCTGAATCGGGGCAAAAGCACTCTCGAAGAATCTGGAAGATCAGACGGTCTCTAGCAGTATCTCGAAGTTCTGACATCGTCGGATGTAGCCATTAATTAATATTGTTAGTACCCATTCAAATGCACTCACCAACCTGGACCTCGTCTGAAGCTAACAGTCAGTTGTAGCTGGGGAAGGATCCCTTACTCCTCTGGTCAGCTGGTCAGCAGGCACAAGTAATAGTATAACCCGCGTCCGCAAGACTACCGCGAACCGCAGAATCCTCGTTAAGTGAACCTTATATCTAAGTAGTTTGGTCAAGAATTCTTATTAGCCAAATAAAACAACTACTTTTTCAAAACACTTAAAATTTAATTAACAAAGAAAATGAAAGTGATATTTTACAGAAAAAAAGCCTTAATGATATTTACAGAGTAATATTTACATCTAGTGAGAAGAGAGGTTTTAAAAGTAAAGCCCAAATAGATAGTTATTCAGTATTCAAACTGAATAATCGACATGCGTCTACTGATAATTCCCAAAATAAAAGATAATAAATTAATGACAATTAATTTTGAATGTAAAATCCCCAATAAAAATAAAGAATAATTAATGAAAATTAATTATTATGAATGCAAAGAGAATAAAGAAATAGAACAGAGTGTTCTACCAGATGGTACAGATCTTAACCCTAAACACTTTATTAACGATAAGATATTAAATTGAACTTTTTAAAATTAAGAAGAGTATCACTTAACACGAGAATTAGTTAGTCGACCAGAAAGCTCGGTACAAATTCCGGAACTGATTTTACTGTGTTCTAGCAAAGAACTTGTAACCTATAGTATACACCCCCTTGTCTTCCAAAATCTCGCCCTTTCAACTCTAAACCAATTAAAACTCCCAAAATAAGTAATGGTCGTTCCCTCGTCTCGTACTGATGGTACTTTTTGACCAATGGCCAGTTTAATTGCATTTTAACCCTCCTTGACCAATTGACCATCCCCTTAATATTTAGGCTGTTTGCCGATAGATGGCTCACCTAATCCATGAAAAGTATATAATTGAAAATATTGATTTCCTCTCATAAAAAATTGACTTAAACCTAAAATTTATATAAAACAACACAGTCCTAATCTAATTATATCTAAAAAGAGCTAGACATGTTAAAAAAAACCTACAAGGTCGTTTTTGCTTGTTTCCTGTTTTATTCAGGTGATACATAGGAAAAATAAACATATCTAGAACTTTTGTACAACGTGTATAGGGCAGATACCGGTTTCCGTCTTCAAGGCGCAACTTGTATCTATTTTTCCTTTTAATTCTAAACTATATGATTCAATTCCCGCGCATTCTTTGTTTTCGAGAACGTTGCTTGTGATCGGAAAACATGTGTTGTCCGTCTGTAACTACCCTTGTATAGACGGGTATTTCTTTAACAAAGAGACATTATTTTTCAAGATATTTTAGGTTTTTAAGTGTCTATAGAGAAGATTTTGTTCTTTGAATACAAAACGTGACAACCCCTAAAGATATTTTATGAGTATTGGCTGTAGTTAGGAAGTACCGTGTCAAATGAATTTTCGTCTTAAAAAGAAGTTTATATTTATTACTGAAAGAACGTTCGGTACTTTACTTTAATATTTAATCTTTCAAAAGATAATAAAACCTTCCTTCAATTACGGGCCACATGTTTACGTATTCCCTGGGAAAGTTGTTTACAGCAAAGCAAGCTTTTTTTTAAAATACAAATGAAATAAAATAAAATATTCTCTGCTGTTACAAATTACCCCTCCCTTAGATTGAATCATATGTTCCAAAAAAGAAAAATAGAAGAACCGTATCTCCTATACTAACACATAATACAATCAAACATAACCTATACTTAATCTATTTGTCGGGTCTATACCGTCCGTAGTTTGTGACAATAAAAGTCGTCATTCGCGCACGTTTCCACTGAAGCTCGCAATCACGCACTCACTCACGGGATGTCTCGTTACTCCTGTTCACTCACGATCGCGCACTTACGAAATTTTTCGTGTTTTTCGTCTTTCACCCGTTCCTAACTGTTCCTTACTCTTCCCCGTTCGATAGTCTAAGTCAGGTTTCACCTCGCGCTTGTGATACGATGCGTTTATAGTCTCCGTGTCCATATGGTTGGCACAGTTTGGCTCACTGTACATACGTCCTTTCGAAATGTTCCTGGTTGAACATAGTGCGGGAGTGTGGTTGCGATGTCTTCCTGCGGCTATCATTCTGGAACACTGATATAGTGACAGTCAGTTCCAGAACGAACGTGGCTGGTATCTCTGTCTTTGTCCAATTAAATCCCGGTGAGGTGGGTTCAATGGACTGACTGACAAGCAGCGATTGCTCATTTACTGTGTACCGTCTGCTGCATGTTGTCTTCCTGGGAAATTTCCTCTTGTGTCGGCATGTCCTCCAAAGGGCTATGGGGACGTCGGCCGTTTCACGGGTCTTCACTGAAAAAGCTGAAACTAGCTTTGGCACCGACCCCATTTAGAACAAATTAGCGAAATCGGAGTGATTTCGTACTCTTGTTCCGGATTCGTGTTTGCTGGGAACTGGTCCAATTCCTGCTGCTGCATCATGGCGGCTATGTGTTCCCAAAATGCGCTATAATTTCCTCTTCTTCGGATCCTCGCTCGGTGGGTGAATTCATGGAGTGGTAAACCCTGGCATCTTCTTCGTTTCAGTCCGTATGATATGGTAACTACAATGGCAATAATACATATTCGTCGTTGGGGGTTTCCTTCTAGGAATCTAGAACATCAAAACATTAATTTTGTTCAAAACAAGAAAAGTCAAATTTACAAACCACAAGTAAATATACCTAAAAGAAAAGTTTGATTAGTTAAATGGTACAAAAAAAATAACAGTTATTAATTACACATTATTGTAACCGATTCTGATACGTTCTATGGTGACTTCGAGTACATTCTTCCAACATTCCTTTAATTGGTTTTTCATTTCCTCACGCCGGGCATAAGGAATCCTATAAGGTGCTCTTGTGATTGGTGCGTGTTCGCGAGTGTCGATTTTATGCGTCACTAACTTGTTGCCTTTAATGGCTTATTCTCTCCTGCAAAAATGTCGCTGTAACCTTATAAACCTTCGACATTTTCCTTTTCTCGGAATCTTGCAAATGGCCTAATACATTACCAAAATGTATCCTATGTCCACTTTTTGGACTTCCATTAATTACCACCGGATTATTGAGAGAACCGGTCTCATCCCTATCTAGCCTATCTACGCTCACCAAGTTTAAAAGGGGGGTGTTCTTTTTACAGGTCTGAGGTATTGGAGTCGTATTCAGGATCCGAACAACGATATTCCTATTTTCATTTGTTTCATGTTTCTTAATCTCTACAATACTGGTTGCCGTACAAATGCCGACATCGGTATGATTGAATGGCTCGCAGATCATAGTGCCCGCAGGAACCCGGGCGTCCACGGAAACGCTATAATCGCAGCCCTGAAATGCTGGAATCACCAGGTCTTCACGCAGTCTGACAAGATTAGGTTGTTTTAAACTATTTACCATCTTGTTACTAGGGGACCAGCCCTTCGTGTTAGACTGTTGAAGGTTATTACTATTGTTTGCCAAGTTGTTGTCCTTCACCTTTTCTGGTTTATTGTCTGACTGGAAAATCTTCTGGCTTTCCATAAGATTTTTGACGTCCTCTGGAAATCCAGTATGATTTTTAACGGGTGGTGAACTAATCGAACTAGACTTGCATACTTCGATTCCGAACGGTGGTACCTTACCTACTACTACCCTTGGATCAGTCTTCTCTCTTGACGTGAGCCCTTCACTTCCACTGGCTTTTGTGCCACTCTTGTAGGTCTGACCTTCGGATTCTGCCGCTTCCGGCCTTTTCGCGAAATACACAGTTATCAATAATATTGATGTTAAGCGCTAGTTCGTTTACATCGTCATCTTGATTGACAACGCGGTAGGGTCGTACCAGATAGCCATTCTGCAAGATCAAGCTATATCCACAAAGATTCATTATCCCTAGGTTAAAGTTTATGACAGGTTTATATTTCTCCAGAAAGTCAATGCCAAGTAATCCGTCTGTGGGAAAACTCAAGTGTTGCCCGCAAATAACGAAAGAATGACATATTGCGTCTCTTTCCTGTTGAGAATTTCCCAGTTGAAATGAGATTTCTGTTGTTCCAAAATTCGCTAATCTCTGTCCTGAAATGTCCGTTAGGTTAACTCGCAAAGGTTTGACTTTGAACAATCCTAGTTTTTGTACAGTGGTATTTTTGATTAGTGACACCGAGGCTCCACTATCGATCAGAAAACTTAAATTTTCGCTGTTGTTTACCTTAAGTACAATAAACTTTGAATGTTCTCCGCTAATAGATAAGACGATATTACTTGATTCTTCGTTTGCAGCTTTTAATTGGGTGGTTTTTTCGAGGCTATCGTAGACTTTAAAAACACTTCTGGCTGTAGTGTCCTAGTTTACCACATGTGAAACATTTCGGACCTGCCCTTGGTGCCAAACATCCTATACTTCTATGTCCTTCTTGTTGACAGTTAAAACATTTAAGTCCTTGTCGAGGATATCGATTAGCACTGTTAGTGTTTTTCAAAGTTTTTGACCTCTCGCGAGAATATGTATCTCTTGATACGTCCTCGTTATTTTCCTTCTGCTGCATTCCGAAGTGTCTGTCTTTGGAGTTGAATCTTCCGTTCTTGGGTTCAACATTTTTTCTTACAGCTCCAGTATTCCCTTCTACAAATCGTATGGATGAGGAGTATCGTTCCTCATACAGATTTCGGGGTAGTTGTCTGGAGATGGTCGACTCGTATCTTTCTGCAACTTCAAGTACTTCGTCAATGGTATAAAAATCGCCCTTTTCAATGATCTTATTGGCTAGGCGGATGTCAATTCCTTGGATAAACTGTTCCACTAGTACTTTGTTCCTATACGTGATTTGGGCAATATTAGCATTTTCCTCTGGAAACGCAATCAATGTCAATTTTCGCAATCGCTGAGCATATGCTCCCAAACTTTCATCTGGTTTCTTGACACAACGTGCCAATTCTTGTCGTCCGTCCAGTTGAGATACTTTCGTGCCAAATACTCTCCTTAACCATGTTCTTATCTCATCCACTGTCTTGGGCCTCTCTGTCTGTCTTAAAGCATAGAACTCCTCCTTTGCTCTGTCCTTTAATTTCCTAATCATGATCTTAAGAGTTTCTTCCTCTTTCCAGTTCTTCTGTTTCGCTGCCGCAATTACTGCTTCGATGAACGCTTCGTAGTCTTTTCCCCCTGTATATGGGTCGATCGATTCTAATTCGTCCTTTTCAGCACGTAGTAGCTGGCGAATTGTTCTAAGATCACTTAGATTTATGGTCCTTGGGTCATCTACACATGATTCGGCCTCTGACTCATCGTCGATCTCAGCCTGTTTGTTGTGACTGTGAGCCTCTTTCAGCTGCTGCATTTGTTCTGCCATTTTTAACTGCAAATCTGCTATTTGTTTTTGCAGCGCTTCTACTTCATGAGTAGCTTCCTTTTGGCCTTGACTACCAGTGGCCTGAGAGTCTGTAGTTGGACTCATTTTTCTTCGTGTCTTACCCTAGATGAATCTCTGCCTTAATGAATATAACTTCCTTTAACCGCAAGTTCCTATACTTCTCCTTACGCAATATCCAATCCACAATATATCGACACCTCCTTATTCTTCAAATGCTCCCAAGCACTTAAACTCGTTGCTATAAGAGTTCACCGAAATTTTATGACATGTGTTAATAACCTTTATAATTAACCTTTATCCTTGTAATATCAATATAGGATTAGCTAATACCTCAATAAACAATACAATTCAATACAATAACCCAATTAATAACACATTACCAAAATAATACTCTTATCAATGCGAAGGAAGTTGTCGCGTATGGACAATAGTCGGTTTGCAAAAGTCCGTGACTAATATTTGCAATCTCCTCTTTTCCAATCTCAGTCAATCCCTGGTTATGGTAAGCTTCAGCTAACCGTTGGGGTAACGCTTTAAATATTCCCACAAATATTATCTTCCGTCAAGTCTAAAATACAGATACCAATGGCATTTTGCTTTAATAGGTGATTATGTAGCGCAAACACAGGAACGTCACTGTTTTTCAGCTATAAAGTCACCCTCTTAAATACCATTTTGTCATAAATCATGTATAATACAAATCTAGTACCAGACCCTAATTATCGATTTTTTTGGTAGAATCATTCTATTCACCATAAAATTTGCATAAGTCAACAGTCAACAGTTATCCCCTTGTTATTACCTCTGACCAGGTAGCTCTTTAACCAAAATTATGTAGGTACCCTTACACCCTGAATTCCGTAGTCTAGTACACGCTTTGCATTGTTAAAATTTCTTTGTGCAAATTATTCTTGTTTAAATGGAGATACAGTTTGTCGCTTCATTAAAAGGTAATTTGACCTAACTAATAACGCATTATATGGCATGCATCATGCAACTCACCTTCCTATTTCAAATAAAATAATAATAGATATTAATCAAGTAAACAATCAAAATATCCATCAGATTTCAACAGAAAAAATATAAGGATAATACATCAATACCGTATATGTAAATAATTGCAACAAGGATCGCACCTGCAAAAATAGGAATCAATAAAAAAAACATAACAAAAAACGAAATATTACTCTTCAGCTTCGACGACCGCTACTGGTTATGAATTTCAAAAGGTTTGGAAACCTTTCCTTAATCATAAGCAGAAGACACATATGTTGGCTGAAATTAAACAAGTCGGTTAAACAAAAGATCAATCCCCGTGCATCGCAGCATTTGCCTCGTATGAAATTCCGTTGTGAAGTTTAGGTTACTTCCACAGGCTAGGTATGGCCATTCGAATAACAATAATCAGCTGAAATTAAAGTTTTATTGTTATCATACAGATATCCGGTAATGATATCTTCAATTAAATTATCTCACCAAAAACATTTATAAATATTCACCAATTCGATATTTTACCTTCGAAAATAAATAAATTTCTGTATCCCATTTAAACTCTATATACTTAGTAAATACGATGACATGTATTTTGCACTTTACATGCCAAAGGAGCTCCGAAATTAGTATCCTAGCTACGCTAAAAGATGACAGATGTTGTGTATCATTAATCCAAATTATCTCTTTACTTTAAAAAAAATTTCGTCATTGAGTCTGTGTCTGAGGAATCATTTTCCTTCAAACACAAAAAATCCATATATGAAACACAAAAATAAACACAACCTATGTCACTTGTTTTAGTATTAATCATGCAATCAATTCTTCTGTGATGTTTTGTTCTTTGTGCTTTTACCGCTAACCTGAAAATCCCTAATAATAATAGAACATATTATACGCGTAGCTATAACAGTAGGTACCACGACAACAAAAGAAAATTAAATAAAATCCCTAATTTCTTTTTATGTTTGGAAACGCTTTTCACTTATAGGGAAAGTGAATATCTACTGCCAGATTACTGATTTAATAGGTATAGAATAGACAGAATATAACATCTACGTTGAGTTCTTTAATTTGAATTTTATTCGCACAAGAAAAAAAATAAAATTAAAAAGTGTTGAAATAAGTTTCCTAATGCGATCAATTAAAAACAAATCCACTAAGCTGCCAACCAATTTTTATGTGACAGAATGACGTGGTGGTGATAGACTTGGTCTAGAGAACGTGGTAGCGTGGAGACCAAGCCAGTAACATTCCGCACAGTTTAATGGAGACGTATCCCTATCTATCCTATAATCTGAATCGGGGCAAAAGCACTCTCGAAGAATCTGGAAGATCAGACGGTCTCTAGCAGTATCTCGAAGTTCTGACATCGTCGGATGTAGCCATTAATTAATATTGTTAGTACCCATTCAAATGCACTCACCAACCTGGACCTCGTCTGAAGCTAACAGTCAGTTGTAGCTGGGGAAGGATCCCTTACTCCTCTGGTCAGCTGGTCAGCAGGCACAAGTAATAGTATAACCCGCGTCCGCAAGACTACCGCGAACCGCAGAATCCTCGTTAAGTGAACCTTATATCTAAGTAGTTTGGTCAAGAATTCTTATTAGCCAAATAAAACAACTACTTTTTCAAAACACTTAAAATTTAATTAACAAAGAAAATGAAAGTGATATTTTACAGAAAAAAAGCCTTAATGATATTTACAGAGTAATATTTACATCTAGTGAGAAGAGAGGTTTTAAAAGTAAAGCCCAAATAGATAGTTATTCAGTATTCAAACTGAATAATCGACATGCGTCTACTGATAATTCCCAAAATAAAAGATAATAAATTAATGACAATTAATTTTGAATGTAAAATCCCCAATAAAAATAAAGAATAATTAATGAAAATTAATTATTATGAATGCAAAGAGAATAAAGAAATAGAACAGAGTGTTCTACCAGATGGTACAGATCTTAACCCTAAACACTTTATTAACGATAAGATATTAAATTGAACTTTTTAAAATTAAGAAGAGTATCACTTAACACGAGAATTAGTTAGTCGACCAGAAAGCTCGGTACAAATTCCGGAACTGATTTTACTGTGTTCTAGCAAAGAACTTGTAACCTATAGTATACACCCCCTTGTCTTCCAAAATCTCGCCCTTTCAACTCTAAACCAATTAAAACTCCCAAAATAAGTAATGGTCGTTCCCTCGTCTCGTACTGATGGTACTTTTTGACCAATGGCCAGTTTAATTGCATTTTAACCCTCCTTGACCAATTGACCATCCCCTTAATATTTAGGCTGTTTGCCGATAGATGGCTCACCTAATCCATGAAAAGTATATAATTGAAAATATTGATTTCCTCTCATAAAAAATTGACTTAAACCTAAAATTTATATAAAACAACACAGTCCTAATCTAATTATATCTAAAAAGAGCTAGACATGTTAAAAAAAACCTACAAGGTCGTTTTTGCTTGTTTCCTGTTTTATTCAGGTGATACATAGGAAAAATAAACATATCTAGAACTTTTGTACAACGTGTATAGGGCAGATACCGGTTTCCGTCTTCAAACCGCAACTTGTATCTATTTTTCCTTTTAATTCTAAACTATATGATTCAATTCCCGCGCATTCTTTGTTTTCGAGAACGTTGCTTGTGATCGGAAAACATGTGTTGTCCGTCTGTAACTACCCTTGTATAGACGGGTATTTCTTTAACAAAGAGACATTATTTTTCAAGATATTTTAGGTTTTTAAGTGTCTATAGAGAAGATTTTGTTCTTTGAATACAAAACGTGACAACCCCTAAAGATATTTTATGAGTATTGGCTGTAGTTAGGAAGTACCGTGTCAAATGAATTTTCGTCTTAAAAAGAAGTTTATATTTATTACTGAAAGAACGTTCGGTACTTTACTTTAATATTTAATCTTTCAAAAGATAATAAAACCTTCCTTCAATTACGGGCCACATGTTTACGTATTCCCTGGGAAAGTTGTTTACAGCAAAGCAAGCTTTTTTTTAAAATACAAATGAAATAAAATAAAATATTCTCTGCTGTTACATAATTAAGTTTTTTTAACAAAATATCAAGGCTAACAACATCAAATGCTTTGCTTAGGTCTACAAAAACAGCCGCCACAATTTTTCCGTTGTCTAATGCTGTAGAAATGTTATTAGTGAGGTCCATGGTGGCACTCAACGTATTACTGCCCTTTATAAACCCATATTGAAACAAATCTCCATCAATATACTTATCAATAAACCTTAACATTATTTTTTTTATCACAGTTTATATAATTTTAGAAAACACGCTTACCACAGATATGGGTCTATAGTTGTTCTTAGAATTTTACAAGTTCACAATGTCACAAAATGTTAGAACGTGAAACAATGAAGATTTTTTACCTTGAAAGGTAAAAAAAACATCAATGATTTATCATTTCCGCTTATTTAAATAGGGATTTTTTTTTTAACTTTTAACAGTCGCCATTTTGAAATAGCTTGACAGAATCGCGCCAAAATTTATGAGATAGTAGCTTTCAAATGTTGTATCACAAGCTGTATGTTTCCATTTAAAAAAAAGATCGATGTCGTCATATCTTTGACAAATTTCTATAAACAAACAAACGAATAACGTCAAAATGTGAGTATATATAAAACTAAATTGACGTGTCCGAGCATTTTCCCCAAAAGTTACAGGTTAAGGCTATATTAATTTTATTCCGGACTTCTGGGCATCCCTGTATATAGCCCCGTTACACCGATTTGCGACCAATCAATCGACATACAAAAGTTAAAAACGCTGCAACAAGACAGGTTGTAGCTTCAATTAAATTGATGTTAAATTATCAAATATGTATGATGGATATGGTTTTAAGTTTCTGGACATCAAGCCTAGCCTAGAATGAAAAAAAATTAAGTCTTGCATATATAACGGTTCTTATAATACTGTCGTGAATGAAGAATTCTGCTAAATAATACTTAATAAACCCCTATGCCGAGCCTTTATATGAACTTTTTCTTAAATTAGTCAGGAATCGCCCATTAAAATTAGTACTTCCTACATTAAAATAAAACTTCTTGACAAGCCCCTGTAAAACATCAAGGAGTTGAACCACGGGTTTTTCCTCAAAGCTAACCTTCGCTAAAGATCGGGCGTGCACGACGCAGGCTATGCTCAGCCGGAAAAGCAGCCGAACCGAAATCATTCGAAAAATTCAAGCGCCGGCGCTGTACGTGTGTGTTCTTTCGAGTGTTTTTAAATAATTTTCGTGCTATTTTTTAAAATAAATCGTGATCAATATCGTTAAATTACTCTTTGATGGTGCCGGAGGCCATTGGGGTACTCAAGTGTAAGGGAAATGCTACAATTTCCCGAAAATGACTATTTTAAAATTTCACCAAGACGCCTCTAAATTTTACCCATAATGCTGTGTAGTAAGCACAGCCTTGATCAGGTAAGCTTTGGTAAACTTGTTCGTTTATTTTTAGGATGATTCATATTTTCTTATGACAGCAGACAGTAAACAAACTTTTAATTTATTGTATGATTTTAAGACAAAAAGTTTATATTTTTGAGATACAGGGTGTTGAAAATTTGAAAAAAAAAATCGGATTTACTTAATTATGTTTGAGGCCGCTTTAGATATTATTCGAATTTTAATAGGTAGGTACTAACTATATAGGCAAGAAAACACATAATTTTCATAAAAATTTACTTCGAATATCGCAAAGCACATCGAAATACTAGCAATTACCGCCGAATTGCGCGAATACCGTTAAATGCCACGAAGTACGGTACCTAATACTTTTACCAAATTCCCGCAATACCCTTATTCTTGGTGTGAGGCCTAGGTAAGGGCTAATATTTCTTTTATTTATTTTCATTCATTGAGCTTTGCATACCTATTATACAAATATTGTTTTTAAAATTATAAAATTAACCTTAACTGAGTAAATACTTGCCTCGGTGAATACTCTTTTTGCGCAAATTCTATAGAAAAAAACGTAAAAAACAAGACTTGATATCAAAAAAGTTAAACAGCTCATTTTATTATAGGTATTTGATGTTATTTACAATCGGTTAAAACGTCGAAATTTTGAAATATTTTATCAAATTTTTTAAATATAACATATTATATAAAATAAAACCAAACTATACTCTGTTATACAGGGTGTTTCAATAAAAACTCCCAGGCCAATTATTTCGAAAACTATATGTGACATGTAAATTCTGTAAACGCCAGTTTTTAGCCTCTATGATTGGCTTCACAACTATGTAAAAAATGTGTTTAAATAATACAAGATGTAGGTGGCGCCATGGTGCAAAAATTTTTTTCGATGGCAGCAACTTTTAAATGTTGTGGTTCTTAAAGATAATTAAATTTTGATCGAATTATGTCTCATTAAAATTTTTGATAAATCCAACATAAACGGAGATATTTGGGGTTAAGTTTTTTATTAAAATAATTTTAAGGAGTATTTTAATTAATATAATATTTTTAATATCCTTTATCAGATTTTAATTTAAATTTGGTTATGATAATTTTAGTGATAAAACGCTCGTGTAGCGCTAAATTATTACGTCCAGTGACGTCTCAGGGGACGCCTTGACAAATAATATTGGCAAAAAATAAGACGCCACTGAGTTTTTGGTAATTTTTATATTTTTTTTGGATTAAGCAACTAAAAATATCCTTTTATTGTCTGTTAAATTGTTTTCATATCTTGCTTCGTTTTCGAGAAATAAAAATGAATATCTCTGGAAAACAAAAATCATTAAATAATTAACATTATTAACACTCAGTGTCAGTGTCAGAATTTGCAATTTCTGCATTTTTAAAATAAAAATGGTTCGCCATACAAATCAAGACAAATTGAACATGGTTTAAGTTTATGGAGAATGCCATCAAAATGCTTCAGAAGCATGAACATGAACAAAATTTGTGCTACTATAGCCGCTATTAATCGAAATACACTATTGAGAGTTTGCAGAACCGAATTATTATACCGATTTGCTATGTGTGTGTATGAAAACGGCAATAATTTTGAACAGCTCATTCGACCCCATTAGTTTGTTTTTGGTATTGTTCTAATTTTTGTTAATAATTTTGTATAATTTCTCATCAGTTCCTTCATAAAATTTAAAACATCTTTTAATTTTATTTAATTATGCTTTAATGTTTTAACTTTGCTTTTAAACAACAAAAAATACAACGTATTGATAATTTATGGTTTTGTTTCTTAATGCATATGCAATAAAATTGTTTTTATTTTTATTTCTCGAAAACGAAGCAAGATATGAAAAAAATGTAACAGACAATAAAAGGTTATTTTTAGTTGCTTAATCCGAAAAAAATTTAAAAATTACCAAAAACTCAGTGACCTCTTATTTTTTGCCAATATTATTTGTTAAGGCGTCCCCTGAGACGTCACTGGACGTAATAATTTAGCGCTACACGAGCGTTTTATCACTAAAATTATCATTACCAAAATTAAATTAAAATCTGCTAAAGGATATTAAAAATATTTATAATTAAAATACTCGTTAAAATTATTTTAATAAAAAACTTAACCCCAAATATCTCCGTTCAAGTTGGATTTATCAAAAATTTGTATGAGACATAATTCGATCAAAAATTAATTATCTTTAAGAACCACAACATTCAAAAGTTGCTGTCATCGAAAAAATTCTTTGCACCATGGCGCCACCTACATCTTGTATTATTTAAACACATTTTTTACACAGTTGTGAAGCCAATCATAGCTAGCCTCTATGACTTTTACAGAATTTACATGTCACATATAGTTTTTGAAATAATTGACCTGGGAGTTTTTATTGAAACACCCTGTATATCACTTAATCTTACATTGACATTTTGTAACTCGCAAACCGATGATTTGATTTGACTTTTCTTGGCACAGTTAGATAGACAATTAATGCTTTTTGCAACGATGAATCGCTCGATAGGTAGTGCGATGTGACATTTGAAAGTGAGGTTGGCTGGAGGTGTAGAGGTCAATAGTAAAATTCTATCAAATGTGCAATTAAATTTCCCCCTGGGTGTTAGAATTGACGTGTTCTTTGTCACATCCTATTTCCCTCAAAATCAGGGGGTATTTGGGGTGGTTCGGTGTAAAATGAAAACCATGTATAAATAAATTACAAATAACAAATATCTATAATAGATATACATTTTACTGATTATGAAACAAAATCAAAGTTGACACAAATAACATATTATTATTCCTAGTTTAAACTGAGTCCAGTTTCAAATTATATATATTTTTTTTTTACTTTAATATTATTGGTCGATACTTGGTGGAAATCCATAATAATTTTGTTATATTATTTAAAGTAAAACACTTTTTTACTTCAATTTCCACTTTATTTGACAATACGACATGTTTCACTGCACTGCAGCTTCGTTAGGTAATGTACAATTAATTTTAAGTTTACGCTATTTAAGTGCATGGCTAATGACAGTGCCAGTTAGGTATTGTAAAAGATGGGGTTTTTTTTGATAATTAGTATATTCTACAATCTAATTTAAATATCAAATAAAATTGGCCTTTAATATGGAAAAGGTTGGTATTTTCCTAACTTAATTAGTATTATAAAAGGGAGTGGGTTATTTACAAATTTAATGTGTCTTGCTTGAAGTTTTATTGTCCTATTGTGAGAAGAATATTAAAATAAGTTTAGTAAAGGTGAATTGTTTAGGTCTAGTTGATTATTTAATAACATATTTGTATTTTTAAGCTTGTTTATTTCTAATGATTCGAGGTGATTTAGTTTTGATCCTTTGTTTTCTAGATGTAGTATTTTAAAGTCTTCATTAAATGAGTGTTTTGTTTCTATAAGATGATTCGCGTAGTTTGAATCATTTTTGCCATTAATAAAACTATTAAAATGTTCTTTGATTCTTTTCGAGAAACTTCTACCTGTTTGACCTATATATGTTTTTGAACAATCTCCGCAATTTAATTTGTATACTCCCGATTTGTCATTTTTGTTGGTTTTAAAACCAACCTAAACAATTCACCTTTACTAAACTTATTTTAATATTCTTCTCACAATCGGACAATAAAACTTCAAGCAAGACACATTAAATTTGTAAATAACCCACCCCCTTTTATAATACTAATTAAGCTAGGAAAATACCAACCTTTTCCATATTAAAGGCCAATTTTATTTGATATTTAAATTAGATTGTAGAATATACTAATTATCAAAAAAACCCCCATCTTTTACAATACCTAACTGGCACTGTCATTAGCCATGCACTGAAATAGCGTAAACTTAAAATTAATTGTACATTACCTGACGAAGCTGCAGTGCAGTGAAACATGTCGTATTGTCAAATAAAGTGGAAATTGAAGTAAAAAAGTCTTTTTTATCCGATTGTGTCAAAAAATGACGTTTTATAGATCAGATATTTGGACGAAAAGGTAACCTTTTCAATAAGGTATTGATTATTGCGCTGGTAGCTAGGCAACCTTTGTCGTCCTAGTCCGAAAAACATTTTGTCGGACGCTAAAATATTTTCAACAGTTTATTTTATTCAATTATTTACAATATTTATATTAAATGTACAATTAGAACAATTTTGAACAAGAACGGGGTGATGTAAATTTGATTTTGAGGATGTGTTATTATTTTTGGTCTCCGTTATGATATTATTCTCCAATGTTGAACTCGATTGGGAGACGGATTGCGACACCTGAGTCGAGACTGACTGCAGGTCAGATTGTGGAATGTTGAATATTTTCTTGGTCAGCTCTAACTTATTACTTAAGGAATCATCTATGTAGCCCTCGGCTACTCCCGAAGACTTCCAGCCTCCATGCCGTTTTAGAGATGTTATGTCTGCTCCCGCATCTACAAGTAATGTGGCCGATGTTCTTCTGAAACAATGTCCCGTGAATTCCTTGGCATTCGGCAGTTTTAAGTAGGATGCTATTTCCTGAGGTATAGAGCCAAATTTGTGTATACCGACAACTTGCTTATGGCATTTTCCATTGCGATAAGACACAAAAAATCGCCCATCACTCATATTTGTTGGACGTAAAGCCAGATAATTTCTATAATACTTTAGATATTCTCCAGTCACCGTAAATGATCTCGGTTTGTTTGTTTTATTATAGGGAATTTTTATTAACAAAGCCGTTCCCAAATCTTGTATGTCATCAATTTTCATATGAGCCAGTTCTTCTCGACGACATGCGCCCGCGATTCCAAAAATAAAAGCAACCTGTAATTAAGAAAATTGTTAGTCAGAAATTTAAAATACTATTATATAGTTACATTTACCTTCAACATTAAGTATTTGTCATCTGGAGCATGGCAAAGGAATTTGTGAACCTCTTCTCTAGTTAGGATCCTTGATTTCTTTGGACAATATCCAACACTTTTTTGTTTCAACAATGCTCGTAATCTCATGTATTTAGATATATCAATATTCTGTTTTACATTTACCACTGCACGTAGCATAGAATACTGCGACCACAGAGTAGATGACTTCATAGTTTTCGATAATTCCGCCATATAGACCAAGAAGACGTTTTCGGAGAACGACTGTATATTTTTTTCTTGCCGGTAATCCATAAATTTTTTATAAGCTCTTTCATATATTTCCTTAGATTTTTGTGGCAACAAATGTAACATTACTTCCTTGGCAGTTTCTTGAATGTCAGGTGGTGTACCTTCTATAAGATCATCGTCTATTTCCATTTTTAATTGTGTTTTTCAGGTTTTAAAACTAGCAGAACACGAAAGATTAGTTAAAACTATCGCCTGATTGATAAAACGTCAGTTGATAATATTAATTTAATTATTTGTTAGATCCATGGATACGCATATTACAGGTTTCATTGTTCAAACATTCAAGGGACAAAAAATTACAATGCAAGATGAAATATATTGGTTTTCTTAATTTTTACATTATTTTATAATCCGAGCAAAAACACAATCGGATAAAAAATAACGTATGTTATACGGACGAAAAATGTATTTCGGACTATGCGGGTTACTGGCCTCGGCTTTGCCTCGTCCAGTAATCTCCCGCAATACGTCCGAAATACTGCATTTTTCGTCCTTGTAACATAATATACTATTACTTTAAATAATATAACAAAATATATATTTTTGTAGAGTACTTGAACGTTATGGCAGGTATACCTACGAACAGCTTAAATATTCGAAAAAAAAAACACTAACCCAAATAAATACATGATTGTGTTGACAGCTGCTATGCGGGGATACAATTTTAAAATTATTTTAAGTAGACTAGGTACTTACCTGAAGAGCTGAATTTAGGTCGTTGGCTTGCAAAGCAGCACCATACACTTGATTTTCATCACAAACTTACACTGAAAGGTACTGCACTACAATCTAAATAAACCCAAACTATTTATAAAAGTCTAATCTAGTAATAAGTTTTTAACGAAACTTCCACAAAGTACAAGAAATAACTAAAAATCACTCAAAATAACGCTAAGAAATCTCATAATAAGCACGCCAAATTAGTAATCAATCTGTTATGGAAAAGCGGGTTTACGGGAAAAAAATACCATAAGCGATTTTATTTTATAAATTGTTAGGGGGGCATGTGATTAGCTTAAAACCAAATTGTCCCCCCCCCCCCCTCCCTTGGGCGCTTGTGTGAAACTCAAAAAGAATTTTGACTTGATTTTCCGCAAAAACGGTAAGTCGCAGAGAAATATTTTGTAAACAAATATTGTAGAAACAATATTCTCCACAATTTATCTCACAGAGTCACTGCGCTACGACTAAAAGTGCAGAAAGCAGGGAGCGCCAAAGTCGCCAAAAATCACTTTTTCCTCATTTTCGACGCGAAAATTATTTTTTTGCTCAATCGCATAAATCCAAAAGTTGTAGAGCCCAAAAAATCCTATAAATTGAGTTCACGCTTTTTTTTTTACAATGCACGTTTACGGAGATATAGCGCCTGGAAGTACCAACCGAATGCAGCATCATTCGTTTTATGTCCTGTGATCGTAGCATTCTATTGTTACAGATCCTCACGTCTAATATGACCACTACGCCACAACTAAAAAAGCTTTATAGGAGAAAGGAAAGTCGAAGTCTTTCTCCACAAGTTTATTATAGTTATAGAATAGAATAATCAATATACCTACATTAAGGCGAATTGACAAAACGGTTCCACCCTGTGAATCATCGACTATGGGCGATTTATTTACTTTGCTTCAAATTAACCTCAACAGTGAACAGAAATTATTGATAGGAAATTGATAGGAAAGTGTAAATTTAAAAGAATGTTAAATGCCCTTGATATTTTAAAACAATTAGGGGATATATCTTGATATGGAGTAATAAGAACTCGTAGAATGGAGTGATATTTTCAAATTGACGTTAGAATACCAGTATAATGGCCTTATACAAGTATTGTTAATAACTAATTCTAATTGTGTTAGGAGATTACAATAAAATTACCATTAACATTTTGAATGTGGGTCAAAACGCCTGCCTTTCTGTGACGTCAATAATCTGTAGTTACCGATGTTATCAAATATGCTGTTTTTGCAATTTTATTACTCTAGTACAATAGTATATTTGTAGAGTTAAATGTACTAAATTGATTTCATGACCATACATTATCAGTAATATTTTGATTAAAATTTGTTGATATTTTTAAAGCGATTTGGTAAAACCATACAATAATCAGTAAAAAAATCAAACAATTAATGAGAGCCGGATAATTATTAATATTCGTATCGTATGTTCATTTATGGCAACTGTGATTTGATATAACAGTGGTATACTTAATCAGCCTTTTTAAATTGAAATATCTCGAAAACGGCTGGAGCAAATATCAACATAATATTATTATATTTTTAATATTAAAAAAAAAATACATTACATGTTTCTAAAATATACTGGATGTTCTACTTAAAGATACACAAGGTTGCATGTTAAACTAATTTGCCATATTCCCTTGTTTTATTGCGTAACAGTTTCCTGTGATTAGTGTGCCAGATAAGGGTCAATATTAATAGAATGCTAAGACGCTGCATCCCGTTGGTACTTCCAGGCGCTATATTTTCATAACCGTGCATTGTAAAAAAAAAACGCGGACTCAATTTATAGGATTTTTTGGGCTCTACAACTTTTGTATTTATGCAATTGAGCAAAAATATATTTTTCGCGTCGAAAATAAGGAAAAAGTGATTTTTGGCGACTTTGGCGACTTTGGCGCCCTCTGCTTTCTGCGCTTTTAGTCGTAGCGCAGTGACTCCATAAGATAAATTGTGGAGAATATTGTTTTCTACAATATTTGTTTACAAAATATTTTTCTGCGACTTACCGTTTTTGCGGAAAATCAAGTCAAAATTCTTTTTGAGTTTCCCACAAGCGCCCAAGGGGGGGGGGCCGACAATTTGGTTTTAAGCTAATCACATGCCCCCCAACCATTTATGAAATAAAATCGCTTATGGTATTTTTCTCTCGCAAATTTTACAGATTAATAGAGATTACACAAATAAAGAATTAAGTGACAACCGGCTCTGGACAATATAAACGTTAAATATCAAAAAGTCGTAGAAATCCGACGTACTGCGCATGAGCCACAGTTCCGATAAATCACGCATGCCGGGGACATTTTTAGATCGGTCGGCAATTAGCTTTGTCTCTCCACTGGTGGGAGTTCAGTGATTCACACCCTTAAATATTCGTATATCATTGAGAAAGATCCTACCCTGTATGTTGCAAAGGAAAATACCCAAATATTATTAATTTTATTTTTAAGATCATGTCTCTCTTCGGCAGTTCGTATTTTTGTGAACAATTTTTTCAAAAATGAATTTGACGAAATCAAATAAGAAATAAGGGTCGGTATTAATTGGGACAACTCCTAACGCGTAGCAACAACATCGCTTCCACGCAGTGTCGAACTTCTTGCAAAAGAGAGGCAAACCCTAGATTGGCATTAGTTACTGTTGTAGCATTTATGTGATTACAGAGTCAACGCTAGAACACTTACATATCTGCATCTTTTTTGTTTTTTAACGCCATTATTTGTTTTAATCCCTGGTCCATACTAAACTTTTCTACTCTGCTTCCATGCCTGATATAGACAATATTAATTATCCACAAGGGCATTCATATGAAAGAGCATGGAACTTTTATTAAACTAGATAGACTCTTTTATTTTGAGATGAGATATTTACAGTTCCACTAAACCCCGGAGATGTTATTACAGGACTCCAATCCAGATATAACTAACCGCAACTGTTCAAACTCAACTGCAGGCGAATCTACTGGCCGAAAATAATATTTATCGACTCGTTTGTAAACTTCTTAAGTAAGTAGCCTGGCTTAATATCAGCAATTAAACCTATTTAGTAAGGTTTCAAGATAGAATCCGGTTTTAGTTTATTCAACGAAGATGGTAAGGATTTCTACAAGATTGTATTACACAGGGTGATCAAGATAAGGATGAACATCATGGGAATCTCGGAAACCGTAAAAGACGAACAAAGACGGTTAAAATATAAAAAGAAGTTGTACAGTTTAGTGATTAATAACATTCTGTTGAGAAAACCATAAAATTCCGCTTAGCTCAGAAGATTCGAGAAGATACGAAATTTTACAATTTTCTTTTTTTCTGAATTTACTTGAAAAAAATGTATAAAAAATAAGAGACACTTTCTTATTGCCGCTTTTTTAGCTTTACCAGACATCGTTTACAAATATTCAGTACAACATTTCGTGGTCCGAAAAAAGTACACGCTGTATTAGATAGCATTCCCTATTTCGAATTCAACCATTTATATAACGGTATGGTTTCTCATGGTTTAATTTAGAAAAATGATTGTTAAATGAAATTAAGGCAACGAAGACAAAAATTATTTCTTACGTACCCACAGTAGGTACCAAAATAGTAACTAAAGCTAATTTGGCAAGAATAGTTGTTTAACATTGAACAATTGAAGATATTTAGAAACACGCTGTTCAAGTAAGTGTAAGTGTTTATCGTTTTCAAAATATTCTCTGAATACCTCATCTTTTATGTAACACCACAACAGGAGAGTCTAAGGGAGTTATGTTCGGTGATCTTGCTGGCCAGGGTGTTTCACTATATGTGCTAGTACGTTCTTTTGGAAACCACTCAGATAGGTATTGACGAACAACCCTGGATATTTGTTACAAAAATTAAAGAATTTTAGTATTAGCATCAGGGTTGAAATGGCTGACTAAATTCTTACATTTTTGTAACAAAGCCAATAAATCAGATTTACTCGAAATAATGGAAATAAAGAAAACTACTAATAATCCAAATATAGACTGTGTCAACGACCAAATCATCCACGGCAGCACTGATTTTTTCAACTCCCTGAATCTGAGATAATCATAATTTAGTCTCTCTTTCAACGATAACCTACCTCTTCCTATCTCTTTTTAATATTTTCTATCTCTACTTAGTATTCTCCATTGTTATCAATCACTATTGAAATTATAAAAACAATTTTTTATTTCTTTCTAATAACCTTTTAAATTTTTGTTTAATTTCTTAAAAATTTTTTTCACATTTTTATTGTGCCATCAGTGATATAACCTTCTCTCTAACCCCCCTTTTAACAAAACCATGTAGTTTGGTCCTTAACAGATGTTTGTGTCGTCTCGGTCCTTGGGTACTTTATACTTCCAGTAACTACAATTGTTAAGAGACGGCTGATCCCATACGGTTTTTGTAAACGTAATATGAAGTTCCTATTTTTCCACCTTTTAGATTTCAACAATATCGTCAGATCATAGGATCACTGTCTGGTCATACGCATTTAATATCATATTTCTCTTTAAGTTAATCTCACTTCTTAGTTCACGTTTAGTAGTTAACTGGTCGGGAGAAAAGCAAACAACGAGAAGCGACAAAATCCCGAGTTTAGCATTGATTAAATTAGGACCAAATTATATGTCCTTCACCTTGAAATTTTGACAGTTAGCCGGGTTATTACACTAAAAGAAGCACTAAAGCGATGAAGTAAATGCTTTACACTGAAATAAATAATGTGGGTACCTAGTAAGAAGTACCTTTTTCATGAATATCTTCTGTGTTCCATGTAATTGGCTTTCCAGCAAATTTCGTGTAATCATAAAAAGAATGAAATAAAATAAAAATGTTTTTGAAATGATACCTATATTGATTGTGCGTCACTTAGTGATAGTACATTTTAGAATAGAAATTAAATAGTATATTACATACTAAGAGTGGTAAGAAGCCTACTAAACACGATTTTGAAAATTATGGTACGAGTGTTAGCGAAAATTGCCCTTGTTAATACAGACATTATAATATTACGTAACTACTCTTACGCATAGCGTGACTTCTAACAATATAGTGTGTATATTTAGAGTTTTACGGATAAAGTAGACAGTGCGTAAGTAGGTTCTTACTAATATAGAAGTGGAAAAACAGTATTTTCTTATGTATCCCTTTATTTCTTTTTAAATATTGAATAGCAATTTTGTTACCTTTCCTTACATTTTTAATCAACAACCCTATGGTGGTGCAAATGTACTTACTATTCAGGATCCTTTGTAAATGCAAACATGCTTATTCCTTGACCTTCTTTTGAGTGGCACCATCGAGACGCACAGGTATTACCAGGCATACTTTTACAATTACACAGCACTCACAAAAACGAATAGTTAAACAGTACCTACACTTCTTTCAACAAAAATGACAACTAAACTCGATAACGATAAATCATCGACTACTGGACTAACGGTGAGACACGGCCGGCTTAAACTAATAACAGTTGGCCGGGTTACCTCCCACTCCAATGATTTCGCCAAATGTCATATTGTCGCTTCTCGTTGTTTGCTTTTCTCGAACACGGTTGTGTCAGCAAAGGTTATAATTTTTTTTAGAGTTTCTCTTTTTTATAATCACCTACTTTTTCTTATCATAATCATGTTAAACTTACGCCTAATATTATGGGACATAGCCCCATATCTACATGGTAGTTGACTACTAATTACCATTAAAATTTTAACTTTAGTTTTCTAATAAAAATTTAAATTTTTTATAAAAAATTTTACAAGAAGTTTTTTCTCCTCCTGTTTCTCTCAATATAAATTTTTATTTTCTTTCCAAAAACTTCACTTATTTCAAAAATGTTTCTCATTCATTAAATAAAAATAATTTTCCACACCGACATCAAAAAAATTTGACTTACCTATATTAAAATCTTGATACAACCAATATATGCTAACATACATAGTATGACTAGTTACTACACATTATACTCAATTATATATTTCTCACTTTTATAAGTTGTACTCATTTTTTGAGCCATTTATATATTTTTCAATCGACTTGATATAGGTAAGGGTAAGTCTCACTTTAACTTTCATGTTTTCTTTACTGGTATTTTTCTGACAATGTACTATGCTTTTTAGTATACCCTGAGGATGAACGTTTAAGGATTCAAAACATGTAGGGAACTACAAACTTTTCATATTTTAAGCTGTGGAGAAAGAATGGATTGTTCTATTTACATTATACTTTAACTCCACTGAAAGTATGAACTTTTCCTTCAACTTCAATATCTTTTAATGCCTCGAGAATAAAGTACAGGGACATTTTTTTAAGTGTCTCAACCGATTGGCGATTTTCCTGCTGACTACAATAAAAAATAAATTACACATTTCTCAATGATTTTCGATAAGGAAGCCGAATTTAATGTCAAAAAATACATATATTTACAAACTTGACAGATGAGACGCCATTTTGAATTTTCTTAAATGGCAACTCCCATAAATAACCACACAATTGAATTGCATTTGGCGATCCAATTCTAAAACTATATATATGTTGACACTTATTTTCAGCCGTTTCGGAAATACGGGCGTTCCTAATTTGCCTCCATCGATTTTGTCTTTTAAGTGTCTCACCCCTTTAATAAATAGACCTTCTAAGCTGAACACCTTAATTTTTTTCACAGTGACATAATTTCCCGTGAGCAAGCGATCTACGCTATAGACAAATCCGACAGATGTCAAAAAGTGACAGATACGACGCTATTTTGAATTTTTTTAAATGGCAACTCTCATATATAACTAGATGATTCAATTGCATTTGGCGATCCGATTCTAAAACTACATAGTTGTTGATACTTATTTTCAGCCGTTTCGGAAATACGGGGGAGGGGTTCTTAATTTGCATCCATCGATTTTACTATAAGTATCAACAACTATATAGTTTTAGAATAGGATCGCCAAATGCATTTCAATCGTGCGGTTATTTATGAGGGTTGCCATTTAAAAAAATTTAAAATGGCGTCGTATCTGTCAATTTTTGACATCTGTCGGATTTGACTATAGCATATATCGCTTGCTCACGGGAAATTATGTCACTGTGAAAAAAATTAAGGTGTTCAGCTTAGAAGGTCTATTTATTAAAGGGGCGAGACACTTAAAAGACAAAATCGATGGAGGCAAATTAAGAACGCCCCGTACGTATTTCCGAAACGGCTGAAAATAAGTATCAACAACTATATAGTTTTAGAATCGGATCGCCAAATGCAATTCAATCGTGTGGTTATTTATGGGGGTTGCCATTTAATAAAATTCAAAATGGCGCCTTATCAATCAAGTTTGTAAATCTATGTATTTTTTGACATTAAATTCGGCTTCCTTATCGAACATCATTGAGAAATATGTAATTTGTTTTTTATGATAGTCAGCAGGAAAATCGCCAATCGGGTGAGACACTTAAAAAAAAGTCCCTGAACCACTTTAATCTGGGGAATTTAGTGACTAATAGTGCCATTTTATTCCCTAAAATATATACAATTATTTAATTCAGGAAATATCTTTTCTAGTGCCAAATTAAAATGGAAAATTAGTTGTGCTGTCATTTCTGCCAGGTGGGACTAAACATTCATATTATGATGGTAAATGTTCAAGCTTAGGATATGTCTGTATTCTTGAAGCTGTGTTCTATTAGCTTTTCACACTCAAAATGTTGTTTTTTTATTAATTGTTATTTATTCAGTTACTTTGTAGTAGACAATAGCTTTATATATCTTCCTATCCTAGAATTTTATCTTTCAATATATTATCCTTTAATAATTGTTGGTTTTTAAAATAGCCATGAAAAACTAAACAAGGTTCATATATTAAAAATCTGAGGTAATTTAAAAATAATAAAGTGAAATTTATATTTAAATTTTATGGTAATATTTTATAGGTTGCTCAGACTATACTTTGAATATTGTTTCTCCACGACCATTACTGAATGCAATAATTCCAAAATCATTTTTGATAATAGAATGAATTGAGTTGGAATATTTATTCTGAAACACTTGCTTCTTATGCGTTTTGCGTGCATTTTCATTCCATAACAAGATACGGAATGAATATTCTGTAATTAATCTAAACGACATAGGTTGCCATGAATTTCGAAACTGTCAGTGTCAGATAAAAATGGCCGCGTTGTAATAATTATTTTCAGACAAATTTTAGTGCAAGTCAAAAAATGAGTGAAAAATCGGATGAATCAGATATGGAACTGGATAATACTCCACCTGAAATTACGAATATTGCGAATAAATAACTTAATTGCTTTGCACAGATTTTATTTGTTTTATTCGTACTTTTTGGTCGTGGAGAAAATATAGTCTGCTACTTGGTTAGAATGAAAATTCGATACTCGTGGTTCCTCACGCTCGCTACGCTCGCGTTCGGAATCTTCCACTCGGATCGAATTTTCATTCCAACCTCGTTACAGAACTATTCTACTTATACAGACGTTGTTGTGCAAATTAATATCCATTTTTATAAGTTTCATGTTTTTAACTAAAATATAGTTTCGCTGAATAAAACATCAGAATGTCATTACAAATTGCCAATTTATGCATACCGAATCTTAAGTCGTCTAACTTCTCAGCAAGACAAATAAACAAGCCATAAATAATATTCATCGATCCGTGGACAAACTGTTCGAAACAATAGCTGGTGTATTTAGACTGGTAATAAATTAAAGGTGTTCAGATTAGGATTGGTTCTAGATGGTGAAAGGGATGGATTTAAAGTTGAACGAAGTAATTAAAGTCGATATTTTGTATACAATGTATGATCCATATTGTACATATTACACAACTCTTCTAAATATCCTAATCAGATAAATGTTTAATTTTATGAGTTCTCGAAGATATCATTTTGGGGTTGTAATGAAATCGAGTTTCCTCTGCGACTACACATGGAGCATTCAAAAATGCAAATAAAATAAAGATTGTTAATTTAATATACTGAGTGGCAAGAAAGACGCGCATAATGCCTGTAACTTTTGAATTACCTCGTATACGAAAAAGTTACCTTTATGAAAGTTGTTCAGTAAATTATTCCCCAGATTTTCTACCTGCATGAATTTTTTCTGTTATTTCTGGTTTGATTGCCATAGAGACTAACTTACTTTTTTTAAATGCATATGATTGCATGCTTGGATTCTACCGGGAAAGATCTAAAATTTTTGTATTTCAAATTTTCACCTATCTACAAGCGTTTCTGAGATAATGGAAGCTCAAAAATGCAAAACTTCCTAATCATGATTATTCCTACCAGTTGAGTCAAGGTGTTTTCATGACAGTGACCTAAGAGTTGTGAATTTTGAGTTCCTGTTTAATTTTCTGTTGTCTGATTTCTAATTCGTTTACACTATCGTTTATGTAAATAAGAAACAACGAGTTGAAATTTTAATAGTGAGCGGTTACGGAAATCTGAATATACCGCAAGATCAGGTTTGTCAACTTTTCAATGAGCTATATCCAAATAGTTCTCCAATAAATCAGTCAACGGTGTGTCGAGTGGTAAAGAAATTTCGAGAAACAGCCAGTGTTAGGGAAACCGCTAGATCAAATCAAATCAAATCAAATCAAATCAAAAATCTCTATATTTAAAAAAATACATCAGTGTAATACTTAAGTATTTAGTAAATGGCGTCACAATACATAAATATAATAATATAAAATTTCCTTAAAAAAAAATGTTTGCCTAATTTATTAAATAAATTATTAAAAAATTAATACAAATACAATGTAGAACATATTAAAAATATAGAATATTTAAAACTTTAAAAATTAAAAAAAAAATCACACCGAGATAAAAACAAAGAGAACAGAGAAAATATATTCACGCTTGTGATGATAGAAACTCGGCAACCCTGTAGGGTTCTAACTGGACAATGTATTTAAAAACATCCTCCTCAAAACTATCAGACTGCCTTAAGGGCGGTGAAAGCTGATTATAGTACTTTATAAACGAATAGGCAGAACTGCGCTCAGAAAGAGTCAACCTGTGCATAGGTATGTAGTAATCAAAAGATCTGGTGTTATGATCATGGTGTGGTAGATATTGGAAAAAGAGGTGTCTATTCCTATTAAAAAACAGCACACACTCATAGACATGTAAACCAGCCAGAGTTAGCAAATTGTGTCTTCTAAACATACCCCGACAAGACTCAAGTCTGTTCATTCCCAACATTACTCGTAATGCTCTCTTTTGAACAAGAAAGACCCTCCATGCATTTACACTGTTCCCACAAAAAAGAACTCCAAATCTAAGGATAGAATTAAAATTTGCATGATATGTTATTAATAAGGTCCTGAGGTCGATATAGTTTTTCAGAACTCTCAGCAAATAACAACAGCTTTTAAGCCTGCCCGAGACATACTCAATCTCTCTGTCCCAACCAAGGTTACAGTCCACATAGATGCCCAAAAACTTAACAACCGACATCCGACGCAAGGGTCACATCCCGGGACAACAACTGCACGGAGAGACAACTGTCGACTGCTTGGTCTTAAACAAAATAAAGCTTGACTTGTCTGCATTCAAAATAAGATTATTTTTATTGAACCATTCCTCAGCCGAAGCAAGACCTTCCCCCATACTGTGCAAAACCCGCTCTACAGTGCTTGCCCCTGCCAATATGTTTGTGTCATAAGCATAATTTACCACAGAGACATTTTCACATGCTACATCAGAACCTAAATCGTTTATGTAACAAATGAAAAGAAAGGGTCCAATGACACTGCCCTGCGATACACCCATAGTCAGCGGTCTATCCTCAGACAAAAAATCCCGACCATTCTTCTGGATGATCACTCTCTGTGTACGACCCAGCAAGTAAGACTGTACCCATCTCAGTGGCGCACCCCTGACTCCATAACGCTCTAGTTTTTCAAAAAGAATACCATAATTCAGGCAGTCAAAGGCCTTTGAGAGGTCCAGAAATGAACCAAGCGCTATGTCTTTGTTTTCAAAATAGTCCACAATCCCACCAACAAAATCATACACATTAGTATTTATTGATTTTCCAATTAAAGATCCATGCTGGCCTCGGCTCAACAACCCCTGATCAGAAAAAAAGCACATTAATCGAGCACACATTGCCTTCTCAAATATCTTTGAGAAAGAAGATAGAAGACTGATCGGTCTGTAGTTCTCGGGGAGGGCAGGATCACCCTTTTTATATAGTGGTCGAACCAGTGCTAATTTAAGTCCCCTGGGAAATATTCCACATGTAAAAGAATTGTTCAAAATGTAGCACAGGGGGACAGACAATTTTTCGGCACAGTCCTTTATGATGTTGTTGGATATTTCATCAAAACCTGAACTTTTTTTATTTTTTAACCTGTTCATGATATTAATTACTTCCACGACAGTGACTGAAGTCAAGAACATAGAATTGTGGTGCAGAGCTATTTTACAGTTATAATTGTTACTGATCTGGTTTCCCACGAGGCGTGTCGCTGCATTTACCATGTACTCATTTAAGATATTACTGACCTCATGGGGGTGCCCTGGAATACCAATTTCCTTTTTCCCCCTGCTGCCACCCTTTATCTTATGCACAATCTGCCAAGTACATTTTGATTTATTATCACTATTAATGATTTTTCTTCCATAGAAATCCCTTCTTGCTTCCTGTAATACACCGTTGTATTTACGTTTAGCCGCATTATACGCAGCCACACATCCATCATCATACCTACTCAAGACTAGCAAAACATCCAACTCATTCTTACATTCAGCCACACGTGGGGAGTCATAATGTGAAACTTTTTGTTCCCTAACCTTTATACTTCTTACCGGAAATGAAGAATTAAAAATCGGCATCAAAGTATTCATAAATGCCCTCCACTGACTCTCCACATCCAATTCATTCACCTGAAAGACCAATTGCCAATCCTGCTTTACCAACATGCCTTTAAAAAGCTGTCTATTGTGAGTATTAGAAATTCTCCTGTTCAGAAGCTCGGAAGCTGCCGAACCAGACAATCTAAATGTTATCTTCTGACCAGTATGATCCGAAATATGACTGCGCAGAACTTCAGCACTGAAAGTATCACAATAGTATAAATATTATTAATGCATGACTCTGCAGTCCTGCCAATTCTTGTAGATTCTAAAATTGAAGGAAAAATATTATAAGAGTTTAAAAGAGACAAAAATGTTACAGAGTTTCTATCATCCTGCAAAATATTTATGTTAAAATCACCCGCAAGAAATATTAAAACATCATCATCATCATCATCATCATCATTGTCCAAGAGTCTATTAAGAACATTTTCAACCTTTTCCATGACAAGTCCTAGGTCTGCACTGGGAGTCCTGTGAACAGACAGAATAACCACTCTTGCTTTATTAATCAGGACTTCAATTGCTGCCCACTCAAAAATTGTTTCTTCCGAAAGCTTCGTTAGGTCTGCACGTGTTTTCCACAATGTTCCGTCTCTTACATATACTGCAGCTCCTCCGTGCAAGCTATTCTTACGGCAATAGGAAGATTCCAACTCATAGCCCACCAAATTGTATGACTTAAGCTGTTCTTCATTTTTCCAATGCTCTGTAATTGCTAGAGCAACACACATATTTTCATTAACCAATACTTGCAGTTGGTCAAGGCTGTTGCCAATTGACTGCACACTATGATGCAATATATGATACTCTACATTTACTCCTTGTCTGTCACGCCCTTTTGTTGTTGACGTCTTCGGAGATTCAGAAAATGGTTAATAATTATGCCACTAGGCCAAAGTTTCGGTGACATTATTTCATTTCTCTTTTGGATTGGAATGGACAGACTGAAGGAACTTCTAACTCTATCCCTTCTAGTACGCATTTTGTAGCACGAACAGTCAGCGAAACCGTTTTCTTTCAAGTAGTTTATAATTTGTTCTTCTGTTGTGTTTGATTTGAAACCTAAAAGGAAAATCCAGGCCAAACTTCGAGGAGCAGCTACAGTGAACTGCGATACATTTTCATTTGCCAGCTCGAACTAAAACAGCAATCTGGGGAGGCAAAGCTTTGGATATCATGCTCTCAATACAAGTTGTAGCACGAGTTAAATGAGGACGATTTTGATAGAAGAGCTGAATTTTGTGAGCTGATGATGATGAAAAGATGCAATAACGATAATAACTTCACAACAAATATCATTTTCTCGGATGATGTTAATAGACACAATTATCGTAAATGGTCTACTGAGAATACTCACTGGTTTCAGGAAGGTCATACTCACAGGCCCGAAAAAGTTAATATTTGGGCGGGCATAGTTGATAGACATATATGGGATCTTTTTTCATAGATGGTAATTCAAATGGCGAAATGCAGAATGGTTTTACCGGGTGTAAATAATGGCATAAACGAACAGTAATGGTTCCAGCAAGATGGAGCAGCTGCGCATTATGCGGCAAATGTTAGGCAATACATAAGCGAACAATTTCCAGGACGTTGAATAGGCAGAAGAGGTGCTATTGGCTGGCCAGCGCGATCCCCGGACTTAACCCCGCTCGACTTCTTTTTGTGGGGACACTTAAAGAACAGAGACTACTACTAAATTTGAGATACAAAAAATTCAGAATTCTCCCAGTAGAATCCAAATATGCAATCATATGCAGGGTGTTCCATTTAAAAAAAGTAAGTTAGTCTCTATGGCAACCAAACCAGAAATAACAGAAAAAATTCATGCAGGTGGAAATGTGGGGAATAACTTACTGAACAACTTTTATAAAGGTCACTTTCTCGTATACGAGGTAATTCAAAAGTTACAGACATTATGCGCGACATTTTTGCCACTCTGTATAAAATAAAACATTACTAACAAAAGTGTCAATTTTTTTTGACATATACCTGCAGACTATGATTTGAAAGCAACACACAATGGCATAGGCCTATGATTTCATCTATCAGTGCGAGTTTTGTACAATATTTCTATTTATGGTTAATTAAAATTTTTTCAGGTAAAATATTTTGTTCAAAATAAGTTATTTATGTTTTAGAAGGTTAACAAAGAAAATCAGTCCCTTCTGTTTTCCGACTTTTAAATAAGATTTAGCGCCCCGGTACCTATCCTAAATCCGGTGAAAAACCTTAAGGAGTATTTTAAATGACAATATTCCATTATTTTTATACAAATGCCTCTTCTAAAAGAATTTAGACATTTTTTAACGTCCCAAACTATTCAAAATTTGTTATTTTTACTATTTTAACAGGTTACAAAAAAACAGTTATTCATAGTGTTGTGCCGCAAAATTACCTTTATAAGGCAACTTTACGTATAGTAGGACACAAGGTAAATGGTCATGACTAACTAATCCCCGAGCTAATCCCTTTATACTTATACCTGCTTATGCTTCTATTTTGGCAAATAAATCATTCCGGTCCAGGGTGGTAGTAGGAAGATTGAAACAATGCTTGTATATGTACAAAAATTTATTGTGTATTGCTGACTTTGCCATAAATTATTAACATGCCTAAAAGTAGTAAGCCGTAATATATAATTTTTATTATACAGGGTGTCATACGTAGAAGTTCCACCCCCTTTATTTTCTTTAGTTTTTAAGATATCGGAATACATTTTTTCTTGTTTGAAAACGAATGGCAAAGGCTTTTTTGACATCTGTGTAATTACCGGGTTGAAAATGCGGAACTTCTACGTGGAACACCCTGTATAAAACCGCATGAATTAAATGAGTCGTCTCAATAGTTTGAATCTGTACTATCACTATCATCCACTGATATAATTAGAGGTTTTATGTTTTCCCAAATTTTTTTAAATTTTTTTCGACTTCAAGTACATGATTAACGCATGCTCTCCAACTGCCCTCTGGTATTAATTCACACTGAGTTTTAGTTACTTCAATGTACTTCGATTTACTCCGCAGTGCCTTATCATAAAAAAAAGTAGACTTCAGTGTCAATTAGGTTTGAAAAAAAAAATATATATTGAGAATTTAATTATTAAAATCGTTACTACATTTTTAAATTTTAAAAATTTCAAGAGCCGTAGGGTTTAACTACAATAAATACCGATGAAACTCATTTTTATTTTGATCGTAGAAACCGAAGATACAATAATATGCATTCCACTTAAACAATACAACTTTGATGCGTTTCGTGTGTTTGGGACAACCTGTACGTTATGAAAATAATTTTAAAATAGGGTACATTTTAAAAGGCGCCCAGGAAACTTTTTTTTTATCCAAAACAAATAATTTAGCTATAATTGTATCGAATAACGCGAATAACCCTGTATATCTGAAAAAAGAATTGGGTTTACTTTTTAGTCGCTTGCTAAAAACATAGTTTACCGTATATTAACCAGAAGTGTACAGTAAAGAAAACATAAAGACTAAAATACACAGTTTTGCTAAGAAAACATTTAACAGTAATGTAATAACATCTCAAATCTATAATCTAAACTTGTCCAATTTCGCAGCTGGGCAAATATACAAGCCGCAAATAATATTCATCGATCCGTGGACAAACTGTTCGAAACAACTGTTGCCGAAATCCAAACCAGTTATTGAAGGTGTTCGGATCAGCATTTGTGTAAAGGGTCGGTTTTAGATTGCTAGGAGGTCCCTATCGGGGATGAATTTTAATTAGCAATTATTAAACCACAATCAAGTCTATATTTTGTTGGTGTACGTCGTGGTATAAAGACACGGTATGGGTTTTAACAGGATTTCAAGTTAGTATTAACAAATATGAAATATTATCAAATCCAGCATTTTTTTAGCGTTCTCAGTCAAATCACTGATTTGTTATAGGTTCTTGGAACTACTTTTTATTAATTCACCAAAAGGGGTGTAATCAATCATTCTTCTATTCTTTTGATATGAATAAAATAATTAGAAGCGATCGAGTGGTCAGCTTCATCGTCGGACCTGACCCCTTTGGATTACTTTCTATGAGGTAATTTAAAACCTGGGTTGTAATATAGTCAGCATCGTTGCAATAATTATTAATAAAATTGCTGTTATTCCTTCGAATTAAATTTTCAAACTTCAATATTTCGATAAACCCTATTTCCAGAGGTATGGTTGGTTATACAAAAAGTTTTAAGTTTCTATCATAGAATTCGAAATTGACACAATATACAGACTATACCTGGGACGAGCGTTCAAAAGGAACAAATCCCTGAATATTAAATCAATTTTTGCAAGAGTTTATGGACGCATTATATATTGTTGATTATTTCATCATTTTAACTATACTACAGACTGGGGCATTATACTAATACGATACGTACTGTATGACAGGGTTACCGCTATACAGGGCGGTGATAAAGTTTGGAATAATAGAAATATTTCTGAACAGGTTAACTTAAAAAAAAAACGCTCAGACACGTCGATTTTTATTCTTATTTCTGAATTTTTTTAGCTAATACTAGAATATACAGGGTGTTACATAAATGAATTATCACGTCAATGTAACTTTTTGTAAATGGAATACCGTGTATATTATTTCATTTTTTGATTCTACGCAAGATTCTAAGCAGATTACGTTTATGATGTCCTTCAACTGTTTACGAATTATTGACAATTGAAAATAAGACATCTTCAATGAAAATAAAAATATAAATTGAATTGTTTGAGCGTTTTTTTTTTAAGTTAACCTTTTCACAGATATTTCTATTATTCCCAACTTTATTTTCTTTTGTATAGGGTATCTCAAAAAATCAGTATCAATTTCAAGTTTGTTTTCATAAACGAAATGACACTTTTTTAAATTTAAAACAAATTATTTTATTTAATGAACATTATTTACAACAAAGGAATATGCCTGCCTATTTTAATAAATGTTGGAAGTGGTATCCATTCACAGCCTACAATGATCCAATCTATCCACAAACTCTCTTTGGACGTTAGCATGGTTATCAATATCTGGCGTTCATAGTGATGTTATTTGATGTCATTCTAATTCACTTTTTTGACAAATGCCTTGTGATTATTTGATTATTTTGTATTATTTTATCATAATGTTCTTAAGAGAAACGCAAATAATCGAAATCCTCATTATGGCTGGTTGTGGAGATAAAACTCGAACGCAAGAAGAAGTGTGTGAGATGTTCAATAATAAATACCCGGAGAGACAGTCAATCAGTCAGGCCACTGTAAGTAAATTAATAAATAAATTTAATAATTTCGGACGTGTCAGAGACAAGCCGCGTTCAGGACGACCAGGCATCCCTGAAGACACTAAAATTGATATTTTAATGTCGCTGGAAGAAAATCCTCATTATGTCTCTTCTTTCAAACCAAGACAACATTGATGTGGATCATTCAGCTATTGTAAAGTTCTTAAAAAAAGAAAAGTGGCGTCCTTATAAAATAAAAATAGTTCAAGAGATATATGACGATGATCCGGACAGAAGGAATCAGTTTTGTGAGGTAATGATGAATATCTGCCAAAATAATAATAATTTTGTAAAAAACGTGATTTTCTCTGATGAAGCCACATTTTGCCTTAATGGGGAAGTAAATAAGCAAAATTTTCGTTATTGGTGAAATGAAAACCCACCATGGTATTGAGAGGGCCATACGCAGTATAGGGAGAAAATTAATGTTTGGGCGGGAATTGTTGAGAATATAATTATCGGGCCATATATTTGTAAGGGGACATTGAATGGCGAATGATACCTGTCATTTCTAGAGGAAGAACTTGTACCTGCCTTAATTACACTATTTCCAAATCAAGATGTTCCAGATACGTTTGATGATAGACTTTGGTTTCAGCAAGATGGAGCTCCTGCCCATTTTGGCGCAAAAGTTCGAAGGCCGACGGGGCGAAATAGAGTGACCACCAAGGTCACCCGATTTAACTCCGCTCGACTTCTTCTTATGGGGCTACGTTAAAGAGAGAGCTGTGAATGGATACCACTTCCAACATTTATTAAAATAGGCAGGCATATTCCTTTATTGTAAATAATGTTCAATAAATAAAATAAAATGTTTAAAATTTAAAAAAGTGTCATTTCGTTTATAAAAACAAACTTAAAATTGATACTGATTTTTTGAGACACCCTATACGAATTAAAATAAAGTTGGGAATAATAGAAATATCAGTGAACAGGTTAACTTAAAAAAAAAAACGCTCAAACAATTCAATTTATATTTTTATTTTCATTGAAGATGTCTAATTTTCAATTGTCAATAATTCGTAAACAGTTGAAGATAGGTAGGGGAGACTGTTGTATACTGGGACAGGTTGCATACTGGGACAATTCAAATTTCCCGCAAAATAAGTTAAGGAAAAATTCGAATTAATTAGAGTGACATTTACGTGTACTGCCCTCTGTTATCAGTTAAAAATATTATCAGCAAATTGTTTAGTTTGTCTGAAACCGGCGAGCATCTAATTTCTCAGAAGCAAAGTTTCTAATTTCGTGTCGATATCGAGTCGAATATCGGCGTTATTTACTAAAAGAGATATGTAAAAATTTCTCTACATACCGCCTAAAGTGTTTACAAGATAAGCTGAGATTAATATTGGTCATATTTACGTTTCTGTTGGCAACATAAATTAATAACCTAAAAAAGGTCTAGGGTTGTATATTGGGACACAATTATGGGGTGCATACTGGGACTGTCCCACTATAAACCCTACTGTTTATAATGGCAAATTAATTGAATTGTGCATAGTGGGACTGCAATGGACAGTAATTATTTTGATCAAACAATTGCATTACATTTAAATAATGTTTTATGGTTTGACTAGGTATAATGCTAAATTGAAGAAAAAAAGCAAAAAGAAGCAGAGAAAATAGCCAAAGGAATCAAAAAAACACAGAAGGTAAAGGTAAAGGCTGTCACAAAAAATTTATTTGCAGACTCCAGTTACAGCGACGTGTCAATTAAAGATTTGTATGATGACAGTTCCGATATATCGGACGAATTTACAACGGAAGCAGATTATGATATAAATATGCATGACTTTGTTATTGTGAAATAAGTACCCATTGAAGAAGAGAAATTAATATTATGTTGGGCAAGTTGATAAAATTAATACGGCAGAGTATGTCGTCAATTATCTAAAAAAGACTGCCAATGATAAATTTTTCTTCCCAGAAAAAAGGGACGAAGATTTGATTACGAGAGAGGATATTGTTATTAAACTTCCTGTTCCCTTTATTTCTGGAGGGACCGAACCAGCTTCCAAGCTGTGGTGTTTTAATTATGACTTTTCTCCTTATAATATAGAATAATATTCGTATTTGTTTAAATTCGTTTCTTGTTTGTTCCTTTCATTTTATATCATTTGTTTTTTTATAGTTTAGTTACCAATGTTTAGCCATGATAGCAATATTTTTTTAATGTTTTTGAATAAAATATAAATTTGTATCATTTTTCTGGCTCACATTTATTTTATTTCAACTTAACCCCATTATTATCAGATTGTCCCAGTATGTAACGGTCCTAGTCCCACTATGAAACAGGGGTAGGTTGTATAGTGGGACTTGGGTGTATAGTGGGACAAGCCTATTCTAATCCGGCCTTTCACTTTTTTCATTGTCTTAATTATTTTTAAATAATACTTTTATGTTTCCAATATAATGATTAGCTGAGAATCTGATTCAAGATTAAAATAAATAATTTATGATCATTTGAAAAATATTGTCCCAGTATACAACAGTTTCCCCTATAGGGGACATCATAAACAAAATCTGCTTAGAATCTTGCGTCGAATCAAAAAATAAAATAATATACAGGGTATTCCATTTAATAAAAGTGACATTGACGTGATAATTCATTTATGTAACATCCTTTATGTTCTAATGATAGCTAAAAAAATGCAGAAATAAAAATAAAAATCGACGTGTTTGAGCGTTTTTTTTTTAAGTTAACCTGTTCAGAAATATTCCTATTATTCCAAATTTTATCACCATCCTGTATATCTACTTTATATTGTCACCAAGATAACATTCCTAGCTTGATTCTATTACGTTTATTGACCAGTTGCCATGTTTCGGTTAGCTCCGATATTATTCCCATTTCTGAATATTATAGCTTAATGTACGCCTCAGTGACATGGTGTCAATAATACATAAGGATTATTGATTTGCATCTCAGCAAATATATGCTGTATGCGAACATTGCTGCGATTGTCATATGACACGCAACGTGTGTATATAGGGTCAACCAGTGAAAAATTGTTAATTTATAAATGGCAGTGATGTGCGTGCTAGTGGTATTCAATGGTGAAAATATCTCAATCGGATATAGGCTGATCAGCAAGAGTTAAATCGACATCAAACCTATGCTGACAGGGTGCGATGTAAATGCTAAGGCTCAGAGATTCCAGAACAGGATCCTGCATAGCGTCATGTCGTCTGGATATTATACAGTAGTGAATGATCTACAACGAACTTTATTCGTTTTGATGAGTACGTCGCAAATATATCCACCAAATTCTATAAAACGAAACTGCAAGTCATATCACTGGTGCGTGACATAACTCTGATACATGATGTAGCCCTAATCACTCACTAACAGTATATTATAAGAATCTCCCCAATCCAGATCCAAGTCGCAAATTTCTTAAATATATTTCTATCTTTCAGAGCGCCCACAGATCCCTCTGACATTTAAATTCGAATGCTTTGGAATAAAATTGGCTTGGCACATATTTTGGTAGCTTTTATACTCTCGTCGCTAGATGGGCATAGGGAAAAGAGAATTATCTGTTTCAGAACTATTGTGCCATCCTGATGAGTAAAAAGTATTAAAATTATATTTTTTTAAACTTCTATAGAAGAAAATTCCTTGAACATTGTGAATGACGACCTACTTGTATATGCATGAGCAGTTAGTTGAGCCGCTGGCGACTTCCTTCCTTCCCGTCACGGGTTAATTTGGCAAGCCGTCCCGCGAAACCTGGAACGAGGTAAAATACGGCGAGACACCGCAATTACTATGCTCCAGTGCTCCTGCTAACAAATGCGAAGCCTGTGTCACCTAAAACGGTACGGCGATCTAAGCCGAGATACAGTATTTGTTTCTTAATTATTGGTATTGTTGACAGGAAGTTGTAAGAATTATAAACTCTTTGTTAGACTTTACATTTCATTATTTTTTTTAAGTTTTTTTCCACCATTATTCCATTTTTAAAAATCATTTTAACCCAACTTTTGAAATTAAAAAAGACGTTGGACGTCTGTATTGAGCTCAGACGAATGTTCGTCTGAGGTATTTTGGTGCGATTTGTTTATTCCAACTAAATTTAATGGTAAGTAAGATATTATGTTTTTTGCTGCTAGTGCTAGTTGCTTAGGTTTGTATAGTTCAAGTTTCTTAAATTCGGATATACCTACACAGAGAGAAATTTCTTTCTTGCCGTTACTAGACGACTTAGTTGAAAAAAAGTTATTTACTAAAATAAAAGCTTATTTTACTAAACTAAATATAACTTGAGACAATGTCAATGGAAAAGAAAGTCAAGTAAAAATATACCATTATATTTAATCGTCTTACAATACAGTTTCTCGCAGTTTTAAGTGTATCCGGTATTCATATTAGGGTTGAGTTGAGCAAAATTCATATCAAAGGTTGGAAATTATAAATAACTGTTTTTTTTTTGTATTCTTTTAAGATATTAAATAACAAATTTTAATTGCTTCGGGACGTTAAAAAAATGTGTATTTATTAGAAGAGGTTATATAAAAATATTGGAATATTTTCATCTAAAATACTCCTTAAGGTTTTTGATCGGCTTATGATTGAATTCAGCTAAATCGATATTAAAAATCGGAAAACATAAGGAACTGATTTTTTTGTTAACCTTCTAAAACATAAATAACTAATTTTGAATAAAAACGATAGTTGTCAAAAAGTTTTTTTCATAAAAAGCCCTATGAATAGTTAGCTGAAATATTTTAGATTACTTAGAAAACACCCTGAGTTTAGGCAATTGGAGCGGAGGACATGGATGAGCTAAAATGACCGATAAGCTCAACAAAAAATATAAACTGTGGGGATAGAAATAATTATATATAAAAAAAACCTTGGGAAGTGGGATTAGTAAACTCATTTAAAAAAAATGACAGAAACAAACGTACGGTACAAAAAATACGATGCCTAAATAGCAACCAGCAAATAATTGAGAATAATCGACACCCTCATTGATGATAATTGATGATTAATACAGGCAGCAAGCCAAGGTTATTACTACCTCTACACCGCAGCCTAAAGAGACTTATTGTGACGCTTGTTGCTCGATTTCTCATTAAAAGGGGTTAGTCGCCCTTATTAGGCTGAGCAGCCCCTGTATCAGATTTTTTTCAGGGGATTCCTCCTGGGGGATTTGACTCCCCAGGTATTTTGTTCTCCAGCGTGTCAGTGCGTAGCACTCTTTGATAATGTGGTAGGCTCTTTCTTCCTCCTCATTGCAAAGTCTGCATATGGGTTCGTCGTTATATATGCCCATGGTGTGCATGTGTTTCCTTAGAGTACTATGACCGGTTAAGAGGCCTGTCACGATTCTAAGCTTGTTTCGGTTTGGTTTTAGGATTTCAGAGGTCATTGCCTCTAAGGGGTTATCCAGCATTAATTTGGTGTCTTAGCCCCGAAATGTGGTTCCAATATGACCGATGTTGTCGCTTCACCCACCCAGTCACGCATCCTCTTGCCGAGGCGCTTGGAACCCCAAAAACCGGTTCTTGCCCCATGAAGGCAGTAGCTGAACCCTGCCTGGCCAGAGCGTCTGCTTTTTTATTGCCCTCTATGCCCTTGTGCCCCGGCACCCAAGCAAGTGTTACGACATTGCTGCTAGCCAGGTCTTGAAGACATTGAAGACAGTTCCAGACCAACTTTGAATTGATCTGATAGCATGCTAGAGCTTTTATTGCTGCCTGACTATCCGTGAAAATTGAGATGTTTCTACCTCTGTAGCCTCTCCTCAAGTTCTCACGCAGGCATACCTCAATAGCATGTACTTCCGCTTGGAAGACTGTGGCATGTATCCCCAGTGGCACGCTAGTGTTATGTACATTAATGTATCTGTCTTTCATTATTTGTATTAATTTTATTTTGGATCTCTCTGCAGACCTTCTCCAGAAGTACACTTCAGTGGATGCACCCATACTTGGCAACTTTTTACTACTATCTAATAAATTAAATTATTGTTATGCTTAGGCCCAAGTGATTGATGTCCTGTTACCTCTAATAGACAAGATAACTTCTAAGGATGCTATTGTTGGAACAATTGTTGTTGTCATGGAAGTTATGTTGGTGATATCTCCAACGAGACAGTGATAATTCGGATCTCAAGCATTTTCTGATCTAGCAGAGTCTTCCATGTAGAAAGTTTTCTACTGAATATTTCGACCTTCAAGTGCATGATCTATTGTGCCTCCACATTTTTTGGATAAGTCAGGTAAGTATCCACATTTAATGTCAATGATAAAGTTTTGCGCCCCTTTATTTCCGCCGCAAGGTTGAGCCACAAGGAGACTGTAACCCGGCACCCGATAAAAACAATTATTGTGATGTCTCACTATATTTATGTTGGCCCGCAATGTAATAGCAGCCAAGTCGCTGGCGGCAATGATAGGAACAATACGATCACATCGTTTGTTAACAGTTTCTACGAGAAAGCTTTCTCGTTGTTGCGGAATTTAATTTGGCTGGCTTTTAAATGTAAATGATTAAGCTAGTCTGCCTGTTGTAGTTATGTTAGATAAAAATCCATTTATCGGCTACCTACATAAAAATATTCCAATTATATCCTAATCTTGGGATCAGTGGCGAGTGTTGATTGTATCCAAAGTACGTGATCCTATAATGAAGAAATTGCGAATATTCTTGAGAAAACTTATACGAACATCTAATCGCATTAAATTTAATATAAATATTACACTCGTTGCCGTGTCCGTGTCGCCAGGGCCCCTAAAACTTGGCGTAGAGAAATTATCAAGAGATTCGCATCTGGTAGGATCTGTGACAATACTGTAACTTATTGTGCTGATTTGCGGATGACATAGTCTTGTTATATGACTGCATTTAATAAAGCCGAGCAATTCGTATAAAGATTCTCAACAGATGAGATTGAAAATATACATATACAACTGAATTGTCAATAAATCTATACAGGATGTCCCACCGAGAACTTCATCGAATAGAGTAGTTGAGTGGTGGGGTACGTTATTTAATTCCCCTCCCCATTCCTCTGCTGAACATGAATGGGAATGTGACAAGCCAAGTTCGGTATTTCTTCATTTAAAAGCGCGATTTATACTTTGACGCTTGACGTTTACGTTTGAAGTTTGACGGTGACGCTCGTAGACTTCCATTTTTGGTGCATTTATAGTTTGACGTTTGACGTTCAACATTTTCGTGTCATAACCTCATTATTTTGTTGTGTTCCGTTGTTTGTTTGTTTTGTAAAGAATTGTTTTTTCTAAAAACATGAATTCGACTAACGTGGCTATGGCAGTGGGGATGACGATGTGTTTGCTAGCAGCAGCATTACTTAAAAAGAAACAAAAGCGAAAAAGGCAGTATAAAATTAGACCCATGAACAGAAGACGACATAATAAAGTACAAATATTATACAAATATGAAAGAGCAGTATTGACAGTTAGCTATCACGTGCAAATACTGTCGCGTCCTATTGGCTGTTACGTCATTATCTACGGAATTTCTACGAGCAGTGAGAGTCAAAAGTTAAAATTGGTTTATCTGGAATGTCAGCGTCATCGTCAACGTCAAAGTATAAATGGGTGTATATATTTCCTATTCTTCAATCTTCAACCGACAACGTCAACGTGATCGGAAAGCGATGAGCGTCAAAGTATAAATCGCGCTTTTTACCGTTGTCGATGACCTGAACCGGCGACTACGGTATCGCCACCTAGGGGGATCGGTCACATGTTCCTTATAGAGTGTTGATTAATCAGGGTTTACAAAATGTAGTAAGGTAGATTTAAATATCCAGTGACCCCTGGTGTTTACACAGCTTCGCAGTAGCTGTGTAAGATTTTAATAGGCAAAGATTTATTGATAATTTTTTTAATCTTAAAACGTATTTTGTTCTTTTGTAAACAAATAAAAGTTCTGAAAAATAGATTTTTACTGATAAAGTGTAAGGAGATGATGGGCGAACGACTTTGAGGGATAATTCTGCTTGAAAAATTAAGGGTACAAGTTTATATTACACATTTTCGAAATCTGAGAAATAACGAATTTACAAAAAGTAAAAAATTGTATTTTTAAGGTGTTTGAAGGACTTTAACTTTAAACAAAACAAGGCTATGGAAACTTTATTAAGCGGCATTTGCCACTATATCCTTTCGGCATTAAAGACTTTGAATCGAATTTAGAACCAAAACGTAACAATGTTAGTAATAACTGCTTAATAAAAAGAGAATTGTCAAACAAAAAATGACTGTTTTGATACAACGAAATTTCGTTTTTTTTTTTTAGATTTCGGAAAAATGTAAAACAATCAAGTTTTCGACCAGGATTACCCCCAAGTTATTTGTCTTTCATTTCCGGGCACAGTCTATTTAGAATATTAATAATAAAATACATTAAAATGTACCTATTCAGTTACATAATAATTATTATACTGCCTGCTTTCTTGGTAATCCCACAGCAAACAGTTATTTCTAAAATCCTGCACAGGTGTTGAAATTATCCGCAGCAACATCTAACTTTCTGTTTAAGCAATGTATGATAATAATATTTCTTGAGATATTCGGAAACGTGTACACTGTACAATATAAGATTATAGTTGTTTTGTCTGTTTGTCGTAGGCATAAGCATTTAGGCGTTAAGGAATTTGCTGTGGTATGTGTTAAGATTTATTAAAAACTACATAAAGTTTGTAGCCAGTTTTGAAGTATTTTAAGAACATATTTGACAATGATGGGGCGAGGTGTTCTGATCTGCCTTCACATATTCCTGTATTTCCAACAGTAACGGATGGTTTATAAAATATTGCCTGATTTAATAAAATGCATTATTACCTTAACTTTTTTTCTTATTTCACGATTTGATAACTTTTTGATGAATACATCAATTTAACCTTGTAGTACTTTCACAGTATCAACTATTATGTTCATGTTGACACGTATGCCACCTTGCGACTAAAGTCAATTTAACTATCCTAGGGATTTAGTTGCATTTAGATTAGACAGTCGAACCAACACGTCTTTATTTTATTTATACCTTAGAACTGAACGAAAACATCCATTGTGTTTTGACGGTGGAGTGAATAATCACTTGTTTACATTAGAATATAGAATCAACACACTTTTGTAGTATTATTTCTGAGAATTAAACTACAATATCTTTCTTTTAATAAAATGCCAGACTAACTTATCACTGGCGTCGGGAAATTGCAATTATTTTAAGAAATAATGATGCTTTGCAAGCTCATTGCATACCCAAATCCAGACGACGTTATTGCGCTTTTTGGCTAACAGAAAACCTTTCAGAAGAATATCACTTGATTGTGATTGAACTGAAGTAACATCTTGTGTCAGAAACATACGTGGAGTAGCTTCTCGTCTCGAGTCTTGAACGCTACTACTGTTTGCTAGTTTGCTTCTCTCGCGCTCAAGTCGCTGTCATCTTTAAACCTATCAGCGCGCGGCCGCGCAATTCGTTGGTCCAATCAAAATTATTCAGCTGTTGCTATGCTATAAAAGTCAGTTGAAATAAGGATGCATGATAGAGATATAAGGGATGATCTATTACATAATTTTTAGAGTTACCAAAGACTACTTCAGAGTTTTTTTCATTTAGAATACATTTGCAATAAAGTTACTCCATTGACAGAAGTGCCAACTTCAGAAGGAGAGAAAGACGTGGATTGATGTGGCTTGCAATGACTAAGAAATTTAGAGAAATCTGAAACATAGGAACATTTAATAAATAGCAAAAGAATACCATACCACACGGTATTTGTTACTTGAGATTGCTAGAAACTTTTGGAAGATGGCGCTACCTATATTATACTGCCTATGGCTACAGGGTGTTTCGATTTTCCAATGGTACGTATGCTCGCTCGTCATGCTTGCCCTGTACTGACGAGAACCAAAGAGTTCGAAACCGGTCTACAGGTAGCAGCAGCGTAGCATCCTATCATTGGAAATAAAGATTCATTCCTTTTATTTCCTGTAGTTTCTGCAATCTGAGTTTATATTTTAGTACTAACAGTGTTAGTTAAAATACGCCAAATTTTGCTATATGATTCAGCGCCCGTTGGGGCATGTAGCCCAGAGAATAGCTGTTTTAGCATAATTTGGTTAATCCTTATTGTATAAGGTCTCAGCAAGTGGCTAGAGAACAAAGTTCTCACATGTATACATATTTATATGTCATATTACAAAAATTTAAATTTTAAAAGGACCTAATACCTTGTGTCTTAACCCTGACTGGGTAGGAGGAAGGATATTAGTAGAATTTAAATATACAGTTAATTGTTTTGCCATAATGCTTTCTAAGATTTTGGATAAAGTATTCATATATGTTAAAAGCCTCTGCAAAGCATTTTAAAATTCTGAATAATGCCTTGGTCCAAAGGTTAGCAGTGTGAGGTAGTATTGAGTAGTAAGTTTGACATTATCCAGTGTAATTTTGGGATGAGACGTTGCATCATCCAGAAACAATACCACTCTTCTATTCCGCTTTTTCATCTTGGTATCAGATCTGTGAGGCAATGTTGTCTTGATGTCTGCTGTCATCCACGCTTTTCTGTTCGAGGCCCATTGGAGAGGAACTTTATCGATGTGTGCGCCCTTAACACTTCCATAGTCGCGTGGGCTACGATCGTAGCCCACTCTAATTTGAAGCGAGATTATTAAACGGTGGGAGACGCTACGTTCGCACGCCTTTTAGTAGCTGTCGTTTAAACATAAATCTAACAGTCAGTAAACACCCACTCGCTATAAAGCACGGCTGTTCGAGATATTTGAAGATTAATGTCACTGGGCTACGAATGTAGCCCACGCGACCAAAGTCGTAAAAGTTTTTATAAAAGTATTTTATTAGTGTTTCTTTAATTTTTTCGTTTTAAAAAAATATTTTTTGGTAAGTACACCTAGTACTTAATGTAGTACTTATATTTTAATAATTTTACTGAAATTTTTAGACCCTGAGATAAGAAAAAACATCATGTGCACGAGAATTGTTGGGTCTAGAAGAACTGGTACCAGAAGTGCCTGTTAGGCCAAATAATAGTGTTCGACGTTGTTCCATTTGCCCAAGAAATAAGGACAAATCTACAAGAATAACATGTGTCAAATGTAATCGCCAGGTGTGCAAAGAACACTATAGAGAAGTCTGTGTTGGCTGCCTGACCGATTAAAACTTTTTCCTTTTTTTGCACCTTTGTATTTCATTTTTCGTGCAGTGTAGGTTATGTTTTTTGTTGCAGTTTATATTTAGGTATATGTTTTTTTTTATATTATTTTAGCATACATTTTGTTATGTTTTTATTTATAAATAAAATAACGTTGTTTTTTTAGTAGATTAATTTTTTTTAATGTAAGTATGTGGTGAAATAACAATTTTTTTATATTTTGTTTTCTAAAGCCCATAGATCAATATTTTTTTTATTGTTGTATTCCCTGTATCAATATAGCATATATTAATAACAAAAAGTTGTATTATTTTCATTTTTAAAAGTAAAATTAGTCAAAATTCAAATGGGCTACTATTGTAGCCCGCGCGACCAACCTAGTGACAAAACACCACGCGCCTAACGAAGGGTTAAAACATCGAGGATTTTTACTTTTACCTAATATAAGTGGTTCTTCCTTCTGACCTTCTATATTTGCACTAAACAGAATTGTAAGTCGTTGTTTTGCTGTTTGTTTTCCAGAATACTTATCATCTTTTAATGCATACGTTCTTGTTGGCAAGGCAAGATAGTAGAGACCTATCTCATCTAGGGCATAATACTTTAAACTGGTAAATAGCCTTTCTTTTCAAGCAGTTACGTCTTCGATATTGATATGAGCTGATTCGCCACATGTTTTCTTGAGGTTATATCGTACCGACGATGGAATTTTTCTAACCATCCATTTCATGCCTGGAAGTTATCTAGCCCTAGATATTGTGAGCAGATCCGACGGCTTTTTCTTGAATAATAGGCCCGGATATTTGTAAGTGCTTGTTCCGTGCCTTACAAAAACAACTTGGTCCACAGCCAGTCCTTCGGTTTTGGGAAATTTTCTTTCTTGTTCACCGTTGCCACCTTCTTGAAACAAATCTCTAACTTCTGTTTTATTTTGAAGCATAGTTACTTGGGTCTTACCCACTTTTAATTCTTTAGTCAATTTTCTCATACTTAAACCAGTTCTCCCACATTCCAAATTGAATGGATCCACCTGCAATAAAGTAATTAGTGTATGTAGGTACCTATATTTCTTAAGAATTGTCAGGTCGGGTTTTACTGCCCTTAATGGAGGGTGTTTTTAGCATTAATGTTTTCTAAACATTCCGATGATGAGTGCCCGCAGTCGTTTAACAGATGGGTCGGTATAGAGGAGTATAAAACAATGGGATTTCCATTTTTAAATATGGGGAATTCATAACCGGTCGCTTAACCCATTAGCGCCCTGAGTGACCATATGGTAACACCAAATTTACTTAGGATTCAGATGGTTTCGTGGGTGTTTGGCAAGCTAATGAGATGGCGCGCATGTGTCAACTGATTCCCCAAGAGCTGACCAACGTGAAAATTTAAGCGAATTTAGTGTTGAGAGGTTAGTCGAAGAGTAAGGTTCGCGCGTTTTTATAGGATTATCGATTACGAAAAAACTATGGACATTCGCTTAGAGTAAGTATTGTATAATGGAAAGGGCTTAGATTTTATAGAATTTATAGTTTTAGAACTATTGTTTAAGAACAACTAAATATTTTTTCGTATGATTTGTAATATTTTATATGAAAGTAGGGTACTGGCAGTAGCTTCCATATGGGTGTAACCATATGGTTACGCTAGGCGCTTAGCATACCTAAATTTTATGTTTTATCTCAGAGAGGGGTTTTCACTTGCAGAAGCTATTGAAATGGCATATAGTGAGGATATTGACGGAGACATTTTTGTAGAGCCTCCGGAACCAAATGTGGATACTAACAAAGATTCCGCGGATGAGGATGAAGGCGGATAAGTACTGCTGAAATCTATATGCTTTATTAGTACATGTATAATATATAAATATAAGTAGGTACATAAGTATTTACATGGCTATTATGTGCGACACGGGCAGCATTTTTACGTTTCGCCTATACGACCAGGGCGACAAGTCGCCCTCACGTCATAGGGAACGGAATGAACAACGGAGCACTTCTTTTCCTTGTCGCCCTAGCTGTATGGGAAACGTAAATATGCACACGGACAAGGTGTTTTATTGCTAATACTCAAGTTTAAATTTGCAGGCTAGTTGATAACCTTTCATCCACGTAGCTATAAGCAAATGCAGAAATACGTCTAGCGAACAATGAAAGAATTGGTGTTAATTATGATCAAATCCAGGATAAATTTGTAGAGGTCGATTTATCCAGGAGGATTTATCGCGAAAACCGTATTCCTAGATGATGCCCCTTAACTGCGAAAAGTTTGTTTCAACGGAAGGAAAGGGGGTATTTTGAGAAAGCTATTGAAAAAAATGATGGTCTAATTTATGTCAGATGGATGGACAACGCTGTTGTAACCATGATATCGTGATTCTGTGGTACCAAGGAAGTTACGCAGGTGAAAAGATTTTCACAGAAAGATAAGCGCAGTATTCAAATTCCGAGACCGCAGCTAATTTTGAAATATAATAATTTTATGGGTGGTACGGACCAAATGGACCAGAATATAGCATGTTATAGAATAGGCATACGTGGCAAAAAATGGTATTGGCCCATTTTTACATGGTAACTTGATGCCGCTCTACAAAACCGCTGGGTGTTATACAACAAAGCTAGGAGATGCAAAATTTCGCAATTAACATTCAAAAGGGAAATTGCCAATATTTATTTAAAAAAATATGGAATTCCAAGCAAAGGGGCTGGAAGACCGTCAGCTTCACCTTCAGCATCTGTGGGAAGTCGAGTATCTGCGGATCTTAGATTTGACAATACTGGCCATCTAGTTAAACACACGGAGGGAAAGAAAAAAAGAAGATGTAATAACACTTCCTGTACATCGGTCGTAAGAACAATGTGTTCAAAATGCGAAATTGGCCTACGTATTGACTGCTTCGTCCCATTTCACACCCGCTAGTGTATATAATATATTTCTTTGTAAGCTAGATTTTATTTTCAGTTTATAAAATGTCTAGATACTATGTAATATACCATACTTATTATATTTATTATTTCACTTGTTCATTTTAAAAAAATTATATCACCTATTTTGCCTATTATAGGTACTATTAGATTGTATGTATAATTGGGAGTACATGCGCCTAGTGTTACCATATGGTAACGGACTATATTCCAAAAAATATAAGTTAAATGGGATTTCATCCTAATACTTTTTTGTTAGAAGGTCCCTCTAAAGATAATTTAACATTAAAAACTAAAAAATCGAAAAATCGAAAATTCAGGCGCTAATGGGTTAACGTAAGGTGGTCACTTTATAGAGACTCGCGAACAGAGGTTTTTCTGTACTATTACTATATTATTCTTTTTTATCCCGTAGTACTTATTTAATAAATACGTTTATCAGAAGATTAAACAAAAGTTAAAACTTTTCAAATTTTTATATTCAGCCAACAAAAGAATCTCCGGAAAGAAGAGCGTTAAAACGGCATTTACATTTAAAAAAGTTTTATTCATAAATCAATTGAATAAGCAACAAAGAAGAACAATTTATTATTTCCTCTATATTTCCGAGAACTTCGTTACTAAAGACTTTCTAAAAGAACAGAGGAGGCAATTTAAAAAATCGAATAAATGAAATTGCCACAGATCAATCGAAGCTTGTTAAAAATAACAAGAAAAGGGCATTATTTGAAATCCCTTCATTTTGGGATAATAGCATTAAAACTTTCTTTTTGTTTTCTCCTTTCTGTTTTACAGAACATCGCATCGGTGGAACTTAATGAAATGCTAGCGGATGTTATAAATGTCTGTATGCAACCCACTTATTTAATTGATAGTCTTTTATACGATGACTTTCTTATATTTAAATCCCGTTTTTATATACGTCTACATCCTCGGAGATATTTAGCATATTATTCAAAAGTGCGTTTTAATTAAAGACGTTAAAAAACCAAATGTAGACTAACGTGTTCTGCAAAAGGACACAGTTTTGTATAAAGTATCTTTTTCATAATTATACCGGAATTAGATTAAAGAGGAAAGAAAAATCCAAAATTCTTCATTCGCTCTACGCGTTTCGGGTTCTTAAACCATTTTCAAGAGCTGTAAAATATAAACACAAACTTTACATTAAGGACACAAACAAGCTCACAATGGCGAGCACAGGTTAAGTAACTGGTAAGTTAGTTATGAATTGCACTGCATCGCATTTTCTACACATTCATTAACTACACTACGCCCATTAATTATCGAATATTCAAAAAGGCACGCTCAAATTAATAAGCTGTTATTTTGTTAATATTAAACCAATTTTGAATTTTTTTTTCTTAAATGATAGATAAAAGATTCTAGAGTTTAAGTCAGACTAGTTTACGTGCTGATACGTCTTATTGTACGGGGTAGCGCATAAAATCTAGATGCATGTAAATTTCCTAAAATTTAAAACTGACATATCTTACATAAAAATTGAATTTTATTTATTTTTTAAACTAAACCAATTAGACATCTATCTGCGTTAGAGACTGGCCAAAAAGTTTCGCCATGCCACTAGAGGCAAAGAAAAAATTACCATTTCTTCCGAATAAATTATGTTGCTGATAAAATGTTTGGTAAACAATCAATGCGTCATTTTATATCTTTTGGCTTTTGCTAAATTTAGAATAAAAAACATGTCAACAAATTAAGTCTATAATACAGAGTGCCACGCAAATATCTATCCATTTAATTCATTTACTTGCTGCATTTTATTTGCTTAAATATTTAATTCAGACGGTTAGATGAATAGCTATGCTAGATCTCGCCGTCATTAAAATATTTATACTGATGTTATTTGTCGTCATTTAATAAATACTTTATTTATTTATTTACAGAAAATTAAAAATACAAAAATAACGATAGAAATACAAATTTTTTAGTATCGGGTATTGCCTCCACGAGCATTGAGCACTTCTTGACACCGTCGTGGCATGCTTAAAATTAGATTTCTTATAAAATCTTGGTCAATATTCTGCCATATTCGATGCAGCGCTTGTTTTAATTGTAGAAGAGTTTGCGGCGGGTTAACTTCCGCACGGACTTGCCTCTTCATACGGTCCCACACATGCTCAATGGGGTTTAGGTCCGGGCTTCGAGCTGGCCAATTCATTACAGAAATTCCAGTGTCAGCTAAATACTCCTGGACAATTCTGGCGGTATGGGGACGCGCGTTGTCATGCATAAAAATAAAATGTTCTCCAATTGCAGGAGCAAAAGGTATTACGTGTTCCTGCAGAATTTCTGTAATGTATCGGTCGGCCGTTAAACGTTCTATAAAGGTTAAGTCCGTTTTTTCCTCTAATGATATTCCCCCCCAAAGCATTACTGAGCCCCCTCCATAACTAATAGTATTTTTAAAATTACACTGTGCAAATCTTTCACCAGGCCTTCGAAACACTTTTTGACGCCTATCATTACTATACAGACAAAACCGGGACTCATCGCTAAATAGAACATTACCCCACTCACCTTCACCCCAAGCCACATGTTCCCTAGCATATCCTAAACGTGCACGTCGATGTACTGGTTCCAATTTAGGGCCTTGCGCTGCCTCGTATGGCCTAAGCTGAACCTCTTTTAAGCGATTTCGGATCGTTTGCTTGCACACTCGCATAGGACCATACGTATTTGAAAACTGCGTCTGTAATTGAGTGCTGGTAATGAAACGTTGTCTTGTACACTGCAGACGAACAAACCTATCTTGGTTATAGGTGGTTTTTCTTGGTCGACCTTGTCCTTGCTTTCTTTGGTTGGAGCCAGTTTCTCGATATCTTCTTAAAATTTTGGATATTGTTCCCTGAGTTTTGGCTAAAATTCTAGCAATATCTGCTTGAGAAAGACCCTGTTCATACAACCCCCTAGCATAAGAACATTGTTCTGGTGTTTAAGATCGATTAGCGTTCATAATTACTTAGTATGGTAAACTTTAACAACTTTTAATGTCAAACATACAGATATCATTTACTTACCATATCCTAGGTTACCTAATAATGAACTGGATATTCCTGTATCTGAATTTGTATAAATTTTCTGTAAATGAATTAAATGGATAGATATTTGCGTGGCACTCTGTATTATAGACTTAATTTGTTGACATGTTTTTTATTCTAAATTTAGCAAAAGCCAAAAGATATAAAATGACGCATTGATTGTTTACCAAACATTTTATCAGTAACATAATTTATTCGGAAGAAATGGTAATTTTTTCTTTGCCTCTAGTGGCATGGCGAAACTTTTTGGCCAGTCTCTAACGCAGATAGATGTCTAATTGGTTTAGTTTAAAAAATAAATAAAATTCAATTTTTATGTAAGATATGTCAGTTTTAAATTTTAGGAAATTTACATGCATCTAGATTTTATGCGCTACCCCGTACAATAAGACGTATCAGCACGTACACTAGTCTGCCTTAAACTCTAGAATCTTATATCTATCATTTAAGAAAAAAAAATTCAAAATTGGTTCATTATTAACAAAATACCAGCTTATTAATTTGGGCGTGCATTTTTGAATATTCGATAATTAATGGGCGTAGTGTAGATCATAAAAATCTTGTTCAATTTTCTTAAGGGTTTCAAATAACCTCTCTCGTACAGGATCTGTCATTATTCTGAACTAACCTGAAAGATTTGTAACATCTTTTATATATCTTTACCACTGTCTAGTGGGAATTTCTGTCCTTGTTAGTTGAGTATAGTTGCTGTGTGTTCTTTCAGCACGTTTAAAATGTGATATTTGCTTTAATCTTCAAATGGGGCGAAGGAGGGTTTTGCCCCGTCCTATTTGAAGGTCCTCATTGAGTTTCCCGTGCTATTTTTTACTCCGCATTCACTCCTCTTTCCCCAAAAATATACTACTGGGGTTACTTCAGGTTAGGCAAACATTTTCGAAAACACCCGGTAGCTTAAAAACTAAGAAATCTATGACATTTCTGTTTGCGGCATATTTTGTTTCACGAAATAGTAGTGAAGTAACGTAAAAGCCGCAAGTCTCTATTTTTACTAGTTACCGAGATACCCTGCAATTACATCGAAAAATGGACATCCTGTACATTTTTTTTAAAGAGGACTGACCAGAGTATTTAAAAAAAAATATTTTTTACAATATTTTAACTAAATAAACCGTGTTTATGTTAGCAATTTCCTTTCCATCCGTATTTCCCACTCTCAGTGGTTTCAAAAAGCAAGAATCACCTAAAGCATAATTAATATCCCATTTATATACAAATATAACTTGTAAACTTCTAACACTATTACCTTGTAATGCCTCAAAACTTAACTCTACCTTGTTTTCGCGAAATATCGCTTTTGTGAATTATGTTTAATTTTAATACTTTTGAAGAAGGATATTTTGGTTTAAAAGCAAAATAAAAAAAAAATATAGGTAACAACCAGTTATATTACTCTTAGTCGATTTTATGGTATTATTAATTATATCATATTATTGTTAGTTATAATTTATATTGTTTTGTGCAAAAATTATAGAAATACACAGGGTAAGTTTTAAAGAGTTACAAGGCAATATTTCGAAACAAAAAGAAGTCAAGGGGATCAAATCTGGGCATCGAGCAGGTCAGTTGACTGGTCCGGACCAGCTCAGCCAACCCACCTGTTTTAAAATATTTCAATTAAATAGTTACGTTAAATAATGGGGTTAGGCCCCGTCCCGCTGAACCATATGTCAATATTTATAATAATAAAAAGAATCATAATAATAGTAATAATAATAATAATAATAATAATAAGGAAAAACCTCTGCACGGACGACACCTGAACGAGGCAGCCCAGGATCACGTCGACAGTATTGCGTCGAACTACTTGCTCATCTCTCGACTGATGTTTCCTGAAACGGAGGGATTTCTACTGGCAATCCAAGATCAGGTCATCCCAACTAGAAACTACCTGAAATACATAATTAGAGACGACTCAGCACAGGCAGATAAATGCAGATGTGGATGTCAAACGGCAGAAACGGTCCAACACATCACGGGAGGATGCCAGATGTTTTTTGCAATAGAATACAAGGAGAGGCATGACGCAGTGGCCAGAATCCTACACCAGGAGTTAGCGGTGAAACTACAGGTTGTCCAAAACGAGAAGATCCCATAATATAAATATACACCACAGACAATCTTAGAAAGCAACCAATATAAGATGTACTGGGATCGGACTATTCTTACTGATCAGACGGTGGCCCACAGCAGATCGGGCCTTGTAGTGGTAGACAAGAGGGTTAGGAAAACGACTCTGACAGATATAGCTTTACCAAATAACAACAACCTTCTAGTGAAGCATGCTGAGAAGATAGCGAAGTATCGAGACCTCCAGGAGCAAATAAGAACACAGTGGAACATGGACAGCATCGAAACCATCCCGATTATTGTTTCAACAACAGGAGTAATCCCAAACAAGCTTTTGGAAAACCTTAGAACACTAGACGTACCTCAAGATCTCTACAAGGATATGCAGAAAGCAGTTCTACGTTCAACAAGCCGAACAGTCAAAAAGTATATGGGTAACCAAAGAAGAACCCCACGGGCCCAATAACACGGAAAGGGCCCCCACAGAGCTCAATCCTTTTGATATGGTCTCGCGACCTGTCAGAAAATCATAACAATAATAATTAAATGTCTTTATTTAATTAGATACGAGAAGTTCAACAGAAAGTTAGAAAGTGGGTGGGGGTATCCAACTATAGCTGCTCATATACAACCACCCTATAAAATGTGATTACTAATTCTGATGGCTAAATAGATGATACATATTATTATACTAATTAAAATAGAAAAGGGAATAAAAAGAAGGATTAATGAAAAAGAGAAAGTTCTCAGAAATTGTTAAAGAGTTTAAAGATATTAAGGTATAAACAGATATTTTTTTAAGAGAGATTAATAAATACAATTTGCGAAGAATTATACTAATTATGGGTAATGGTAGAGATAATAATGAGTACCTACATCGAGAAAAATAATAAACAAAATAATAGGTATTGAAAAGCAGTGCTGCTATAAGCGCGACCGGCGACTCGTCAGCAAAAGCTTATGTATTGGTTTAATATTTACGCTAATTGATTTTTTTAAAAAATAGGTGTGTATTTCTCCATTTAAATGCCCTTTAAAGAAATGCGGACCAATAGCTCTTTCCCCGATAATACACCAGATATTGATTGATCAGGGATGTTGATTTGGAAAAGTTCTCATCAAATGGGGATTTTCCGGCGCTCAGTAGGTAGTGCATGTTGTTTCTGTTTACTTAAGGAAAAACCAAAAAAAAAATTAGAAATTTCTAAGAATGAGGAATTATTTTATAACCCTACCTGCCCACATTTCTAGAAGGTGGCTTTGTCAGAAAATATTACATTCTTCAAGAACCTGTTATTTTCTTGTATTTGCCTTGTGAGCCAATTGCAAAAGGTAACGCGATTTTCAAAGTCATCCCCATACAGTTCTTGTTGAAGCTGATTTTTGACTCATTCCAGCATCTCTAGCAAATCGCCTGGAGCCTACATGAGGGTCCCAAAACATCAACTGCCATGTTTGCGTTCGTTTGAATTCTACTTCGAACTCGTGGTATCGCCTTCAAACTTCAAGTGGTCCGACATCTGGTTTCCAGCCTTTTAAATGCCATGTGAGATTTCGGGCACAGAACAGAATTGGAAATCGTTGTTTTGCTATTTATTTTCCAGTACACTTTTCATCTTTCAATGCATATGATTTTGTTCACAATGCATGGTAGTAGAGACCTGTTTCATCTGCATTAAATACGTTCCTTGGGGCATAGTCCTTTAAAATGGTCAATAGCCTTTCTTTCCCAGCAGTTGCGTCTTCGATATTGATATTGGCTTATTCTCCACTTATTTTTAAATAATATCGTGCCGACAACGGAATTTTTTATCCATTCATTTGATGCCTTGAAGTTATCTAGTCCTAGACATTGAGCAGATTCGAGGGCTTTTGCTCGAGTTATGGGCGCGGATATGGGTAAGTGCTTGTTTCCCGCCTTACAAAACCAGTTAAAAAACAACTTGGTCCACTGCCAGTCCTTTGGTTTTGGAAAATATTTATTTTTGTTTTTTCTTACATTTTAAATTTTTCAGCCAATTTGCTGGTATTTAAAGCAGTTTTTTTACTTTCCTCGATTATATTAATTTTCTTGCTTCAAGAAAGATAGTCCCAAAACACACCAAAACTGTTTAAAACAAAACTAATGTTAACAACCGATTTATCAGTCTTTAAAGCGAATTAAATGGATCCGCCTGATATAAATTAATTAGTGTAGGTGAGAAGTGGTATGGAAGAGCCAGTTTACTAAACGGAGCAAAAAAATATAGTTTTAATGAAAGAAATGATGATGTTTTTTTCTTTAATTATTATTTATTTATTAAAGTAGGTAATTTGGTACGAAAAAACCTTAAACATTATAAAAAACTCAACGAAATATTCATTTTTATAAAATGTGTATTTTGGCTCTTTCATAACATTTCGGTATTGAAAGAGCTACTAAAAGTTATGAAAATTATGCAAAATAATAATAATTGCACTATTAAAAGAAACAAAAAGACAATTTTAACAAATCCTTTTTAAAAACTAATGATATTTTTAAGAAATTCTTAATTCTCAGTCATTCAGTCAGTCATTTTAAGTAATTCTAACGAACGCTTTAATCTTAACATATTATTCAGTCATACCTATTATATATAAAATCTTAACATAAATAACAATCTCGAAAATTAAACAAAATAACAAAAAATATCTTCTATCAAAAACAACATCGTTAAATCTTTAAGAATTTCAAAAAAATATTGTTCACTTTGAGCTTTAAAGTCTTAACTATCTATTTTCTTAACTTTAAGATTCAGGCTTTTTGGAACTTTGGAATATATAATGTAATTTTCTTAAAATTAGAAACATGTCTTGCAAAAGAAATTAAATTTTCCCTTAATGCCACAGGATTCATGAGCCCAATCAGAACAAATTTTGCACTGAAACCAATCTTGATCACTGTTTTTATATGAGTTACTGCAAACTACGCAATCATCACTATTTTTATTTGTTTTGCTTCGAACAACCTTTGTTTTTTTACTTCAGCCAATACGATAGAGACGGATCAGAGTCATCTTGCAGTACGGAATTTTCTTGATTTTTTCTTGATTTTCTATTAAGGAATTTTATGGACTGTTTTGTGGTCATTTTCTTAATAATAATTTTTGGTTTCTTTGCATTACCCTCTTTCTCTTCTAATTTTTTCTTCTCGGGATTGTCAGTTGCGATGGCAGACGACATTTTTCTATTATTACGTGTCGTGTTTTGTCTTGGCTCCGCTTTAGAAAATAGTCTTATCATTTCCGGTAATATAATTTGTTGCCTAGAAGTACTCGGAATCGCAACCGTAGGGATAGAGGTTAAATAGGGAGATGGTCTGATAATCTGGTCTGTTACAACCTCATTTTCTTCGCGAGCTTCAAGTGGGTTTGTAAAAGGCGGAGGTGTTGATCTAAGTTAGTTTCAATATTTTCCTTGTCCAAGTTCAACTCATTACCATCGTTGGACTGTGATGGATCAGGTCTATCAGTGACATATACAAGATACAAATTCTTCCTCATTAAATATATTAGAATTTAAGGGGTAAATTCCTGTTTTCAAAAATCCTTGTGTTAAATTTTGAGGACTGAAAGGTGACAGATATGCTTCTTTTACAAATTGCCCAATTTAATAAATAGTCACCGTTTTACCAGGGTGTGATAACATCCATTCATTCATGGCAATGCGGTATCTAGTTTTAAAAGGCCCATATATTGTGACATCGAGTGGTTGCAGTTTATGACTGCAGTGCGGTGGGAGTGTAACTATAATGATTGAGTTTTGTTTGGCAAATTCAACCACTGTCAGATTCCCATGAGAGCTGTGATTATCCATAAATATCAATGCTAAATTCTCCTTTGATGGCCTAACATGTATCATAAAGTGTTCAAGCGCTTTAACAAAACAGTCCTCAGTTATCCACCCAGAAGCTTGAATCAACCCTACAGCTCCAGGTGGACCATTATTTAACATAATAGCTTTGTAGTTTATTCTAGGAAGCACAAAAATAGGCCCAATTTGTTTCAAACCTGTTTCAGCTATGACTTTAGGAGGATTGGTGACGGCGCTGCAGCCTGTTGCGTAGGCGTTTAAAATCATATGGGGAGGAAAATGGTATTTGCGTAAAACAGTGCTTAGTCTCTCAAAAAATGTGTTTACATTAGTTTTGTTAAAGCTTGTTGCACGGGATAGAGAAGTACTTTCAGGTTTTCTTACAGTTAAATCTTTGTGTCTGCTCATAAACCCTTTGAGCCAATCATCACTCGCAGTTTTAATTTCCTTTCATTTATCTGGGCTGATATCAATGTCCATGGCATAATCAAATGACAGCTTCTTAGTTTGATGTCTTGTTAGGCCATAGCACATTTTAGAAGCAGCCTTTAAATAATCTGCAAGCATATTCTCCTGGTCTGTTAAATACGCTTATTCCCTATATAAGTACAGTGTTAATAAGATGATTCACCAGAAACCTTTACTTTTTTAACTATTTTAGCTTATAGCTATAATAGCTCGATATATTTGAAACAAGTGCAGTTTTGTTTATGGACTCACCTTTCTCTAAAACTTTACTGACTGCTTCTTCAATTACCGATTTTTCGGGTCTTTTTCGTTTTTTTGGACCAGGCTTTTCCATAATGCAATATCTGAAGCAAATAATTTTATAATATTTGAAAAAAAAATGCATATTTATTATTATTTTATTTTATTTACAAAATTCAAATGCAGAGAGCCGGTTATGAAAGAGCCAGCTTTTTTAAGGCCCATTCATTCGAGTCTTTTATAACTTATTCTTTAGAAAAATATAACTTTCAAAATCACAACAATATTAAAACTTTTGCGGCTCAGTTTTTACGCAGCTGCAAGGCCAAATCTATGCACAAGCTCAATTTACAATCGATCTACCTATATTTGTTTACAATAAAATACCAAAAAATAAGTTAAATGAAGCCAAATACTTACTTTTTAGTGCTTTGACTCTATGTGCAGGCGTCCGTTGGTTTCGGCGAACTGTCAAATGTTTGTGGGTGACGGGAAATCAGTGTTGCCACTTAAAAATAAAATTACCAACCAAATCCATTCCTAAACTATCAAAATAATGTAATGGCTCTTTCAAAACCTGGCTCCTTCATGGCACTTCTCCCCTAGGTACCTATATGTCGTTTAACGCAGATGGTCACTTTATAGAAGCGGTCGCAAACAGAGGTTTTACTATATTATATTTGGGCATGCCTTGTAGCGGCGAAAGTGTACTTTTCGTATACAGATCAGATAAATAAATAAATGGAAGTTGTAGTGATTTTTTGTTAAGATAAAAAGTAAGAATCTAGAACAAATCCATATCCTTCATTTTAAATTTAAAGTACCTATTCCGTATACCACTTTTCTATATCGATTCTTTTTATTTATTAAACGAAACTATCTGCAGGGGGTTAGAAGTTGTTGAAAAATGTGGGATAATGTAATTTAATATTACTTAATAGTTTTGTTTTAAAACAAGCTATAATGTAACTAGTTGTAGTTTCATAATGAACATTTAATCAAGTGAGTACACTGCAAAATGCGTTATTATCGTGCTGTAGGCAAGAAAAGGTTATAGCTTACGATAATGATTCTACTTTACTCGACTTTGTATAAAGTTTCAGGGTAATTGATACATAATTTGCATTATGAAACCGTTTTTGTAGCTTTGGTTCTATGAAAACTGTTAATTATCCGAGAAATGGAAAATTGTTAAGGACCATTATATAGGGTGTTATTTAAGAACGTTGCCGAACTTTAAGGGATTATTCTTTTATTGAGTAATTCTAAGACGAAAAGTATATGGCTAGTTCTACAAAGTAAGGAATTTTCGGCGGCTCAACTAAAATATCATGAAAAATTTGTTACGAACTGATTTATTGGTATACCTATGTCTAGTTGGTCTCTAAAAATAATTTAGATCTGAAATAATTTTTTTGAAGAAATTACTATTGAAGGTGCTAAATTCTCAGGAACCTGCAGTGCCCCCTAAACAAAATCTAATCAAAAATGTATTAATTACCTACGAAATAAATATGTAATATGGTAATTTTAGCGTTTTGATATGTAAGTTGCTTACACCAAGGCTTAGTTCTGTTTAATTTTGGTTGAATGTTTTCTAATCGATGTTTTTTTTTAATGTTATTTAAAAATTCTCAGGAACCTGGTCTCAGGATCCTGTCAAATTGAGACTCAGGATACTGAGAACTATCCAGGATCCTAAGAAATTTATATTGAAATATTGTTTGTGTGCAAGATAATTTGCAACTTTTTAGCTATATACTATAAAGTCAAAATAATAAAGCCTTTGACTAGTTCTAGTAATCAGTTTATCTATAAATAATAAGTATTGACACTGGTCTAAGTGCGACTATTTGTATAATCGTTTCAAAACGTCGGGATAAATAATAAATACATTGGAAAAACAAAAACAGCTCAGCCGCAATGACCAAACTAGCTGAAGATCCAAAGACACGGGCTGACGTGGTAAAAAAGGCTTTATTTAACGATGTGTTAGAAAAGCAAATAGCAAGTAATATATCCAATCTGACTACCCGTTAAGAGAAAAAGGTAGCAAATAAATTGCTATTGGGGCCGATTGTCAATGAAATAGAGGTTTGGAAGTTCAAGAATTAGGTTATTACATATAGAAAGCTATGGCATCAACAAAAGCAAAAGCAGGCTGAACCTAAAATAAAAAGATGCTTAAAAAAGATAGTTTAAACTTTTTTAGAATATGCTATGCCTGATTTGCAAATTGACCCAACTACTCTCTTTTCAGACCAGCCTGAAGGGCTAATGCCTGAGCTATTAAAACAGAAAAAAGATCAAAGAAAAAAGACTCAAAAAAGAAAAGTTGAAAATACTGTTAACATGCAAAGAAAAAAGAAAAAAGAAATTATATCAAGAAAAAAAAGTTAAGAAGGAGGTAAAATATAAAAAAACAGATCCAAGTCAGAAATCCAAATTAAATTCAAAGAAATATAAAGGTAAAGGTAAAGAAAATAAATCAAAAACAACAAAGAAAAATAACTACGAATCAAGCGATTGTAAGTGCCTTATTTGTGGTGTTCTTTATAGCAAAGATACAACAGGAAATTACTGGGTTCAGTGTCTTGCATGTAATAATTGCGCACAGGTTAACTGCATTAAAGGTGAATCTACACCATTTATATGCCCTGACTGCTCAGCTGATTGTGATTATAAAAAATAGCTTAAAAGGCAATGCAACGAGACCGCCAAAAGTTATTATTTTTTGATATACTAGATTTAAGTGTCGTTTAAATTCAGATTGGTAACAATAATTTTGTTAATTTATTATAAAAAGAGCCTTTTCATCATATGTCTTAGAATTATTACTTAGAGCTCAAAGATAATATGATAATTAAAGTTCCTGTTCAAGACTGGTTCAGTTATAGAATTATTATAAACCAAAAATAGTTGGTTAGAAGCATATCTTTTATTTGCGAAATAAATAATTAATAAACGTTGATTTCGGTTAATTTTCGTTTTCTTTCTCAGTTTCCTGGTTACACTCTTTTCCTTAAAATGGCCATAAATCTAAAATTTGAAAAAAAAATTGACTGTTCCACTTAACATAGGCTAAAAGTCGTTGTTTTCTTGATACTTTTTACTTACTTTTCGTGTCCGGTTCAGATACTCATTTTCCAATAATTAGCAGCCGCTATGGCCTTGTCATTTCCAAGAAATAAGTCCTCCATCCTGCAGGGCTGTTCAAGCATTGGGCAGACCAAGAGGTGATTCGGGTCCTGGATTGCATCACAGTCGCATCTTGTGTCTTCGTTGGCCGGAAGTAGTCCCCATCTAGCCATGTTCGTCTTGCATCTCGGTACTCCAGTTCTCATTCGATTTAGGGTCCTCCATACAGGAAAGGGGCATTGGCTACCGGAAGCAAGTTCCTCTTTAACATTTTGTGCATTATTCTGACCCAACTCCTCCTTCCACCTCTCAACGCGATTTTTCTCCGCCGAACCCTCTAGTGCTTTAGTTCGAAAAAGAAAACTTTTTCTAGACCTGAGACGTTTATTTGGTGGTTGATGGCCATGCAAAGGGTGTCTTGGGTCGTTTTGTTGTTTTTTCCTTTCAACATCGGCAGCAACCTCACGTTGAATATGTGGTGGGGCGATTCCAATTGGAGGGTAGAGTTTTTGGACAGGGGTGGGTTTTAGGCATCCAGTGACTATCCGAGCAGTCTCATTGACGGCTGTGTCGACGTGTTTTGCATGTTTTGAAGTACTCCAGACCGGGGCTGCATATTTAGAGGCTGATATACATAAGGCCAACGCGGATGTTCTTAAGGTTTGTGGGTCGGCTCCCCAATATCTATTTGTCAGCTTCCTAAGGATGTTGTTGCGCGCACTTACTTTGGCCTTTGTATTTATGCAGTGCTGCTTAAAGCTTAGTGTACGGTCCAGCGTGACGCCTAGGTATTTTGGTGCTTGAAAATGTTGCAGTTGGATTCCACGCCAAGCAATTTTCAACTCTCGCCTTGCCTGTTTGTTGTTGAGATGAAAAGCACAAATCTGCGTCTTACTAGGGTGGTTGGCGTCGTAGTAAGCAGACAGCTCCTCCAAGGCTTCCGACAGTTTGACCTCCACCTCCTCAAAGCTTTTGCCTTGAGCGGCTGCGGCTGCATCGTCCGTGTAGATAAACTGTCTGGTACTATCCGGGAGAGGTTGGTCATTGGTATATACATTATATAGTGTTGGCGCCAGCACACTTCCCTGAGGCAGTCCGTTCTTCTGGTTTCTCCACCTGCTGTTTTTTTCCAGACTAACATGGAACCGTCTGTTCTGAAGTAGAGTACCAATTATGCGGGTGAGGTGGAAGTCTCGTGTTACTTCATAGATTTTCGTCAGCAGCTTTCTGTGATTAACAGTGTCATATGCTGCTGTAAGGTCAATAAATACAGTACCAGTGATCTTCCTCTCCTCAAACCCATCCTCGATAAATTGAGTCAAGTTTAGTATCTGTCCGCAACAGGACTTGCCTGGTCGGAAACCGGCTTGTTGTGGGATAAGCCTCTTCTGTAGCACCTCATTTATCCTATTAAGAATGAGCCTCTCGTTTTCTTGATAATAGACTAAATTTCGCAACTAGAATGTACAAAAAACGTCGGGCCGAAATCAGGTCCAGTCTCGTCCTTAGTTTGTAGAACAACCCATATATAATCTTATGTCCAGTAATGCTTCATTTTCACGATACAGGGTGTCAAATTAAAAAAAAAAACATTTTTTTATAAATGTCTTAATAATCCTTTAGCCGATTTGGTTGACATTTGGCAGTATCATTTACGATAGTAAGGATCTAATTTAGCTCTAACTAGACTAAAATTTTTAAGTTCAGTGGCGACCCGAAAGGCACCTTAACTATGATTTTTGGAAAAATAATGTGCGCCACTGATTTTTTGCAATTTTTGTATTCTTGTTGCATTATGCAACTAAATACAACTTTAAGCATTTCTGCATCCTGCTTCGTTCTTAAGAAAAACATAAAAATCACTTTGCAGGTCCCTGGGACAACATAATAAAACATTGTTGTTTACAAGGTGTTGAAATATTTAAAAAAAATTTTAAAGTAACATGAAGACCTAAACTAATATGATGTTGAATTTTGGTGACATTTTTTAATGAAAACAAATGAATCTATTAAGCTAAAAATTGTTTCTCTCATTTTGCCAGTGCTAACGCCGGAAATTAAAAAAAAATAAACAAACAAGAAAAACGCTTTATTAAAACCACACTCAAACAAATGGTACGCCATTTTTTTTAGCAAGAAAACATTTAACAATAAGTAACACGAGACTTACATTAGTTGCTGAAAATGTCCTCCTTCAACTTCAATGCAAGCATTACCTCCTCTTAACATCGTATGCCGAATACGTTGAAATAATATTCCCAGCATAACTGATCACACGAAACCCATATCCATTGGATTCATTATTCTTAAGTGTTGACTGGAGTTTTATAAACGAGGCACTTTCAATGCAGCCAAAGGAAAAAATCTAAGGGATTTAAATCCGGTGGCCTGGGTGGCCATGGCTGTGGATCTGCGCGACCGATCCACTTTTCTCCATAAGTCGCATCTAGAAATTGACGTGCTACTATGCTAAGGTGAGGTGGGGCTCCATAGTGCATGAGCCACATTGCTCCTCTTACTGGCAGTGGGATATATAAATATAATCCAAGTTCCAAAGAAAGGCGATACTATTAACCACTGACGATAAAGCAGCTTTATCGTCAGTGCTATTGACCATTTAATTTCGGTGGTAAAAAAATGAGGTCCAATAATGAGATAATCACTCACAATACCAACCCAAGCATTGACGGAAAACTCTTGTTGATAATTATTTCCTGTAACCGCATGGGGGATTTTCTTCAGTCCAGATATGATTGTTATAAAAGTTAATAATTGAATTTCGAGGAAAAACTCGCGGGGGGAAATTCGTAGATAATAACGCTTGAACATGCTGCACATGGTAAGGATATTATACACCACAGCAGTGAGAAATGTTTAATTGTTGATTGTTGTGCAATTTGCGTGTACTGGTATCGGGGTTACGCTCAACTTTATGTAAAAATAAAAGTAATGAATTTTATGTTATGTTTTCTGATATAACTATGTAAATCTCCAATTTTGAAAATATCTTTCACCAATTTAACACGAATACATATTAACGCATCAAGTGTTAAAAGTGTCTACCATTTTGCAAAATGCAAGCGTTAATTCGTTTGAAGAACGAGTCCCTCACAGTTCTCAACATTAATGGGGTAATTCTACCAAATGGTCGTCGGATTCGTTTCATCATGTCCTCCCTTGTTGTTGCTGGTGTGCTGTAAACATCGACCTTGACGGTGCTACACAAAAAGAAATTAATGGCCGTTAGGTCAGGTGACCTTGATGGCCAACTGATGGGATATTGAAAATACTAGGTAAAAAATAAATTTCATATTATTGGGTGTTTAACAACCATTCCTCCTTATCCACCGCTCTGGAAACTGTGCATTTAAATGTTCCCGGACATATCTGCTGTAGTGAGGGGGTGTCCCATCGAGCTGAACCCACTTCCTGTTCGTTATGAACTCCGCGAGCTTATCACTCAGCCTAACAAAGTAATATTGCAAAAATTCCAATAACAAACGACCATTTAAGTGCTCTTCAAAGAAATAAGGTCCAATGACATAATCGTGGATAATACCACCCCAAAATTTAAGCTCCACTAATGTTGGAAATTATTTACTAGCAGGGCATGGGTATCATAAAAGTGAAAATTATGTCTATTGGCGAACCCATTTTTATAAAATGTCGATTCGTCTGTGAACATGACATATTTAAAAAAATCTTCATCTTCAGCAGTGGTATTTTGGGCCCATTGACAAAATAATGTTCTTCTTTTAAAATCGTTGTCGCTTAATTCTTGATGTAATTGAATCTTATAGGGATGAAATTTCTTTGCCAATAAACAATTATTCACTGAAGATTTTTTAAATTCCAAATTAGAACTAATTTTTCTGACACTTATTTCTGGATTCTTCACCACCCCCAATGCAATGCCCAGCTGGTTATCTTCATATATCTTTCATCCGGACATCGAGCTTCTGGAAACTTCTGAGCATATAAACGTGATGCCATAAAACAATTTACATCACTTTCTCTAATTGCGTAAATCATATTATTTGCTAATTCTACTCGAGTGTAATTAAAATTCATTTTGAAAATTAACGTAGACAGGGCCACTGTAAAACGTCAAATAATTGATAATTACTATGTCTGCCATTTACAGAAAAGTTTAATTTGATAGAAATGCATGTGTTTGGGACACACTTCATATTTCTGTCGTGACCCAGTAGGAAAATAAAGTAACAAGGTTGAAATCAATCTTAGGGGATATAATGTAATGTATTAATAAGGCAAGCGGCAACGTCGCATTCGTGCTAAAGTACTAAGTTTTTCTTCAACCACTAAATGCATTAAATAGAAATAAATACCACCAGCAATTAAAAACATCGAGAAGGGAGAACGTCAATGTCTTAGAACAATCACAAAAATAAGACATCCAGGAAATTGTTTGCACAACCCATCCAACGAGTACCTGTACCAAGCAACCTTGATTACTCCAATCCAAGACCGTCTTAAAAGTATAACACACAGCTTTGCAAAGAAACCGGGAAACTTTCAGACATTGAGACCAATAATTACAAAACGAAACATTCAGCACAGACGACGAAAACACCCAGAAAAAAATATAATGGATGTATTGGAAGAATTTTAACATTTTCTATTGAATTTTTTTTTTATTTTTTTTTGTATTAAGTATATTACTTAATTTTTAATCATGTATTTTAAACGTAGCCATATAGGATATATATATTTTTTTTTGTTTTGAATATTAGGTTTGATATAATATCACTTTTTAAGCAAAAATGTTTAAATGTTACTATAATTATTGTAAATTTGCTAGGGCTGAGAGACTTCGGTCAATGGCCTTTTGGTTGATACCAATAAAGATTGTTTACTACTACTACTAGAAATAAATACATTAATTTCAAAGGCAATATAAATGGCAACACCGCATATCAATGTGGTTGCATGGTCGTACAAATAATATACGTGCAAATTAAATTCTATAATGTAAACAAAGACTGTCTGCTATTTAAAATCTAAATAATATTCTCTAAAACTATCAAATAGTATTAGCACCCACGTGCTTAGTAACAATCAGAAACGAAGAGAGACGGCGCCTACAGGGAGTTGGTTTTATAATAAATAAGGCGTTGAAACCCTCCATTATTAGCTGTCTTCCATACTCTGACAGGGTAATTCTGCTAAAGCTCAAGGGAAAACCTTTTAACATAAGTCTTATTCAAATATATGCTCCCACATCGGACAAAAGCGAAGAAGTAGTGGAAGGCTTCCATGCTCAAATAAAAGAAGTACTTAAAAGTGTTAAAGCACGAGAGGTGAACATAATAATGGGGGACTTCAATGCTAAAGTTGGACACGGAAAGGAGGATGATATAGTGGGTGACTTTGGTCTGGGACAGGGAAACGAACGAGGAGATAGACTAGTACAGTTCTGCAGAGAAGAACGCATGATAATAACAAATACATTGTTCAAACTGCCACCAAGACGCTTGTATACTTTGAAAGCACCAGCGGACAGGCCGGATAATATAGTAAGAAATCAAATAGATTTTATCTTAATCAATCAGAGGTTTTGAAACAGCATCATCTTTGTCAAATCTTACCCAGGGGCAGATGTTCAATCTGACCACACTCCTATAGTTTGTGTACTGAGAGCTTAACCACGAAAGACTCAGATTACGCAAGTCACACAGAATAGGAAAAAATATGATATCGGCAAGCTGCAAAACAAGGAAATACAACATGCAATGGAGAGAACAATAAGTGCAGAACTACAGAAGACAATACTAGAAGACGCTCAGGTAGAAGACACGTGGACAGCTTTCAAAGAATCGGTGACCCAAGCTTGTGAGCAATTTCTGACTCCTGCTAAAAATCAGCAAAAGAAGAAGCAGTGGATGACCGACGAAATCTTAGAGATGATGGATGACAGACGGAAAGTAAAAACTGCCGACCCCATAGCTTATCGGCAAATTCATAGTGTCATTAAACAAAAAATCAGAGAAGCTAAAGAAAGATGGATGAGTGAGAAATGTCAAGAGATCGAAGAACTTGATCGTAAGCATGACGCGTTTAACATGTACAAAAAGATCAAAGAAGTCACAGGCAGACACAAAAAAAGGACAACCGAAGTCATTATGGATGATCAGGGCAAACTTGTCTATGAGGTGAACGAAGAACTAAAAACATGGCAGAAATACATACTTGAACTCTTTAAAGATGATCAGCGTCCAGAAATTCCTGACCAAACAAACAATATGGAAGGGCCAGTTATATCAATTGACGAAGTTAAACATGGCATTGAAATCGCTAATACTAAAAAATCTCCTGGTCCCGACTCGATGGTCCCGACCATATATCAGCGGAAGTGCTTAAGATCATGGATCTGCATTGTATTACCACCTTAACGTCACTATTTAATAATATTTATGATAGTGGCACGATTCCAGCTGACCTGGCTTCTTTTATCATTTATCACCATACACAAGAAAACCAGCGCCAAATCTTGTAGTGACTACCGCACCATAAGTCTTATGTCACACGTGTTAAAGATATTTCTCAAGGTAATTCATGCCCGCCTATATAACAAATGTGAGGAACATATGGGTGAGTCGCAGTTCGGATTTCGCAACGGCATCGGTACTCGAGAGGCATTATTTGCCATACAAGTGCTTATACAGCGCTGTAGGGACATGAATTGCGACGCTCACTTATGCTTTACAGACTATGCTAAAGCTTTCGATCGTTGTCAACACGAAACAATGGTAAAAGTTCTACACGAAACGGGCTTAGATGGAAATGATATAAGGATCATAGCCAATCTGTATTGGAATCAGAAAGCAACCATAAATCTTGAAAACAACGAGTCGGACGCCTTGGAAATCAAACGTGGAGTCCGACAGGGTTGCATTTTATCACCCTTGTTGTTCAACCTCTACTCGGAGAAAATATTTAGGAGGGCACTAGAAGACACAACAAACGGCATTAAGGTGAATGGTGAGTTAATTAACAATATCAGATATGCCGATGACACGGTTTTACTAGCTGACAGCTTGGAGGGGCTACAAGAACTTGCCAACAGAATTACACACACAAGCGAACAATACGGACTGGATCGAATATTAAGAAGACTAAATACATGGTTATAAGTAAGTCCCCTAATCAACGCGGTGTGCTGTATTGCAAAAATGAAGCAATCGAGAGAGTGGGCAGTTTTACTTACCTTGGTTGTAATATCAATGAATCGTGGGACCACTCCAAAGAAATAAAGTGCAGAATAGAACAAGCCAGAACAATGTTTACACAAATGAAGCACTTTCTCTGCTGTCGAGATCTCAGCATGACGCTCAAGAAGAGAATGATAAAATGCTATGTTTTTTACAGTACTGCTGTATGGTGTCGAGGCTTGGACGTTGTCTGAAGTAACAGAAAAAAGAATCAACAGTTTTGAATTGTGGATTTATCGAAGACTCCTAAGAATTTCCTGGGTTGACCGAGTCACCAACGAAGAAGTCCTCAGAAGAATGAACTGCCAACTCACTCTCATGAATACCATAAAACAACGCAAACTTGGGTATTTGGGCCATATCATGAGGAACCCCGTCAAATATCGTCTACTACAACTGTTCCTGCAAGGTAAAGTGGAAGGAAGAAGGGGACCAGGTAGAAGAAGAATCTCCTGGCTCGCCAACTTACGGAAGTGGTTTGGCGTGACTTCCATTGAACTGTTCCGCGCTGCAGCCAACAAAGCGCGCATAGCCATGATGATAGCCAACATCCGGAATGGATAAGGCCGACGAAGAAGAAGATCAGATATTGGTATCAAATTAAAGGGAATTAAAATATCTTTTCGAAAAAAATGTAAAATGCAGAGTGTTTCTTTAAAGAAAAAAACGAAAACTTGGTTTTAAATTCATTAAGTTTGGACCAAAATCTTGAACACTCTGTAGTACTTATACCAATTCTAATAACAGTTAGGTGATTTTACATGTTATAACTTTCCTTTTTTAAATATTAGTAAAAAAATTTGTTAAGATAGTTAAATTCCAACGATTTTTATGTAAAATCGTTTTTAGCCAAAAATTCATTGAAAAATTCATATCTTAACAACGTCGCACTTGATGATCAAAATATTTTAAAGTAGAGTAGAGGTCTACTAAAGGCTTCCATATAATAAAAAAAAATATATGGTGTTCCATTTAAAATAAGATATGTTTGGCCCATCCTGGATTTTTTTGCCAACCTGTATATTCAAAATTATTTTTTAAAGATGCGCGGCGTTAAGCTATACAACTTTTGTATTATAGTTTTATTTCCTTGAGTCGACCGTTAACGAGATATCGTCCACCGGCACACTAAATGGACACCCTGTATGTATACCACTATTGAAAAGGTATATTTGTGTCTCTATATAATGAAAAAAGCGCAAACATTAAATTTAACATATTTTTGTCAAAAGGCTAGAAATTATTTTAATTTTTAAAGCATACAACCATATCGCAGACAACAAGTTAGAAATAATCCTTCGACTCGTTAACACCGTTCTAACTACACAACATGAGTTGAAGTGAAGTTAAACTCGAAATGAGGTATTAATTAGAATTCAGGTAAGGCACTCCATTAGAATCCATTAAGAGAGCATCTTAAAAGAAAATCGTCGACGTGCAGAGAGTAACATTAACTTCATCTCGTTTAAAAGCCGCAGTGACGCTTTAGCGAAAGCTTATTCTAGATATTTTAGATTTTGTTTCTTCGTAAATAAAGAAGAAAAAATAAGATCATAGAAAAACTTAAGGTGTTGTATTTACCCTTGAAAGGGAACATTATACGCTTTCAGATATTCTGTAAATAAGTACCTACCTAATAAAAATATTTTTATATTCGTCATCAGAATCATGGAAATTTTGTGTTCCTAAAATAATGGGGATATAAACCCTTTTTTTTATCGTTCTTGTATTTTTTCATATGTCAAGCTAATAAGAAAAATCATAGTCATAGCTAATAAGTTTAATGAGTACTTAATATCGATTGTATACTCCGTCTATCTATCTTACGAACTAATTATAAATGCTAATCCCTAATGCCGATAAGACCCAGCGATTGATCGAATAAAAGCAGGGACGCACTTGTTGCTGATAGAATAAAAGGTTGCGCTGCTTTAAGATAATAATATATATAAAAGCGTGGAAAATATATTTTTTTTATCTACCTGTATGCAACAAAAGTGTCGTACTGATTTCTATGTTAGAAAGAAAATGCAAAAACATATTCAAAGGTAATTGAATAATAAGTAATAATAATAAAATAATAATGTAACAGTATACAGGGTGTTAAAAATTCGATGTTCACCATTGGGATCTCATAAACGGTAAGAGATACGAGGAAGTTTAAATTAGGGCAAAGTTGCGCAATTCATAGCCGACCAATATGCCAAGAAGAAATTGGGAAAATTCCGAGTACTTCCGAAGATATACGTAAAAAACCGAAAATCGCCGTTTTGGTTTTTAATTTTTCCTGGCTTTATTTAAAGAGATAATGGAAAATAAATTTCACACTTTCATTGCCACTTTTCATCTTCTATAAAGCAGTGTTCTTAGATTTCATGTCTGACGTTTTGTCTTTCGGATGCCATCGTCAGGTTTGTTTTTTAAATACGGACTTGTATTTTTTATTGCATTTATCTAAACTTTATATGCGATGTAATCTTAATACAAAATTACTTTGATTGAATATCAACGTTTCTACCCTATAAAAACATTTTCAGGAATATTTTATTTAAAAAACTTGTTGATTATGTATTGAAGATAATTTTTTTTTTCTCTGGGCAACAGATCTATATTTACGTATGATTTTTCTACTTTTTGAACATGCGCTACACAATTTTCCCAGCTTTTGCTTGGAATATTTTGCATCTCTGACTGTACTAAAGCTTTAACAGAAGAATTTAAGGTTGACGAAACATTATTCCTGCTTACCGATGCTTTGAGCTGGTATCATATATGTTCAATTGGGTTGCACATACAATGATAAGGAGGAAGTCTTAACACGATATGACCCATTTCTGCCGCCAAGGTGTCACAATAATATTGCTTTTTTATTGAAAATGATTTTAAAATTTCTAGCAATTGCCATTTTGAGTAATTTTCCTCAAAATACATATTATTTTCAATCATTTAGTCCTGGATGGTAACTTTTGTGTCATTGGAACACGGAACCTTATTTAACCTATGATTGTGGTAGCTCGCATTATCCATTACTGTCACACTATTTGGTGGTATATTTGGTAATAATTTGTTTTTAGACCAGTCTTCAAATAGTTCTGCCGTAGTATCATCGTGATAATCAACAAGGGAGTCCTTTATATTTTTGGCTGATAAGGCCAAAGCGTTTGGTATAAATCCGTTTTTTGTCCCAGCATAAATTATTGTTATACGCTTACCTTTATTTGATGGAGCTGTTCTGCATTGACCCGAAAAATCTACCCAACCTTTATCTGGAACTTTGTGTGTGTCATACCACGTCTCGTCCAAATAAATAATATCCCTTCCATCCTGTCTATATCCATGGACTGCAATTAGGTATTCCATCGTCCATCTTTTTAACCGAGTCGATTCCATAATTACTTGTCGTTTGTTAATTTTTTCATTTTAAAACCGTTTCTTAAAATACATTTCCTTAGAGTCTCACGACAACACTCTATTCCTGTCTTATCTTTTTCTAGTCTTTGCAATAGGATTTTTAAACTGGTGATCATTTGTTCCCTGTACATGGCATATATTTTTCTACGAATTATGTCGACATCCGTCGCGTCCAGTTTCTTAAAAGTAAAAGAGTCTTTCCTCTTTCTTCTCTCCACTATATATAGGTTTTCTTACAACAAACCACACTGTGCTCACTGGCCTGCGTGTCAAAGTGCCGCTTCCTTCACTGCACTAAATTTTGAAAAACCACATTCAAGAACGGTAACGTACTGGTTTCTTCCCACGGACGAAACATTCTTAGATATCAAGTTTAATTGGCAACAAATAACTTCTTGTCTAAACCAATGCAAACATCTAACTGAATTTTTAAAGCAAAATCGGCATATTTAAATAACTAAAATTAACTTATTTTATTTTACCCTAATTATTTTAAGAGTATTACTGAGAAAATATAATAATATAATACAAATAAAGGTCTGTCTTTACCACCAAATAACTTTATTTGCCCCTCTAGGGTAAAAAACAAGGGTTACAGAAATACATAAAATGACGATGAATTAAATTAAATTTCTTAATGTATGTGTTGTACTAGTTTCGACTTTAGAGAAAGTGATCCTCAGCAACTAACCATTTAAGAGCTTTTAATATGAAAAGAAGTTAAAACAGTTGGGGGAGCAGAGAGGTGATTCAATAATACAATACAATATAATGTAGATTATGCAACCTTTGGAATCGACAGGAGTTTAGTATAAGAACGGTGTATCTCCATGTAAAGGTAGGGGTTGATTTATACGCAAGTAGAATAAAGGACCTTAATCATAGTCATGTGATTTAAGCAATGTTGAAGTCAAAACATGTTGTAAAAGAAGAATTTTAACATATCAATTCATTCTTTTTTCTAGTGAAACCGAATTAGTGAGGGGACATGCTTAATGTTATGGTGGATTGGATGTTTGTGTGAACTATGTTACATATCGAAACTTATAAAAAATAAGAATAGTTGTGGCGTCGATGATATTCCAACTAATATTATAAAACTCTTCATTAGTGCATGTAAAGATGTATTGTGCCATATTATTAATAATTCCTTATTTAAACATGGAATATTCCCTAAACACTTAAAGGTCGCTCTCGTGAAACCTCTGTTTAAAAAAGGTGATCCAGAACTGATGGACAATTAGGTATAGACCTGTTAGTCTACTGACAGGTTTCTCAAAGCTGCTTGAGCTGGCAATGTGCTTAAGTTTAGTCAATGTTTTAACCAGCTGTAATGTATTTAGTAAAAATCAACATGTGTACATTAAAGGAAGATCTAATGAAACTGCATTATTCCAATTTACTAAATCAATTCGGGAGCACCTTGAAAATGGCAAGGCAGTTGTGCGCATGTTTCTGGACTTGTCCAAGGCATACGACGACGGTTTGAATAGAGAGTTTCTAAACAGGAAGCTTAAAATGTACGGGGTAAGAGGAAACGCCTATAACTAGGTAAAATCGTATCTTAATAATTGAAAACAGAGAGTATCTTTTCTAAAGAATGGGAAAACTTGCAACTCCACAATTTTAAACAATGAGGGAGGCATAGCTCAGGGAAGTATATTAGGACCCGTCTTGTTTATTGTTTTTATTAACGATCTTAACAACATAATACAAGTCAATCAGAATATAGTGAATCACACCGATAATGACACTGGTGTAATTATAGGGGGCAAAAGATTGATCCACTTGTATCCAAATTCCTTCTAGATTTAGTAATAAATTGGTTCTCAAAAAATAAACTTATCACAAATAAAAATAAAACAAATGTATTTTTCTTTAGAACAAGGGCATCGAATGTCCAAAAACCACTTTAATAGTGACGACGATGTTAGTTTTTCTGAAAATTTCTAGTTTTTGAACTCAATGTATTGACGACAAGTTCAGCGATGAAACAGACAATTGTAAAACTTTTATTTTTATTCCTCTAGTCCTTAACAAAATTTCCAAAACATAAAATACGATGCTAAAAGCTTCCCACTTAATTATAAGTTTAAACCTCAGCTTCAGTTTTATCACTGTTTAGTTTAAGGCGTGATTGTACAATGCTATTTATTTGTAAATGCGACAGAATCTTGTTCTTGTGTGCCTGTACCTTGTTATTTGGTATTGCTTTTGTAAATGGGTTTGTTTCGGTGGTTTTCGATTAACTTTACGTTAGGCTAAACAGTTTAAAAGGTAAGTTGCTTTTCTGTTTTTGTCTGCAGATCTAGTTTGCAAAAATAACGAAACTTCACAACCACAAAAAGTTTCTTTTTATTTTTTAGTGTTAAAATGGGAGATGAATGCTTATGAACAAGAATTAATAAAATTACGCAAATAAATAATGTTTTATAACTTTCAGGGAAAAATCTGTCCCTGGAAGTACACAATATTGACAGCATATTAAGGCAACATCCATGCAATATTGATTGATGTGGCAATATTGTCAACATACTCGCTATATAAAAAATACATAACGAGTGATTTTTAATTATTTTGCTCAAGGGAGGCCATGCATTTTAAAAGCATCATGGCCGTACTGCGTAGATAAGATGACATGATTGTTTTATGACATTTACGTCTTATTTGAATTTGTGTATTTGTAAAGTTTAAAAATTGGAGAAATTTTGTAATTTTTGCAGTTATTTGAAGGTAGGTTACTACGGGTATTAAGATATAATAGTATTGTTTGTAATATTAAAATTTCAAGTAATTGCGTAAGAGGATTAGGAAAGGTATGTTTTCTGGCCTGAAGCGTCAAAATCGAAATATTGTGCAGGGATTAGTTAGGTAGAAGTTTATAAAGTTACATTTTGCGTTTAACAGGTACCATTTAAAAGGTACCGAGTTTGGCTCTGGCCTCTTTGGCTGGATCATATAAATAGGTGGCAATTTGGAATAAACTTCATATTATATCGTGTGTGTGTATGACCTTAATAAGTATATTTGTTTAGTTTAACGCATCAGTATTTGCTGTTAAGCCGTATATAGTGTTCACAGTATTATAAGATTAGTAATAAAATGGCGACATTCACACCAACAAAAAGATGTTCCAATAATTCTCCACTATCAGTGAGTGAAGAAGCTATTGTTTTAAATGTACATGATTGCATAAAATACGATTATCCGAATTTTACTGCACAAGAAATTGTCGACCGATGTTCCCGAATAACTGAAGTTGGAAAGTCCACCGTTTTTAAATTATTGCGGGAGAGAAAGATAGCAGGTCAAGTGGAACCTCCCGAGAAATGTCCAGTAAAAGTCCTTGATGAAGACACCAAAAGTGTAGTTCTAAGAAAAGTTCACTCTTTTTATTTTAAAAAAGAAATACCCACCCTAGATAAGATTCTAATGGAGCTTGGCCAGGATGACAGTATTCCGTTTATAACTAGAAAACTTTTATGGACCACTTTAAAAAATATGGATTTTGTCCGGGAAAAGCATAACCGTAAATCACTTTTACTGGAAAGCGATAAAATTGTTTGCTGGCGAAAAAAATACTTGAGATGTATAAAGCAGTACCTACAGAAGAGAGCAGAAGAAAATATTTTATCTTGATGAGACGTGGATTAATGAAGGTTATATAGTACCAAAACTGTGGCAAGACAAAAATATAACCAGTGCTCGCCAAGCTTTCATGGAAGGCCTGTCAACGAGTATTAAGGTGCCTTCAGGTAAAGGGAAGAGACTAATAATAGTCCATATTGGAAGCAAAGAGGGATTTTTAAAAGAAGGTTTGCTAACCTTTTAATCGTTCAATACAGGAGATTATCACGGGGACATGAATTCGAATGTTTTTGAGAACTATTTTGGTGAAATGATAAAATATCTTCCAGCTGATTCAGTTGTAGTTATGGATAACGTAAGCTATCATTTACGACGCACAGAGAAGACTCCAACCTTAGCTTGGAGAAAACAAGAAATTATCGACTAGTTAACCACCAAAAGTATTGAATTTAAAGATAATTTGATAAAAAAGGAACTATTAGCTATAGCAAATTTACACAAACAAACGCACATACATAAAAATAAATAAGTGTACCTAATACTATGTACATAATACCTAAATTTTATTCTGTTAAAATTAAATTCTTTCCTTTTTACGAGTATAATTTAATTTATTATAATTTTTACGAGTATAATTTAATTTCTGTATAATTTATTTTTTTAAAAATGTCCAATAAAAAATAAGTGTAGCTAATACTATGTACATAGTGCCTGATTTATATTCTGTTATAATAAAATTCTTTCCTTTTTACGAATATCCTACCGGCACGCCTTTGTCACACCATTTTCAGTGTTTGTGAATGGATAACAATAGGTAAAACCCATAAATTGACCCAAACCCGGGTGGTACTACCTGCACTTGATGAAAAGAAAGAATTTTGCCATGAAATCAATGCCAAATTATGAAAGTGACTTAAATATTCGTTGGGTCACTCTGTAGTCCCTTTGCATACCTAATGAGCTTTTATTACCCTAGACCTTTCTGAAATAGACTATATCTAGTGGCACTAGCAGCAGTCAATCAGTGGCTAGAGATTACTAGATAACAAAGCTGCTAATCAAATGTATGCCTAACATAATACCACTTTTAATTCTATAAGTAAATACTTTAGTAGATCAATGTTGTACGTTGTTAAAATGTGTAAAAAATTTTTTTCTAAAATATAGTAATGTTATACAGTGTGGCCCAAATTGGGCCTACATGTATGGGGATCTTGGAAACTATAGAAGATAGAGAAACGGTTAAATGGGGAAAGTTTTTGACAATTGTATTTCTAACTGAAAACCGTTTAGTACGCGGCCCTATCTTTTTTGGTTTTTGAAATATGTTGAAAAAACCAAAAAGATGTATTTTCGAAAATATGCTGTAGATTTCTTATTATTCACTATTTTGGCAATCTGTAAAAACATTTTTAAAGCAACTTTTTAAGTAGATTTCAGTTCTGCAATTTAATTTTGAACACGACGTTTCAGTTATTTTATACCATCATCAGGTTCATTTTTTCTTATGGGCGCCATATTGTATTTTATACTTAAAAGGTAGCTTATGACGTCCGCTTTTTAACGATGTATTATTTGTTGGAAAATAAATTAAATTGACTTGAAAAATAAAGAAAATTAATTTTCGCAACACGTCAAATTTGAGAAGAACACATTAGGCAGGGTTAAATTTGTTTAAAATATCATAATATTATAATACATTATTTTATTTTTTCCTTATGGTTAAAAATCTCATATTAACATTTCAAATAAAGAAAACTAAAAACGCAATGAATAATAATTATTGTTTTGAAAAGAAAATAAGAAAAAATATCTAACTTACTATACTTATTCGAAATGTTGGCCGTTTTTATTAATACAATTTTGACACTTTTTTAACACAGTATTGATGACCCTGCGAAGCGTGTTGCCATTTATGCTCGTAAACACATTCCTCACTCTCTCTTCTAATTCTTGTACAGATTCCGGGGGTTCAAACTCATATACTTCATTTTTTACATAACCCCATAAATAAAAATCGAGAGGAGTTATATCAGGGGATCTAGGAGGCCAATTAACTGGTCCGCCGTTTGAAATTAATTTGTCATCAAATATCTGTCTTAAGAGAGTTTGAACTTCCCGAACATTATGTGCGGGACAACCGTCTTGTTGAAACCAAATATTATTCAATTGATCTTGAGGAACTCTTGCTCTAATTGCCGGTAATATTTGATCTTCTAACAGCTCCAAGTATCTTTGGCCATTCAACGTATGATTATAAAAGAATGGTCCTATAAGTCTGTTGTCTAAAATGTAAGGAGAAAAGTAAAGCTGGGTTACTTAATACCTGCTATGTATTTAGCAAGCTAGGTGACATTACTTACCATACATACCACACCATACATTAAAACCAAATCGGGTTTGCAGTCTTCGTTGAGCCAATTGGTGAGGGTTTTCTGTTGCCCAAAAATGATGGTTATGTCTATTAAATACCCCGGTCCAAATTACAAGACGACTGAAATCAAGATTTTGTTCGCATTGATTCACATACCAATTTGAAAACTGCATTCTTCTTGAATAATCCGTTTCTCGTAAACCCTGAACTATAGTTGGCTTGTATGGTCGATATTTATTTTCCTTAAGGACTCTTTGTATGGTACTTCGCGGGGTTGCCGACGCTCTTGAAGATGATGTCGGAGCGGCATTAAAATAGGCTCTGACATTTTCGTCACGCTCGTTATTACCTGCTTTTTCGTAACTCTTGGGTCGCGGTTTTTCAAAACTTCCATGGTTTCTCAGGTTTATAACAATTTTTGGAAAAAGTCTGACACTTGGCTGCAGTCTTTCAGGAAAATTTTCAAAATACCTTTCTAATGCAAGGTTTGCATTTCTGTTGCAATGAATGTAACATTCTAGCAAATCAAATTTTTCTTCGTAAGAAAAACGCAATGCCATTTTCTTTTAAATTCAAAATTCACAAATAAATCGTTATTATTAGATAATAATAATAAAAACTATTATACTTTTACTCGTTCTGACAAGTAATATTTTTGTTTCATTTTCAAACGGTAGTGGTTGGTCATAGGCTACTGGATTTTATTTTTGATTCATAGGTTATTATAAGGTCATAGGCTACTGGATTTTATTTTTGATTCATAGGTTATTGTAATATTGTTCATTGAAACAATGCAAGCAGTGTTTTGTAAATACTACAAAATGTAAACCTTTTAATTGGTGTTCAATTTAGGGAGTTATAGTGCAGTTGTCAAATTTGACGTGTTGCGAAAATTAATTTTCTTTATTTTTTAAGTCAATTTCATTTATTTTCCAACAAATAATACTTCGTTGAAAAGCGGACGTCATAAGCTACCTTTTAAGTATAAAATACAATATGGCGCCCATAAGAAAAAATGAACCTGATGATGGTATAAAATAACTGAAACGTCGTGTTCAAAATTAAATTGCAGAACTGAAATCTACTTAAAAAGTTGCTTTAAAAATGTTTTTACAGATTGCCAAAATAGTGAATAATAAGAAATCTACAGCATATTTTCGAAAATACATCTTTTTGGTTTTTTCAACAAATTTCAAAAACCAAAAAAGACAGGGCCGCGTACTAAACGGTTTTCAGTTAGAAATATAATTGTCAAAAACTTTCCCCATTTAACCGTTTCTCTATCTTCTATAGTTTCCAAGATCCCCATACATGTAGGCCCAATTTGGGCGACACTGTATATTATAAATATATTAGTCAAGATATTTGTAAGATACAAATTAATATGTCAAACAAAATGTTTGTTAAAATTTGTGCGTGCTCTATCCTTTTTTTTTTTGGTTTGACGTTGCTTATTTTGGGTTAAAATCACTATTACTGCTGCTGTCGCCACCATATTTGTTCACTATATTCCCAATATTTTAGAGACGATCGCTATACGAGCACTGTTTACTTTGTAACATTGTTACTTTCAGGTTGTTCTGGTTATATCATTGGGATTGTCGTAGAACCGCAAGTTCGCAGATCTACCTCCTTGCGCGAAACCCCTCTCCATTTTGACTTTTGTGTTTGGTTGTGTTGGCTTAAATTTTGATTAGTCTCTGTGACCTTTGCTGTGGGTTTTCACGTTTGACGGCAAACTGTTAACTCTGTCATTCGGTTAAATTACCCTCTGCAGACTGGTCAGACCTTAACCTTCTACACATTGCCGTTTCCTTTTTACAGCAAGTCCAATTTTAGGGCCGACATTATTAAGCAGCAACAAGGGGTCATACTTTAAGGGAACCAGTCATCTCCAGGAAGACCCTGCTGATAAGTACCACTTCATTCTAATTTAACTGCTAATACCTCATTAATTTTGATTCTTTTGCATTATGGCCCCCACGTTGGGCGCCACTATATCTCTATAAGGTTGTAACGGAATATGAAAATTGATGGTATTTTAATATAGAATAAGGTTTAAGGTCACCACCTACCTTAACTAGCTCAAACTCGTGGTAATTGTAACCGGGGTGGTTCTATAGTGATGGGTTAGTTAAGGTTGCCAGTAAAACAACCATATGTACGTATATGGACTCCAAAGGATGTAGCTGTGCAAGCCAAGATATGTGTTGGAGTTTTGAGCGCCACTTACAGCTGCTTTTAGCTCTAACTTGCACAGCAACATCCTTTGGGGACCATACTCGTCCACATTGTTGGCTAACCTGGCAAGAACTCTTCACAAAAGAACCACCCCGATTACAATTGCCACGAGCTTGAACTAGCTGAGGTAGGTGGTGATCTTAAACTTTGCTTAATACTTAAAATAGCAGCTCTTATATTTTGTTACCACCTAATAAGGGGTAAACTTTACCAGTTATTGATTACCTAACCCAACAAAATTTTGTCGCAAGTTGGTTTTGTTATAGTGGGTCAAAGTAACCATTTTGCTACTAGAAAACCGTTCGTTAACAAAATCTTAACTAGAAGTATTTTAAACTATTTTATATCTAAACATTTATGTCGACGTGTCTTTAGTGCCCTAGCGCTATAGGCTTTCGCACTATCGACACCAGGCCACTCGAATATAAAATACAATTAAACTGATACAGACGCATGCCGACTATATCCTGTGATGGCTGGCCATTACAGATATGTGGAGCTTTAGATAAATTTGAGTTGACGTGTTAAATGTACAGTTTCGCATCTGGTGTGGCTTTTAAATTTTAAAAGGGTTATAATTTGTTTAAGCAGTTATTGGCATTCAGTCATGTAGCCAGTCAAAAACGCGTCGCGACGATACTTGTAAAACGTCATTGGGACGCGAGCTTGCTATTGGGTGAAAAATAGGTTGGGTCGCATCGTGCGCTGGTCGATCGAGAGACAAGAAGCACAGCGCAAATGGGAAGAGAGCAGTTTTCCATAATGGCTCCGTAAAGCAAGTGCTATTAGGTGCGCTCTACGATTTTAAGGCCTTTTTGGGAAATTAATGGTTTCTTTTTAAGTGGAACTGACGTACGATAGATGAACTTAATACGATACCGGGGCGTTTGTGATTGTTTTGTGATGTATTTGCAAGTGATAGTTAGGGAAAATATGTGAAAAAGCAGTAAGTAATGTGAACGTTAAGTGTCGATCAGCGTCTTTGTCGTGAATCCTTGTAATATGCTATCATAACCTGCATTAAGGACTAAAAATACAAGTGTTTAAGTGAACAATTGTTTTAATCAGAGGTAGCAGAAAATTAACGAACCAGTGAGCAACCCTACAGGCCACGCAGTAAAAAATAATGTAATCACTAGGTTGACTCCTGGAAAATATTTCTTTAGAAAATCATACGGTTTAGGTGTTTCCTTTGTTTTAATAAGTTTATTGTGATCGTAAAATTTAGGAGAAAGACTATGAACCCCAAGGGGGAAATTTAAAATTGCAATTAGTTTTCTACGATAATAAAAATAAGCTTTACGGTATTATTTTAACATAATATAAACTAAAAGTCCCATAAAAAGATTGAAGGAGAATTTGAAAATTTCAAGTTAATAGTCGAGTTTTAATTAAAATAAAGTTTTTATGGGAAATTTTCGAGCCGGATTTTTAAAATCGGAAAAATTTTACAAACTACGTCCATTTTTGCTGCGAAGCATCCACACGTCCGAAGCGATAACGCTTGCAATCAAACTTCAAATTTTCTATTCAGCTGTTGGATCGCAAGAGAATAAAGTTGTAAAGATGTATGCCACACCAAATATCTCTTGGGAGACCGACTGACACACAATGTGTTCTCTAGTTTTATTTTAGACAAAATTTAAACAAACATACATCAAAAATAAAAACAACTAAATAAAACCTTCGTTGATTGTTTGCCACAAGCTGGGTATTGAAAGAGCAATTTTTTAGTAAAAGACAAAAATAAAACCGGGGGATCCAGTGCTGTGATAAGTGCCTATAGATATTAAATTTTTCCAGAAGGCATTTGAAAAGTAAATATCAACAACTTATGTTTTTGTAATCGGATTGCGAGATAAAATTATCTCGTGTGGTTATTGACTAAACCATAGACAAGGGATAGATTAGTTTCGGTTCGTTTGGTTAGTTAGATAGGCAACTTAGTATTCCAGTTTTATAAAGTGACTACTGCGCCCTCCAACGGGTGTAGTGTGCAAGATAATATATTCAAATTATTTTTAAAATCTTTAACTGGATTAGAAGGACTCATCCTTTTTTTACTTCCACTAGATAAATAATTTTAGTATTTTTCTAGTCCAACCAAAAATAGGGATAACAAAACATAATAAAACTACCTTTTTGGTTTCACTAATTTATTTACCAAAATTGAGAATATGCGCTTATACAGATTTTTCCAATTAAAATTGGATAGAGAACGCTTTCCGTTTTGCTCAAAAAAAGAGGAACCGAAATTTATATAAAGACAAATATTTAAAATTAGTCTACATCAGTCAAGTAACTATAAACTTATCCAACTAAAATACTCTAAGGTAAAATATGTTTATAAATTAAGATACAATACAAATTTGAAGACTTGGTGCTTAAAAATCAACATATTTTTATTGCATTTGGGTAAATTACACTTTTAAATCAGTGTCTCTTAACAAACCTTATCGTTTTTGGGAAATTGGTGCATTTTTTACATATCGTCCCTGCTTTTGCACTTTGGCACACAACAATAATTCACCATAATGGATACACAATAAGGCAAAAACTTAAAAGACTATAGGTACCGGGTGTTGCATCGTCGAGCGGGACATAGGAATCCCATGTAATTTTAAATGGGGTCAATTATTGGCTTCCCTAATTATTTTAGAGAAAAATTCTATTTAGGTTTATTAAAGAGCACTAAAACCCACATTCAAAAGAATAACTTTAGATATTTTTGATGAGCCCGTTTACGGGTTATCGCCGATTTCTTTTTAACTATTTCTCCTTTTTATGGCCCCGTATTTGCGGGCACCAGTCAAGGTAAAAGATGACTGTCAAATAAAGTTGTCATTTTGAGGAATATTTGAACATCTTCTTAAATCATAAAGTTCTAACAATTTAATAGTACCTACTTATTAGGTAATTAGTAAAATATTGAAACATGTAAAATGTCATAATTAACCTTGTAATTGGATACTTTATTTTAGTTTTATTCAGATTAATTTGTACTCATAAATACACCTTTAATATTTTCGATGTACGAGTTTTTATAACGATAAAGCACACATTTCAAAATGACAACTTTATTTGACAGTCATCTTTTACCTTGACTGGTGCCCGCAAATACGGGGCCATAAAAAGGAGAAATAGTTAAAAAGAAATCGGCGCGGCGATAACCCGTAAACGGGCACATCAAAAATATCTAAAGGTATTCTTTTGAATGTGGGTTTTAGTGCTCTTTAATAAACCTAAATAGAATTTTTCTCTAAAATAATAATTAGGGAAGCCAATAATTGACCCCATTTAAAATTACATGCATGGGATTTCCTATGTCCCGCTCGACGATGCAACACCCGGTAGATGAGACTTCTGCTTCGCACAAATTCAAATTATTTCTGTTGTGCTCTCGTTTGTCTAGTAATTACTATCACAAATCACCGAAATAAATTTAGATACGTAAGCTGGGCGTTCCCGCCAAACATTATTATTTTGTTTGGATCGCATTTCGTAGATGGCGCCGGTAGTGGCATCGCTTAATTTGGTTTAGTTAAGTTCATATAGAGGGCACCACGTTCATTTGCGATTTGCGATCGAGAAGAAGCACCTTCCCAGATTTCGTTGTTGTCGAAAATTTAAAATGTATTGTCAATTTTCTACCCGATTTTCTTTTAAGTTGTGCTGAATTTTTATGTCGTTTGTCATCATTCGGTCTCCTAGTGTACTATTGGCGTGTTTTTTGATAGTGGTTTTGACTTTTTGTTTAGTTTTAGTGTGTTTTCAGTTTGCTTAGTTAAAGTTCGCGTATTTATTTCCGTTATGGAAGACTACGCACCTCCGTTAAAACCTAAAAAATTTTGTGTTCCATACTGTTTAAATAAACATGGCATGCGACACCGCTTGCCAAAAAGAGACCCGATAATTTTTGATCATAAAAATAATGTTTTATTACCTATTTCGCTTTATTTTAGTCAGCTGTATTTTTTTAAATAGGTATTGCTTGGTTTAAATAATTCCTTTTTTGCTTCTTTCTATTTGAGCTTTTAGATATACGTTGTTTGTTACTTTACCAATAAGGTATTTACTCCAAACTTAAAAACAAGAGTTACCAATAACGTGTATCCCTGAACTAAAAATTAAAGCAGAAACAAATTAATATTTAAACCAAGGAATATTTTAAATTTTAAAGCGGCACCAATATCTACCGATAAAACAGATTTCATCACAAGTTGGTAAAACATTTTTCTTTCTTTTTACCCATAGTTGCCAAACAGATTTCTTTCTTTCTCGCGTGTTTCGGATCGCAAATACTAGGACATCAGCGCCAATTAGTTTTTGACAGTTCTAAGAGTCCAGTTGCGTATCTAAATTTATTTCGGTGATTTGTGATTACTATGACAAGTGACTTGACAGCACAGAACAATAAAGGTTAAGTTTCTTAAAAGGTCTCGGTACAGTAGTGTTGGTGATGAAAAAGCCATGTTGCCAAATAGCAAAATTATCGGTAAAAATTTGTAAAACTTTGTAGTATTGATCTTTACCGAAACATATCTATGACACTTTAATCTACCAAGGCGTAAAAAGACAACATAATATCGAAATAAACGTCTCATTGTATTCTAGAATATATATAATATATATAATAATATAATATAATATATAATATATATATAATAGCTTAAATAATAAATTATTATTTTCCATTAGCTACTTTTATGCATTATAATAAATATATTTAAAAAAACTGAAAGGTAAAGTTATACAGTTGATGGAGAACAAAAACCGATGCACGTCATCAATCAGCTGATAATTGTAAATCTGTAAGAAAACATGAGGAAATTAAATTTGGGCAAAAGATATTAAAACTTTATGCGATATTAAATTTACTACAAAGTTAAAGTGTTCTTCTTTGATACAAACCCACTTATAGCAAATATTTTGTTCACTAAAGCTTATAAAAATTAATATAATTTTAATTTTATTGGCCGATAGTTGGCAACACCACTGTAAACGGTGCGGTGGCGCCAGCTCGTTCGTTGGCTTGCTTTGACATTTAATAAATAGCATTAAATAACTGTTCTATTAAGAGAAGCAAAAGTGCACATACATATCTCTGTCGATTATACGTTGTTTACTATTTGTGAAAAATGCCGAAGCATTTAAATAGTCGGTACAAAGAGCTATTAGTTTGTAAGAAGCTATTTTCCGGAAGAACTTAAGAACAATGACCTATTGTTACCCTTGACAGCCAGGCCCGTTCCTGGGGTGTCTAGCGCCTACGGTTTCTGTAGTGCGCCCCTAGTTAAAAAAAATGGTCGTATTTTTTTTTAACATAGGTACTTCGCGAAAAACGGGCAATGATTTGAAATGTAAGAAAACTGATAAAAAATAATTAGAAAAATATTTATTAAATTACCAAAACAAACAAAATCACAAAAAATATTTGTAAAGTATATCAAAAGAAAAATATACCCTAAAGAAACAAAAATAAAACGATATAAACAGTACTTATAATTTATAATCAATATATCATTACGATTATTTACTTGATTGTTTATGAAATATAATAAATAGTAGGAACTAAAAGCAGTACATTCAAAAGAAAATTAAAGGAGAAGAAAGTTAACCTAAATAAAAATAATAAAATAAACAATAACAAAAACACAAAACAATATTATACCTAGTAGGTACTTATATGGTAGGTTACAGAAATATTTTAGTGATAAAAAAATAAACGTTTCAAAAATGAAAAAATTCTATTTTTGTAATAAACAAAACAAAAAAGGAATGATATACCTAAAACAAAACACGTCTGGCTTTCACGGATGCAAGCTCGTTAATCATCTGATTATGATCAAGAGCCTCAGAAATATTATTTTCAATCGAAATAATAGCCAAATCTGATAGGCGTTCTTGATTTATAGATGTCCTTAAATAATTCTTTATTAGTTTTAACTTAGAAAAACTTCTTTCACCTGACTGAAATGGGTAATGTAAGGTATATCCTTAAGACTATAAATAAATTTGGAAAAAGAGACTGTAGATTTTTTTTAGCTATATAATTTAAAATGTCTATGGGAAAGGATGAATCAGTAGTATTTTTAGGATTAAGAATTTTATATGTTGAAATTTCATTATGTAAATCTAAGCCGTCAATGTCTTTAGATATTACTCCATTAATCTCAACTTGCAATGCGGTATCTAAATTTACACATGATTTTTTAATTTATTCAGATTCTAAATTCTTAAAATTACATAAGAACTCAAATAAATTTTGAAATTTGTTTATTCCCTCAAACCGCCTTTGTAAAGACTGAATGGTTGTATCTAAAATTAGAAAATAAAAATTGATTTCAAATTTTTGCTTTGGATCTGCTACAGATTCATCCTTACTTATATGAAAATTGTTGCTTAATTTTTCGTTGCCATACTATTTGGAATACCTGCTCTACATCGTTTTTTTCTGCTTCTCCTTTAGCTTTATTGATGAGCAAATCAAAATTTTTGTCTGACCGTTTTTCGTTAAAATAAAGATTTAGATTTTCAATTTCTTTATGGCAGTCATTTAAGTTTCTGCTCGGATCTTGTAGTATTTAAGTGTTTTACTTACTATATTAATATTTCCTAAAATATCATGCCAGATTAAAGTCGAACAAATAAATTTAAAAGTCGGGGCATGTAGTGTCCAACAAGGAAACTAGGGAGAGAACACATTTGTGCTATTATTAAGGCAAACGCTTGTTAAATTTTTTTTTTAAATTTGTAATAAAGAATACTGAATGACCGTCCATTTTGCGCCCCTAAAATTTTGCGCCTGCGTGCATGCACGGCCTGCACGCTCGCCAGGAACGGCCCTGTTGACAGCTATAAGCAGTACAGAGAAGTAAATTTAAGGAGTATGTTAAGGTCTAGATATTTTATTCCTACTTTACTAATTTTTGACGTATAGTAGCTGCCCTAACTTTGAATATCTCCACTGTATGCGCAATTTCAACAACAGTTAAGGAAAATAAATTATTAGAATCACCTTAAAAGAAATGTTCTGATTCAAAGAGAGTTGTAAATGTGTAAAGATTGGATATAAGTTCTATCCGTGTCACTATTTATAGAATGTACGAAACAAGTAAGTTGTATTATTTAAAAATTATAATATTTTACGTCGGTTATTCATAAGCTGTAACTTTTTTTTAAAACATCATGTAACTTTGACAACTAACAACCAAGTTAGAAATAAAAAGACAGAGAACTGTTTGATGGTTGTCTAAACTCTTTAAGAAGCCTCTTCAAGAAAGTCGGCTTCGGATGGTAATAAGGTGAACTGAGGCGAGGGCTTATGGATCTTTCCCATGCAGCTTTTAAACGACTGGTATTTTTAAAAGAATATATTTATGAAAGAAAAAGAAGTATCCTTGTACCAATTCGTTTTCCTAGATGAAACATGGATTTTTTAGAATGGTACCATTGGTCGATCTTGGCAAGATGAAAATAAAAGGTATTATACAGTAAACAAATATAGAAACTATGGGAAATTTTTGTATATTTATCTTGTTTTTATGAAAAAAACTGAGTAATTCGCTCACTCAGATATTTTGGTTACAAGCTGGCAACACTGTCGATGACTGACGTCACTCGAAAGGTATGACGTGCATCGGTTTTTGTTTTGCAAAGAGTATAAATACATATTTATTTAATAATATGATAATATCTTAAATGTAGATAAAAAAAGGTTTTTGACTTCTTAAAAGCTTAAAAAAATATCGAGGTAGAAAAATTTTTGCTTTATAAATCTGACAACGTTGGCGAGTGTAGTTTTTAAAATTACAGCGGAGAATCTGTGTAATTAAGTTGCCAGAGAATGGATGAAAGTTGCTATGTTTAAAAAAATTTTAAATTACGTCGTATCTCTCACTTTTTGACATCTGATTGTAGCGTAAATAGCTCAGCCATGGAAAATTATGTTATCGTGTAAAAAATTAGGGTTTTCAGCTAAAGAAGTCTATTTATTAAAGGGGTGAGACACCTAAAAGACATAATCGATTAATGCAATTTAGCAAAGCATGCAATTTCCGAAATGGTTGAAAATAAATATCAACTACTACAGTTTTTTCAAATCGGATCGCCAAGTGCAATTCACTCGTATGATTATGATTTAAAGAATATAAAATGGCATCGTATCTGTCAAATTTGTGAACTAATATATTTTTTGATATTAAATTTACACGACACTTAAAAAAATGTCCCGGTACATGGAGATTTACCAACATTATAAATTCGGGGCACATGTAAATTTTGGTAAATTTGGTGGTGTCACACATTACCGGCAGGGGTAATTTGATTTTGATGGCTTTGTAGCGTCGCGGTGCACTAAAAGTTTGGTAAATTTGTCTGTGTGTTAGTTGCATGCTTCGGTGAGGTTATATAATATGTATTCTGGCATGGGTTAAGCTAATTTAATTATGAATTTGAAACTTTAGCAGCGATTTTTTGTATTAATTATACAGTTATACAGTATTTTGCAGACCCAGTAGGAATAGGATCTAGCATTTGCTGGAAGTATTATTTAAAGTCATCAGCGTTCATGTCTTCGTGATAGTCTCCAGTTTGTTTTGATTTAAATGCTAGTAAGCCGCCATCGACAAATCCATTTTTGCTACCAATGTGAGTTGGTGGCGAAGAGCGTTGAACACATTGAGAATAATAACTTTTTCATTTTTAGAAAGGGCAGTTTTGCTAATCCGTTTCTTAGCAACAAATTCAGAAACACTAGCCATTTTTAAGAACGAAGTTTTCCAACAACTGCCGGAAAGTAACTAAACATTTCAAATTTTTGAAAGTAAGCAACACTATACGGTCGTGCATGTTATCAATGTTATAATATATTATAAAAATATTGCTTAAAGTTCTTTCTTTCTAAAAATATGGAAAATTACACCTGCTTCCCCTATAAACTTCCTTAAATAACAAAGAAAACGATCTAAGCAAGTTGCAGAGTGACTAAATAAGGCAATTTCTAATAGCCCTTATATCCTCCTTATTTGATTGATTAGCGTGAACTATATTTGTGCTGAGTTTAGTTAAGTTTAAACGGATCACACTATTCAAAATTTATTAAAAAACTACAATAAAAACTACTTTCCAATGGGAAGGCTGGTTTTGAATTTGAATTGTTCAGTGTCGGTAAATTCGAGAACATATTTTAAGAATTTACATATACAATCAAAGAAAAACGAAGACGCATGGTTGGCATTCGATTTTCGTGAAATCCCCAAGTATTCAACTATATAGCAGAGACCAAAAGCAAATTGAATTGCGGGATACCGAGACGCCCAAACAAATATCCCACGGGAAACAGACTGTCTTGCTGCTGTGCCTGCGGCTATCTTTTTTATTTGCTAAGGATCATTGCAATACATGTAAATGGGATGATTTATATATATATACAGCGTGTCCAGAAACCATCTTAACATATGGAAAACTTTTTTATTTTTAACTTTACGAAAAAAAATTATTCTTCATAAAAAGTTCTGCTTGTTGATAAAATAACATTCAAATCAAAAGTTTTGAGCCAGCACATACGGGGTGTTCAGAATGTCAATAATATTAATACCGTAAATGGAAAACTATATTTATTAATTTTAATTACAAAGTACATTAATGAAATACTACACTAAGCTTTAACATGACCACCGTTTTTTTCCATACAAACGGTTGTACATCGTGAAAATTCCATTACTGCATTTCTAACCATCTGAGAGGAAATTTCTTGGACACATTCTCTGATAATTCTCTCTAAATGGTCTATGTTCTCGAAAGGTCTGTGGGTATACACTTTTTGTTTTAAAAATCCCCATACGAAAAAATCCAGAGGTGTTAGATCAGGTGGCCTTGGTGGCCAAGCAAATTCTGATCTTCGTCCAATCCATTTCTGTGGAAATGTCCGGTTTAAGAATTCTGTCACTCTTGCAGAGCTGTGGCATGGAGCGCCGTCATGTTGGAACCAAAGTGTTTGTCTTATATTCATTGGTAGTCAATGAAAAAATTCAAATAATTCCGTGTCCAAAAAGTTCAAGTAAATTTCACCGGTAATATTTTCTCGAAAAAAGTACGGCCCTACAATTTGGTTCCTAAAAACGCCGCACAAAACATTTGTCTTGAAAGAATACTGGTCACGACACTCAATTACAAAATGGGGATTCTCATCACTCCACCACCTACAGTTTTGAGAACACACTACTCCATTTGAGGTGAACATCGCCTCATCTGAAAACAATATTTTTCTTGCGAATAGTGGGTCATCTTCTACCTCACCTTAAAACCAAGAGCAAAACAAAAATCGTGAATCAAAATCTCTAGGCTGCAGTTTGTGAAGAAATTTTGGCTTGTATGGGTAAAAATTATTTTTCCTTAAAATAACTTGGGCAGTGGACTTTGTAACAGGTCGTGGAACAGTTTGTGAAATATTTCTCAATGAGATTTTAGGATTTTCCACGACAGCTAGCAAAACATTCAATTGGGTATCTTCGTCCGTACGCCAAACCTGATGCTTGTCAGAAAATTTATTACTTACAGATCCGGTATTTTTAAATTTATTAAAAATATCTCCAACCGTTACATGGCTAATAATTTTATTTGGATATCTTGCATTAAAAATTTGAGCAGCCTCTCTGTACGTCTTGTAGTGGTCTCCAGCAATTAACACTATTTCAACTTTTTCCTCGATTGTAAATTTAAGCACCATATTTAATTAAAAGGAAACTGTCCGCCTTGACAAATAAAATAATTAGTTGTCATGGTTTCATTTAGTTTTCCAAGGCGTGCTGGACCTACTAAACGAGAATGAATACCGCTTCTTAAAATCTTGCTCGCCCTTTTCTGAAAAATTCTGTGAGATAATTAGAGAAACTGTGGAATCAGGAAAAACAACAACATTACGCCACAGTATCTTTGTTTTAAGCTAAGTCGCCTTTCGAATGGCAACTTTAGACCATTTATTATATTTTTGACAATATCGAAAATTGTCATTAAAAAAAATTGATCAGAACCAAAAACCACGTTTAAATTACAATTAGGTAATGCAATGAAAAATTAGGTTTTATTATTTTTTACGAATTTTTCTTCCACAATCAAAACAATTTCAATTTTCTCCTCAGAAGTCAATAACGCTACCATTTTTATGTTTTATAAATTTTAACGCGTTTTGACGGTTGCTGTCAAACATTTTTTGCTATCAACAATTAATTTGTATGTTACAACCATCCTAGATTACATGTAACTACAGTTAAATTTGCATTGTTATTGTAGACATACGTTTCAAAAAAGACGAAATATTTTTTTCAAGGTAAATGGGCGTAATTTCATATTTGAACGTGGTTTTTAGTTCTGATCAACTTTTTTTAATAACAATTTTCGATATTATCAAAAATAAAGGTAGTTTATTTTTAAGCCAAATTCATATTTTTTTGACTTACCTCGTATACGCCTGGGAGAATTTAATATCTGATAGTTGCATTTTAGGTCTTAGACCATGCAGAACTTTTTATAAAGAATCACTTTTTTTCGTAAAGTCTAAGATAAAAAAGTTTCCCATATGTTAAGATGGTTTCTGGACACGCTGTATACTAAATCAAATACCCCGACAATGTTAAGTCAAGCAATAACTTTGCTGTAAGAAGACTAAACCTGAGCTAAAATGCGAGTTTTTCATAATTGCATTTAAAGAACAAACCAATTTTGATAAAATAGTATATTACGTGACAAGACCGGGAAGTACTATTTTACGGAACGATGCAGGCAAGTTCCGGGGCGAGCCGCCAATCGAGCAGTGTTAACATACTTTCCAGATGTCAAACGTACCATAGTTGTTTTTAATTGATACAAGGTCCAGGGGCGGCACTGCCGACCCAGTGTTAAACAGACAAAAGACAGTATATATTATTGAACTACATCAATTTGCAGCGAATAACCGTTCCACTTTTTAAATCGCCTTTTTAACCCACTAAGTTGTTTTACAATATCTAATTAATAGTAAAAAATCAGTTTGTCCTAATTATGGCAGAAAATGTGAACTTTGAAAATAATGAAAAATACGACATGCTCGTTTGTTATGTCCATCGTAATGAAAATGCAGATGAAGCATTAGAAGTGTATTTCAATAGGTAAGTATACACCGTTTTGTAGTATCTCCATGAACATTTAATAAATTTCTTAAATTACTTGTAGATATCCCGAAAGACGACAGCCGGATAAAAGAATTTTTCTAAGGATGAAATCAAATTTAATTGAAACGGTTCATTTTCTAAACCTCGGCTTAAAATCTACAGTAAGGAAAACCGCGAGACTATCGAAATAAATGTTTTAGCTTCAATTAAAACAAATCCAACTAATTCTTGCAGAATGGTTGAAGGTTCGGTCGGAGTAGTTAAATCAAGAGTTCAAATAATCCTAAAAAAAACACAACTTTAAACCATATAAATTCTACCTAGTACCAAACTTATGATGCACAGCGCCGTTTATAGTTTTGTAATTGGTATTTACAAAATATCAACAGGGAAAATAATTTTGAAAGAACCCTTATATGGTTCGATAAGGCTCATTTTAAAAATGCTGGTAACGAGTGATTATTAATTATTTTGCTCAAGGGCGGCTGTGACCCAGTATACATAGTGTAGCAGTAGCGCGTAGATTAAATCAAAGGGCGAATTTGCAAGAAAGCAGCGTTGTCACGTTGAAAACCTAAAATAATGTTTTGTGACGGTATGTAATATACAATCCTGAGCTATCTTACTTTGAAAGCCTACTTTATATGGCCGCCTCCTACTTCTAGACACCGTCTGATGTTTCTTCTTACCCTCAGAGACACATATTAACCAATACGTTTGGAGAATTATTAATTTCGGCAATTTTTTATGAAATCCTTCGTTTAAGATCATTTATATCCTCAATTGGTGTTCGATAAATGGAGTTTTTTATAAAAGGCCACAAGAAGAAATCGCAGGGTGTTAAATCGCAGGAACGAGGTGGCCATATTTGTTACGTATTTCGGCTTATAACTCTGTTTTCAAAAAATTCACTTAAAAAATTTAAATTTTCTCTGGTTACATGAGGTGTAGTGCCATCTTGTTGGAAGTAACCTTCCCGCAATTCATCATCGTGAAGCTCATTAATAAATGTTGTCAGAATTTCGATCCGATATCTCTCAGCTGTAATTGTGCCATCAAAGTAAATTGGGCCTACTATTCTTCTAGAACTAATTGCTGCCCACACACCAACTTTTTGAGGATGAAGAGGTCTTTCTACAAAAACATGCGGATTTTGCGTATTCCACATTCGCATATTTTGTGAATTAACATAGCCTGATAAATAAAAATAAGCCTCATCGGTAAAAAATGTTTTTTCAAAAGCACCACTATTTTCTTCTTGAAAATTGTTTAAAAACCATTCACAAAAATTAAGTCTTTGGGGAACGTCATTGGGAAGGAGTTCATGAATAGCCGTAACACGATAAGGGTATAGATGCAGATCCTTTTTCAAAAGTGTTTGACATGTACTGTAGCATAAATCCGTTTGCTGAATTTGTTGAGATAAATGCCTAATAGAAGTTGAAGGATTATTTTCCATAATTTGTCGCGCTTCCTCAATAACCTCATTCGATCGTTTCGTTGGTCTTCCAGCCCCTTTTTTATGTTGAACAGAACCAGTCTGACGAAATTTATCAATTAGGTATTCTGACCCAGTACGAAAATTATGAAAGGTCACCGCAACATCAGGAAACTCGGTTCGAAATTCATCAAAGCAGTCATGCATAGAGTAATTCCACACACCGCCTATTTTGTTTCCATTTCTAAAAAAACTTTCAACAATAAAAATTTTTTGTGCTTCACTAAACATTTTTACTGTAGAACTTTCAATCCGGCAACAAAGCTTTACCAAAACTTGATACGCTGAAAAATAAAAAAAAAATAAAAAATTAAATCATATCCTGCAAATAGCACTTTATAATAGTCAAAAGACGACTCCCCGAAGGAATATTAGTTAAAGCAATAGTAACCTACCTTCAAATAACTGCAAAAATTACAAAATTTCTCCAATTTTTAAACTTTACAAATACACAAATTCAAATAAGACGTAAATGTCATAAAACAATCGTGTCATCTTATCTACGCAGTACGGCCATGATGCTTTTAAAATGCATGGCCTCCCTTGAGCAAAATAATTAAAAATCACTCGTTATATTTAATCGGCACAATACGAGGTTTTGGTCTCAGGAAAATCAGTATGTAAATACTTGATACACTTGTTTGAAGTTGCACTGCTACCTTCTTGGCACTAGTTGAAGGACCATCTTCTATCTCTCGATGTATGTATAGCCTCTTCTAACTCAGGCGTGGTTACTATTGCAGGTCTGCCAGGAAGTTCCGTACTACCTCTAAAACTCCTAGTCTCACTCAATCTTGCATGGAGTTGTCTCTATGTTTTGGCACATGGCAGTACTCTGTTTGGATAACGTTCCTGATAAATTCGCCGAGCTTCTTCGGCTTTTTTGTCAATAATATTCGTTAAGGTGCTCCCCGGAAAGCCACTGGACTTAATAAATTTAATCTAGTTAAATAAGCCTCGTATCATTATAAATAACGGTACCAAATTTCAATAAAATTGGGAAAGGGATATTTAAAAAAAATGATAAAAGACTTTTTTTTTAACTTTAACACCCTGTATGTCAAAAACGGGGCAACTCCGGACACATGCTCATATGAAGTTTTTCTCCTAGAATATTATAAGGAATCACCTTTTAAGTTATGTACCGTACTTCTGAAACGCCCGGTATGTGGGGACTTGTTACTTCACGCCGATATTCGTTGGTTCAGCACCGGAAACTGTTTATGACGGTTCTTCGCTCTACGCAAGTAGATTCCCATTTTCTCTAAAAATGAACTAAAGGCCGGCACTACGAAACTGGAAAATCAAATTGTAGGTTCGAAATTCCATTACACCTTGCATTTTTAACAGAGCTGACATCCCACATTAACGAATTACATTTGAAGCTAGAAGATATTCAGGACTCCGATAATATTATCAAAATAAGAATCCCAAATACAAAAACAAAGATTACAAGACTCTCCATAATAACCAAAAGTAATCTTATTGGAATTAATTATTTATAAATTTAGTTAAAGTTGTACGAAAATATGTTCAAATACGTCCCAAAAATGTGCAAAATTGTAGTTTTTCCTTAGATATAGAAACGGAAAATGTATTATCCAGCCAGGTATCAACACTTTTCCTGATATTCTTCGAAGAATTGTAACATTCCTTGGTTTGCAATATCCTAAGCTATAAACTAGCTATACATTCCGAAGGTCATCTGCAACATTACTTACAGACTCTGGTGTCGATTTACAAACATTAAAAAGGCATGGCGGATGGAAATCCAACGTTGTTCCTGAAAGTTATCTACAAGAATCTATAGGAAATAAAAGGAAAACAGCTGTGTGGATACCTCAGCAAATGTAGCAGTTATTAAAGGAAGTAAATTCACTAACATAACAGTAGATTCCTACGTGAAACAGATTTTCAGCAAAGCCAGCATTATTTCATGATAATAAATTTCCAATTTTGAGATAGGGTAAAATGAGTAGAAATGCCCCAGTGGTAGAGATGCCCAGTGGTAGAGATGGCCAACCTTTAAATCACAGTAATGAAATTATATACGATCGTGCAATTGGTGTTTATTCAATCAACTAATGATATTTCACTAGTTGAATGTCTCAAGGCGGGCGGGAAGAGCAAAGTTTTAGTGAAATAAATGTAAGGTAGGCTAAAACCATCTTCTGCATATTCACTTTCCTGCATGTATAATTAATTGTGATTATATTTTTAAGTTGGTATTTGGTCAGATAGTCCTGAAATATGTATGTTAAAGTAATCTAACCTTAAAATTAATATTTGTTTGGGTTTATCGAAACTACACGGAGGGGCATCTCTCCCTACCATTTGGTAAAGATGCCCCTATAATAGTAGGTTGAGATGGCCTATTACAATTTTTATAATTTTTAGAGCATTATGCCATCCACTTACAAAAGAACTTATTTTCAAAGAGGCCAGTGGACAGAAGTTAATTTACTAGCTGCTATGAAGGCAGTTCGCAGTCGAGAGCTGGATACTAATGTTGCAGCTCGTGTTTACGATGTGCCAGCTAGAACTCTTCAAAGAAGGCTACAATAATTGAACAATGTCAGAGAATGCAGAATGGGTCCAGAAAGCAGTTTAGGAGTAGAAAATGAAAAGAAATGTAGATCTTCGAGAGAGCCTTCAAAATTGCTGTTGCCTTAAAAATATCACATAAATTTAAAAATGGGTTAGCCAGAAGAGATTGGCTTTGCTCTTTTCTCCGAAGAAATCCTGAACTATCTGAAAGGACGGCTGAAAATAAGAGTTTTCATTTAAATACATCGGAATGTTTTTAAACTGCGTTTATATTTTTAGGTGTTTCTCTAGCCAGGGCTAGGAATGTCCCAAGAAAGGGTAAACAACTATATTGAACTGCTGCGCTCTGTCCTAGAGAAGTTTAACTTATTTGATAAGCCAGGCCATATTTTTAATATGGATGAGACAGGCCTGCAGCTGAATAATATTTACGGAAAGGTAATAGCAAAAAAATGTTCAAAAATGTGGCTGCTATTATTTCTGGGGAGAAAGGAGAAACAGTAACAGTAGTAGCATGCTGTAATGTTGAGGTAACGTTTATTCCTCCGACCTATATCTCTAAAGGTATATGAATGAAAAGTCAGTTTATATTAATTCAGATTTGTTTCTTGATTGGCTAAAGAATCAGTTTTTACCTCGTAAGCCTGAAGGTCCAGTTTTACTTGTAGTTGATGGCCATAGTTCCCATTGCAATGTTGAGATGCTAGAATTTGCCAAGCAAAACAATGTGGTTATGATAAATTTTTCAAGTCATACTACACACTGCTTGTAACCATGGAACAGAGCAGTATTTAAGTCGTTAAAGTCTGCCTACAATGTTGCCACAAACAACTGGCTTCGATCAAATCCTTCTCGTAAAATTACTAGCCTTCAGTTTGAGAATTTTTTAAAAGAAGCTTGGTGTATAGCTGCAGTTCCAGGAAATAGAATAGGTACTTTTAGAGCAATTGATATATATCCGTATAGCCCTGCATTGATTCCTGAATATGCCTTCTTATCTGAAGTGCAACGACAGGATGGTCCTCTAGCAAGATCTTTGACAGAGAGCACACCAGATCCACTAACCATAAATACTGTGGATATAGAAACGTCAATCAGGGCAACAACACCACAACCAAGCACATCAAATCTAATACAAAACGTAATACATGTTTCTAGTCAATCAGCATCAAATTCTCAAGCAAGAAGTGACCTAACTCCAGGAAAAATTTTGAATCAGGTTTCTCCGCCCCTTACGGTTCGCGCTTTGGAAAATACTCGAAAGAGGGCTCAACATATATTCTGTATTTTAACTGATGCCGATAATATAAAACAAAAAGAAAAGGAAAGAAAAGGATGAATGAAAATTGAAGAAAAACAAAAACAATAATATCTCTTCATCAAGCGAATCAAAAATTGAAGTCCCCATGCTGGACGATGAAGAGTGATAATACTTCTGAGAATAATGAGTGCGTAGGATGTGCAGTAGTTTATTCTACCACAAGAAAAAAAATGATTGGGTCAAATGTTTGCATTGTGAACGTTGGTTTCATGAAGAATACAGCAAATTCGTAAATTTATGCGACCTTTGTGGATCAGTCGTCGCAAAAAAAAAAAACTAAATTTTGGAGATATATAGGTACCTACGTTGAAATATATAGGCCATCACTCCCACCCATGTGAGTCATCACACCCACCGTTGGTGGTAGAGATGGCCATGTTATTTCTTTTCTTTTAATTATTTTTGTAACAAAAAAAAAGGATTTTGAAAATGTTATGTTAATCTTTATAAATAAATATCCTAATTCAACTCAAACATATATTTATTTTACTCTAAGTCATAAAATTTTAAAGTTAGTTAAATAAAAGTGGGGCATCTCCACCCATTTTACCCTATACTTTTAATATTTATAGAAATTAATGAATTCGTTTTATTATGTTGTTTTTTGCGAAAATGAAGGTGTGTCAATGTGTGTAGGTATGTATGATTAAATATGGACCTATATGATATTGATGACTTTTGGTAACTGAATTACAAAAAGTATTTAACTTAATTTGAATTAAGTGGTATGAAAAACACAACTTTAACAAAAATATGTTAGCATTCTTAAATCGGAAAGTAATGTTTTTAAATTCCAATGTCAGAATTAAAACTTTTGGATAGGAGATCACGCGAAAGTTAAGGAAAAAAACAAGATTGTGTGGCAAAACTTTACAAAATGCCCATTATCATTAGTATCCTACTGTGTTATCTTGGAAACTTTTAATACAACTTTGTAATTGAATTTGTTTGTTGAAATTCTATTTTAGTTCGGTTTGGATGAGATTAATTACACTTCATAGTAAAATAACTTTTAAATAAAGTTATAGTGTTTCATGAATTTTATAAATATTTATAAGTTAATTTTAATGGATGTATAGGGTGTCTACAATAACAGTAGGGAACTTGCATTAAAATTAAAATTAAAAAATAACACTAAAAATCATAAGAAACAACAAACATATATTTCACAAAAAAAAAAACTGTTATTTAATTCCGTCCGAGAACGCGCTGCCATTGGCCTAGATGTAATCTGTCAGGACTTTTTACCGCAGTTGACGCCAGATAATGCATTTTAGTGGATTGGGTCATTAGTTGCTTGTTTTCTTGATTTCTGGTCCCCTTAAAAGTAGTAAGCGCAGCGGTCATAAAAGTAAATTCTAATTTATTCAATCAGTTAGTTAACAATTGTTATTTTTAAGAAGCACTCCCACTAGAGTGAATTATACACTATACCTGCCTATTGCTACGAGAAGCGATATCTAGTATTTTAATATACAGGGTGTCCTTAGAATGACTGTATAACGCTTAACTATAAATTCCTTAACCAAAAATAAGGCGACCTAGGCAAACTTACCCCTATGCAGTGTTGCTTCGTTTTGCCGCTATAGGGTGCTATAGTTCTCAACTTAATATCGTTTATTCGGAATAATTTCTAAACGCCTTTAGTATCAATGTTCGAATATTTTTTAATTAAAACATATTCTAATAGATGGATCGGAAAAGGCAACGGTACACCCGTTAATTGAGCAGCAAGATGTCCCGATTTAACGCCTATTGCGAAGAATTATCAATGCTGCAGACTATTTTAAAAACAAGACCGACACGATGCCCAAAGTACAAGTTTCATTTTTTGGAAAAAAAATACTTAATTTATATGTACAATAAAGTATTTCTTTGACTTTGACTTTGACTTGACTACACTGGGTGTCCGGAAATGACGATGAAAAATTTTAAGGTATGATTCTACATAAAAAGATATGAAAAAAAGTTCATATTAACATAGGTCCGGAAATGATTCCAGAGGGAGCTACAGGCCCTTGAAGATGGTGTCATAAAAGTGGTTTTTATTTAATTTATTAGGATCTACTTACAATACAGGAATTAACTTCTACGTATAAGTTAGAGTGATTGAAGGTCACTTTTTGAAAATATCAGGTGACCCATATTGCAATCAGTGGCGTGGGAACAAAGGGGTGGTTAGTTATTTAGGGTCATATTTTTTTTCGCCGAGTGTATTTTCGCTATATTTTAAATAAATTATGATTCTTTGAACACTTTTACGTAAAAAAGGTTCACGTGGTATAAAGTCGTATAGTCGACCGTTTTCGAGATAAACGGACTTAAAAGGACGACTGCAGTGCGTAAATACAGTAAACAGGCTATGTAATAAAAATAAGAAGATGCTTGAATACTATTTTAAAATGTAGTTTTTCTTTTACACCCATTGCCAAAAAGAAAAACGAATTTACTGGTACCTACTATATTGGGTACATTTTTAAATTCACCTGTGGATTTCACCAAAAACTTTATTTAAAAATGTAACGCATAGGATACCAAGCGCTTCGCAACAAGTCACAGTTGGCTTAATTCAAATGCATTTGAACTTGTTTAATAAGCAACTTCACTTTGTCACTTTTTAAAGTTTTAGTTGATCAACCCGTTATTCTGACTTGTGTGTTTTTACTATTTAAGAATTTCACTAAAAAGCTGAAAAATTAATAATGACTCATTTCAAGAAATGGTACAAATGCATTTTCTGTATTATAGAAAAGCAAATGGTAACGCTCTCGAAGCGCGGAGATTATATTGTCACGACTTAGTGCCGTTTTGGTCCTAGAGGGGGCGTGGAGTGGGAAATAAGACGCTCGTCTAAAAAACAGAGTACCCTTTTATTAATGACAAGTATTCTACAATAATTTACCCCGGTAGCCCAGAGACTGCTTAGCATGTTCCGGGGGACCTTATCTGGGGGACGTGGCGGTGTTCTACTAGGGGATGTTAACTAGGACAGGTACCGTGGTCAGTCGGGTGGCCTTGGCGCCCCGACGGGTTTGGCAGGATGGAGAGTTGGCGTAGACCGTATTGGCTATTGCCGCTCCAGGATAGGGTTGTAGGCAGGAAGGGGGATGGAGAGTTGGCGTAGACCGTATTGGCTATTGCCGCTCCAGGATAGGGAAGGTTGACCAGGTCGAAAGACGAAGGTGCCTTGTCCATCCAATGTTCGGGTATTTATACACCGAAAGTGCTAAGTCTTGTTCTATTAACCTTGACATTGGATGGCACAGTGGTCCGCGACCTCAACGCACAGTGGTCGAGTCATGTGAAAGTTGGGTGCCGCCATTTTGTTGACATGCCCCCCCTTTGAAAAACATTGGACCCCAATGTTAAGGAACATGCTAGGCTTGCTTTACAACATTTTTTGAATTTATAATACATATATATTTTATATTGCTTCTTCTGTCTGTTGATTTTTCATCCCCCAATCCACCAGTTTGTCTGACTTCCAGCCGGCTATGTCCTTTTGGTTACTGGTGTTCCTGATGCTTGGCTTGTTGCCGGATGGTCTGGTGTCCTTTTGCCAACTGGTGGAGTCGTGGGTGTTACATGTAACAACAGAAAGATCTTATGTAGTATCGGTAGCTTAATATCTTAAGTATAAATATTTTCATATAATCTATAATAAATATAAATGTGTATATAATAATTTGTTTATTTCTATTTTTGTACCGTCCCCTGTATGTATAACGTTGACTTCCTTGTATAAATTGGGTTTTCATGTCAACGTTATACTTGGTTTCTACTTTGGTACGGTTATCCTTTTTATCCCTTTAACTATCGTGTTACGTATTTGTGTATATGTAAAATTTAATGTATAATAAGTGTATAAACGTAAAATAATATAATAATTGTATATATTTTTTTTTGTTTACCTACGTCTATTTTTGTCTCCCTCCAGGTTTCCCCTCTAGGATTCCTTTTCTAGGCTTCCTCCGCGTCTTCGTATACTTCATCTTCTTCTTCGTTATCCTCTTCTTCTGCTTTTTCGTTATCTTCTTCTATTTCTATGGTGTCCTGCCCTGTCCATGGATCATTATAAGGAAGGATTCGGCTTACATGTACGACATCTGACTTTCCCCGTCCTTTGTCTATTTTATAATTGACTTCCCCTTGTTTCTCAGCTATAGTGTATGGTCCGAACCACTTTAATAGTAACTTCTCGCTGCGACCAACTTTTCTGATTGGTGAAAAAATTTTTACTTTATCTCCCGGTGCAAACGTCAGTTCTCTGTGATTGGCGTCGTAGGCGACTTTGTCCTTGGCTTGCCTTTTGGTTATATTTTCTATCGCTATGCTTCTCATGACTAGTGCCCGTTTTCTGATTTCCACAGCATCTGTTTTGCAGTCTGTATTAGTTAGCATCGCCTCCGAGGGTAGGGTTGGTTCCCGTGCATATGTCAGCATGAAAGGGCTGAATCTTGTGGTGTCTTGCACCGCTGTATTGTATGCAAATGTTATGTATGGTAGGTAGGTGCACCAATCTGTTTGCTGAGTGTTACAATACATAGCGAGCATGTCTGCTATTGTTTTATTCAATCTTTCTGTCAATCCATTGCAGCTTGGGTGGTAGGCTGTGGTGAATTGGCTTTGGACTCCCATAAGTTTTGTAATTTCTTGTACCAGCTCGGATTAAAGGTTTTGCCTCTGTCACTCAACAAGGTCCTTGGTGCGCCGTGAATTAGGAATATCTTTTCCACTAGGAATTTCGCTACTGGTTCGGCCTTGCCATTTGGTAGTGGTGCTGTTATGGCGTACCTGGATGCATAATCTGTCGCCACTACTATCATTGTTTTTCCTTTATTGCTCCTTCTAAAGGGTCCCAATAAGTCTATCCCTATTTTGTCTAAAATCTGACCGACTGGTATTGGCTGCAACAGTCCCGGTGTTTTCCGATATGGTTGTCCCTTTCGCGCTTGGCAATCTGGACAGCCTTTTATATATCTTTCGATGTCTTTTGTCATATTGTCCCAATAGTATCTGGTCCTAATTTTGTTCATAGTTTTTGTTATTCCCAAATGGCCACTAGCGGGAGCTGCATGAAGTTCCCATAAGATCTCTTCTATCATGCTTTTTGGGATTACTGGTACATTACGTAGGCCTGTTACAGTTGATACTGCTTTGTGTAGAATGTTGTCTATTACTCTGTATCCTTTTGCCCTCTTTCTTGTGCCTATTGGTGCGTCCAGTTTTCCTGGTTCTTCTAGTATATTTATGAGTTGCTTTAGATCTTTGTCTTGTTCCTGGAGTTTTCTTAAATCGCTGGTTAATGTGGTAAATGTTTGAATTTCTTCTGTTTCTTCTGTATGTTTGTTTGGGCACAGTACTGGGTTCCTGGACATGCAGTCGGCGTCCTTGTGAGCCACCCCTTTTTTGTATTCGATTGTGTAGTCGAATTCTGATAGTTTTAGGGCCCATCTTGCTAGTCGTTTATTATGTTCCTTTATAGAGTCAATCCAACACAGTGCATGATGGTCTGTTACAATTTTGACAGGTTGGCCATATATAAGGTGGCGCAGGTATCCTAGGCCCCATACTACTGCTAGAAGTTCAAGCTCACTTATGGCGTAGTTTTTTGCTGCGTGTGATAAGCTTCGGCTGATATATGCTATGGGATGAGCAATATCTTTGTCGTCCTCTTGCAGCAGGACTCCTCCAATGCCCTCGGTGCAAGCATCTGAGTGAAAAATGCAGCTCTTGTTAGGATTATAGTGCTGCAAGGTTGGAGCTGTAATTAGTTTTTCTTTAAGCTTCTGAAATGCGGCTTCTTGTTGTTGCCCCCATGTGAAGTTTCCTTTTTTTGTAGCTTCATGAAGTGGTTTTGCTATAACCGAGAATTGGTTTATGAATTTTCTGTAGAAGTTACATAGTCCCAGAAAGCTTTGTAAGTCTTTCAATTTTTTTGGGGTTGGGAATTTTTTTATACACTCGATTTTTTCTTCCTCTGGTCGGATGCCCATGTTGCTTACTTTGAAACCTAGAATTCTTATTTCCTCTTGCAGATATTTACATTTCGATGGTTTGAGGGTTAGGTTCGCTTCTCTTAGTCTTTGGAAGACTTTGGCCAGTTTTTCCAGGTGTTCTTCTTGTGTTTCTGAGAAGATGATGATGTCGTCTAAGTAGATTAAAATTTCTTTCCATTTCATGTCGCCAAAAATTTTATCTGAAAGTTCCTGGAACGTTGCTGGCGCGTTGCACAAACCAAAACTTAGGACATTGAACTCGTAGGCGCCGTGTCCCTGTGCCACGAATGCCGTGTATTGTTTTGACTCTTCTTCGACTGGTACTTGCCAATATCCTGACAGCATGTCGAGCGTGCTAAAGTATTTTGCTTTTCCCAAGTATGTAAGAATGTCATCAATCTGTGGTAAGGGCCAGGAGGATTTTTTTGTGACGGCATTGATTTTTCTGTAGTCGACGCAGAATCTTGTAGTACCGTCTTTTTTTTTGACTAGGACTACTGGGCTGGCCCATGGTGAGTGACAGGGCCTTATGACATTACTATCTAGCATTTCGTTTATCTGGTCGTTGATTATCTCTCTTTCTTTCTGGGAGACCCTGTATGGGCGACTTTTCACTGGTTTTTCGTTTTCGACGTCTATTTTGTGTGTTGCCAAGGATGTCCTTCCCATGTATTTAGGATGTTTGGCAAATACGTCCTTGTATCGAGACAGAAGGTTTTCTAATTTCTTTTTAGTCCTTTGGTCGTGTATTGTGGATAGCTCGTAATCCTGTAGGGTGACTATATCTTCTCTGTTTTCTTGCAAGGTTAGGCAAAGAGGGTGCTTTGACTCGTCTTCGTTAGCTTCCAATAGGTAGCCTATTGCCATGTATTTTCTGATAGGTGAAGACATGGATGCGTTTGGTTTTATGTTCATGTACCAATTTTTGTTCTGGAAGTATAGTCCTGAAGTGGGGCTCCATTGATTTTTTACGAAGGCCGCTGTGTTCAGTTGGAAGTAGTAAATTTTGTCTTCAGCTAATTCAGGATTCGATAGTTTAATTGGTTGTTCGTCACGGCTGTCCAGGTTGTAGTCTTCTGTTGCAGTAATTTTATGGGTGACTGCTTGTTTGTCCACTTCAATATCGCTTAGTGTTTTTATCACGTCGTCTTCCGTTTCGGTGGCTTCGATTGTGGTCGTGCTGTCTGGTCTGTACATGGTGATGTTGATGTTGGTTTCTTTGAAGATGTGACTAATTATGTGCTTTATTCGGTCAGTGTTCATTCTATACGCTGCAATTGGTAGTGCGGCTTCTCTTTCACCTGTCTCTTGCAGTAATTTTTTGACTTCTAGTATGCATTTAAAGAAGTATGCATAACTTGGCTTAAAGTACGACTTTTTCTTAGTCGTAAGGTAATATGTATTATACCCGTCTTCTTGTATTAATCTGGCCTCGCCTCTCTGTGGCTTAAAACCAATATTTTTCCATTTTATGTAATTGTCTTTTGTGCGTGTGTTTATGTTTTTGTCTACCATTCCATCCTCGGTTAGGTAGTATATTCTGCATGTGTTTGACGTAGGTTTTTTGTCTGCGATTGATGGGTCATTTTTTGATTTCGGACATCGTGTATATTCTCTGTATAGGTCTCTCCATTGTTCCTTCGTTGATTCTTCTTGGTGTGCCATTAGTATTGAGGGTTGGATGTCGCTGGTTTGAATCAGTGGTATCACGTAGTTTCTTCGTAACGTTAGTGTATTTTCTGGTAAGTTTATTTGTGCCTCGTTTTGCCGTAGGAAGTCCATGCCCAGAATGATTGCTGCTGGTGATTCTTCAATGACTCGTGCGGTGCAGCAGCTGTATAGTGGCTTTGTCCTAGTGTATATCTTGAGCGGTAATTTGGCTTGTCCCAATACTTGTATTTTATGTCCTCCTGCCGTGATAAGTACGGAGTTAGTGTTGTCCATTCGGGTCTCTGTGGGTAGTAGATTTTTCTTCACGACACTGTTTTCTGCGCCAGTATCTATTATTGCCCTAGTTCGTTTGTTGTTGATAGATAAGTCGATGCATAGGGCGGATGAATGATTTTTCTTGTTTTGCCCCGTTTGAAGCAGGACGGCGCGGGTTTTTATTGGTTTCGCCGTCCATTGTCGTTTGGGTGTAGGTTGCTTCTGCATGACATGGCATAGTGCCCCGGTTTGCGACAATTGTGACAGGTGGGCCTGTTGTCGTAGGTCCTAGGTTGTGGGTGCGTTGGTGTGTTTCTGCTGAAGGTGCGTGAACTTTGGACGGGTCTCTGTACTTCTTCGTGCGTGTATTGTCGGGTTGGTGAATATCTTCTGTAATTCGTGGGGCTTCTTGGCGGTGGTCTCCAGGGCGCTCTGTGGCTGCTATAACTGTCGTTGTGACGATATTCGTCCTGTTGACTGCGGGGTGGGTCGCTGAACCTGATTGTTCTTGTTGCTTCTGGCAGTTTGGGTGCGTTGTCAATTGTCGTGGCGATTTTCTTGAGCTCCGTTTCTGTTTGAGGTGGTGAATTTGGTGGGTTTGTGAGCCAGTAAAAGTGATAATATGTGTCGGGCAGTAGGCCCCTTTCGAAAAAATTCGTGAATTCTTCTATGTCTATTGTGGGCTTATATTCATTGTATAGGACTCGCAACTCGTAGAAGTATTCTCTTGCTGATTCGTCTTTGTGTTGTTTTCTTTCTTCGATTCTTTTCTTATGTATTGCTTGTGTGTTTGTGTCTTGAAATTCGCGGAGGAATGCTCTGCATAGATCGCCCCAAGTTTTGTCGCCGTTAGATGCTTTGAACTCGTTGAACCATATGTTTGCGGCTCCGTCCATGAATGTTCCGAAATATGCTATCTTTAGGTTTTCGTCCCAGCTGTTTGCTAACGCCGTCCGTTCGTAGGTTTTGATGTAGTTCGTGGCTGATACCTTCGTCGGGTTGAATGAAGCTGGGCTCACGAACTGCGGTACAGCGGCTTGTCTGGGTGATGCCATTGCGTCCGATATTGTGATGTTCATACTTGGTTGGTTCACCGTCGCCATTATTGGTGTGGGGGTGAGGTTGTGTACTTCCCTGTCGCTGCTGCCTGTGTTTGGACTGCCGGCTCGGCGCTCTGGTGTCGTGGCTTCCTGAATTCTTGGTGGTGTGGCTTTTATCAGATTTCCTGTATTTTCAGAGGACTGGCTTCTCGGTTTCGGGATGGTCTGTTGTGTGGCGCTGCGGGGGGTATCGACGAGGACCACTTCTACTAGCGTAGGGGAGGCTGTTGGGCTGCGGTTTAACCTTTGGCTTCGTTGGAACGGGGAGGGAGCGACGGCTGTGCTTTGATGGTCAGGCCTGAAGTCCGATAGGGCGCTAGTTGACTGGGTACGCTGCTTTTCCCGGCTTCTAAGGTCGTAGTTTGGCATCGGCTTTTTGCTTTGGGACGTGGGCACTGGCTGGATTCTTCCTATCGTCGCCAATTGTCAGGAATTCGTGATGTACTGCTATATTATCGTCTTGTCCGCCAAATCGTCAAGAATTCTTGGTGAGGGGTAGTTTTCGTTGCTTGGTCCTTCACGCTTCGGGGGTCCTCCTTGGCTCTAGTGTTGACTTAATTTGGTGATTAAGCCTCTCGGGAACGGTTAGGCGCCTCCACCATGTCACGACTTAGTGCCGTTTTGGTCCTAGAGGGGGCGTGGAGTGGGAAATAAGACGCTCGTCTAAAAAACAGAGTACCCTTTTATTAATGACAAGTATTCTACAATAATTTACCCCGGTAGCCCAGAGACTGCTTAGCATGTTCCGGGGGACCTTATCTGGGGGACGTGGCGGTGTTCTACTAGGGGATGTTAACTAGGACAAGTACCGTGGTCAGTCGGGTGGCCTTGGCGCCCCGACGGGTTTGGCAGGATGGAGAGTTGGCGTAGACCGTATTGGCTATTGCCGCTCCAGGATAGGGTTGTAGGCAGGAAGGGGGATGGAGAGTTGGCGTAGACCGTATTGGCTATTGCCGCTCCAGGATAGGGAAGGTTGACCAGGTCGAAAGACGAAGGTGCCTTGTCCATCCAATGTTCGGGTATTTATACACCGAAAGTGCTAAGTCTTGTTCTATTAACCTTGACATTGGATGGCACAGTGGTCCGCGACCTCAACGCACAGTGGTCGAGTCATGTGAAAGTTGGGTGCCGCCATTTTGTTGACAATATCAAGAGACGTACCCTGACAGGCAAGTTCCATGCATTCAATTTTTCATTAATGTACATAGAAGACTTTGTGAAAAGGGGTCTTTTAAACCAGATTACTCAACTGGTAGACCACGTACCACTCGAACTGTCGAAGCTGAAGAGAGGGTTCTTGAAATAGTCGCAGGTAATCCAGGGATAAGCATTGGAAGGCTAGCTACGCAAGAAGGCATTCCAAAGAGCTCGGTTTTAGAAATTTTGCATGAACAGTGTCTCTACCCATACCACATTCAAAGAGTTCAGGCTCTAAAACCCGAAGATTTTAAACCCAGGATGCAATTCTGTCGATGGCTAAGACAAAAATGGCACCGAGATCCCGACATTATAAGTAAAATATTTTTCACTGATGAGGCCGAATTTACTAGAGACGGAATTATCAATTTCCATAATAACCACGTATGGGCAGACGAAAACACACATGCGATTTTTGAATGAAGGCACCAAGAAAAATTTTTCATTAATGTCTGGGCGGGAATATTTGGGGACTATTTAATAGGGCCCTACATTTTACCAAATAGATTAAACGGTGAATCATACTTAGAGTTTCTACGAAATGTGCTACAAGACCTGCTTGATGATGTGCCTTATGCTCTAAGGACAGATATGTACTTCATGCAAGACGGGGCTCCACCACATTTCAGTCTTAATGTGAGGGCACATTTAAATGAAGTTTATCCTGAGCGATGGATAGGATGAGGGGGCCCTGTAGCTTGGCCACCTCGTTCTCCAGATCTAAATCCATTAGATTATTTTTTATGGGGTTACCTAAAATCCTTAGTATACGAAGTACCAGTTCGCAGCGTTGAAGAATTAGAGCAGCGGGTGTTTGCTTGTTGTGAAGTTATAAGAAATAAACCTGGTATTTTTGGAAAAGTTAGAAGATCTATGAGCAAACGAGTTCGAGGATGCATTGAAATGAACGGAAATCATTTTCAACACTTATTATAAAATTTATAATAACATTGAAAAGGATTTAAAAATTTAGGGACAGCGTTGTTTATTATTTTGTTATTGATTTGTTGGTATGTTTATTAATAAAAATATTATTCAAAAAAAAATCTGAGCATTAAAGTCCGTTTATTTCGAAAACGGTCGACTATACGACTTTATACCAAGGGAACCTTTTTTACGTAAAAATGTTCAAAGAATCATAATTTATTTAAAAGATAGCGAAAATACACTCGGCGAAAAAAAATATGACCCTAAATATATAACCACCCCTTTGTTCCCATGCCACTGGTTGCAATATGGGTCACCTGATATTTTCAAAAAGTGACCTTCAATCACTCTAACTTATACGTAGAAGTTAATTGCTGTATTGTAAGTAGATCCTAATAAATTAAATAATTTTTTTTATTTGTAGGCATTAAAAAAAGATCGCATTTACGTCAAAATACGCCAACAGTAGTAGTATCTAATTCTTATTCTCAAAATTAGCGAAAGTCGATGAAGGCGTTTAGAAATTATTTCGAAGAAACGATACTAATTTGAGAACTTTAGCGCCCTGTAGCGGCAAAACGAAGCAACATTGCATATAAGTAAGTTTACCTAGAGCGCCTTATTTTTGCTTAAGGAATTTACGTTGAAGCGTTGTACAGTCATTTCAAGGACATCCCGTATATTTCATAAAATAATATATAAAATGATATACACTTGTTGCTGGTTATAGATACGTTTGTAACTTTTTATTTTCTGAATTTGAGAGAGGGAGTTAAACCACCCCCCCCCCTCCCCTCCAGGTGCCGCCCACGATCTATGTAGATGGTGCAAAACAGTGACGGCTGGTCAGATGAGGCAACTGAGGCAGTTCCTCACCGTCTCAGTACCCAGAAAGTAAATTATCCTGTCGTATTTCTTTTTATGTATGACTAATTAATAATCAATCAGATCTCAATCATATATCACATCAAATTACAGCATACAGTAAACTGAAAGAGAAATAGGAAATTATTTATTTAAAAATTCTTTATCGAACATGCAAAGGGAGATACTGTATAAGAAATACAGAAAAGGAAAGACTATACTTTCTTTCATTAAAACATGAGGTTGACTAAGTTGGATAAGCTGTAGTTGAAAAAAACTACATTACAGTAAAAAATGAGCATAGCAAGGCCGCAACTTAAGAATAATTAAAATTGCACTTTTCTGGTTATTTCTTCAATAAAATTTTGTAAATCTTTTATGAAAAGGGAGGGTATTGTAAATTGTTAGTTTTATGAGTGATATTTTACAGAAAACAGCAGAATCCAGCTGTGGCGGCTTGTGGGTTGGTTGGTAGTCAGGAGTGCCCAAACTTCGGTTTTGTCTACTATTCTGATATTTGCATTGCACAGATGAATGATAAATTATTTAATTTCTCGTCCATTTTTCTTTGATTTCTACGCAAAAAGGTAGGTTTGAGGAAATGTTAATCACATATTTTTTATTAATGATAATGATATTATGTGGTATCACATTTTTTTTGGTCATGATGTTTTTTGCAGATTTTTTAGAATTTTGTTTTCTATTAAGTACCTTCTTACCAATAATTATTGTGACAGGCTTGACAGTCGTTCCTGGTTAATTGTATCACGAGAATTAGTTTTAATGTGCTTTAGATACGAAAATCCTCGCTCATTTGACACAGATGTGGGTGACAATCAAGGCGAATAGGTAAATGCCTTATTTACCAAATAAAATAGATAGTTTTATTGGAGAGCCCGAAACAGGTCACACTACGAATTTTCATGTTTTCCTTTTTTATTTGAAAATAAATTGATTGACAAACATAACAGACGAGGAACGAGAAAATAATTAATTACTTGACAACGTCGACATTAAATTTAAAGAAGTAAATTTATATGTCTGTAGAGCTTCTCTCCAGCAAAATCAGAAAGAGAAGAAATATAAAGGGTGTGTTATTTAAAAAAAATAATTTTTATGTAGTTGCAATTTTTTGAGCAATCCAGTATATCGCAAAATATTTTTACGTTATTCTCCATTGTAAACCCTATAACTTTTATATAATACTTTTTTATAAATCTGTATATATTTTACCGTCATAATAACGCAATAAGAGCTTGACATCGAGAGAAATTTTCCAAATTTTACCCCGCATTAAGAATTAACATTTATTTTTAAGGGATGCTTACACAAAACCAATAACCTTTATTTTGCTTAGTTTGCAACCATCACATCTTTCATTTTAATAAAAAGAAAAAAACATCCTCTTATAGACTTTCAACAAAATGTGAGGAGCCTTAAACATTGTATTTTAGTCACGTCGACAAAAGCGATATTACACAAAAAACGAATTTGATGCCGGGTCAGAGAAAAAATGATTTATAAGACAGCCAAGCTTTCCCTGTATTAAATGAGAAATACTTGATAGTGTCATCTTTAAAGAAAATAGAAATACATTGTTAAAATATACAGTAAAAACGAAATAAGTCGGTATATCTAAACAAAGCAACATTTTAAATGAAATAAAGACATTTTTTTTGTCAGATTTAATGTTGCTCCAGAATATTTCAAGGGCCAACCCAAGGTTGAAAAGACCATCAAGTAGACATCTTTGATGTAAACTGCTGATCAATTGCGTGGCAATTTTTGGCCGATCTTAACGCGGTTTCCAGATTCTTAAAAAGAAAATGTTTGAAAACGAGACTTCTAGACTCATCCACCTCAACATCATCATAATATGTCTATTATACAGGAAGTTTCACATTTACCTTTTAAAACCCCCAATAATTTTCCCAAATTTACAACCGTTAATTTCTTTCCAATTTTTTCCTAAAATTATTTTTGCTGGGCTCTTATATCGGGACGTTTTTCTCGATATTGCTCTAGTGATGACAAGTCAATAAATACGAGGGTTTATTAAAAAATTGCATTTATTGATAATTTAATTTTTTTAAAGTACAAAACTATCAACATTATTGTACTATAATTTTTGATGTTTCTATGATAAATTTTATGATTATTAACAAATTGCCATGTACAGGGTTGAACAACATTTCCTATTTTTGGTAAAACCTCTCAAAATGCGAGATAATATAAACAATTTCATTTCAGTCTTAGATTTAAAAAAAAAGTGCAAAGGTGGCTCTAAAATAAATGTCTCTATGGTAATGTTCATGACATTCGGTAATGTTATGTGCATAAATTAATTTTCCTAAATTACAATTTTTGCTGGATTATTTATTAAAAACCCGAAAATGCCAGCTCCAAAGTAAGGTTCAAATGAAATTCAAAACGTAGTACGTTTAGTACTGGATGGAAGGAGTCATGAAGATGTAGGCAGCATGGAAGCGCTAATTACAGGCATGGCGGCGGCAGGCCTAGCATATTAAATAATCGACAAGCTCGGTATGCAACGCTCTTAGCCCGAAGAAATAGAACATATACTTCCAGAAGAATTAACGCAAGTCTACGTGCTGCGACTCAAGTTAATGTGTCAAATGTAACAGTAAGAAGAAGGTTACACGAATCTGGCCTAAGGTTGTTAGACGCATTTTTTGTTGTTAAAATACGAAGCGTTAAACAATTTTATTTGGTTCTAGAGCCAGGCGTAGAGCGGCATGTCCGTTACTGAGACCACATCATCGAGCTGCTAGGCGCCAATGGGCTCAGGAACACCGGGAGTGGAACGCGGAATGGTGAAACTGCATGTTCGTAGATGAGACGATGTAACGTTAATGATTATCATTTAAATGATGTTGAGTTGCCTCGGCTAAAAAGACTTTTTTTTTTGTTGTTAGGTGTGGGTTTATCTTATTATCTGACAAATTTTTTTAGGGCGCCATCCTACCAGAAATAATACAAAATTTTACAAACACTTAGTAGTTTATTAAACTATACTTGTATAATGATGGTTGTTGAGATTGGTTTCTGAGGAAACAGTTTACAGTATAAAAAGGTGAAAATTAAAATGAAAATATAGCAATGGTCTACTGGTCTTTACAAAGTTGTCCTTCTGACTGACAAATACTTAGTTTTGCATTGTCTTCCATGAGGTGTGTCCAAAATTCAGTCCTCTTCACCTGTAAGTTGTCTCGATGAGGTGTTCCATGCATATACTTCAGCAACGGAGAAGGTGGTCCATGCATAGACTTCAGCAATGGAGAAGGTGTTCCATGCATAGACTTCAGCAATGGAGACGATGAGGAAGATGTCAGGACTTGATTAGACTTGAATTCTTGTGACAGCGATTGATAGGAGTAATGACATCTGATGAGCTTGTCAGTTTGTCAGCCTCAGGTTTGCTCGTTTACATGTAATGTTAGAAAAGTGGCATTAGACCAGCGAATATTATTGCAATAAAGGTTTGAAAATGAATATTTATGGTAAACAGTACCAGTTGTAACTTAAATTTCTATACTATAGTCACAGGATATTTTTACTCCCTGTAACTCAAGTGAATATGCATACAGTTTTAAATTAAGAAATGAAATAACCATGTTTAATTACATAAGGTCAAAAACAAATTTTCTTTCGTGTTTAAGTAGTACGAAAAACAAATGATTTGATTGACTTAAAATGTATCTAAGTTTTAAGTTAATCCAAAAGAAGCATATATTGTGCCAACAAGATAAAAGTTAAGTAATTAATATACAAAATGTACAAATATATCATACAGATATTTAAACTAGTAGAAAATGCTGCACTCAAAAGCATCTAGAACTTTTGTGCAGATTCGATAATGCATAAACGAGCAAAAAGGCAATCGTTTGCTAGATAAATGTGGTTTAACGAGCTATAGGCATTCGTTACCACATGATATTGGCGTACCAGACTAATGTCTTAATTATGGCACCCAAGGTAAGATACGAACAAATTAAGTTCAAGATACGGTACAAGAGAAATTGTATATACAGTGTGACTTAAGATACTATCCCTCCAGTACAAGCATGTCACGCCAATTCAGGGAGAAGTTTAAGAGAAATTAATGTTAAATCAGAATTGATTTCTGACAGATACCAGAGAGAAATTGGGTGAGTTTTTCAACAAATTCAAATAAGGTTTCAGCTTAGAAACAAAAAGAAAAACTCACCTGCTTTCCTTGATATCAGCTTCCTTGGATATTCTGTCAGTCACCAGTTCTGTAGAGCCTGGATCTGTCGGTTTCCTTGTAAATGGTCCAGCCAGGTTTACCCTATATCTGGTCCTCACCAATGTTCATCAAGAACTTAAATAAACCACCAACTGGCCAATGATATTTGCTAAAACGTAAAAGAACGACAGAATCCCGAGAACTAAAGTTAAATTGAGAGTTTAGATATTAATTGATGAAGAAAAACACACAAAACCATGACCTGTTGATTGGCTTAAAAAGATATTCAAATTGAATGCAAAATTATTAAAATATTGATTGAAATTCCACACTGACTGAAGAAATAATTTTATGACTGCGTTCTGTCTGTTAAGATGATGCTTTTAGATCTTTCAAAACACTATTCTTTACAAGGATAAATGAGATGAATGAAGAATATTAAAATATCACGCCATGATGGTCGGCATGTCTTTATTTGTTTAAAACATAAGAATGTGGAATTTAATTCGTGTAAAAATAGCTTAAAAGGTCATGGGTTTCTAGAAAGTAATATTTATGGTTCAATTAGTTCAATTACATACTTAATATCAGATAAAATATAAATTTAGTGAAACAAAAGCTTAGCGTGACATACCTGTATCAGAATAAAACCGAAAGTGAGGTCAAAAATTCACTTCTCTGAGTCGAGCCTTTACGCATCCCCGGAGCCAATATGAACTAAATTAAATGTACGAAATCGATAATCTATATTAAAGAATACCCTAGAAATCTATATTATAGAACGACAAATTTACAGTTGCTCTTTTCCTTTATACAAACTTAAATAATCGATATTCTGCAGTATGCAGAGTTATCCATAGATGGCAGCTCCAATACCTAAAGATACTTTAAAATAAAGTGTAACGAAATAAGTTTTATTTCGTTACAAATTTATACGGTTCTGATGGGCGTATATTTGTTTGGAGAGGGCAAAATGAGAGGTATATAGAGGAAAATATGGATCCTCGAGTGGCATTTGTGGGTGGCGGTCTTACAGTTTTCGGAGGCATAATTTTTAATGGGAAAACGGAACTTTTTATAACCAATAATACAATTAATGGTTATTCTTATGCAAACGACTGTCTCATTTCTATCGTTATTCCATTTGCGGAGAACTTCGGAGAGGACTTTCTCCTAGTTGACGATAATGCTAGGCCACACAGGGCTTACATGGTGAACGAAGTTCTTCACGCAAATAGAGTAAATCGAATGATATATGGCTGCCAAATTATCCCGATTACAACCCTATAGAACACGTTTGGTCAAAATTAAAACTGGCACTGAGGTCCAGAGACAGAGGGTTCGAAGATTTTGAACAACTAAGGGAAGGTATTTTGGAGGAATGGAATCTGCTAGATTAACAGTTTATTAACAATTTAATTTTAACAATGCCAAATCGATGTAGAGATGTAATACGCAATCGAGGAGGGCCAATAAATTATTAAATTTATTGAATACAGCTCTTCTGTCAATATTTTTATTATTATTGTAAATTTTCTTAAAAATTAGAGTTTTGTTTAACTCTGTAAATAACAATTTGTTAATTATCATAAAATTTATCATAGAAACATCAAAAATTATAGTACAATGTTGACAGTTTTGTACTTTAATAAAATTAAATTATCAATAAATGCAATTTTTTAATAAACCCTCGTATTTTTTGATTTGTCATCATTAGAGCAATATCGAGAAAAACGTCCCGATATAAGAGCCCAGCAAAAATAATTTTAGGAAAAAATTGGAAAAAAATTAACGGTTGTAAATTTGGGAACGTTTTAAAATTTATAAATGATGTGAGGTAAATGTGAAACTCCCTGTATTATAGACATATGATGATGTTGAGGTAGATGTCTAGAGCTACTTCGTGCCACGCAATTGATCAGCAGTTTAGATGTTCCTATACAAACTGTTCGTATTACTGAAAGAAAAACACCCTGGATTACAAAAAATTTACTTAGGGATCGGGCTCTGTCAAAATACAAATAATTTGTCTGAGTTTTAGTTTAAATTTAATTTTTGATTTCATATTATATTATTATTCGTATTGTCCCTGTCACGGTATCTACCTATTTCTACCTGTAGTTCCCTGTGCAATTCCTGCAGTTCTTGCAAAGCTCTCGCCTTTGCTAGTTCAGCCTCCTTTACCCAGTGTAGCTTGTTCATCAACTCCTTTTCTTTTTCATGCAATATCTTTCTCCAGCGCGCCCCCATACATTGTTCAATTTCTTCAATCCTCTATTCAACAATTGGGGCCGTAAACTGCATCTATTTATCGTCTGATATGGGTAAAGGAGCATCGATTGGCCGGGGGGCCTCCCCCCCCTCCGCTCTGGATTGCCATAAAGCAAATATATATAAATTCTTTAAATATTTTTGACTTTGACAGAATTATTTTCTAAAAGTTTCCAAAATACAAAACTAACAGGAGCGAATTTACCATCAATGTCAGTCAACTGCTCGCTTCAACGGTTGAAACGAGACTTTTTAATGTGAAGTAACTCCTAGAGGCAAACGCAGAGGGTAATTAAAATTTGCTCCGCAGAAAGAGGTATCGATGGCACGGCAGTTTGCTGTATGAACGCTAGTGGTACCTTTATTCCATCTTTTTTTGTTATTTCCGCGAATAAGAATGCAACCAGCCCTTATAAACAATGCATCTGCAGAGTTCGTTGGTATAACACATGAAAGCGGTTCAATGACGTCTGTATGCTTTATTAAATATCTGGAACACTGTTGGCCAAACATAAATTGTTGACTGTATTTCTATAGGTTGCGTGGTTCAAAATATGTCAGTTGAAATAAAGGCTTTTTCTTACACAAAATATATTTATTTATTTCTATTATATCGGTAACTCACCGTCACATCTAGTCTGCGTAGCAGCAAATACGGTTTTACTGTTACATCTTAGTATGGTAACTACTTACTTCATTAAAACAGCTACACATTTTACATCACTAATAACAAACACAAATATGGTGATACAATACTACATTCTTAAACCTTCGAGAATTTATCGCATAAATTCCACGAATTTCGGACTGCTTTGTACAAAAGATAAACAGGACCCGGTCGGGATATAATAATTACATTATTATATCTTCCGGATGACTCCGCGAATTGACCGACCTATTTCATGGCTTGGATGCCGTGAAAAATCAACGAACCTCGCGTAAAAGCCGCGAGTGAGTCTGTTGATGCCCATAAGATGCCGCATTCCGCAAAGCTCAATGCTATATTCGTTTTTCGGTTTTTTGCTTCCTTTATTTCGGCAAATATTCTAGGAAATAATTCCTGGCGGTTGGATCTACTGAAGTTAAGGGACTTTTGTTTTTGCTTGTTTCTATATGAATTTGTATTTTCGATACACCGAAGATAAATTAAAAGATTGTAGACGGCGACGCGACGTTGCCGTACTTTCTTTACTTTCAATTGGTACTTGTTTTTGTTATTAAATTATGCAACTAGATAACTGAACCTTTCCCCAACAAATACTTTATTCAACACGCTAGACGAAGTGAAATCAATCGCATATTACTTTTGATGGATAGTTGGTTTCCAGTACATATTAGCCATAAAATGCAACCTCTAGACCTGTCAATATATGGACCCTTAAAAACTGCGTCTGTGAAGGTTTTTTTATTTAGCCATCGTGGTACAGCTTTAACTTTACATTATATCGCTTTCCTGTTCGGAAAAGCATATTATCTAAAGCTGGTAATGGTAGCAAACGCAATCAGTGGTTTCAGAGCCACCATTTGATTCGCAAATATTTACGGATATTGACTTTGAAGGTGCAAGGACGACTGAAAGCGAAGACCATATGGGTCCATCGACCTTCCTCCACTGCCGTTAGCAAGTCCAAAGACCAAAAAAAAATAGTATGTTTTTTGGAAATGTAAAGATTTTTACACACTTTTTTCCAGTTATTTATTAACACATATCACATAACATGTTTCGCTACACGGTAGCTTCTTCAGATGTACTCAGTTTACAAATAGTGGATATATTTATATGCATAATAATGGTCTAATTAGCAATAAGGATTTTACAAAGTATATTTAGAGTAATAAAACTATTAAGATTAAGGGTATTTCCTAAATAATTATTCAAAACATATTAAGCAAAGGAGAATTATTAAGGTCTAATTGTTCATTTAACAAATAGTCGGAATTTTTAAGTTTGTTTATCTCAAGCGACTCTAGTAAATTTAGTTTTATACCTTTCTTTTCTAAATGTAAAATTTGAAAGTTATCATTAAATTGATGAATACATTCTATTAGATGGTTTGCGTAATTTGAATCGGTTTTTCCTTTGGTAAAGCTTGAATAATGTTCTTTCAATCGTTTGCCGAAGTTTCTACCTGTTTGTCCTATACAGGTATTAGGGCAATCATTGCAAGTTAGTTTATATACTCCAGATTTCTTATTTTTTTTTCGTTTTTGTTTTATTATTTTTTATAGCTTTACCTAAAGAATTGTTGGTTTTGTAAGCAACCTTAAGTTCTAAGTTATTTAGAAATGTACCTATTTGATTTATCCCAATATAAAAAAGAAATTTGAACAGTTTAAACTAGTATCATATGTAAGACAAACGAGTGACAAAATAGGTACATTTCTAAATAACTTAGAACTTAAGAGGTTGCTTGCAAAACCAACAATTCTTTAGGTAAAGCTATAAAAAATAATAAAACAAAAACGGAAATAAATAAGAAATCTGGAGTATATAAACTAACTTGCAATGATTGCCCTAATACCTATATAGGACAAACAGGTAGAAACTTCGGCAAACGATTGAAAGAACATCATTCAAGCTTTACCAAAGGAAAAACCGGTTCAAATTACGCGAATCATCTAATAGAATGTAATCATCAATTTAATGATAACTTTCAAATTTTACATTTAGAAAAGAAAGGTATAAAACTAAATTTGCTAGAGTCGCTTGAGATAAACAAACTTAAAAATTCCGACTATTTGTTAAATGAACAATTAGACCTTAATAATTCTCCTTTGCTTAATATGTTTTGAATAATTATTTGGAAAATACCCTTAATCTTAATAGTTTTATTACTCTAAATATACTTTGTAAAATCCTTATTGCTAATTAGACCATTATTATGCATATAAATATATCCACTATTTGTAAACTGAGTACATCTGAAGAAGCTGCCGTGTAGCGAAATATGTTATGTGATATATGTTAATAAATAACTGGAAAAAAGTGTGTAAAAGTCTTTACATTTCCAACGAGATTTCCAAAAAACATACTAGTTATGGATTTCCAGCAAGTATCGGCCAAGTCAATAAAATTACCAAAAAAAAAAGTTGCCTTTGCTTATAATTCCTAGCACACCTGGGAAAGCTGCTCTGGAAGAAAGAGGAATCATAAAGTTAGAAAAAGAAAAGAAAAAACAACGGGGGATATTAGAAAACAGTAAATATACGAAAATAAAATAAAAAAACCTTAAAAAAGAAAATTCACAATAACAAAGCTAAGCGCTAAGTAAAATTTGACGACTCATCAGTCTGAAACTATAAAATATGGATTTGTTATTTTTGTACCTATTAACAGTGCTATCATTTGTATCTTACGATTGTAAGAATATTTGTTTCTTTTCTGATTAATTCTATATTTTAGTTTTTTAATATTTTTTTTTGCTTGCTTAAACTTTTCGTCAACTACCCGCCACATTCGTCACCTTACCAGCTCTGCGGGTAAGATGACGAACTAAACATTCAAACCAAAAAGATATTGTTTTGTAAATAGTATATTTTAAACAAAAGCAGCATTAATTAGCTACATTATTCAATAATTTAAACATTTTTCAAATTAACCAAACGTGGTTAAAAATCGCTTGAATTCATCAAAGTATCTTATGTTCCTCATCTTGGGCCTTCTCCATTATTTAATTGCATAGGAAATTTTAAATTTCGAAAATGATTACTTCCAGCGACTTATTATGTATACCATTTTAACGTAGGAGAGTGAGATAATCGATTTTTTAAATAGCTAGATCGATAAACCAAGCTTCAAAATGTTACGTCTTCTAAAAAGTGCGCTATGCCGCAGGTTGCGCCCTCTACTAGTAAAATCAAAACTATGAACAAATTTAAATTACTTACCTTAAGGAAAAACCCAAAACTCTAGTTTTGTGCCGCTATGTCATTTCGTTGAGAAATTATTGGGTAGAGTCGAAAACAAAATTAAAGCTTTGACACCCTGAATCTTGGTTATTGTCAACTTTGGATTGATGCAAGTCTGAATAAATCGCATTATTTCTTGTTAAGGAGTCTGCTGTTGCGTTGTGTCCTATTACTTTTGGCACACCCTGTATAGAACTAATTACATCGCCATAAGCCATAAGCCGTTGAATTTTAGTCTTTGACTTTTGGATAATGAAAAATCTGTCAAACCTAAAAAGATATTGTTTACGAAATAAAAGTTTTACCACTTTATTTCAGCAAATTACTGATTTAGAACGATCCTTTAAAAAGAAATATATTGTTTTTCAGATTGCCAATTTCAGCGAAATAATTAGATTTTATTTTAAATCGAGAAAATGAGTTTTAAGGCTAGAAAACCAATAAAATTACAAATTGTCAATCATGTGCCTATGAGATTATATCTAACTTTATAGCAGATTGTGAAATAATATGAAATTTAATCTTCATTTAAATGACCGACAATAAATCTATAACGATGGATGTCTTTAAATGCTATTTTAGTATTATAGGAAAACCAGTTAATATTGAGCAAATTAAAGAAATAAAAATATATCGTTAATAACTTTAAACACTTACGTATGCAGCTCAGAACTTATGAAGTAGTGAAAATAAATTATTCTTTAAGAATTGCTATCGGGGGTCCTAAATAGATAATTGAAACAAATAAGATTTTCTATTTTCAATAAATAGCAAAGAAAGCAGTAACGGATACAGGTATACGAGTGGAGCTGTAGGTGAAATAAAATATTTCAAAAATCGTGTTCAATTACTTTTTGAAAATGATTATCGCAGGGTGTTTTTTAATTACTAGGATTAGGTAATTATAATTTGTAATTGGCTTTCAAAAATCTAAAGTAATTTAATTATTCAAAAAGGAGTTAAGTTCTTCGCAAATAATTCAATTACATAATAAGTTCGCAAATAAAGCAATTATATAGATAATTTAATTACTTTAAATTGAATTTCATAAATAGTAATTAAATTATTTTTATCTAATTTATACAGTGTGTACATAAATTAAATTTATTATACAGGGTAACTCATGTAGTAGATATGACATTGTCGACGATTTTTTAAAATGGAAACCCCTATATTTTAGTTCAAATCTGTAATCTGCAAAAACAGCTGATTTCAAAAACATACAACACTTAGGGCCTAAAATTGATAGTTTTGTAGCTACAGGGTAAAAAAAAATATTTTTTAAAAGTAATTTTAATTTCAAAAAATTAAATAAGCTATTTAATTAAGTATTGAAATTGTCCTCCTTCTTGTGCCTGGCAGTACTCCAAGCGATCAATATACTCTTGTTGGACTTTAATTATGGTTTCTTCTGAAATATTCCTGCATTCAGTTGTTATTCGATTTTTTAAATCGTCAATATTGGCAGGTCTTATTTTATAAACAACATTTTTCAGGTGACCCCACAAGAAAAAGTCCAGTGGTGTAAGGTCTGGAGACCTAGGCAACCATTCAATAGGCCCACGTCTTCCAATCCACCTGTTCTGAAATACTTGATTGACATAATGGCGCACTACTGCTGCATAATGTGGAGGTGCGTCGTCTTGTTGGTACCACAAATTTTCATCTAGAATTGCAGGGTTATTTCTACTAGGATATAAGTTAACTAGCGTAGGGATAAGAAAGTCTTGAAGAAACTGAAGGTAATTTAGCCCGTTTACATCGTTGTCAAAAAAATATGGCCCAATAATTTTGTTTTTCATTATACCCGCCCAAACATTAATTTTTTGTGGATATTGAGTATGATGCTCACGTATTCACCTGGGATTTTCTTATGCCCAATATCTACAGTTTTGCCGGTTTACTTCACCATTTAATTTAAAAGTGGATTCATCCCAAAATAGGATATTTTCAACAAACAAAGGATCTGCGTTACATCTTTCCATTAATATTTGGCAAAACTTCATTCTACGACCTGGATCATCTTCATTCAACTCATGAACCAGTCGGATTTTAAACGGGTGCCATTTTTCTAACGTTAGTAGGTTATGAATGGTCATAGCATCCGCCTCATGATCTATGCCAATCTGGCAGACGCTGTTATGGGGATCTTCTTCTATAGCCAATAAAATATTTAATTTTTTATCATCCGGAATAGCTGGACAGCCTTTCCTGGGAAGATCTTTTACAGAACCCGTTTCTCGAAATTTTGTTTCAAGTTTACTCACAGTTGATCTAGTGATTGGTCTTTCTGGGTACTTAGCGTTGAACAAAATGCAAACTTCTTGTTGGGTACAAATCCTATCACCATATCCAATTATCATAAGAATTTCTATTCTTTGTGTGGGAGATAAAGGCATAGTAACTAAATGTTAAAATTAATTTTATTACTTCTACCAAACTTACTAGAAAAATTGAATATAATGACAGCATAATGTCATTATCTAAAAACCATAGTTACATAACAGCAAATAAGCCTACTTTTAAAAAAATGTATCGAAAATAAAATTATTTGTTCTACCCTGTAGCTACGAAACTATCAATTTTATGCCCTAAGTGTGTTATGTTTTTAAAATCAGCTGTTCTTGGAGATTACAGATCTGAACTAAAATATAAGAGTTCCCATTAAAAAAAAACGTCATATCTACTACATGAGTGACCCTGTATAATAAATTTATATGTCAAAATATGCGCAATTCAAAATTATTTTATACGTGTCCGAGAATTTTTACGAAATATTTAGATTATTAAATAATGAATTTGTTCCTTACATTATGTACACACTGTATATTCAACGTCTTTGAACTCCTCCGCTTTTGATGCTTTACCACCACGTCATCGTCAATGCGATTAAATATTTTTAATAAAAAGTCAGAGAAAAGTTAGATACTAATTTTATTAACCTCTGAAGTAATGGAGACAACTATTGCATCTTTCACGCTGCCCCAATTCACGCTACGGTAGAAAAATTATTTCCAAAGCGTCCTAGAAAAGGATCTAAGAGAAAGTACAATTTTAAATGGGGTCAATTATTGGCTTCCCTAATTATTTTAGAGAAAAATTCTATTTAGGTTTATTAAAGAGCACTAAAACCCACATTCAAAAGAATAACTTTAGATATTTTTGATGAGCCCGTTTACGGGTTATCGCCGATTTCTTTTTAACTATTTCTCCTTTTTATGGCCCCGTATTTGCGGGCACCAGTCAAGGTAAAAGATGACTGTCAAATAAAGTTGTCATTTTGAAATGTGTGCTTTATTGTTATAAAAACTTGTACATCGAAAATATTAAAGGTGTATTTATGAGCAGGGGCATGTCACTAAAATACGAGAGTAGGGCAACAAGCAATTTATGGGCAGTTCATGTCAGGGGGGCGGGAGGGTTTGACTTATCTGCTAGTAACTTTTGTTTTCTTATTTCGAGTTAAGATTTCATTAATAATCTTCGCTAATCGAATATTTTTAATAAGTTTTAATGATTTAATTGGATATGTAATTAATTTAAGTTCATACTATCATCATTTTCGGTAAAAATCTTACAAAAACATTAAAAAGCTAGTGTTTTTTTTTTTGCAACACTGATTTATTTTATGACAATGACAGTTTACTTCTCGTCTAGTCTTCTGACGCGTTTGTGATTTTTTCCACGACTTTTTTCTTTATAAAATGGGTTTAATTTGATCTTGGAATGAATTAGTGGGGCTTTTTGGTAAGTTTATAGTGATATCTAAGTCCTTAGTTTATTTTTTCATGAGCGAGTAAGTTCCTTCTTGGGATATTTTTTAGCTGAAACTTCGCTGTCGACCATGCTTTGGGATTGATGATTTTTGGAAGTATATTTATTGTAAGTATTATACTAAAGTAAGTTGATAAGTATAGTTTTAGATTCACAACTTTCTAATAATGATCTTTTGAAGTGTGTCTGGGTAAAAATGTTATTGATTAGTTCCTTCCTTATTTTTCAAAACTGGTGAATCACTTCTGTTTACCTACCTTCCTTGCAGTTAAATTATGAATATTTTTACATAATAATATACCTACACCATCCCTTATGTTTAACAGCTCGTAGCAATCTTTATTTTTCTGTAGCTTGTAGTTTCTAATAACTGTCTGTGAAGGTATCAATATACTGATATCACTTGCATAATATAGTCAGCCACTAACTGAAATAAATACTTATAGATATGTATCTCACTTAAGTACTTACTGCATTGCCTTCTATAAAATAGAAGTTTAGAAAATGTTTTTGGTATAAATACTATTAAATTAGTCTGTGTCTAGGTACAGGACAAACATTTTGTTTGTAGTTAAACATTGGATATATCCAATCCATATGTATACCGTTATTGATATTCTTTAGTCTACTTATGTTTAGGTTAGTTCGGTTTATTTTCAAAAATACAGTTTAGCCTGAGATGAACTGGAGAATGAAGTTAACTATAACCTATAAACCTGGGCATTGATGAGTTAATAAAAAAATTATCCATTTAATAAATAAAATCCAATATAGGAAGAATAACATAGGTATGATATTTTTGCCATGGATTTGTTTGCAAATTTAGTAATAGGTATGAAGAGTATTTACTGGAATATGTTCCTTTAATTGGGTTTTACTTGTTTTCGTACAGTATGGGGTTATACAGTAGAATATACAGTGTCCTCGAATGTAGTCCTTGATAGTGTAAGCTTTTACATGTGTCTTGGGGAGGGTACAGCTGATACCAGCATTACTACATTGCACCTGCTATGCAATTTAACTGGCCAATGTTTCTCTCCTCACTCTAATTGGGCAAAATATAAAAGTTTTCGTACCTATTGTACCTTATATCCTAATTGAAAATAATTTTTTTTTTCTGTTTCAGTCTAACCACACATAGGCTTCCTTAGCTGTAATAATTATCAGTGAGAAAATCTAATTTCTTAAAAATATCATGACTTCAGTGTTCTATAATGCCATCATGACATTGTCGGTAAAATATAATTATATTTTGCCGGTTGGTTAGCCATGCAGTTGGTTCATAGATGGCCCATGTTTCGAAACTTTAACATTGTTGTAACATTTCTCTAACCCTTTATTGTTCTGTGTTTATGAGTACAAATTAATCTGAATAAAACTAAAATAAAGTATCCAATTACAAGGTTAATTATGACATTTTACATGTTTCAATATTTTACTAATTAATAGGTAGGTACTATTAAATTGTTAGAACTTTAGGATTTAAGAAGATGTTCAAATATTCCTCAAAATGACAACTTTATTTGACAGTCATCTTTTACCTTGACTGGTGCCCGCAAATACGGGGCCATAAAAAGGAGAAATAGTTAAAAAGAAATCGGCGATAACCCGTAAACGGGCTCATCAAAAATATCTAAAGTTATTCTTTTGAATGTGGGTTTTAGTGCTCTTTAATAAACCTAAATAGAATTTTTCTCTAAAATAATTAGGGAAGCCAATAATTGACCCCATTTAAAATTACATGGGATTTCCTATGTCCCGCTCGACGATGCAACACCCGGTATAAAGACAATTATTGTTATTATTGTTCATGCTGAACTACTGTAGTTTTTAATACGTTAAAAATATCTCAAACTTAGAAGTCAAGGTTTAACTATTTGCGTATAAAATAAAAGATTTTAGAGTTTGTAACTTAATAATAATAATAAATATTTTTTTTATATAAAAGCATAAAAAAGAAAAAATAATTCAATTAATTTTAAAGTAGTTCAATTACTAGAAAGTAATTAAATTATTTACAATAGAAATTGAATTAAATTCATTAATTCGAATACGCTAGTTCATCATAGAATCAATAACTTTTAGGATAGTTTAATTACTAGAAAATAATTGAATGATTTAAATAGGTAATTGAATTAAACTCAGTAATTCAAATGCAATAAGTAATTAAGAAATCAATTTCTTTTAGGGTAGTTAACTTGCTAGAAAGTAATTGAATTATTTATAAAGCTAATTCAATTGATCTAAGTAACTCGAATGCCGTAATTGATCAAGGAATTAATTTCTTTCAGGGTAGTTTAATTACTAAAAGTAATTCAATTATAGATAAGTGTAATTAAGCTTAATAATTCGAATGCTTTAATTGCTCAAGAAATCAACTGCTTTTAGGGTAGTTGAATTACTAGAAAGTAATTAAATTAAACTCAATATTTCGGAAAAACACAGTAACTGCTTGAAACAAACTTTCGAGAAAATCGAGTTTTTAATAAAATTTTATTGCCTCACAGCGTTTATTAAAATTTTTGTTTCAAATTTTTATACCAAAGAAGGGGTGTTTCGAGCAGTATTTTAATACCTAGTTATAACCAAATTATGAAAATGAAGTTAGCTTAGCAGTTAAAAAACTGTTTTTCCACACTCTTATCCACATCATATCAAATACATGTGGTGGAAACACAGTAACTACACTAATCTTGCTGTCTGTTTTTTTATAAAATACAATTAATTTTATTTCGGATCCTAATAACGCAGTAACTGAATTTAAAACTTATATTTTATACAATTTAAGAAGTTACAAAATAAGAAAAAGTAAAAAAACTTGCTAAGTTACTGTAAGAGGGCATTAACATAGAATAGTTATTGCTTTTAAATACCACTTATTACTATTATTATTATTATTATTATTATTATTATTATTATTATTATTATTACATATCAAAAACTTATGCTATAAAAGAAGCTAAGACAAACTTTAACAGAAAAATAAACGAACGGTAAAATAAATGTCGCGACTGTTGATTCACGCTCTTACTAGGTATTAGCAATGGTAGGGGCATCTTTCGGGATAAACATTTGAATATATTTCCCAGGCAAAAACACAGTAACTGCACACGGACAGCAAAAACACAGTAACTGCACTGTAAGTTACTGTGTTTTTGCGTTGGGATTCGCAGTTACTGTGTTTTTGTGTGCGGATTTGGAAAAAGTTGGGCAGTTACTAGGTTTTGGGAAACTAAAATCTGCGGTATTTATAAACCGATTTTAATAATTCAAATACCACAATGTACGTCAGAAACCCAGCAACTGGAATATTGAAAAATGTAACTTTTTACAAAAATGTCAGTTATTGTGTTTTTGCTTGGGACAGCTGATTTGAGTGCGATAGTTATTCAGGGAAAGGCGGAGAGGGAAAGATTATTTTGAACTTAATTAAATAATTATGTTAAATAGTCTACGATTTTAAGAAACCAAAAAGCAAAGATATCCCAAGCTCTTACTGATGTAAACAACCCCCTTTTAAAACTAATTTCCAATCTTTTTATAGTGTTTCGTTACCCACATTAGTTAGGAGAAGTGGTTTCCTATCTGCTTGGCTGATTTTCTGCAAGCTTGCAAAAGTTACAAAGACTTACTGGAGGAAGGTTTTCAGACCTCCTTAGTATACAAATTGGACCCTTTATCACAACCAATAAGTATAAATCATTATTATTTATCATCTATAATATCTAGCTCCAAAAAAACAAACATGTTAACTGTCAAAATACATCGATTTAGGCCAACTTGGTTTACCTACTGTATCAAGAATAAAAAAGTGTTCTTATTATTACAAGTATACTTTTTTTCAAAGTCAGCCTGATGACATAAAGAAGCTTCGACCGGGCTTCAAAGGATAATAATAATCGGGGTTGTCTAATCTTTTTTCTTAAATTCTTTAAGTTTTCATTATAAAAAGTGTTCTTCTATACCAGTATTTAATTGATAGTCCGTAACTCTCTTTGAAAGCTAGTTGCAAATGTACTTCAAACCAAGAAATTTTCAATGTCAAAGACAGAAGGAACAAGCCATTCATGAATGTTATAATAACTTGTTTAGAATTACTTCAGAAATATTATTTATTCAAAAATAATTTAAACGAAACTACAAAGGAATTTCCCTTTTGTTAAACAAAACAAATAAACAATTAACAAACCCTTATGTTTCTCCTACACTTACGAGAACTTTGTAGAACTGGCAACACCCTGGCGATAGACCGTCGAGGCCCACTGGCAATTTAAAGTGCGAACTATTTTTTCCGAGTGGGAAAATTAATAGAGCAGCATGATATAAAAAAAAATTATATGCTGTAGACAAAAACAGCAAATAGTTAAAGGTTCTGCTAATTGCGTAATCCCTTATTAGTTTTAAAATCAGTTGATCTTTAAGGTATGCGATATTGGGAATCGAACAGCGGCGTGACTGGTTGAAACGATTTACTGTAAGTTACATATTTGATTTTCTGCTATAACTGTGTGCTTTCAGACAAGTAAGTTTTTACTTGGTACCTATATTTTATTATATCAGTATGGCTTTTGGCGACAATCTAAAACAGAAGGTCAAGGTAAATTATCGCAGGAATATAATGAGTCGGTGTCAGAGTTGGCCATCGAAAGTGACATAAATCCGAAATTAAGAAACAAAGATTTACATGTTCAATGTCAACGCATTATTTTAAATATGTACGCGTGTTTAGAAAAAGACAATCCGGGAAAAACTGAAAATTTGGGTTTCATAAGAATTTATAACGTAATCAATTTGGGGACTGTAACCGGTCATTCCATAAAGCGCAAACCAATAAATCAAAAATTCAAAACGGCTGACAATACTACAAGGAATTTTATTCTGCGAACTATTTACAACTATTACGAGGATAATATAGTGCCATCTTTAGAACTGGTTCGTGGTAAATTGCGAGGTTAGCCTAACTATAAGTAACAGTATTTAGAAACATTGCGTGGTGTTTTGTTTATAATTTTGTTTTAAGCATAACCTTTAAACGCGTATCATTGAACTACGAGAGAACTATTTGCGCAAAATAGAGGAGAACCATGAATCCGATGAAAGTATAATCTATTTAGACGAAGGTTGGTTTGATACTCTTAATGTTGTTAAGTATGGTTGGGTAGACACTAGACAGTATTATACTTTTGGTACACCGTGATCGAGAAATTGTTTGCAAATTGTTTTTGGCAAAATTAGCATTTTTCTTTTCAGAAAGACCATCTCAAAAATATTCTTTGCAGGCGAAGTCACGGGTAAAAACCTTTCATCGATATAAACTATAATGAACAAGCTGTAATATACAGGGTGACAATTTGAAAACGAACAGCATTTAATAATGCCTCTACCAATGATATTATGAAAATTTGGTGAAACACGTCAATTGATATATCAAGGGGGAAATTTTTTAAGGCATTTGTTGTCGTGTTACTTTCAACCCCCTAACCCCCAGGACACCTACCCCTAAAATTTTAAATGGCAAGCCCTATTTCTTTTGTCATTTTTGTGTTCCTTATAAAATTCTACATAAACTGTATTATTTTTTTTTTTTTTAATTGTGATTATTAACCTCACAAATTAATGTAATGTATTTAAATAAACATTTAAATAATGCAACTCTTTGAAAAATTACGATAATGATAATGAATAACTGGAGACCTCACCTTTCCTACTTTATGATTTTTTCAAAATGGGTTCCATTCTTCTTCAAGCACAAGTACAGTCGGTATTCAAACTGGTTTCGGACGTTTTCAAGAGTTTCAGGTGAAATAGCTCTACACTCCTGTACAATTTTTTGTTGTAATTGTTCAATGGAATCTGGTTTAGTTTCAAATACAACGGATTTTAAGTGACCCCATAAGAAAAAATCCAGCGGTGTCAGATCTGGTGACCTAGGTGGCCATTCTATGGGTCCCCTCCTACCAATCCACTGCTCTGGGTAATGATTATTCAACCACTCTCTTACTGGGCGTACATAATGCGGAGGCGCTCCGTCCTGTTGGAAGTGGAGCAAATGATTTTCCACCTCACGAATTATAAGAGGTTCTATAGCTGTGTCTAACATTTTTGCATAAATTTCACCATTTAGATTTCCATTGATAAAGAGAAGACCGATGATACTATTGCCTAATATACCCGCCCAAACATTTATTTTTTGAGGGTATTGCGTATTCCCCTCTCTAATAATGTGAGGATTGAGGTCGCTCCAATAACGACATTTTTGTTTGTTGACCTTGCCATTTAAGTAAAAAGTGCACTCGTCACTGAAATAGATATCCTTTATTACCCTGGGCTGAGTAATAATCTTATCCGTCATAATTTCGCAAAACTCAATACGTCTGTCCGGGTCATCGTCCCCTAATTCTTGAGTAATTACGAGTTTGCATTGATGAAATTTGTGAAGCTTCAATACTTTCCTGACTGACTCACGCGACAGTCCAGTTTGATCTGCAACTTTACGAAGGGACGTAGTGGGAGCCATAGCAACTTCACCAAGAACCTCAATCTGAGCGGCCTTATTGAGCAGTCTTGGCTCATTCCTTTTCTTATTGCAAACAGATCCTGTTTCTTCAAATTTAGCTGCTAACTCACGGATCTATTTGTGTCCAACATTTCCTTCACGATGTCTTTCGTTGAAAATGGCCGCCGTTCTTGCAAAGCAACGATTTTCAGCTTCGTAAATGAAAATCATTTCTACGCGTTCAGCAATAGTGTAAACCATTTTAAGAAACGACACTAATAATTAAAAATTATTGAAATCTTAATGAAATTAACTTTCACAGCTTATTTCACTGATTTTAGAAGAACATGAAATAAATAATGAACACCAGGAGTCGGAAAATAAAGTACCTACTAAGTACTTATCATTTGTTCGAAATATCAGGAATAAGCAAATCGAGAATCTTGTTTTGTCGAAAACGGCAAAAAAATTAAATTATTTTATGTTTTCTAGTGGCGATATCGAAGACGAAATGTAAATAAATAAAAGAATTTGGAATGTAACTATTGGTAGGTACAAACAGTTTTAAACGAAGTGCTATGAGGCGGTGAATGCAATCCGTTTTAAAATTCGATATTAAATACATTTCATTAGTTTGTGAGGTTAATAACCACAATTTTGAAAAAAAAAAATACAGTTTATGTAGAATTTTATAAGGAATGGCAAAAAATAGGGGTTACCATTTAAAATTTTAGGGGTAGGTGCCCTGGGGGTCAGGGGGTTGAAAGTAACACGACAACAAATGCCTTAAAAAATTTCCACCTTGATATATCAATTGACGTGTTTCGCCAAATTTTCATACTATCATTGGTAGAGGCAATATTAAATGCTGGTCGTTTTCAAATTGTCACCCTGTATACTATTTATTCATATTAAAAATTTACAACAATCCGCCTTTTAATTATTTAGTAGAAGCGACGTCTATGGTTAGGAATTTAATGCTTTTTTATGTCATCAAATTAGGCTTGGAACAACTATACCTACTCCTAGTACCTATTTGAAAAATCAACTACAATCATCATTTCCGAAAAGTAATTGACTTACATGCAATAATTCAATTACCAAAAAGTTATACCAAAAAGTACGATTATTCAATTATTTTAATTTAATTACCGACAGCTCTACTTGTGAAAAGTGCTGAATATGTCAGTTTGCTTTTTAATAATTATAGAGTGACCAACTTTCTATTTCAATAAGTAATAATTAAATGAAAAATCTAAATATTAGGTTTAGCCCCACCCTATATAATTATTGATTGCAATAAAAAGTATAGGGTAAACTCTCAGATTTAATTGTAATGTAAAATTAATTTTAACTCCAACCTATACAAGCGTCTGAGGCTTAAACTACTACTTCCACGAAAAAAATTAAAATTGCCTACCGCAAAACAGAAATGTCAATATTTGGCATATCCTTACATCCTGTTAATAATGAAGACTTCCGACGAAGAACTGGAGTAGCCGATGATATTGAAAGAATTGCCTAAAATGGAACTGAGCTGACCTTAAGTCGATAAACGCAGTAGAGAAAGGTCAAGGCAAGGTAACTAACCTGATTGTTCTGTAAGATGGAAAATGGTTGAATGCCATATCTGCATCTGCAATGGCCCAGAAGAGCTGGCTGACGGCAATGGGCTGCATTTTAATTAAGTTACTTCTAAACGAAACCGTTCAAGCCTCAATAACTCTATTGGATTCCATCCGAGTCGAAAAAATAAAAGACCAACCTCAACAACAACACGGCATCCATCAATCTTCGGAGGCGACGTTGCCGTTTTTCGGCGTCTGGCATTGTCGCCAGAACGTCTCTGTGGGATACCGACACCGATTCCTGCTGAATTGCAGTAAAGCGCGACGCTTCGAGACGTCTGCACGCATCGCTAACCTACTGACCGGACGCGTCGCGACGGCGGCTCTCGAGATATTTACTGAATATTATATGGGATTTCAGTGATTTGCTTTTGTGTTGTTTGTGGTTTGTTTGGAAACTTTCTGGAAGTGCTTTTATGGAAACTTTTAAATTTTGACTGGCCTGTCAGATAGATAAATTCTGCGTTAATTTGAAGGTATAGAAAAATTAGTTTTTATTACTTTTAATATTATTTAGTGATGTAAAAAAAAATTATGGTTCGAAAAAAAAAACAAGAAAACATTTCATTTTTTTTACAATTACATTTAAAAGACTCATTTGTATGATTTAACATTAGGTTAAGTATTTTCATGTTCCTGTCATGCGACCAGAATTTTATGTTACTGTTTTGTTGTTAATTATATAATTTGCTTCTGTTTATGGATATTTTTAATGAAGAACAATATTTAGTTATTTCAAAGAAAATATATTGTGCATTTAGTTCAATTAGGAGTCAAATTGGTATTTTTACACTTTATGACACAGTGTGTTCTACCCATGTGAGGTCTGATTAAGCCACTCTATGACCGAAGAACTTATAAACAGATTTTTTATCACATATTATAACGCAAAATGTTCAGTTCAACTTGTTGTAAATATTTTTAGTAAAATTCCAAGTGATATTGCAAAATACTTAAATATTGAAAACCCAATGCAATACATAGAACATTGTTTCCGCAGATCTTCTGCAATATTGCTTGTATTAAAATGGCATGGAGTATGGAAATAATCTTTAACTGTAGCTGAGGGCTACATTGAGGAATCAATTTCTAAGAAAACTAAAATATCGAGTCAAATAGAAGGATGGAAGGTGAACCAAGTACTAGTACCGGAAATTTCACAACAATCTGAAAAAAGGAAGAGTTTCAAGTGAAGAACCGGAGACCTCCAGAAGCAGAAACGAAAAAAAAAAAATCAAAAAATTACTGGAAATGAAGTTTGTCCATCAGTTACCATAGTAAATTGCTCTACTGTGATATTAAAATTGAAATTAACTTAAAAAAGGAAATAACGTTATTTTAAGCGGATCATGTTATTGCTAAAACTTTTAAAAGAATTAGTAATATATTTTATTTCATACTGTATTGTAAAACACACCTTTACATATTTGAATTTAGTCCAGAAAATAAGGTTTTACAGCAATAAGTCCGGTAAAATTTTTTTACCGGACTAGTCCTGTAATAGTTATTTACGATATAAGTGTTGTAAAGATTCATATTACAACACGAGATGTTAAAGTTGTTAAACGAGGCGTCAGCCGAGTTTAATAAAACATCGAGTGTAGTAATATGAATTTACAACAAGAATATTGTACAAAATTTTATCTACTTTCATCTATGAATAAAAATATTTGGCAAAAGGCATTTTTAAAAATAAAAATGCACCTGCTATTAAAAATCGTTTTGTAAGGGCATCTATTACAGCACTAGTGCTGTAATGGCATCTATTACAGCACTAGTGCTGTAATAGATGCCCTTACAAAACGATTTACAGAACTGTAAAATTCATATTACTAAATGAAAGTAGATAAAATTTCTTTACCGGACTGAAATTTGTAAGTTTTAGTTTAATCAATGTCAAACACACAATGTTTTCACCAGTAAATATAAGCACTTTTCAAATATACGACGCAGAATAAAACTTCATTATAATTTCAAAACATAATTATAATTTTCAACAGAACAGTATGAAATAAAATATTGTACGTCATTCGTCCGGCAAATCCTTTACAGTATTCGTTTCAAAATTCCAGACTCGGCTCCTTCGTCGCCTCGTCTCGAAACATTTCACTCATACTGTAAAAGTTGATTTACCGGACTTATAACGTAAAACCTTATTTTGAAGGAAATTTTACAATACAATGTAAAATTTCCTTCAATAAAATTTGAAATAAAAGCTAATTTAACTCGATCACAGAAAAAATGTCGTGTGCAACATGTGCAAAATCATATTTGTTGCACTTAACATAATTGCAGCCTCAACATCGTCTCAAACTGCAAACTCCATGCATCGTGCAACAAATATACACTTCTTATACTAGTTACACAAATAATTATTACTGTACCGATTTTTGATTTTTCACTAATTTTGAAAAAGAAAATGTTTTTTTGGCTTACCTTCTGAGTTAACTGCATCTTGGTAAACATCCACAGTATTATAGTCGTGGTATTTAATGTTAAAAACAATGCTTGGGCTAAAAGAAATGTTGACATGAGCAGACATTTCAAGCTGATCGCTACTCTAAAAAAGAATGGTTGATTATAGATCAAAAAAATAAAAAAACTTGAAACTCCGAATGATATAGAAAAAACGTAAGAACCAGAATATCTGCAGCCTTGTGTTTTTTTTTTAACTTAAAGGAAAACAAATTCTGAAAAAAAAACAAAGCTGGTTTTTGCAGTTACATTTCTAATATTGTTAATATTTTTTTTTTGAAAAATTTAGAACAAGTTTTACATTTACTCGTTAGATTTAGAATTTCAGTATTAAGAAAATGATTTCGATGATTTTCTGATGATGTACCTACACGAACAAGCCAAAACAAATGCGAGAGTGCATGCACAGTTAATTTACGTATCCAATTTTCACAAATTCGGTATTTAGGTATTATTATACTTCTTTTTCATATCGTCATACTACAGCAGTTTTCTATACTTTCTTCTTTAAATGAAGTCCACTTGGATATGATTTTGGTTTTCGTCAAATCTACATTTTTGAGAAAACAATCAAAACTTCTTTCGTGGGATAAACTACAATCAAATTCGAGGTCGAATTGGTTAAAAATTTATTTTTCTAAGAAAACTTTTGAAAAAGTAGCAAAAATTATCACAAAGATCATAAATTAAATTGATTATTTACCTCATCCATTATAAAAGCGGGTTGATTTTCACCTGATTATTCAGCGATAATCTCCCGCTCTCCGGTGAAAATCACCCTTGTCAAAAGTGAAAATCTCACCCGTCAGAAATCCAGCGACTATTTCCCTCATATACTGTAACTACAATGCGCTTTTCACTTGATTTTCGGTGAAAATCAGCCCTCGATCGCGATTGAGCTGAAAATTGCACTCTTCTGGTTTTTCATTGTTGGTTACCTACGAGAATAACCGTCACTGTCACAACAAGTTGAAATTTCTGCTTTGACAATTTCGCGTCAATTTATCAAAATGATACAGGAAATAGTCTAAAAAATATATTTCGTGCATGTAAAATGGCTTGATAATCATGCACTCAGATTTGTTTCAGCAATTTTACATGCACTTAACATATTACTATTGACTATTTCCCTCATATACTGTAACTACAATGCGCTTTTCACTTGATTTTCGGTGAAAATCAGCCCTCGGTCGCGATTGAGCTGAAAATTGCCCTCTTCTGGTTTTTCATTGTTGGTTACCTACGAGAATAACCGTCACTGTCACAACAAGTTGAAATTTCTGCTTTGACAATTTCGCGTCAATTTATTTTCATTCAGGAAATAGTCTAAAAAATATATTTCGTGCATGTAAAATGGCTTGATAATCATGCACTCAAATTTGTTGCCCTAAAGAAACAGCTTTCATGCATTTTTATTGTTATTTACCTTTTGGTAAATAACGATAAAAATGCATTCAAGCTGTTTCTAGGGCAACAAACCTTCATGCATGATTTTCAGCAATTTTACATGCACTTAACATATTACTATTGATAATCTCCCGCTCTCCGGTGAAAATCACCCTTGTCAAAAGTGAAAATCTCACCCGTTAGAAATCGTTAGTTTTTTATTTGGTAAATAATCTTCAAAATACATTTCGGGATTGGGAAATAATCAGAAAATCATTCTCAGATTTTTTGCCATTAGGAAATCGCTCTCGGGCAAGCCCTCGAGCGATTTCCACGGCAAAAAATCTTCGGAATGATTTTCGATAATTTCCCTATTTCTTAATATATTACTACAGAAAAGTCAATCTTGTTTTAGTTGAGTGGATTATTTAATTTTAACAAAAAATTAAGAGCAGTGATTAAAAAAAAAGAAAAATTATTATTATATAAAATTTATTATATCATAAAACTAGATGCTGGCCCATTGAATCTCAGTCAGTGCCATAGCAACATGCAGGGTGTTTCAGAAGTACGGTACGTAAGTTAAGAGGGTGGTTTCTTATGATATTCTAAGAGAAAAAGTTTATATGAACATGTGTCCGGAGTTGCCCCGTTTTCTATATACAGGATGTTAAAGTTTTTTAAAACGGTTTGTATATTTTTTTTAAATACCTATTTCTCTTTTATTGAAATATGATACCGTTATACATAAGGATAAGGGGCTTAATTAGCCCTAACTAGATTAAATTTATTAAGTCCAGTGGCACCCCGGGGAGCACCCTAACGAATATTATATAGAGAAAGTGTACGCCACTTAGTTTTTCTAATTTTAATATTTTTTTTCGGATTTATGAACTAATTATACAACTGTCTTGTTTCTTGAATTCTTTTCGTATCTTGCTTGCTTCGTTTTCGAGAAAAAAAAAATAAAAACCACTTTATTGCATGTAGAAAAAAAATCCTATGTATTTCAAAATTAATTAAAATAATAATATGAGGTAAGGGTAAGTTTCGATTCATCGATGTTTGTTCCCTTTCCTTGAATCCCACTTGGAAATCATAGACAGTGATTCTTAAAATTGGCAATCAATATACATTTATACCCCTCGGTCGATTGATCATTCCATAGAAATAAAATATAGGCTCATTAGAGAATATAATATCTTTATTTTTTTTTTTTTTTATTATTTATTTACTGACGGCCAGTGCCATTTTTTACAAATAACATACAAAATTAAATAGTAAGGACTATATCTAAGACTAAGACTAGAAATAAAACGATAACTAAAGCTAGCATGCATATTTCGTTAATGTGTGAATAGGTTCTATAATAACAACTTCACAAGTACTACCACTAAACTACAGTATGAAAAAGAAAAGACTTGACATCAGCGTCCACCCATTCGCAGTCCAACAGCGTTCACCTCATATAGCTGTTTAATAAAATTCTTAAGGGGGCAAAAGAAGTTTAAGCGTTGTAGCTGATTCTGGTTAGCGAGAGAAAGGAATTACAACCATAGTTGGTGCGGTGATATGGTTGGTGGAAAGTTTGAACGTTTCTTGTGTTGACAGGGGGTACATGCAAGGTAACACTAGAGGTAAGGTATGGACAGTCGACAATAGAGTTAATGATTTTAAAGAAAAGGAGAAGATCATGGAGACTTCTTCTATCATGAAGCGGTGACATACCCAGCCTCTGTAACATTCTCTCGTAGTTATATTCAGTTTCTCTGAAAAATCTAAAGTGGATATGATGCATAAACTTCCTCTGCACGCGCTCAATTCTGTTAACATGACAGGCATATTGAGGATTCCACACAGAGTCTGCATACTCCAAACCACTTCTGACAAGGCTGCAAAAGAGGATTTTAAAGGAACGAAGAGTCATAAAGTCTCCCGTAGTTCCGCTTACGAATCCCAGCATTCTCAACGACTTGCTCACTAGTGTAGATATATGCGAGTAACAAGTGATAATTTTGAGTCGAGAATTATACCCAGATCTCTCATGTTGTCAACAGAAGTTAAAATTATGCCGTCTACATTGTAATCGTAAATAGTTTTTAATTGCCGATGAGAGAATACCAAGAGATTGCACTTTGAGGTGTTAATATGCAGACCATTGTCATGAGGAAAAATTTTGTTTTCTTCGCATCTTGCCATTTATTTCTCACAAAACTGTAAAACATAAACTTTATGGGTTATACTCTTTGCTTTTTAAAAGTCTCTGTATGGAAGCCCTAGTAACATCGTTATTAAGAGCTAAGGTATTAGTTGAAGAATGCGGACTTGCACTTTCTGATACGAGTACATCAATTATCTTCAGTTAAGGTGGATGGCTGGCCACTTTTAGGTAAATCACGTACTGTCCCATGATCTTCAAATTTGTGAAATACCCTCCCTACTCACGGTTGACTGTGTAATTGAACTATCAGGATACTTTTCATTAAATAACTCACAAGCTTTATTCTAAGTCCGTACCTTGTCTCCACAACCCAACAATATTAAAATTTCAATACGCTTAAAGCATAGAAGGATAGGAAACTAAACTACCCAAATACTAACACTTGCTTACAATAACAGGTGATAAGGATCTAAAAAAGGCAAAATTAATTTTTTATTTTATTTAATGAAGGCATAAAAAACATGTTTTACAATTTAAATAAGGTATTCTTTTTTAAATGTACCTAATAGTCAAATATAAATAATGTAGACTTTTGCTAATTAATAACAGATTTTTGGAAAAAAAAACTATTTGGGTTGGCTTTACCGTAACAAAATGAGCAAACCCCTACCATGGCATTTAGTGTTTGAAGACCTTTTTCTAGAGTTTCCTAGTAACCTAGGCTGCCATTAAAAAACAAAGTTGGGTTAGTTACAGGTTAAGGGGTTGGGAGGGAGGAAAATTAATAATATTACAGAAACATAAACAATTTCCGTGTTTTTGTGTTTTCTTTAAAAACAACTTATAGAAAAATTATGATTTAAATAATACTAATATGTAGTAAAAATAATAGTAAACGCGACCGATAAACTAAAATAATTCCAATAAACTGCTGCCTCTATTTAAAGCAGAAAAAATCAAAATAGTTTAGTGTTTGATTTAAATGAATTATGCTTTGATCAATATAATTTAATTTAAATGAAGCCTACCCTGTGTTTTTTTAATGAAATAACTGTCAACAGGTCCATAATTCATTGCGGTACGCGGTGGATCGATTTTCACAAGAAATGGATATTTTTAACCTCGTTTTTAACTCAACCTTTTCGTTAAAGTAAATATTATAACGGTAATAATCTAAATGTGTGCAGTAACTAAAATAGGAATAAATGAAGAATATGGTTCACAGAAAATGTTCGATCAATAATACAAGGGTGTTAATGAATGTCACGGAGATATTTAAGTGATAGTTCTCGTTAAAATAGAAAAAAAAATATTCATAAACATGCGATCAAAAAGGCTTCATTCTTCATGTTCCTCGATTGAAGGTTAATTTCACTGGTTTATTTATTTACTGAGTGAATGAATTAAACGAGCTTTTCACTGTTGTAATTTGGCGTCTATTTCTCCAAATCACACAAAACTTCTTTAGTACATGATTTTACAAGAACATACTATAACATTAATATTCACTACTGATTACCAAACACATTACTAGTCACTACATTTGTTTAGTACATTTGCTGGGTGCCTTTTTTTAGGCAATGCTATTTGTTTCAATCCGACGGAAAGAAACCACGTGCGTTTGATGACATACAACCTTGCTTTATCGAAGCCAAAAGTGTAGTCGTATACAAAATAGAAAACTATATAATCTGACAGCAAGGTTATGCCCCCGCTGTCACGACGACCAACCAACAATGCACTCTGATAGGCTACACAGCCGCCATGTTTCCTTTTAACCAATTGGACGGTAATAAATAAATGTACCATGCTGTGTCACCCCTCTAGAGCGCTAAAACACCGTCAAAGGGATTTCGGATGTCCAAGATTCTAAAAAATATACTCTTAACATCTAAATGTAGAACATTGCTTCTTCCTGGAATAACGGTCGACTAGCCGTTTATTATTTAGGAAATATTTTATGTATTTTAAAAGATGATATTTGCAAGTTTTATGTTTATCCCGGCGATAACGTATTCGTTCCGCAAACATTGATACATTTTGCTCCTTTAGTGAAATAAATCGAAATCAGATATTAACCAGTAGTATTGATTCTAAAAACATTCGTTGCATTTAATTATATTATTTTTAATACATTTGGATGATCGTTTCCCCATCATATTACTTGAATGATACTTGGTTTGCGTGGATGGCTATTTTCGCCACAAACGATGACAGGTATGAAATTTTATTGTAGAGATTCCAAAAATTAATTGTACCAAATTTAAAATATTTATCTTGGAAAATATAGGGGAAAAATTATTATATCTAAACAAAATTAAAGCTGTTATATCCGGTATATCAAAAATGAAGCCTTTTTGACCGATGATGTTCAGAAGTAATTTTTTTCCTATTTTGACACGCACTTTTAATATCTTCGACATTCATTAACACCCTCTATACATTTGATTAAACTGCAAATTAACTTAATATATAATATGTAAAAAAATGTTAAATACCCATAAATTTTAATTTAACTGAATATTTTTATTTAAAAAAATAAATGTTTATACTTGCCTAATTAGTGTTATTTGAAAAACTAGCCATGCGTTTAATTTGGATTTTGCAATATTCGATGTTTATTTAGGTATACAATTATACAATAACGTACTTGAGTTAAATAATAATTTTAAAGTTCCATCGAGTTTCCATTTGATTTTAACATTTTCGGTTCACCTCATGTTCTGGGTGAAACTTTGTAATTTAATAACACTTTTGAAATAAAACAGCGCTATGCGAAAGAGGGCTTTACATAGATTTAACTTAATATCTTTATCGTCATTTTGTGATAGAATTATAAAACAAAAACTACAATAGTAAAGTAAGGTAGTACGTATTTTAATTACAGGTTTAAGGTGAAAAGAGCAAGTTTAATATAATAATTATATTAACACATCTGAGATTTGAAATCAGTTTTTTGAGTTTTCAGGGCGTAGGTCCAGGCTTGTGATAAAGAAACGCTATAAATCGAATAGTGCATTTTTGGTCAAAAATCGATTGAACCAGTCACACACAAAGTGGATTTCTTTGGCACTCCCTGCACAAAGAGAAAGTATTTTCTTGCTGCTATTAAACGACTTAGTTGAAAAATATTAGTTTACTAAAATAAAAGTTCATTTTACTAAACTAAATATACCTTGAGATAATATTATAAAAGATTTTCGAACAATTCCGGATAGTAGACGGTTTCATTGAAAAACATATACCTAGTGCATTTAATTAACTTTTAATTGCACCAATAACGCCTTCCTAATCTTATTAATTGAAGAACTGTTTTAATAGATATTTTATTAAATTAATTTAAATTTATTTAGAACAACAATACACTGTTCAGTTATAGCAATAATATAATTTGGTATTGTTATTAATACATGAATTATAAAATAAATTTGTTTTGCCAGAATTGAGCTAATTAAATTTTACTTTGGATGTTTAAATAAGGTATTCCCCGTAGTAAATAGCATGTCGGCTCATGCCGCGTTCCGCAGGATATTGCTGTTTGGAGCACTTGTGATGCGTATTTCGAAGGTGTGTGGTACTTTTGAAACTTTGGGACTTGAAAATATTAACAACGGTGTTTGAAGTAAAACACAATTTACACTTATTGCATAACTTAATATTGGTCTCATTCATTGCGAATACTTTGCCATGCGTATCTAATCGTTTGTAGGGGCCGCGCCATATTGACGTCGATACGTTAGTTTCTACTTTTTGAGCTTACATTAATAACGGCAATAGGTATTAAGTCTTAATTATTGTTTCTTAAGTCTTTTAATGAAATTTTCTAATTATTTAGATATCCAAAGGGACCAAAATTAAGGAAATGTCTGTTGAACCTGCTGTATTATTATCTTTTCAACAGTCTCAATATGACTATTGCTACTGCGTACAGAATTTGTATTTTTTGTGTTTTACTCTGTGTGCATTGCGTTGGATATGTTTAAATTCGAAACGGTGGAAACATCGACTCTTCACCCAATTTTTAGGTCACTGATCTCAAATCCGAAGTTTTTTCACGGTCTCTACCTAATAGTTATTCAAAAAAAGTTGTTTAAATTTTTTAACTGGCAGGTTTGCCTTTATTTCTATATTGGGTTTCCTATTGCCTGCAATGCATACATGTAATGCAAGATCAGGGTTAAAAGGATTTAAATCAATTGATGTAAATCATTATTTTAGATTGCGGTTTAAATCAGTTGATTTTTTTCAATTTTCTTATAATGTGATGTTTCAGGTTTGCTGCATGCTAACACTTAAATCAAAAAAACCTCAGTTTAATACTAGCTTTATTGAAAACCGCATTAATATTTATGACATACGGAATGATAGATGACAATGACAGTATTTCCTAACCTATTCAGTCACATAAAAATTGTTGCACGCAGGACATGGTTTCCCGCGTAATATTCTCATAGACTTTGAATTATATAATAATTTTTTCAAAATGTAATCAGTTAAATTAGATTTTTATTTTAAATTATGCGTTTCTTCGTCCATATACAATGGTTTTAATAGTATCTCCAGACGTCGGCTTTAATTGAAATTGACTTTGATTTTCAATACATTTTCTTCTCACATGTCTCTTATTTTATACGAACATCTATCTTTATGAACAATCTCAAGAAAGTTGTAAGTAAACATTATGATTATTAATCACAACAATTTTCCTAATCTCAATGTTTATATAAATTTGTAGTCTCCCTGAGGATGGAAATGAAATAAATGATTTCCGAAAGCTTGGAATAACTTTGAAGAGTATTCTTTCATTTGCTGCACTCCCCAATATTCGCTAGTCTATTTCTCAACTAGTCAGCAACGACTACCCTCTCGTTATATGCCATATAATATGTTCAATTGGGTTAAACATGCAAGGACGAAGTCTTAACACGGTATGACCCATTTTTGCCGCCAAAGTGTCACAATAATATTGCTTCTTTATTGAAAATGATTTTAAAATTTCAAGCAATTGCTTTTTTGTGTAATGTTACTCAAAAGACATATTATTTTCCATCATATAGTCCTGGATTGTAACTTTTGTGTCATTGGAACACGGAATTTTATTTAACCTACGACTGTGGTAGCTCGCATTATGCATCACTATCACACTATTTGGTGGTATTTGTGGTAACAATTTGTTTTTAAACCAGTCTTCAAATAGTTCTGCCGTAGTATCATCGTGATTATCAACAAAGGAGTTTGGTATAAATTCGTTTTTTATCCCAACATTAATTATTATTATACGCTTACCTTTACTTGATGAAGCCTGGGTTCTGCATTGACCCGATAAAACTACCCAACCTTTATCTGGAACTTAATGTGTGTCATACCACGTCTCGTCCAAATAAACAATATCCCTTCCATCCTGTCTATATCCATGGACTGCAGTTAGGTATTCCACCCTCCATCTTTTTAACCGGGCCGATTCCTTCACTGCACCAAATTTTGAAAAACCACGTTCAAGAAGGGCGGTGTAAACGTTGAAGATTACTTTTTTTGTGTCAACTAATAAAATATCACGCTTTAATTTGTTTTTATCACGACCCGTAGATCCGCTTGGCGTACTGGCTTCTTCCCACGGACGAAACATTCTTAGATATCACGTTTAATTGGGAACAAATAACTTCTTTTCTAAACTAATACAAACATCTAACTGAATTTTAAAACCAAAAATCGGCATGTTTTAATAACTAAAATAAACCTATTTTTCCGTCGACCGTGTATTTACGAACTTCTTTAATGTATAAAAAATCGTACATTAATGGCCCCCATTAATGCATGATTTTTCTATTAATAAACGATTGTATTATAGGCAACCAAACATACATGAAATTAAATTAATACTCAATTGTTATTCAAATCAAGGTGGCGCGAAGCGGCTGTGACGCGTGCATGATGGCGTTTCGCGTAAGTAAAAAAAAACTGTCGCTGTCAACTAGTTTGGATTTCAAAATTTTGATCGTACAACGTTGAAATGAATGTCTTCGAAAATTTAACCCCACCAGAAATAGCAGAAACTGCTAATGTAGTATCGTTAAGTTTACTTCCCGCGATAAGCAAAAGATTGTATGAGAAAACGTACGCTGAGTTTATGTCATGGTGTGATGAAAAACGAGTGACGCGCTTTTCAGAATCGGTGCTATTGGCATATTTTTCGAATATTGCAGAAAGAGGCCTCATTGCAAGTTTATGGCCGAAATATTCAATGCTCAAATCGACTTTAAATTTGAAAGATGGCATCGATATAAGCAAATTCAGTAAATTAATTATGTTTATCAAGAGGCAAAAAGTAGGATATGTACCTAAGAAATCGAAAGTCCTGGAAAAAGAACACGTACACAAGTTTATTTCTGATGCTCCTAACAACCTTTTCTTGATGACAAAGGTAATAAAAAAGAAAGGTAAAACTATAATATCTAACAATAATAATAAATAAATTAAAATTCGTAGGTTGCATTGATTTTTGGAGTGGCTGGCGCACTAAGAAAAGATGAACTGTTGAAATTAGAAACGAATGATGTTCAAGATCTGGGTTCAAAATTCCTAGTCACCGTAAAGGCATCTAAAACACACACAAACAGAATATTTACTATTGTGGGTAATGAAGAAAATAACCTTCTCAATTTGGTTAAACGGTATATGTCCCTGAGACCAAGACACACTCCACACAAACGGTTTTTTATTTTTTATAAATTTAATAAATGTTCTATACAGCCAGTTGGCATAAATACATTTTCCAAAATGCCTTCCATTATAGCAACCTTTTTAAAATTAGAGCAGCCACATCTCTACACTGGGCATTGTTTTCGGCGTTCATCTGCCTCGATACTCTGTGACAGTGGTGCAGATTTTTCAGCCATTAAACGGCTTGGTGGTTGGAAATCCACTGCTGTTGCAGAGGGATATATTGAAAACTCATTACAAAATAAAATTGATACAGCTGAAAAAATCCTCGGTACAACTATAACAAAAGCCCCTCATGCTAGTTCTATCAGCGCCACGACCAGCGCCGAACCACATTCCCTTACAAACATCCAAGATAATGACATAAACCTAAATTTAAATTCAGAATGTCATACAACTACTGATAATGTATCTGTACCTTGCTTTAATTTCAGTAATTGCACTATTTCTAATGTAAATATAAGTATTAATAAACAATAATAGTCAGTTCCATACATAATCATATTTTTATCGACTTTTGTAGGTTTGGTTGTTAAATAAAAATTTTTTTTTCATTATTAACAACACAATCGACGGAAAAATGTTGTAACTAACGCGTATATTAAAAAGCGATTAATAATTTCGACAAATTAACGCGCTCGCTGCGCTCACGCGTTAAAAATGTCTCGATTATTAATCGCCCTTATTAATACACTTGTTCGTTAAATTACTATTATTTTACCCTAATTATTTTGAGAGGATTACTGAGAAAATATAATAATATAACAGTCTTTAAATAGATCCGTACCTGGAGTCCCCAGATCAGGTGGCCGAACTTTACACCTCAGACAATGACTTATTATGACGGTAAGGGATTTATAATGAGTTTGTAAGATAGATAGACGGACTTTACAAGCCAAGTCGGCCGATTTGCATGAGTGTGTGAAGCGTCTTTTATTATTTAGTGTGACTATCTTATCGATGACTATTGGAAGTTGTTTGGTTTATTAATTATAATTTTGAATTTGAATATTTAATTGGGTCGTGATGATTTTATTGAGTCTGGTGATTTTAGTGAGATATTAGAAATTTAATTTGTTTTCAAATTTACTGTTTTAATCAAATTTTGCTCAGATTTTAGGGTCAAAAAGTAATAAATGGCTTTCAAGTTATACAAAATACGGCCGAAATTTTTGAGGCAACATTTTTCGAAGAGTGTCTGGAAATGTATAGAAATGAATAGAGTTCATTTTGAAAATGTATTATAATTATAATTATATAACTGTTGTCGTTGTTTTAATTGTCAGATAACCTTTGGTGGAACAGTAAAGAAACATTTTTATAACAAAAAGATTGAAGCCTCTGTGCCAAATATCAACTTGATGCACCGCAAGATGTTAAAAATAAGAAGAAAAAACTTAAATTTTGACAGGCTGTAAGAGTATTGAGTTTTCGATTTTATGCTTATATAACTTACTACCTTTATTTTGACATGAGGAATCATCACTTTAAGTATCCTGATGCATTATCCGTATAACATCATTTTTCAAATCAATTAAAGATAAAAGTAAGATTGACTTGCCCGAGTCATTTTTGATTAGATAGAAGGTTAGTTTAGGACTGATCCGTTTCTTTATCACAACCCTATCTAAAAAATATTGTTTGCTTATACAGGGTGTTTCCTAACCTCTCTGAAAAAATTAAGGAGGTGAATCCTTACCTTATTTTAAGACAAAAATGTGGTATAAAAGTTTCTCGCATGTCGCTTCTTTTTCGAAATACAGGGTGTTAAAAAAAAATTAGTAAAGCAATAATAATCATTTTAATAATTGATTTAAAAACTTTCAATAATGAACCCACATAACAAAAGTCAAATAAATTGCTGAAAATGTCGTCCAGTAAACACACATGTACACGACATGTTAAATTGTCTCTTACGTGTTGGAAAATTTCGGGACTGTCGCGAATCGTATTAAAGCCATCAATAATACGCAATCGAAGGTTTTCTTCAGTTTCAATAGGAGTAGTATAAACGAGTTGTTTAAGGTGACCCCACAAATAAAAATCCAATGGATTCAGATCCGGCGAACAGGGTGGACATGGGTGACGTCCTCCTCCTCTACCTATCAAACGAGCAGGATATTGTTGATCTAAATAGTTTCTAACACATACTGCGCCGTCATGCATGAACTACATTAAAGTTCTCGTTCTTAATGGCACTGCTTCCATTAATTCTGGCAATTCATCGCTAAGGAAGTTGTAATAGACATCACCAGTAAGTCGATTTGGAAAAAAATACGGTCCAACTAAGCTATCTCCAATAATCCCTGCCCAAATATTAAAAGAAAACGTATACTAGTGATGTCCTTCAATGATAGCATGAGGATTATCTTTCGCCCAAATATGGTTGTTGTGAAAATTTATGATGCCTTGTCTGGAAAAATTCGCTTCATCTGTAAATAGTATTTTTGCCAAAAAATGTGGGACCCTTAAAGAATTTTCTTGAAACCAGTTACAAAAATTAACTCGAGCTGGAAAGTTTCTGGACAACAAAGCTTGCACTCTTTGTACGTGATAAGGATAAAGTAAATAGTCCTTTAAGATACTCCATACTGTTTTGTAACTCACATTCAACTCGTTCCCGATTTTCCTCGTACTAGTGCCTGAAGATTCTTCCACCATGTTTAAGACCTCTTCCTCCAGGTGTACGGTTCTAACTGTAAGTGGTCGGCCGCCTATTTTGCTTTTTGCAAAGCAACTTGTTTCCTCCAACCTGAGGTGCAATCTTGTGAATGTTTCCGAACTCGGTACTCGTCTATTAGGAAAACGTTCTGCATATAAGCGTCTTACCTCTAGCGCATTACTATTTGGCAAACCGTACATAGAATGAATTTGAGCCATTTCTTGATTGGTAAACTCGTAAACTCAGCTATTATGAAAAGTATGTAATGTAGTACAAATAAATTCAAAAAGAATTCAAAAGGATATTGATTTATTGTTAAACAGGAGACAAATGTTACGGAGAAAACAAATGTGGTTGCCATGGAACGAAGCAAAGCCTACTCGGATCATTTGACGCAACATAATGATAATGATACGAAAAATAACTAAAAAATTAAGGTACTCTTTTACCCAGATCCTCGCCAATGAACTAATTGTAAAATTTAAAATTGACCCAAAGTAAAGTGCTCTAATCCCGTATGTTTAACAAATATCATTAGAATATCGTTTGGCATTATTTAATAAAACGAAAAAAAGAATACAAATTTTTTTTTAACACCCTGTATTTCGAAAACGAAGCGACATGCGAAAAACTTTTATACCGCATTTTTGTCTTAAAATAAGGTGAGGATCCACCTCCCTTATTTTTTCAGAGGGGTTAGGAAACACACTGTATGTATTTAATATCAAAAGTTAATGAAGCATTTTTTGTAATCAATTGCCAATGAGAAAATGTATCGTATTTTTTCTGGGTTAATACCTCAAAAACCACTGAATTCTTAGTTTAAGATACGGGTGCAAAATATCATAAAATCCACATCAAATTCCGACCGATTTTATTTCTGTCTTATGACAATACCCAAAATAAAATTTTGCTTAGGTACGAATAAGATTAAGGGTCCTTAAAACTAGTTAGAGTTAAACTTCTTTTACTATTCATAAACTTAAGAATATCCGATCTTCAAACTTATGAATCATAAACTGAATTTTATTCAAACATTTTATCATCGAAATGCATTTTTAAAATAAATTGACAAAATTATAGCAAGTAAAACTAGCAAATATTATCTTTAAAAATAAATTTTATTCTTTCATTTTTCTTAATTTTGTTTAAGGTCCTCTTCATTTCTCTTTTTTTTTAAGGAAGCAAACATGACAAGAACTAAATTTATAAAAGCACTGTACACCAACCACAAAATAGTTTAAAATAAATGTGTTTAAAGAACTTTGTTCGTTACCGTCAAGCTTTCTTGTGCCTCCGCCAGTGACGATGAACCGATTTCTTTCCCTCTCCTTTGCCATCCGGAATCACTTTAGGGTCAATATTGTCTTCCAGCTTCTTTTCATCATACATTAAAGACCATCTTGTAAAAACTAAAAGTTCAATATCCTATTGAAAGAGGTCGTTACTGTTAATGTAAATAGTAATAGAATACTACTTGGCAAGTGGTAATCATAATATGACATATAAATATGTATACATGTGAGAACTTTGTTGTCAAGCCACTTGCTGAGACCTTATACAATAAGGATTAACCAAATTATGCTAAAACAGCTATTCTCTGGGCTACATGCCTCAACGAGCGCTGAATTAAATAGCACAATTTGGCGTATTAACCTATCATTGGAAATAAAGATTCATTCTTTTCTTTCCCGGTAGTTTCTGCAATCTGAGTCTGTATTTTAGTACTAACAGTGTTAGTCAAAATACGCCAAATTGTGCTATTTAATTCAGCGCTCGTTGGGGCATGTAGCCCAGAGAATAGCTGTTTTAGCATAATTTGGTTAATCCTTATTGTATAAGGTCTCAGCAAGTGGCTTGAGAACAAAGTTCTCACATGTATACATATTTATATGTCATACTGTAAATGTAGGTGAAACGTTGGCCACTTTTTGTGCCTCGCGTTCCTTTTCTCTTTGGCCCTCTCGTTCTCTAAACCCCTTTTAAACAACAATCAAAGGATTCTCAGGCCCACCAAGTTTCCAAACTAACCTATAACACCGATGATCCATCTGATTGATTCACTTCTCTTCTTGCTCTGTTAATACAGCTATCACTATTTGCACCTGTCTTTATTCATGTTACTCAAACCTGACACCATAAGCTTTTACTTACTAATATCAATTATAATGAACGAAACGACTCTGGTTGATCACTGGTAAGTTCCCTTTACTTTAATGCTGACTTTAGCCTTTTGTTGTATGATTTTTCTTCTAGTAGGTATCCCCTGATCAGAGCTGTCGCAATTACTCTTAAAAAGTAATTCAATTACAATTACCCATTACCCTACGAAAAGGGCATCAATTACAATTACCAATTACTAACAGCATGATAAAAATATTTAAATTACCAATTACCCACTAAAAGTAATTGATTTCTTGATCAATTACCGCATTCGAATTACTGAGTTTAATTCAATTACTTTTATACTAATTCAATTACTTTTAAGTAATGGAACTATCCTAAAAGTAATTGAATTACTCTGAAACTATAAATTATAGGTACTTTTTGGCAATTAAATTACTCTGAGGGATTCAATTACATTTTGGTAATTGAATTACATATTTAAATTTGCGTTAGTATATGAGCAATTTAATTACTTTTCTTACATTTTACAATAAAAACTTGTATAGGTACCTACCTATATTTTCTTTAATAGCAGTAGGAACTATCACGCTATTTATAGTTAAACTTGAACTCCTAATTTTGATATAGTACTTACCTTTAACAAATTGACCAATAAAAACAACTGTCTTTTTATATAATATGATTTATTTGTTGAAATAAAACAAACGTAAAATTAAGGAAAATAAAAAGTAATTGAAAATAACTAGGTACTAACACTACTAATGGTACTATAATAAACAGATAGGTACAAAGAAATACGAATTTTTTCACAACAAAAACAAATACCTACGAAACGTTTGTTTTCTAATTGGCTTTCAAAATAACTAATTCTTCGAAATGTTTGTCAGAGAGAGCATGTCTTCGGGGGCTATTAATGATCTCAGCAAAAGAAAATAGCCTTTCAACCGGAGCAGAGGAGGGTAAACATGTGTTATATTTATAGAACAACTTTTTAATAAACGGATATCTATTTAATGATTCATTTTTCATAGATGGGTCATTAAGATACTGGAGATTCTACAACTCAATCTTCTTATTTGTGTTTTCATTCTGTAGGTTGTTATTAGTATCTAATTCAAAAAATGTATTTATACTTCTAGTAGGATTTTTGTATTCCTCCTCGCTGGCCTCTACGTTATCTTCTAAATTCAAATCATGTGCTTTTTCAAAAATAAACTTCGTGATACTTTCTGTTAAATCGTCTTTTAGAAAGCTTTGGAAACAATTTTTCCACCGCAGCTTGAATTGCGGCAGCGTGAAAGATGCAATAGTTGCCTCCTTCGCTTCCGAGGTTGAGAAGTTGAAACAGCTACTAAAACATTTTAATAACAAATATACAGGGTTTTTCGGTATGATTTAAAACTAGCCTCAGCAACTGACAGCAACTACAGGCTGCAGTGCCGGTCCCCTATGCAGTCGATTTTAGCTTCCGGCCATAAGATGTCGGAGGAGCTTGACCCGATAAGATGTTGAAGCTTTAGTTGGAAGAGGAAGATACTTATAATGCCGTCATTAAGCAATAGACCAGATGAATTGTCGGAGATAGTTTCATTTGCTGTTATCTTAAAAAATGCAAATTGATCCTACCTAACGACGGCTTTCTACTAAATCAAAATATATCCATTCGTTTTCCAGATATAGACACTCGGAATTTTAAGTGAAAGCCCTGTATACCTATAATCTACCAAGATTTAACAGAACCGTGAATTTCTTTCCTCACACATGCACCGCTCACAAAGTGCCCTAAAGGATGTTTCTGCTAGTGCCTGATGAAAATGCAATTACCTATTTACGATGCTTTTAAGCTCGCTTTTAAGTATATCAAGCATAGAAAACGTATCTTGCTACTAAAAGAATTTCTCCGATTCCACACTTAAGCTGTTGAGACACCACACCTTATGCTTTATAGTTTATAACCTATTGACCCTAAGAACCTTATAAGCATATTAAGCACTCCCTGTCCCTAGTTAAACAATTTAAACAACAGCGAGTTAATGTCCGTGTAATTTCCGACAAAGAACGCTACTGGCCTTGTCATCACTAATTTCATTTCGTTTTAAATGATTGTAGTTCGACTACACCGGGTGGACGACGAAAATAGGATAAGCTTGAATTAGTTTAGATTTCATCATTGAAAATTGAGCAATAATACAGGGTGTTATGGAGATAATGTCATATACAGAGTGGCAAAAAAGTCGCGCATAATGCCTGTACCTTTTGAATTACCTCGTATACGAAAAAGTGACCTTAATGACAGTTTCTGGCTTGGTTGCCATAGACACAAACTTACTTTTTCTAAATGGACTACCCTGCATATGATTGCATATTTGGATTCTACTGGGAAAACTCTGAATTTTTTGTATATCAAATTTTCACCCATCTGCTAGCGTTTCGGAGATAATGACAGCCCAAAAATGAAAAACTTCCTGATACCAAAGAAACTTGCGTAGCTATAAGTTTCTTTGCTATAATACCCACCAGTTGAATCAAGGTGTTTTTATGACAGCGACTTAAAAGGTGTCAATTTTGAGTTCCTGTTTAATTTTCTGTTGTCTGATTTCTAATTTGTATAAACTATGGTTCATCTGAGAAACAACGGGTTGAAATTTTAATAATGAGCGGCTGCGCAAATATGAAGAAATCGCAAGATCAGGTTTGTCAACGGTGTGTCGAGTGATAAAGAACTTTCGAGAAACAGGCAATGTTAGGGAAGCTGCTAGTAAACAGTTAAACAACAACCGGTGGAGACAAAGCTTTGGATATCATGCTCTCAATACATAAAAATTCAACACAATCATCCAGGCCAGTGGCAATGGATTTTAATATGTCTCATCACTCAGTGAAACATTTGTTTAAACAGAAGAACTTGCATCCCTACAAGGTAAAGTTGGTGCACGAATTAAACGAGGACGATTTTGAAAGAAGAGCTGAATTTTGTGAGCTGATGATGAAAAGATTCAATAACGATAACAACTTCGCAGCAAATATCATTTTCTCGGATGAAGCTACTGTTCATTTAAATAGCATTGTTAATAGACACAATTATCGTTATTGCTCTGCTGAGAATACTCACTGGTTCCTGGAAGGTCATAATCAGAGGCCCGAAAAAGTTAATATTTGGGCGGGCATAGTAGACACATTGTGTGATCTTTTTTCATAAATGGTAGTTTGAATGGCAAAAAATATCTGGACCTCCTCAGAAATCACATAATTCCTTCTTGTAGAATGGTTTTACCGGGTGTAAATAATGGCATAAACGAACAGATATGGTTCCAGTAAGATGGAGCACCTGCGCATTATGCGGAAAATGTTAGACAATACATAAACGAACAATTTCCCGGACGTTGAATAGGCAGAAGAGCTGCTATTAACTGGCAAGCGCGATCCTCGGACTTAACCCCGCTCGACTTCTTTTTGTGGGGACACTTAAAGAACAAAGTCTACGTTAACCATCCAGATGACTTAGAATCTTTAAAAGTCAGCATTAGTGCTGACATTCGGGCCTTTTCAGAAGACTTTCTTTTAAACGTTGTAGACGGGTTCAGGGATCGACTGGCGCTCTGCTTAGCAGAAAATGGTGGTCAATATGAAGACCTGATCCACTGAAAAGGTTTCACTTGTTTATTGTTCCGATGTTAAGTTGTTCAATTTTCATGCAAAAAACTCCCAGTAAAATCCAATTATTCAATCATATGCAGGGTGTTCCATTTAAAATAAGTGAGTTAGCCTCTAGGCAACCACACCAGAAATGACAGAAAAAATTCATGGAGGTAAAAATGTGGAAAATAATTTACTGAACAACTTTCATAAAGGTCACTATTTCGTATACGAGGTAATTCAAAAGTTACAGGAATTATGCGCGACTTTTTTGCTACTCTGTATGTAGCTACATAGACCTGTGTTTACACTTCCCGTAAGCCATGCATATTTTTTTGACAAATTAATTATTTTAAATGACGGAACCAATAAAGCTCGGTTTATACAAGATTTAGTGTTCGATTGCTCCCAAATGGCAACGAAAAATAATTTAATTTTTCAATTATTTAATCCCTAAAACGCTGTATAACAGACTTGACTTTGTCAAGACCGTCAGAGCTGTCACACATATTTGCAAAGCTTGCTATGGCTCCTAAGGGTTACAACTTATTTGCGCTTTGTTTTTAATGTATCAAATATGGTTTTCATAAAAGGATGTCCGGGAAAAAAAAGTTTAAAATATAGCCTCACTTACTAAGGACCCTTTTAAATAAAAAAATATTATAATTATTCTAATTTTTATATCAGAAGTTATAGTAAAATAAAGCTACTTTATTATAATACTGGTGCAATAAAGTTCCACTAAACAGTATAATAAACTGACTTTTTTTAATTTTGACATATAAAGTGGCACTTTTTAAAACTGATTGACATTATGAAATGTCTTACTTTTTGTAACTAGTTGCATAAAGTAAAATTTTATGCAATTGGTGACGAAAAATGTATTTCAAAATTAGTGACAAAAAGAATTATTCTATTTATTAAACTGTTATAATACAAGTTAAAGACATAAATTATAAATTAATTAATTATTATAAATATTGATAACACAATTATTCAAATTAATTCCCGACGACATATTTTTTTCATTGCTCGAACTTGCTGTTATTTGGGAAGCGACGCACATTGCATTAGATGTTTCACCAAATATTTCTTGCGCTATAAGTTTTTATTATTCATGGAATTTTCAACATATCCCTCCGCAACAGAGCTAGATTTCCAACCTCCGTGCCTCTTTAATTTTAAAAGATCAGCGCCACTGTCTGCTAGCTTCTTCTGAAGCAGTGGCCAGTATATAGAACAGGATTTGAAAGACCAAGAAATTGTGCAATAACTTTTGGCAGACTGCTAAATGTGTTAATTCCCACAGGATTTCTGGTACATTTTCCATTCGCATATTTTACAAAAAATCTGTTGTGTTTAAGAATCTGGGGACGCAACTTAATATATTTTCTTAATATTTCAACAAGATTCGTATTTTCAATGTCTCCAGTGGTAATTGCACACTGCCGTATAACTTTTGTTTTTGAAGGTGGGATATCAACACGAAAATGGCTTCCTTCGTCTATAACATTTTCAACTGGAAGAAATGTTAATTCTGCTTTTCTGCGTGCTCCTGCCATTCCAATTATCATTGCAACCTTAGCCATTAAGTATTCTTTGTCATCAGCTTCCAATAAAAATTTGGCAAAATCTTTTTTAATAAAAACTTTTGACTTTTTAGCACTGTACCCGTCCGCTTGCCTTTTAATATATGCTACCAAATTTGTATATTTTTTAATATCAATATTCCCTTTCAGATTTAGTTCAGACCTTAACATTGAGTAAAGTGTCCATAATGTGGAAACTTTTAGATTTCTTACCCTCAAAATATGCAAGTAAAACTTTCTCATTAACATGTTTAATTTTCTTCTCATCACACCACGTAACAAATTTTTCGTATGCCAAATCATAAACTGCCTTTGACTTTTTGGGAATTACTGATAATAGAGCATTACCTGCTGCCTCTTCAATATCGCTTGGTAGCTCTTCAGAACTCGAATGACTCATTTTTTAAAAATAAAACTAAAAATATATCAATCTCGATAAAAACCTTCCGTCTAGACTTTTTTACAAAATGTCAAACTGACAACTAACATGAAGTAACAGCAACAATAGCTATTTATGCCATCAGTTATATGTCAAAATTAGAAAAACTAAATTTATGTTTTCCAAATTTTCATCAATTATATTAAATTTTATTTTTTTATTACTTTCTTCAAAATTAGAAAAAATCTTGTATGCAATACGTTACGAAATGAAATTTTGTGTAACTTGTGAGTTTTTGCGAAACTCACTTCGTTCGTTCCGCAAAAATCTCACGCGTTACACAAAATTAGGCATTTCGTAACTGATGGCATAAATAGTTAGTTCGTTACTAAGCAATCGTACATAAATACTTTTATTGACCGTGTTTGCGCAACCAAACTGTAAAAGGAGATTTTATGATAGGTGACAACTTGACATACTATACTTCAATTCAATAAAACATTTGATAAATACTATCATTTCCAACTTTTAAAAATATCATTTCAGTTTTATAAACCGCAGCATTATTCCACTTCTTTGCGTTACATAAAGTAGTCATTGTGAAGCCCACATAGAAAAACTAGTTTTAAGGACGTGGAAGGATTTTGTATATGTGCATCTTTTTTTTGGAGTAAGTAGGTACAACCTCGGGTACAACATTCAGTCCGGTAATGTCTTTCCTTTTCTGGTAATTTCTAAATTTAAAATTATTATTTTAAATATGTCATTGCTTAGAATTTTAAAAAATGGCGAAGAAAAATTGTGTGTTTAGTTTCGTTCGAGTTTTCGTTCTTACTAAAAATACTAATTCCTTCAGAATAGAACGAACTCTTCGCGTTGAGTTTCATACTTTTCCAAAGTCCTATAAAACTCTACAAGTTTAATTCCGATACCTACACTATTGGACAAAAGTAGAGCAACACTATCGAAAAATAAAAGAAATCTCGATTTTATAATATTAAATTCATGATAGTGTATTTAAATACATCGTGTCTTAAGTATTAAAGTAGGCTGCTGTTATCGGCTGCAACAGCTTTTTCCAACAATCAAAACCAGTGAACTGATATTGACGTGAACTTTCCAATACAGTATTGTAATGCGTCAGAAGTAAAGCAACATTTTAATATTTTCCTAAAAAAGAAAGGTTTTAGTGAAAGTAAAGGTTAAAACATTTTTGCATAGTTTATTTTATGTTTAATTAATATTTCTGTGCTGGATTAATCATGCCAAGAGGTATTCCAATTTTGAAAGAATTAAAGCAGAGAGTATACTAGCCATACATTCAATTTCAATACAAGCCACAATTTCAAGACGATTTGTTTTATCAAGATACAGCGTATCCAAAATAATTTCAAGTTACATTTAAAGGGGACTTTTAGAGAATCTACCGAAATCGGAAAGGCCGAGAAAAACAACAATTTGGACAGACAGACGCATTAAAAGAATTTGTCAAAACGATCCTTGGATGTCCGCACCTAGAATTATTGCTGAAATTCCCGAAATTATAATTAGTCCATGGACAGTTCAAAGAAGGTTGGTAGACGCAAAGTTATTTAGTAGACGCCCGGCTAAAATGCCCCTTATTTCGGCAAGAAATAGAGTAAATTTGCACGTCGAAATTGGACAGTAGACGAGTGGAAAAAAGTTTTATTTAGCGATGAAACGCGTTATAAAATTTTCAATTATAATGGAATGAAGCGTGTAAGACGGCCAGTCAACACAAGGTATATTAAAATATGTTACACAGCAAAAATGCTGATTGCCTCAGTGAGGCGATGTTGTCGCCAAGTAATAAGAAATAATAGATATTCTATTAACTATTAACATAATACTTCTAGCTATTGTAATTATTAAATGTGTTTAATGTTTTTTTATCGTAATATGTAAAATAAAATACTGTTGACACAATTTGTTGCTTCACTTTTGTCGATTTTTATAATTATAAATATTTCTCTACCTTCACTTTGTTTAAAGTGTACCAAAATATTGTGAAATATTACTAATATTGTGGGGATAATATTTCATTAAAATTAGCTGGGGATCACAATCATATAATTAAACTTTAAATTCAAAGAAATAAAAGCACTTTGTTGCTCTACTTCTGTCCGATAGTGTAGGTATGTGTGTAAAATTAATATAATTTAATACCAGCATTGTGTATCCCTCTGATTTCTCTTCAAAAAGAAAATAAAAATGTAAGTAAATATTACGAATAATAAAAGAAATATCTAAATTTACTAGAATTTTCCTTTGTTCTCGTTCACTTTTCCTTGCAAAAATAACAAGAAATATGCCGGCTGCTGTTTCATATAATAAAAACACATTTAATTTATTTGTTGGTCTTTTCTTCTGCTATTGTAAGCTCTTAATCGTTTCTGCTTTCTTTTATCTGATTGTTTACAATCGAATTCTTTTTTCGTAAAAGCATACAATAAAAGCACTTTTAAGGATATTTTTACCACTTTTCTGGCCTTTTGGGTAAACAAAATTGTGTTTAATGACCGGCTCTGGTCTCCTTCACTTTCTTAGCAAATTCTTGTTAAATAATATTGAACCAGATGATGCATTTGATTGTAACGAGATGTTGTTCTGGCTTTATGTGACGTTGATCATTCTCCTTAGGCTGCGGTAACAGTGGCTCCGGCATCGGCAGATTATTTACTCGTCCGTATACACTCGCAAATATACTTTTTATCCGGATTGTGTCAAAAAATTACGTTTTATAGATTAGATATTTGGACTTAAAGGTACCCTTTTCAATAAGGTATTAATTATTGCGCTGGTGGCTAGGCAACACTTCTCGTCCTAGTTCAAAATATATTTCTCGGACGCTAACATTGATATTAATAATTTAATTATTTGATATATCCATGCATGAATACGCATATTACAGGTTTCATTGTCAACTGACAATCATTAAGAGCGACAAATTACCGTATAACTGACAATCGGATCAAGAACATGATCCGATAAAAAATAACGTATGTCATACGGACGAAAAATGTTTTTCGGACTATACGGGTTAGTTCAGGTAATCTCCCGCGTTACGTCCGAAATACTACATTTTTCGTCCCTATAACATAATATACTATTTTGGGATATAATGGGATTAAAATAACTACGGGAAACTGGACTTTAGGTCTCCAGTACCCCGAACACAAAAATTTTCTAACAACATGTGCTAAACATTTTACAAAATGGAATTTTTACTTAATTGATAACAGATGCATTCTTTCTTTCTCCCTTTCTTTTAATACAAATTCATAATATGAATTAGAACTTCGAAAGTCTTCTTTATGTATCCTTACTTGAACCTGAATAAAAAGAACATGTATTTTTTTATGACTTTCTCAATTTCACAATTATCTTTGAATTTATTACCCCTATTAACAAAATTTCTTGTCAGTATGTTAATTGCATCCACTACGTGACACATTTTCAAAAAATTTTTAAAGCTCCATCAACGTCACCTTCCACCTAAAATTTTCTCTATACTGCTAATATTAACTGCAGCACTATTTTTTGTCTCCTGAAGATGAAGGTTACTACCTTTGAAACATGTAGACGCGCTTTCATAAAACTGAGCCTTTGATTGCTCTTATTAAATTAGTGGAGAAAGACTTTTTGACTTTCTTTCCTTTCCTTTCCTTATATTTCAACTCCACTTTAAGTACGGACTATTTCTTCCAATTAATTACAAAAATGTTGTCGTGAGCTTTTAACATTTAACATGATACACCATCCAAAGGATGGTCTGATTCTTCCGGCAAGTTAAAACAAGAGCTCCGTCAAATAATGGGAAAATAAATCCCAAATGCCTTGTGGCTTTCTGCAAAGAATATTAAAACTCATGCGTGGACTACCATGGAGACACAATGGCAGAACTAGTGTGTCCCTGATATAACTCACTATAAATCTATAAGTTGCTGAGAGACAGAGTAAGAAATGATGAAATTTGAGAAAGATCAAGACTTACAGACGTAGCAGAATGGGTGGCACGACTAAAATGGAGCTGGGTGGGACATGTCGCAAGGCAGGGCAACGATAGATGGACAATCAGAGTCATACACTGGCGGCCAAGAGAAACAAAAAAGATGGCTAGACGATATTAAATCGGCAGTCGGTAATGACTGGTACCACAAAGCCCAAAATCGCCAAACATAGAAGATGTACGGAGAGGCCTATGTTCAGGAGTGGATAAGAGAAAGCTGACTAAGAAAAAGAAGAAGAAGAAATCCATAACATAATTTAAATCGTCCGCCTCAAGAATTTAGTTCTTATTGCATCCACCGCTGGCGCTAACAATTTTTTAACCAGGGTATTGTGGGTTGTCGCTCTATAGGGTATGTTTTGTGATTATAACTTAAAGAAGCTTCGTGTCTGTCAGAATTGACGTTTTCTACAGGTAGATAAATCATTGTCGTAACCAATCGAGAACTATTGATGTCTTGATTTTACTAATTACCTAACTCGGGGTAACGTAGAGGAAAAATCTTTTATGTTAAGCGGTGCTGCTCCTCAGTCCGTAAAGTATGCACGTTTACCCCATATACATATTATGTGTATTATTAGGTTGCCTATATTACAGCTAGGATCGTGCTAGTTCGTTAGTCCGTTTGCTTTCGATTATCCGAAACCATTATAGGCCCGAAACACTATGTCTGTTTAGAATTTACCCTGATTGGCTAGGTAAAAATTTCGATGGCTTAATCTATTATTTATCAGACCAAACAATTTAAAAGAGCCTTGTAATAGAATTACTGAAACTTTGCTCTCTATGCAACTATGCGGCTTCTGAATATTAAAAGGTATTAATAGGACTCTCTGAGCTTTTGCTAAGATGTTGTGGAAGCTGCTTTAAATAGCATATTTAGAACACTTTAATCTTTACTGTTGATAGTTCTTAAAATACATTTTTGGAAATTACTTTTTTGATTAGTATAAGTATAGAATTGTTTGTTAAACGCCTTGTATAAACGTCAAAAAGCATTACAAGTCGTCTACAGGTGTGTACATTATAGGGTGCATCAAAAAATGCCTCTCATTAAAAAGTAATCACATTTTTCAGTTATCTTTGTAGATATTTGAGAATTGATATTAATAAACTTAAAACCCTAAAACTGTTTAAAATTTCGGCTTTATCGATACATTAGGACTGGCCTCAGCATAGGGTTGACAAATTAGAAGGTAAAATCTAATGAGCCGGTTAAAACAACGCAGTGTATTTGTTTTTTTGAAAGAGACTAGTCACACGAGCTACAATAAATACAATAATCAGTCAACCTAATCGTAAAATATCTATTTCGGTTAATCAATCCAATAAATTTTAGTAAAAGTTGGTCTTCACATTTAGAGCACAACTATTTAAAAAACAACGTCCCTACGAAAATGTGTATAATACCAAATGGGAGTAGTTTTATTGCTGAAGATGTTTTCATAAGTCAAAGTGGATTTATTGCGATCGCTTCTAAATTTTTAATTCATTTTAAAACTTTTTATTTTTTCCAAAATATATAGTAATGTACTATACAGGGTCTCCCAGATATCGTAAGCAATCATTAGGCTTTATATACCTAGATCACGCGAAAGTAATTTCATAACATAATTATCATAATTTATATGTTGTTGAATATCGCACAAACTTGGTAAGTCAGGATTATTATCATCTGGAAACAGAGTGGCAAGACCTGGAACCAGATCATTTTGAAGGAAATTTAGATATCTTTCTCTAGTGAGAAAGAAAAATGGTCCGATTATTCTATTTTCAACAATGCCCGCCCAAACATTAACCTTTTTATTATACTGGGTGTGATTTTCTATGAACCAGTGAGAATTTTCCTGTGCCCAGTATCTGTAGTTTTGTCTATTAACTAATCTTATAAATTAAACCGAGTGTTTCCTTTAGTTTAAATTGAACTCTTATTTCCAACTCCAACTATACCTCAACCTCGCCAACTTTTTGAGTTTATAAATCCAGCTTATACTTCGGTCTGGATTCTCAAAGTCAATTGACGATACACGGATTAGTCGATTACATGGTTAGGGTCACGCACCATGGTTATAAAAATTCTACCATTACTGAAAAAATTTTTAACATTGATAATCGGGATTGGAAAAAGTTAAGAGCGTTGACTCTTATGTATGAAGACTGACACTTGACCGACATTAAAATGTAATTTATTGCTGATTTTTAGGGCATACCTATAAGTGAGCAAACCGACTTAATACATAAATCATTTATATGGATATTTTCAACGCCCTTAAACTCAAAGACCCCTAAAAAAAATAATCATAAATCTTTACCTAGCTTGTGTACGTTTTTGTTCAACCTCTTTGAAATATATTTCTGTAAAGTCAGGTTATTTGACGTACGCTGCTACAAAATATGAAATATTCATAACCGCTTTTTCAAATTTTGTTCTTGCCTTACGTTCGGACCAATAAGAGCTGTCAGTGAACATATTCGATCACAGTCAACGAATATACTTTACTAGAATTTCCTTAGGCTCTATTATTTTTGCGAATTCAAGGATAAAGTGTTGGTATAGTGCATAATAATAGTATGTTTCAGGTGGTGGCCCATTTAGGAATATATTATGTACAGGGTGTTTCCCAGCAAGTGCGAAATAGTTTAAGGGATTACTATTGAGCTAATTCTAAGCATGAAAGTTCATATTGTTACACTACTTCACAAATATCGTAAGTCCACGAATTATTGAAATTGAGGCTTTGGACATCTAGCGCAAGTTTTAAAACCCCATCAATTTCTAAATAATAATTTCTGTTTTACCTGACATTACCTCTGTTTACCGCCAAATTGCAAAAGTCCAACGCTTGAAAACATGGAATGGAATAGTCGTAAGTCCATCAGCTCCACTACAACGTGCACAGAGATGCTAGTTGCTCCGTTAAAATTGCGTTTAACTGTTAATAATTAAAGTGTTTTTTACTGGTTATATATTTTAAAAGTTTCTGGCAAGTACGAACCATTGATATATGTATAACAAAAATGTATATAAATTGTATTAATAATTTGGGACAGGCTACGTTAAAACATTCTTTGGGACATACGACGTTTTCTGATTGACGTATATTCTTGTTTTGCTAAAGTTACGATATTTGCTATGACTTGAGAAATTATTTTAAATTTTTAACTGTTTCTGGAAAAAGTTTTAATTTTTTTATACTTAATAATAATATGTTGCTCTGGTACTCAAAAAACAAGTAAATACCTATTTCAATATTTTTTCAGATACATTTTTACTGACAATGGAAAATTGTAGCAGTAGAAGTAGAACATTTTTTGAGATTTTACGATCACAAATGTTGGTACGCGGCAAACTAAGGCGCGAGAAAAAGAAAATCCAAATCGAAAAATTACAGAAAATTGTTTGATTATGGACATTCCTGAAGTAACAAAGGTTCTTAACCTTTGCGAAATATTCAACCCCATCGGAGAACCTACCAATTGTAATTTGAATTTAGATTTGGATTCAGATGGCAATGATTCGAAATGAAAATCGGGATAATATTAAAAAACAAGATACAACCTGTACTGTATTTTCATAAATTTCAAAATATTATTATGGAAGTAACACCAATTAATAGTAATGCATTGGACGTAGATTCTTCTAGGAAATAGATACAAAAACAATATTATCATCCTTCCATTTGCACTGAAATTAACAATACAGCTGTTGGATTAACAAACTATCGAGATTGTGCTGAGCAAATACAGACGCAAACTATTTCCATAATTAGTACGGAACATATTATAAATAATGATCATATTGCCACAGATCCAGACTATGCCGATAAACTAGAATTTTCCCCCAGATCAAGTAGTGACAAGGATAAAGAAATTATTGTTAAAGAAGTTAGACGATATAAAAGACATAACGTAGACGAAAACAAATGGAGTGTCAATGTTAACGAAAGAAAGAGGGAAGATGATGGGGTTTACAATGGAGAAAAAATATCGGTGTGTGGAATTACGGAATAAAAAAGGAGAAAAGTATAATGAAGGAACCATGCAATTGCAAAAAGTCGCAAAGGGGCAATTCTCTTCAAGGTAACAAATTAAGTGAGAAAGATTATGCACAGATATTTAAGTATGTTTGGACTACATTAAACTGGGATCAAAGGACAGTTTATGTAAATATTTTAATTTAGAAAATAGATCAAAACGGAAACTGAAAAGATTAAACTAAATCAAGGAGACAGTTTGGCTGGATTTATTACTTAAGAGAACAAAATGACATCAAATGTCGAGCATGCTAAATGTTCTTAAACAAACTTGGAATAAAAGAAGATTCATAATCGAATGGAGAAATGCTCACTATATAAGTTTGGAAATATAAATACCAACAGATTATGGTAAAGGAAATAAAAGTCATACTTGTTATATTTCACAATTTTTTAATTCTGTTACTTGACACGTGTTTCGACCCTTGCGGATTATTATCGAAGGAGTACAAGATAATACTAAATTCTACGTGTAGTTACAAAGGTATTTATATCTAAGTAATACTCATAGTAAAAGACTATTACTTATAGCAAATTCCATTGGTAAAAAAAGTGCGGTACAAATGCAAAATTTGAAAACCATTGGACATTTCAGTGCAAGTATTTGTAAACCATTGAGAAACCGGTGCAACAAATATTGCACCGAGTGCAATCAGTTCCAGACGTGCTCTTGGAGACCGTGCTGCACCGAAGCTGGATGAAAATGTCAAAAAATACAGTGTTTTGATTTTTTCGATCTTTAAAATACTATTTTGTCCCAAATTTTGTCCAGCGGTAAGTAAAATCATTGAGGATTGAGGAGTATTATCATCAACTTTGTTGGAAAAATGCACTTAAGGTCTAATCTGAAAACCATTGGTATTCAAAGAGTGCAACACTTTTTGTGCACTGGTGCAGTTTTACTGGCATACCGGTGCCCCACTTCTTTTACCAATGGAATTCGCTATTAGATATACCTTTGTAACTACACGTAGAAATGTAGAATTTAGTATTGTCTTGTACTCTACTCCTTCGATAATGATTAATAATCCGCAAGGGTCGAAACACGTGTCAGGCAACTGAATTAAAATTGTGAAATATAACAAGTAAAACTTTTATTCCCTCTACCATGAAATATCCATTTCAACAAACATGTAGCCCTTGATCACAAATCAATTATCTACAGATTTAGATAAATGCACTCAAAATGGTAAACAGTATCAGAAAGAATTCGATTTAAAAACTACAGCTTCACATGTCAATAAAATTATAGAAACATCCATGAAAGTTGTACCATTGTTATTACGCAATAAATACTTCTGTATATCTCTTAATTTTGCACACACTTCGCTCATACTAGATAAAGGAGATTCTGACGTTTCACATTTGTCCAAATCGCTATTATCAGAGTTATGTTCTTCATCATTTTTCCCACTTTCTCAACTCTAGGCACATTATTATCAACAGAAGCACAATCATCTAAACGTACAATTTCGTAACGAACTGTGGGAAATAGTTGGGCAAGGGGTATGTCGTCTTCTTCATCGAAAACTGTATCTTCTCGGATAACATCAGAGAATTTGGCCTTGGAAAAATGTTTCTTAACTGTAACAGCAGATACCTTTTTCAAATCGTTGTAGCCAACATAAGTGAATTGGCTTAGTTTAAGTTTTTCTCAGAATTTTCAAAATCACATTCACTGTCAATAAACGTTAGAAGTCTTTAATCAAAAAATTTCGGTAAATTGTTTTGAAATTCTGAATTATTCCTTAATCTAAGGGCTGACAAATACGTGAAGTTTAGCGGCAGGAAGACTAGTTTAACATTTTCTAATGGAACTTTAGAATGTGACGTGGCAATATATAAGAAAAGGAGCACTTTTCTATTTTGTTTTTTCATTTTATTATCAAACTTATGCAGCCATCTTGTCATCATATCTGTTTTCATCCGAGCCTTTTTGTTAGAAACCCATTCCAAGGGTAATTTGTCAATATGACTACCCAGGGAGAATTTTTACTTTTTCCAATTATTAATAGATCTTTTGTTTAGTACAAATGTCTTATTTGGCATGTCGCGGCAATAAAGTCCTGTTTCGTCAGCATTACATCTCGTGGACAATAATTTCTTAAAATCAACGCTAACTTGGTTTTCCAGTCCTCTATATCATCCAAATTAACCTCTGCGGATTCACCGCGAATTGATTTAAAAGTTATATTGTGTCGCCTGCAGAAACTTTTCAACCATCTATTTGATGCTGCAAAATGTTCCGTCTTTAAACTGCTTGTTGCCTCCAGTTCTTTTTGTTTTAGTAGCGGCCCAGATATTGGAATTGCTTTATTTCTGGCTTTGCAAAAGCAATTGTAGACGACTTGATCCACTGTCAATCCTTCCGACTTCGGAAATTTTCGTTTTTGTTCCCAGTTAACACCTTCCTTAAGCATCTTTTTTAATTCACCTTTATTTTTCATAATATCGTTACTTTGTGTTATTTCAACCCCTTATTTTTTGGCCAACTTTCGCGAACTTATCGCATACTTTTCAGTTTCCGGCGATTACATTTATTTTATCATTTAGCGACAAACGTTTTCATTTTAGCGACATACTTAATTCAGGCCCTTTCGAATGAAAAGACCATATTATGCTAGGAATACATAATTAATGAATATGGGGCAACTTTGCACAAATATCAAATAATATTAGCAATTTTCATGAATAAAGATACCTACATTCGGATCTCGTAGCCTAACTGTTAAGGCGACGGTTTCGGATACACAAGGATTAGTGTAGCGCGGGTTCAATCCCCGGTCCTGGTAAACTTTTCGACTAAGTTTGGATCTTAGTGGTTTGAAATTGCGCTGCAGTCTGACGTGAAAATGTGTTGTCATCCAAAAGCCCTTATTCACGCTGGCTAGAGGCCGGATGAGATCGGATATCTCGTAAGAGGAGGGTAAAGTTACGCACTCCCCAGTCGGTAGGTCACAACTTAAGACTGTACAAAACCAGGGGTTGGTAGTCCTTGGAAGGTGCAGGTTAGTTCAGGTTAGTTTTCTCAGGAATGTCCCTGGCAGCGAACGAAGAGGTGAAAATCGAACAAAAAAAATAGTTCGGCCTATATCAGCAGATACATTTCTATAAAGATAGGTCATACAAATTTGGGTTTATTTAGCCGGGGCCGTTTTATAAGGTTGGCCGTAAATAGCGGGTTTTCGTACATGGGAATTTCCTTATATTCGGTTTGGGGAACTTTCAGACTGTCCGTTACCTTAGGTGGCTGCTTCAGACAGGTGGCCGTTAATACAGGTTTAAATAAATAAATAAATAAATAAATAAATAAATAAATAATGCCTTTATATTACAGAAAAAAAAAAGAAATTAGAATTTTATGTTACGTACAATAGAACTTAAATCTATATATCTATTGAGTTGGCATGGCGCAGTCTAGCTTTAGTAGCTACTCTATATACTGAACCATGCCAGAACAACAAACTTAATAAAATAAGATATTTACATAATATGAAATATAAAATTAATAAAGAAGTAAAACAATGATCATTTGAGAAATTTAAATTAGTTTTATTTTAATAAAAATAACTATTTTAATCGACAGCCTGCCGACAAGCATTGGACAAATTAAACCAGAAAATTCAACATATCTGATCGTACCAAGGTAAAATGGAGTGAACCAAAAAAAAAAAGTATTAAGCTTGTAAAGCTAAAAGATGCTTTTTATATTTTATTTTAAATAGTTGAACACTTAAACCAATCAAGTTATTAGGTAAGGAGTTATAAGCTTTTACAGCATTGTAAGTAAACGACCTCTGAAACAGGGCACTCTGATGGTGAGGTTGAGTTAATCTACCCCTATAGCGTATGTTGACGGAATGAACGTTACAGCGGGGACTAGGCGTTCGCGGACAGAGACAGGAGAATTCGGCTCATTCAAAATTTTATAAATAAAAGTGCAAAAACGTAGAAGCCTACGGGAATCCATCCTTAACCAATTTAGTTCCAAAAATGTATGCGAGATGTGATCATATTTTCCAAAACCAAAGATGAATCGAGCACAAGCATTTTGTACCTTTTGAATACGAGACTTACTTACGTTATCTAAACAGTAACCGTAAACGAAATCGCAATAATTAAAATTTAAGAGCACTAATGATTCGCAAAGTGTCTTTTTTAGTTTAAAATGTAAAATATGTCTATTGTTGTAGAGTATTTTTAGGGCCATGTAAAACTTTTGGTTTATTTTTTTTAAATGATCACGAAATTAATCATCACTTAATTCGCTATCCAAAACTATTCCTAAGTTTTTTGCAGATTTCACTACCGACAGCTTTATACCATTCAATACTATATTTATATTATTCTTAAGATACTCAACTCTACCTTTATTACCAAACAACATAAGGTAGGATTTCGAGGGATTTAATTTTAAATTGTGAGCAGAAGCAAGCCGAGTTAAAGTCTCTAAGTTCTTCATTAATAAGTGCTTCAGCATTAATATTGTCCTCAAAATCAAAACAGTAATATATCTGTGTGTCATCAGCATACGCCTGAACTTTACAATATTTCAATGATCTACGAATATCGGAAGTGTAGATAAGAAAAAGTAAAGGGCCCAATATAGAGCCTTGCGGAACGCCGGATAATATCCAAACCTGTTCCGAGAACTTATTATCAGAAAATATTTTTTGGTAACGATTAGAAAGATATGATTCAATTGTTAAACAAGATTCTTTTTGGAAGCCATAAAATTTTAATTTTGATACTAGAATTTGATGATTGATGGTATCGAACGCTTTCGAAAAGTCTAATAATATTAGTGCACTGTTTAGTTTTTTATCACTAGCACGAACTACGTCATCAATTACATTAATTAAAGCTACAGAAGTACTGAAATTTTTTTCTAAATCCACATTGGGTATCAGGGATTATTTTATTTTTTATGCAATACTCATACATTTGATGAAATAATAATTTTTCATAAATCTTAGAGAGGGTAGGTAAAATACTAATAATTCTAAGGTCATTAAAGCTTGCAGGATTAGAAATCTTTGGCAGCGGCTTACCAATCGATATCTTCCACAAATCAGGAAAATAATTTACTTTATCAATAAATGTACTACAATATTTTAACATTAAAGGTGACACATCATCAACCCCTGTTGCATTAGTCTGAATACTATTTAAAATGTTATGTATAACTGATCCTTCCGCTAAATTAAAACTAAATTTGTCAACATTGTCATTGTATAAGTTATCACTATAAAAATTAACTTTATTACTACAATCAGATACGTTCTGCAAAAATGCCCCAAAAAAAATTTTAATATTATTAGGATCAGCTAAACTATTGGGAATACAAAAGTTTTTATGAGAAGTAATATTAAATTCCTTAACGCTCCCCAAGTTTTACGTGGGTCTCTTCCCTCCAAATGTAATGAATCCAAATACTCCCTCTTTGCTCTTCTAACCTTTGTTAATGTTAAGTTCCTTAATTGTTTATAATTAATCCAGTCATTATTGTTTCTAGTCGTTTTAAATTTCTGCAGTGCAGTATCTCTTTGCCTCATAAATATTTTAAGATTGGCAGTTAACCAAGGTGCCCTAGGCTTGGTAATACGAGATTGTTTGATAGGAGCATGTACATTAAACAAAAATAAAATTAGGTCATTAAATATTTTGATCTTATTATCTATATTATTTTCATATAAAATGTTGTTCCAAGGTAAATCATGCATGTCTCGAAGAAAATTATTCACATCAAAATATTTGTAACAGCGATAGTGGATAATCTTAGGTTCAACCGGAATTTTAGATAATTTTAAAGAACAATAAACCATTCTATGATCCGAAATATCGTCAGTAGATATAGTACCACATTCACTTACCAACGAGCAGTCGCTAACAAAGATTGCATCCAGCAAGGTGCTTGTATTAGCGGTAATCCTTGTAGGTTCATTTATAATTTGCTGGCGTATCTGTATCTTCTCGTAAACGTCAATGAAGATGAGCAAATGTGGTATGATGAGGTAACCTACGTTGTAAACTTATTATTATAATTCAGCTTCCATTAGCACAATCATAAACAAAATTCTGCTCGATCGACCATTTTCACTATCTGTCTTTTTGTTTAATTAAAACCGAAAATACATTAAATCAGTCACAAGTAATTACATGAAATTATAATGCGTTACAACACAGAAACAAGTTGATGTTTTGAATCGGTTTTTGTGCAAAACGTCGGTAAATACAATCAACGTTTAGAGGAAAACTTGAAAGGCAGATAACATGTTACTTGACAGGGGAATAAGTATCACTCTGCAGTAGTCGCATTTTCGAGTTTTGAACATTAAACAGTGCCCATCTCTCAAATAATAAAAAAAAATTGAAATTTTACGGTACGGTTTAGGATACGGTACCTAATCCGGAGACGCACTATATATTTTAATCTACCCTAAACTTCAGCAGTTTGCTTATTTTAATTAGAGCTCGTTTTATACCCCTGGCAGTAAATTTACTTCAATTATTGTAAAACCAATTTCTAGCAAAGGTTATGTGTTTACCGAACAAAATATTGTTTGCTCCAATAAATATTTCCTATAGGGCCAAAATTATGTTTTAAAACATTGTTTTCATTTATAGTAAATAACGAGTCATGTGCTCCAATGTAATAAATTATTTAAAATATCTGCTAAATCAATTAAAGCGATAAAGGTAATACCTAATATTTAAATTACACGTAATATCATGTTGGAAGTTTTTGCATTTTGATTTATTTTGTACCTCGTTATTTTTAGATTAGTTCTTATGGAGGTCGCTAAATACTAAGGCAAATTAATGTGTCATTGGCCGATCTGCTTGCGCTTAAAATGCATTTTTTTCTAATGCAATTAAATATCGATTCATTCGATTTTTAGCGCAAAAATTCATATTCATTATAACTGATTCATTAATACTCTTTATGCTCTAATAGCCGATATAATATCAGTATGCAGGAAAAAAGTAGCACTGTGTTGTTTATAAATCTATTTGTTAGTTGCTTCCTTTCACCGGATCCATCCTCAGATGCGTTTGATTGATGGCACTATAAGGAGGATGATGAATAGCAAATCTAACTGATAGCTACATCTCGTGGTTATCAAATGCATAACCTGAGCCAAGGTAAGAGAAATCAGCCAGAAAAGGAGATGGAAACTTCTGCAATGACCAGACGAGCTGATCATTAAATTACAAGAGTCGCCGCCAGACGCGGCGCATTAAAAGCTTGTATGGGCATTACTTTTACAACATGGCAATTAATACATTATGGTATTTTCAAAGGATGTTTACTAATTATAACTAAAGCAACTAAAAATACATTTGTTTAAACACAAACAACACAAGCCCATTTTTTTTTATAATTTCCAAAGGATTGAGGACAAAATTTTGTATAGCGTGGAAATTTCTTTCAAACTATGAACTTTTCGCCTTATTCTCTGCATTAAAACGTTATCCAGCTCAAGTTTTGGTCGTCCTGGAGAAATTTTTGGGGGTTTGACGCCAACACTTTTTTCTTCTTTTAGAAGTTTTTATATTGTTGTTTTCCCAACGTTAAGCATATCTGCTGTAAATTGCACTGCATTGTCAATACTTAAATCCGCCTTCTTGCTTTTAATAGAATCGTAACAGTTAAGAATTAATTCTTTTTCATTTACTGCGCATGGGCCGACTCTAGGGCGTTTAGGCAATTGTTGAAATATCTTTATACGTAATTAAAAAAACACTGACACTTCACACTTTGACTAGTTTCATTGAGAAACAAGGTAGGTATGTATAGATACAAATAGGTGTATTATTCCAATAGAGGCACCCATAAAGACATAATAACCACATAATTAGCAAACAGGTAACCAGGGTTAGGAACAAAGAAAAAAGGGAATAAAATAATTAGAGCAGAAACGGAATAAGTACCTAGACTCCAATTAGTTTTGATAAAATTGCTTTCTAAAATTCCAGGTAAATGATTCGGCTGTACATAATTTTAAGCTTAAAATATTTAATATTACCTAAAGTATATATTTTGAAGACAATACTTGAATTTAATGTCGATACTTGTACCAATTCTGCACAAATTTAAAAGTTCAGGCCTATTTAAATCTATACATGTCGAAAAATCTTGCACACCCATGGAGAAGACGGTTTAGATTGATTTATTACTTCGCATCAATTAAATATAGACTATGGTATAGTATGGCTCCCACTTGTAGAGGGCGCCAACAACGTATCTTTTTACTGTTTCGATGAGTCTTAACTTTTTTTTACGTGAATTACATTTCTAGGCAAAATAGGTTTTTCCATTATTTCTACATGAAAAGGCATACTTGGTAGAAGTCTCTACGACCAACCGTTCTGAAGGAAAGAAGATTAACATTTTCGGGAATAGAAGACAGAAAAAAGTAAAAGGATATCACATACCGACGTTAATTAGTAAGGTGTTTAGTGGTCAATTTGCCAAGCTTTTTAAAATGAATTACACATTAGTAGTGAAATGTGCGATAACATGCATTTCGTTTATGGCCTGACCAACGGAAATTCATTAGCAGCCTGGCATCTTAATGAGGAGAAATATCCTAATCGAGTTATCCTGCATCATATACGATGTTTACTCATCTCCATCAACGTCTTAGTGAAACTGGAAGTTTTCAAAAACAAAACGCTGGAAGCCAACGAAGCCAGCACAGCAGCAACTCCACAAATAGAAGATAATGTGCTTAATAAAATTGAGAAAACCCCTGCAGTAAGTACCAGAAATATTTCTTTAAACGTAAATGTAAGTTCTCCTATAGTTTTTAGAATTTTAAAGAACAATCTCCAAACCCTTATCACATCCAGCGGGTACAGGTACTCTTACCGACTGATTTTCCATTAAGTGTAGATGTCAATGAATGCAACAAAAATTTGCGAAAATTTCCAATTTTTAGGACAACTATTATTCACCGATAAGGCAAATTTTTCCAGAGATGCAATAATGAATCATATATAGGCGGATGAAAACCCACAATGCAATTTTAAAAGACTGTCATCAACACCAGTTTTCACTTAATGTATGGGTCGGAATTGTTGGAGACCATTTGATAGGCCCATTCTTTTTACAAACGGGGCTCACTGGAGAAGTTTGTCGTCGTTTTCTTGAAGATGAATAGCTCATACTTTTAAGGTTGCGAATATATGGTGCTCCACCTCATTTCAGTTTCTCTCGTGAATATTTGAACATGGTGTATCCAAATCGTTGGATAGGTCGAGGAGGAACACAACCTTGGCCCCCTAGGTCCCCAGATTTAAATTCATTGGATTATTCCCTTTGGAGTCACCTTAAACATTTAGTTTATACGATCCCAATAGAAACAGTTGAAGACTTAAGGAATCGCATTATCGCATTCTGTGAAACAATTAGACACCCACCCGGAATATTTTAACGCGTTCTTGAAATTCTTGCACTTCTCAAATGCAGGCTGTGACTTATAGTGGTTATACCCTGAAGAATCTTTTCAGGCAGTAGCGGCGCTAAATTATGATCTGCATAATGTTGTAAATGTCGGAACTAATCGTCATCTAAAGCTTAACTCTGACAAGTCGGTGGCCGTGGTGTTTGGTGGGAGAGCAGAGAGGGAACGATTTATTCGGGAGTACACTGAGTCGATTAAAATTCTGAATCGTGAGATTAAAATAGATAATATTGTAAAAAATTTAGGACTGCATATTGACAATGACCTGCGATTCTCACAACATGTCATAAAATGTATTCAAAAAGCCTTTTGTAACCTCAGACTAATATAGCAACAAAGACACATTTTAAATAGATAAGTAAAATCAATGTTATGCGATTCTCTCGTTCTCTCCCACTTCGCCTACTGTGATGGTGTTTATGCACCTTGTCTAACCGAATACGATTGTTAACGCATACAGAGGATTCAAAACTCCTGTTTGCGTTCGAAATCATCGAAAGCACCACCGTAGTTGCAGAAATCGTTCGAAATTATTCCGAAATCCCTAATCCCGAAATTCCGAAAAATATAATATAGCTTAGTAAGTTTTTGAGAAATATATTTTATTTCTATAAAAACTGTAGTTTTTTCTTTAAGCGGTAGTTTTTTGTTTGAACACTTTATAAGTGAGTTATATTTTTGAGTATTTCATATATTTTATTTGTTGATATGTATAGCTTAAAATTCTATATACCGGTTATAACCTTTTTTTTTCAAAACCTCAACCAGATATGTGTTGAAGTATTATAACTAATAATTACGTGTTTCTTTTTATATTCATTTTAATAAAGATATGTTCGTAATATATAAATATAGGTAGTTTTTTTTTGTTATACAGAATTGTATATAGAATATTATAGAATGCCTTCTATTGTCGAACAAATTTTAGTAAATACAATCATCCATCCAGTTAATTCCATTAACGCCATATAATATATTATATATTATATTTTGGATAATATAATAAACTAAAACACTTTTTGCTTTTTAATGTTTCAAGGTTTTTAATAGAGAGTTACTCTACATATGTTTCGCCTTATTAGGACATCTTTCTTAAAATTTAGTATTAATAAGGTACTTTTGAAAAAGCCCCAATGAGGCGAAACATAATATGTAGAGTAACTCTCTAGTAAAAACCTTGAAACATTAAAAAGCAAAAAGTGTTTTAGTTTATTATTTTAAAAATGTTTCACAAGGAATCAACTGCCGATTCAATCGAATTTATATTTTGGATAATTTTCATCTGTATAAGGTTGTTTCTGCTAAGAAATAATCAACTACTAAGATAGTGGCGATAGTGCCATATCAAAATCAAGAACACCTGGCGAATAATACCTCATTGAAAATATGCTTTCGTAGGTGGACCACCCAATATATCAGATATTCTAAAACACAGTATTAGAACCTTCTTATAATAGGTATTAGAACCTTTCTTATATAGGGTATAAACTATCTTTTAAGTGGAAAAAACAGTATAATATTTGATATTATCTAGATTATCACTGATATTAGCAATTTTTATAAACGGTATACGAATATATATTTTCCACAAGTAACATTATTATAAGACTTAAAACATATTCACTAGCTCTTATTAAAATACCTCTATATTGGGAATAAAACAGATTATTATCTAGCTAATTACTAAGAACAACTATTTAAGTGAATAACTACTAGGTATAAGAAGTAAATTATTACCACTATAACCACATTTTAGGAAAGCGAGATTAGTTACAGTAGCCAACTGTCGCGCTGTCCAAATACGTATGCGGAATTCTAATAACTGATATAATATTCTTTATATCAGGTGTTGGATAATTTTCTCAGTGTATGTTGTATAGAACCTGCTTCCCTAAACAGAGCCACAGTTCTTCTCAGGCAGTGATACATTCCCTAGCAGTAACAGGGACGTTAGGAAAGATTTCGGGAATCGTCCATGCCATGATTGTATTGCCACTCACCATTTACTCTAACCCCGTTTCGAAGATACGCTTCAATAATGAATTATTGCTGCTGTTCCGTAAAACCCATTGCTTTCAATTATTCAAGAAATTGGATAAATTATAGCGATGAACCAAATTACTTCCAACGACTGTTTAACATGACAGAATAACTAATTGATTGATAATTCTGGTATTTACTGATACCCAACAGGTAATTAAGCTTTACCGCTAAGCAATACGGCCTTAGATGCAAAGCACACTTTGATGATAATAATTTTTGATCGCACGGTATATTTCAATACAACAGACATAATTGGAGTTCTGCAACAAAAAACCAATAATATTTCATCAAGAAGGAAGTAATCGTTATTCAATATATCGATATTTTATTTTTTAAATATTGATCTTCGATCTATCGATATATTTTTTTAAATATCGTTATCGTTATATCGTTATTATTATATTATTTTTATTTGATATATCGATAATAATATTCATATATCGAATATCGGCCCATCCCTAGTTGTAATACCGATATATTGATTTTTCCAGTCGTTTCCGAAAATTAATTTTATAAATTTGGTCGTCGATCAAAATTATAACATAAGCACCAATAGTAGTGTATAGTATTTTAGGTAGATAGGACTTTTTATTTTTTCCCGAACAATTAGAAATTGTAAATTCCATTAAATATTTAATATCATTCATTTTTCAATTGATTCTACATGGAATATAAGTCACGTAAATGCCAAGAATTGCGAGCTTCGAAATCAAAACGAGAGATTGCCAATTAGATGCAACTGCCTATAAATTAAATTCGTATGACTAATACGATTTATTATTGCCAGATTAAAAGAAGGATAGTAAATTACGCCAAATCAAAAGGAAACGGTAATTGAAATACGACGGAAACGAAGTTGCATCTCAATGGCTGCTGTTCGAATAATCTATTAGTTAAGGCGTCATTCATCTCAATCTGTCAGGCATAAAGAAACTTAAATTATTACTCTGAAGGGCAGGACGAATGATAGACGAGTTAAACGTAGTTAGGTGATGTAAAGAACCATTATTTAAATTAATTATTCAGCAGATTTTTTTTTCAAGTGCTCGTCCCTTGGTAATTTTTCGATCCTCAATGGATTTGTAACTTGGAATGAATTCAGTTAGGTAAATAAAACTAATTAATTTCATATCTTATAAATGACAAGGAATAAAAATTTGAAACTTGGGAACTATATGTAACTCAATATGCTGTTTAAAAATAGTACATAAAAAACTAGGGTTACCATTTAAAAAAAAATCTCGATGACGTCTTATCTATAATTTAGGGCACACTGTATAAATACTTTTTAAATAAAAAGAGCTCACCTTAAAATATTAATACTAGTGTATAAGCATTTTCCCAAGAAAAAACAACCATACTGGACTTACTGAATGTATTCCAAGTTACAAACTCACCTCGGTATATACAGTATGTCAACGGATGGGGTTTACAAGAGTACAAATGGACTAAAAATTAAAAGATACGAAAAAAAGTCACTCCTAATAAACGTTTTTGCTTGTCCTTGTCTAGAAAATACGATTCACCATAAGAAACTTCAATTTTTATATACAGGGTGGGTAAAAACTGCAAAAATGTTATTTTGCTTAAGAGTAAACATACTTTATTTTGAAAGATACGAAAAAAAGTCACTCTTAATGAATGTGTTTTCTACACAACACACCGAAGTAGAACAATTCATTAAAAGGTTTACCTATGTAAAAATTATTTCCCAAAAAGTATTCGCTGGCACACCTCTGACTGGTAAACCTAGTTAAAATAGTAATGACACTTAAGGTGATAGGTACTTGTTGTCAATGTCTTTATTTAATCAAGTTATTATTTAAGTAGAAATGCTATCTACTGAACAAAGAATTTTTATAATACAATGTTATGGGGATGGTCAAGTTTCATACCGCTACGTCATGGAACAATTTACCGAGAAATTTGTAGGAATCCCAATAACTAGGATGACAATCTGCAAGTTAATAAAAAAGTTCCAGAGAACTGGTTCGGTTTTGGATCTCAAAAAAAAAGAAGGAATACGACCATGATGATGCTGCTATAGTCTTAGTTCTTTAATCTGTTGAAGAAAATCCTATGACGTCCCTTAGAAATCGTGTTACTCAGTTGGAAGTTGTGAAAAAAAGTCAAATTCAGAAGATCCTTAAAGCAAGTAAATTGTATCCGTATAAACCGCACTTTAATCAAAGATTGGAAGAGGGAGATGACGCGAAACGACTTGATTTTTATAAATGAATCATGTTTTCTGATGAAATTACATTTTCTACCAATGGAACCGTTGCAACCAAGCACGTTAGGTACTGGTCTTTATATATAAAAAATCTCATAAGAAGTGTGGTCTTTCGCAAGAATTACAGCGATAATTCCACAGTAGAAGCGATAATCCCCCAGTAGGTAGCTATCAATCATAATCAAGTTTTTACTACTACTAATACTAAATCACATTGTAAATTATTCTAATTGTACTTTTAGCGGAAACACATTTTATTCCTAATTTTAAGTATATTTTTAATAAATTTGTTACTTATTACGTAATTTATTGTACAATAATGTTTTTTTTTTTAATATGAAATACAATTTTTCGGGAAATATTCCACCGAATACCACTCGTGCATCAAAAATAACCAGATAATTCTGCTTTCAAGCGTGTTGTAGTATTGTAACTGCATTCGGTTATTTTCATTTTTGATTAAATCTCGAAAAAGCCCTCCTTCTTCGAAGTCGGGCTCTTTCGGATTTAATCAAAAATGAAAATAAACTCGTTCAGTTACAATACAACACGCTTTCAATCAGAATTATCGGTAATTTTGATGCACTAGTGGTATTATACCCGAGAAGACAATATTTCACAAAAGTAAGCGTGTGGTGCACGATATCCATCCATGGCATCATAGGGCCATATTTTTTTGATAACACGTGCAATAGATTATCATATTTAGGAATGCTAGATACATTTTTCAATGATGAACTCGAATATCTACCATTAAATTTTCGACAAAATATGTATTTTCAGCAAGATGGTTGTCCAGCCCATTTCGCTCGTGAGGTTAGAGAATGACTTGACCGCAGATTTGGTCCAAGGTGGATTGGCAGGATTGGCCCAGTTTTGTGGCCCCCAAGAAGCCCCGACTTAACCTTGGATATGTTTTTATGGGGCCGCTTAAAACAAATTGTTTTTGCTACCGCAGTACCAAATGATATTGAAGTGCTGAAGGGCAGAATTATCCAGACTGTCCAATCGATATCTCAGGAAGAAATCAGAAATTATTTTACTTTATTGAGAAAGCAATTAGAAAAATGTGTCGAGTATGGGTGTGGAGCTTTTGAATTATGAAATCGTTATCGTATTCTTTTCATGTTAATAAAAATGTTCGTATTATTATTATTATTATAATTACTTCATTAAATAAAGACATTGACAATAAGTATCACCTATTCATTATTCAAGTAAAAACGTTTATTAAGAGTGAATTTTTTTCGTATCTTCCAAAATAAAGTATGTTTACTCTTAAGCAAAATAACATTTTTGCAGTTTTTACCCACCCTGTATAAAAAAATTGAAGTTTCTTATGATAAATCGTATTTTCAAGACAAGCAAAAACGTTTATTGAAAGTGACTTTTTTTCGTATCTTTTAAAATCAAGTATGTTTACTCTTAAGCAAAATAACATTTTTGCAGTTTTTACCCACCCTGACAAGCAAAAACGTTTATGGAGAGTGACTTTTTTTCGTATCTTTCGAAGTAAAGTATGTTTACTCTTAAGCAAAATAACATTTTTGCAGTTTTTACCCACCCTGTATAAAAAAATTACATTTTTTTTGATGATTCGTATTTTCTAGACAAGCAAAAACGTTTATTAAGAGTGACTTTTTTCCGTATCTTTCAATTTTAAGTCCATTTGTCCTCTTGTAAACCCCATCCGTGGACATACTATACCAATAATACCGTTTAATTAGAAAGTCGGCATCGAATAAGAGCTGATAAATTTTCGATTAGATGAGCTATCTATTGAGTATTTCTTTGGTACAAGTAACTGCATATTGGCAATTCTTCAAGATACACACACTTAAATGTGTAAATAATAGGTATATTTACAGCTGCTCTATAAAAAAAATTATCAAATACATTTGAAGAAATCCGGTAATCTCAACATATTATACAAGGGTTCGTGACTTCGTATACAAAATACACACACATGCACAATGCTTAGGGAGGCAAACACTATTAAACCATTGCGTTTTGTAGAAATTTGTTAAATGTACTGCAATGAAAGTAAATTCTGATATTTTTGAATTCTGAGATATTAGATTGTATTTCTTAATGGTTGACAGCATAGCGAAGGGTTATTAGTCGTTAAACCGCAATAAAACATAGGCGTGACAATAACGGGTATCTGGTCTTAAATTACGCAGGTATCTTATTTCATAGTAGAATATTTCTAACTGACGTAGTTCAGTTTTTACCGTGTTATCGAGTGCTGGTGCGTTTATTCCAAAAATGGTGAATAATTATTCCCCAGTGTTTCGTAAGGGTGTGCTTAGCGTAAAAGCAAAGACAATAGTTTTAAATGTACATGATATGTTTGTATGTGCACTAAACACCTAGGAGTGCGACACTTCCAAAATCTTGTACACCTATTTGTATCATTTGGGATTTATTTCTCGGACACAGTTATTACTGTTTCAAGATGGTCCATATCCTGAAAAGGTCTATGCCCATAATACACCATTTCTTTTAATCGGCTAAATAAAAAGAAGTCCAGGAGTGTGATGTCAGGCGACCTGGCTGGTCAAGGAATATTTGAACGTCTGGCTATCCAACGGTGCGGAAATACTTCATTCAAATACCCAGTTTCTGTGTTAGTACTATGGCATGGGGCTCCATCATGTTGATACCAATTGTACGTCTTATATTTAGTGGCAGTTTGTCAAGAAATTGAGACAACTGGTTCCTTAAGCAGTCCAGGTATTTTAAATGGCAGCATTTATATTTTGTCGGAAAAAGTATGGTCCAACAATCCGATCATTAAATATGCCACACCAAACATTGGTTTTAAATGTATATTGACTACGGCATTTGATTATAAAATTTGGATTGTTGTCACATGCCTTCATCTGTAAATAATATTTTTCTTGCAAAAAAAGGATCAACTTCACACTCGCCGTGGAACCACGCGCAAAATAGGAAACGGGATTCAAAATCTCTAGGAAGAAGCGTGTGAATGTATTTCGGTTTATATGAATGAAATTTATTTATTTTTAAAACATTACTAGCAGTAGAGTTTTTGACGTCAACTGGAATAGTTTTTGACAATTTTCTTAAAGAAATTTTCGGATCTTCGATAACCGCTTGCATTACATTGAGTTGCTTTTCTTCTGTTGTGGACTATTTGTTGTGTTGTTTCTTAAATATATTTTTGACGGAACCAGTAGCTTTAAATTTATTCATTACGTTTGCTATAGTGGCGCTACATACCATTTTGTCAGGGTGTCTAGTATTAAATATGAGTGCGGCTTCCCTAATAGGTTTATAGTGATCTCCGACGATAAGTACAATTTCTATTTTCTCCTGCAGCGTTAACTTTACAACCATGACGAAACTAACGAAAAGCTCTTGTTAATAAGTCGAAAAGTAGTAAATGATTTTTGACTAACATGTCAATATTCGCTACTATAGTATTGCACAAAGTCGTTGCAAAATTGCTGCAGGTAACTGTTAAAGAAATAAAATAAAAAAAATTTCCAATTGCTTTTTGATGGTACCGTGTAAATCAGAATATTTCAACGAAAAATTGTATCTGACCACGTTTTGTAGTCCTTAGTAAAGTTTTCTTATAACAACTTGCTCTAAAATAAAAATTGAGGGTACTTCCCTCTTAACGTAATTCTGTGTTTCTCTATTTTTTTGCCGCCCTGTACATGATATCTTAAGTTTTAATAAGTCAATATTATTTGCGCATCAAGCAGAACTTTTATAAAGAATAACTTTTTTTCGTCAAATCAACAATAAAGAAAATTTCCATATGTCTAGAACTTTTCTGGACACGCCTCGAAAACTTAAAAATTTAAAATAACCTGGTATTTCTCAAATGAAACACCCTGTATTTTATTTTTTTAATCGTTAGAGCTCTTTCTCCTGATTTCAAATGTATATAGGTACTTAGTTTATTATGGTTGTCTTCGTCAATTTTCGAAAAAAAAATAGAATCTTTTCATATAATCATCATTAGGTATGCAAAGGGACTACAGAGTGACCCAACGAATATTTAAGTCACTTTCATAATTTGGCATTGATTTCATTGCAAAATTCTTTCTTTTCATCAAGTGCAGGTGGTACCACCCAGGTTTATGTCAATTTATGGGTTTTGCCTATTGTTATCCATTCACAAACACCGGTAGGATATTCGTAAAACGAAAGAATTTTATTTTAACAGAATAAAATTTAGGCAATATGTACAGGGTGGCCAACTAAGCGAGGCAAGCGGCTGTATCTCAGGAGCCGTTAATCATACAGCTTTCGAAAAAAAAATATTGCTAGTAAATACGGCCAAGAGAAATTGCTGGAAATAATTATCGAGTTCGCTAAATGGCCGCTAGGAGGCGTAACACTAAAGGCAATTTGAAAAATGGGGTTTCTTTATAATTTGCCTAGATAAAGTATACTAAAAATATGTGCTCGTCTTTTATCTACAATTTTTTTTTCACACTTTTTTCTCTAACTCTTCAGATAAAGTGGTGGGTGTAAAGCAAACATTTATTTGAAAAATATTCAATATCTCGGGAATGCCTTATCGGAAAATACTATGCTTAGTGGCATTTGAAAGAGTTTCTTATGCCCTATCAGCTACATTATAAGACATGTTTTTATTTCGTTCACTATAGTCGCCAGATGGCGCTTTCTAAATTTTTTTTAATTTTATGTTATTTTCAACAAACCCAAATGCAATGATAGATATATTATCACGCCGATTTGAAGAGGACTAAAGTCCAAAGCAAACGGTAAAAACCGGAAGTTTCTAACTTTCTATAAAGAAAGATGGTATATTCTATAAGCAAATTTCTGAAAACCCAATGTTTTTTTTAAAGTTTATTTAAATTAATTTTATTATTCTTTATTAGCTAATTTTGAAACGACAATAAAATTAAGTCAATCACTAAAATAATAATTATTCACTTTACTTGTTAGAACTTAATAATAATACAAATTTAGTAAAATTATTGGGAGTATGTTATTATGGTGTTATATCAAAAATTTATTTTCTTCGAAAACCTATTTAACGAGGAATTACCCGAGTATTTAAAAAATCAGTGCTAATGAAACCTGTCAAAACTTTGGCCCAACGTATGTGGTAGCAAGTCCTTTCCTGACGATGTAAAATACCCGCAGTAGTATGTTTTAATGAGTCTTTATAGCCTACATAAATTATTAAAATTTCACTAAATTATACATGTTAATGGCTCAAAAATTAGAGCCGAGAAGGTGAGTCGCTTGCTTCCCCTTTGGGGCTCTGTATCTCAGTTTAGGGGCACTTTGCTCCCGAAAGTATGCCATATTCTTACCGAATACCCTGTATAATCTATGAGCTGATATTTTTACTTGTGTCAACTTCTTAAACTCCTTTTGCGGCAACATTACAATTTTAGAATGATTATTTTTATACAAAACCTTTTATGTGGTAAGGTTCTTTCGTTTTACATGCACTACGGTACAGTTAAGAAGATATTTTACACAACATCTTTAAAATTAATAGCATTTAAGCATGCAATACAACAGCCGCGGCAATTATTTAAGTTCCTCAAGATATAATCGCTAAAACTGACTTAATTAATTCGACTCACATCAAGCCAAATCTGGCAATGCAAAGTTACAGCTAATATTAAATTATTTAACACACGTACAATTTAGGTCAAAAAGGTAAGTGAGACAAAACAATTCCATTCGTTAAAAAGCCCAAGTATCATATTTTCATAGCTTGCCTAACTCTATCAAAGAAAATGTTCCATATCAAAAGATTTTCATTATACTAGAAAACTATTTATGTGCTATAACGAAAATAATTTAGTGTTCTCCTGAAAGTGCAGCAAATTTACACTTTTGCCACGAGCATAAAATAAAACTTAACCCTTTAGGGAGTAGACCATAAATCAAGCAGAAAAGATAGGGAAGCAATTTGTACAACATGTTAAACTGCTATATGTTGTGCTAAAACTGTTCTTGACTTACGGCGTCTTCTTGGTGTAGATAAGTACAGCATTGAGGCTATTTATTATTTAATAAAGTTTTTGTCGTAGAGTAAAATAGAGTAACTTAATAAAAAATTTATGTTAAAGAACTTAACGGTGCAAATAAAATAATTAACAGATTATTACCAGCATGAAAATACACGGAAAAAAGAAATTTATAAGAATATCCAAAAATATAATAGAAGTAACTATATTTTATAGTTCTATATAGGAGAGCCATATGGTATATTAAGGAAGACTATAAAATTATAGTAAAAACGAGTTAATATTTTTAATAGTTACTACAAAAATATATAGGAATAAAAAAATTCGTTACAGTAAAAACTATTAAACAGGACTGCAAATAATATAAAAATATGTTGTTGTTTTTTTCTAGCTCCTGTTGTTACGGTTGTAATAATTATTTGTAAAACTACCAAGCAGTTTTGCACATTTTACTAATGAATATTGTAAAATTTGTAATATTTTTTCGTAAATTCTATTAATTTTAGTTGAATTTCTACCACCAATTTTTGTTATACTATAATTAAATATTTTAGTAAATATTTAAAACTCCTTTTGTAGATTCATTTAAATATTTTTGTAACATTTTTTATTTGCTTTTACACATGGTATAATGAAATCTATTTGGTCTTTTTTTCTTGGGGGTCGAAACTAAGTCTTCCAGATTCCATTCTGCTAATAAATCCTCCAAACTACACATAACAGCACCATAATACCATAAACACAAAATCAGAGATAAAATTAACCAGTTTGAACTTAAAACACATAAGAGTAAGAGTTAGAGGTACGACCCCTTTGATGGCATAACTGTCCTTGATTAGATATTTGTCTTTCCTAAATTTATCTGTACATTTAGATCTTGGACTTTGTTGATCCAATCAGGACCCACCAATCTTTTGACATTATCCGTCCATCCTATCTGGACGGCTCCTACATCTTTTAATATTTTTGAAACAAAAAATCCATTTTCTTACTAGAATATTGTCAATATCTTAATTTAAAAGGCAGTGCTTTTTTTTTAAATTTTATAATATTATTTTTGAATATAGCAAACTGCTTTTGTGGAAAGGACAAAGTACAGATTATTTAAAAAAATATCGTATTTGATTGAAAGAAATATTTAGTATTTTTATACAAAACTATTTAAAAATATATATCTTTGAAAGTATTACGATAGCACACGAATTTATTTTAAGTTTGCTGTTTTCCACACATGGAAGTTGTGAAAATTCATTATTGCATTTCTTGAGAAATTCGTAATATCGAAATTAATTTTGTCGAAAATTTTTCTCGCCCTGTATTTAATAGATACCCTGTATATAAAACTTCTATTAATAAGTTGTATTATCAAAAAACGTGCCCATATTTCTCTAAGAGACCTGAATATAATATTCAACCAACTTTGTGTTGGTTCTTTTGGTTGAATAAGTTGTATTAGTTAAAGTCACTTTTTAATATAAAACAAAAGAAATATATACCGAGTGGCAGAAAAGTCGCACATAATGCCTGTAACTTTTGAACTACTTATACGAAAAAGTGACCTTTATGAGAGTTGTTCAGTAAATAACTAGCCCCACATTTCTACCTGCATGAATTTTTTTGTCATTTCTGGTTTGGTTGCCATACTTACTTTTTTTAAATGGAACTCCCTGCACATTACGATTGCATATTTGGATTCTACTGGGAAAACTCTGAATTTTTTGTATTTCAAATTTTCACCTATCTGCAAGCGTTTTCAAAATAATGACAGCTCAAGAATGAAAAACTTCCTCATTATAATTATTCCTACCTAATACCCACCAGTTGAGTCAAAGTGTTTTTATGACAGCGACCTAGGAGGTGTCAATTTTGAGTTGCTGTTTAATTTTCTGTTGTCTGATTTCTAATTTGTGTACACTATGTTTCATCTGAATGAGAAACAACGAGTTGAAATTTTAATAATGAGTGGTTACGGAGATATGAAGAGATCGCAAGATAAGGTTTGTTAACTTTTCAATGAATTATATACAAATAAACCTACAATAAATCAGTTAACGGTGTGTCCAGTGGTAAAGAAATTTTGAGAAACAGGCAGTATTAGGGAAGCCGCTAGCTCAGGTCGACATAAAACAGCAACCGGTGGAGACAAAGCTTTGGATATCATGCTCTTAATACACGAAAATCCAACCCAATCATCCAGGGCAATGGCAATGAATTTAATGTGTCTCATCAGTCAGTGAAAGCAAGATGGAGCACCTACGCATTATGTGACAAATGTTAGACAATACATAAGCGAACAATTTCCAGGACGTTGGATAGGCAGAATAGGTGCTATTGACTGGCCAACGCGATCCCCGGACTTAACTCCGCTCGACCTCTTTTTGTGGGTATACTTAAAGAACAAAGTCTACGTTAACCGTCCAAATGACTTAGAATCTTTAAAAGCCAGAATTATTGCTGAAAATCGGGCCATTTCAGAGGACTTCCTTTTAAACGTTGTAGGTTCAGGGATCGACTGACGCTCTGCTCAGCAGAAAATGGTGGTCATTTTGAACACCTGATCCACTAAAAAGGTTTCACTTGTTTATTACTCCGATGTTAAGTTGTTCAATTTCCTAGGCTATTTATTTTGTTAATATAAAGTTTGTTACAATTTTAAATAAATAAAAATTTGAAATACAAAAAATTTTAAGTTTTCCCAGTAGAATCCAAATATGCAATCATATGGAGGGTATTCCATTTAAAAAAAGTAAGTTGGTCTCTATGGCAACCAAACCAGAAATGACAGAAAAATTCATGCAGGTAGAATTGTGGGGAATAATTTACTGAACAACTTTCATAAAGGTCACTTTTTCGTGTACGAGGTAATTCAAAAGTTACAGGCATTATGCGCGAGTTTTTTTCCACTCTATATATATATATCTGAATGTAGATACATTTATAATGGTTAATTTAATATATACTTTCAAAAATATTTTAAATCGAAAATTAAAAAGTCGAATTATCAAATCAATTCTTTAACGATAACATTTAAGTGCCTAATAATAAAATAAGGACGTTCCAAGAAACACATTATTTAATTTCAAAAATTCCTTTTTTTCTGTCTGGCAAGAAACGTGATAATGGTTACACATTACTGCCAGTGTACAGGGTCTTCCAACAAGGACTGAACAGGGGCTCATTTTTGAGCTTCCTTGTATTTAAAGAAAAATCCAAAATAGCCAATCGATGTACTTTTTCCTGCAGAATTCAAAAAAAAACTAACCTGAACTAACCAAAAATTTATTTGAACCAGAAACAAAAGAGTTACGCTATGGATAATGTGTTTTTTAAATGGAACATAGCTTTTTTTATACGATTTTTGGAACGAGTGATTTTTTTTTTGTCCGTTCTGATTAAAATATTTAATATTGTGACAGCTATTTTTATTAAATTTTAATGTTTTATCCAGTATAATTTAACTTTAACCGGTTTGAAACATACACTAGGTAATAAAGGTATAATCACCTTTGAATCCTTCAAAGTCAAAAAATTTGACAAATTTACTATAATATTGCCGAAATGAAATATTCATTAGATGAGAGATTGCAGATTGTTATCTTGTTCTACAAATGCCAAGAAAATGCAAGAGAAGCAAGGAGAAGATTTATTGCAAATTTTCACAGAAATATATCCGTCAATACTATTCTAAGGATAAAGAACCTATTTGAGGAAAATAAAACATTACATGGCAGAAAAAGAAATCCAGAAAGGAATAGAAATCGTGACCGTGCCATTGTGAATTATTTTCGACTGAATCCAACCAAATCAATTTCGGACGCAGTTCGGGACGTTCAATACGGCGGCGGTGTAAGACGCAGAAGAGTTACCCAAGGAACTGTTCACAGGACTTTAAGAAATCATAAATTTAAGTCTTATCATATCCTTCCACTTCAACATCTAACACCGGCACAAAAAGAACTTCGCTTCCAATTTGTTTCCCAAATTGTGATTCGGAAAGAAAACGAAGACCCTAATTTATTCAGAAATATCTTATGGACTGACGAAGCCACATTCACAACATCGGGGGTTTTCAATAGACATACTGGGCCGTTGGAAATCCAAGAAAATTTCAGACAATTAAATTTCAAGGAAGGACTTCAATCCATGTTTGGTGTGGCATAAAAAATAATAGAATTTTGGGACCAATATTTTTTAACGGGACTTTAGATACTACGAGTTCTTAGAAAACGAAATTAAGAACTTTTTGGAAGATTTACCATTGGAAGAATATCAAAATTTAATTTGGCAACATGATGGGGCCCCTCCGCATGCCGTGCGTGAGGTTACTCAATATTTAAACGGACGCCATGAAGAATGGATTGGTAGAAATGGAACCTATGCTTGGCCACCCAATAGTCCCGATTTGTCTTTGGGGCCATTTAAAGAACGTGGTATACAAGCAGCGAAACCACGATATTGAAGAGATCATGCAGAAAATAGTGAATGAAATAAATCGCCTTAACCAGGAAAATCACAGTATAACAGCAAGTTTGGAAAGGCTACAAAGAGGTTATCGCACATGTTTCGAGAACAACGGAGGTCACATTGAACAATTAAATTATTAATGTTTTTTTTTTTAAATTAGTATAGAGTTGGATTTCTTTTTCTGTCATGTAATGTTTTATTTTCCTCAAATAGGTTCTTTATCCTTAGAATAGTATTGACGGATATATTTCTGTGAAAATTTGCAATAAATCTTCTCCTTGCTTCTCTTGCATTTTCTTGGCATTTGTAGAACAAGATAACAATCTGCAATCTCTCATCTAATGAATATTTCATTTCGGCAATATTATAGTAAATTTGTCAAATTTTTTGACTTTGAAGGATTCAAAGGTTAAAGTTAAATTATACTGGATAAAACATTAAAATTTAATAAAAATAGCTGTCACAATATCAAATATTTTAATCAGAACGGACAAAAAAATATCACTCGTTCCAAAAATCGTATAAAAAAAGCTATGTTCCATTTAAAAAACACCTTATCCATAGCGTAACTCTTTTGTTTCTGGTTCAAATAAATTTTTGGTTTCATTTTTGAATTCTGAAGGAAAAAGTACATCGATTGGCTATTTTGGATTTTTCTTTAAATACAAGGAAGCTCAAAAATGAGCCCCTGTTCAGTCCTCGTTGGAAGACCCTGTATAAGCTATCACGTTTTTCAATAATTATAGTAGTTAGTGTTTTGTTACCAATAGGCCGTAAGGAAATGTTTTTTTCTAACTACTATGCTCAAAGTACGATTTCAAATTTCCTAGCAGTACTTTTCTGAGTCTGAGAAGTTTTACTTTACCCACGTTTTTACAATAAACTGAACAAAATGCCACAATATGTGCCAAATATTTTATTTTTTTCCGCGCTTCGAAAAGTGTCAACAACCAGCTGGTTTACAGGCAGGCGAATCACTATTTCAATAAATTAAAAGGGAGTGTCTCGTAAAATTGCGGTTCGTTTTAACAGAATTAAAAATGCTCTGGGAACGACGGGAATTCACGACGACGTAATTTTTTCACGAAGTTGGATGTAGATAAAAAGCAGAATGCCGTTTGTTTTCATTTTAATTTTAAAAGAGGATTAATTTTAACACTTTTTTAGGTCTTCTTGTTGTTTTACTGAAGGACGTTAGATAAGGGGAATCTCTTTTTATATATTAGGTGGATTTTCTGTATAAAGAGGCAGCTAAAAGAATCTAGCAAAGAATATTCTCGTTCTTTTGCAGAAAATAACTTTGGACAGTGGCTTCTCCTGTATAAGAGCTGCAAACTTTTAAGCTTTAGGATAAAGAAATGAAACTTCACAATGTGAAGGTAAGTAATATTTAACATTTTTAGTCCCACATTTTAGTATCAAAATTGAAAAAAAAAAAATGGTATAATATCCAACATTTGCTCGTATCATTCTTCAAAGACATCGGCATTCATATCTTCGTGATAGTCTCCTACATTTTTAGATTGGAACCACCTTTAACGAAGCCTTCAGAACTTCCAATATGAGTTATGATAAGTCGATGTCCTTTTCCTGTTGGCGGTCTTAATCCTGTGAACAATCCTTCCAAAAAAAGCTTGCCTTGAACTTTTAATATTTTCATCCTGCCAAAATTTAGTCACAGTGTGGCCTTCAGTTAGCCTTGTTTCGGCTAGGTAAAATATTTTTTTGTTTTCTTCTGTGGCTTTTCGGATGCTTTTTAAGTAATTTGTTCTCCCACAGACGATATTGCTTCTGTCTATTAAAATCGATGACCTATTATGTTTTTTCCACCAAAACCCCATTTTTTTTTAATAATTTCTATTCCATTTCTATACATAAATGGGTAGTCCTGGTCTTCTCGGATTGAGGACAAAATTTTGTCCAGCGTGGGAATTTCTTCTTTTAAAAAGAAGCTGTGACCTTTTCACCTTATTCTCTGCTTTAAAACGTCATCCGGCTCAAGTTTTAGTCGTCCTGGAGAAGTTTTTGGAGGTTTGACGCCAACACTTTTTTCTTCTTGTAAAAGTTTATATATTATTGTTTTTCCAACGTTAGGCATATCAGCTGTAAATTGAACACCATTCTCAACACTCAAATCCGCATTCTTACTTTTAGTAGAATCGTAACAGCTAAGAATTAATTTTTTCCATTTACTGTACATGGACCGACTCTAGGGCGTTTAGGCAATTGTTGAAAATTCTCCATATTTAATTAAAAAAATACTGACACTTCACACTTTGACTAGTTTTACTGAGAAACAAACACCCAAGGTAGGTATGTATAAATATAAATAGATGTATTATTCCAACAGAGGCACCCATAAAGGCATAATAACCACATAATTAGCAAACAGGATTAGGTACAAAAGAAAGGAATAAAATGATGAGATCAGAAACGAAATAAGTACCTAAACTTTAATTAGTTTTGATAAAATTGCTTTTTAAAATGCTAGGCTGTACATAATTTTAAGCTTAAAAAATTTAATATTGACAACAGAGGCACCCATAAAGGCATAATAACCACATAATTAGCAAACAGGATTAGGTACAAAAGAAAGGAATAAAATGATGAGATCAGAAACGAAATAAGTACCTAAACTTTAATTAGTTTTGATAAAATTGCTTTTTAAAATGCTAGGCTGTACATAATTTTAAGCTTAAAAAATTTAATATTGAAATACACTATCGGACAAAAGTAGAGCAACACTTTCGAGAAATGAAAGAAACCTCGATTTTATAATATTAAATGCATGATATCGTATTTAAATACGTCTTAACTATCAAAGTAGGCTGCTGTTATCGGCGGCAACAGCTTTTTTCAACAATCAAAACAAATGAACTGATATTGAGGTAAACTTTCAAATACAGTATTGTAATGCGTCAAAAGTAAAGCAACATTTTAATATTTTCCTAAAAAAGAAAGGTTTTGGTGAAAGTAAAGGTTACAATATTTTTGCAGAGTTTATTTTATGTTTAATTAATATTTCTGTGCTGGCGTAATCCATGCCAAGAGGTATTCCAATTTCAAAAGAATTAAAGCAGAGAGTAGTGAATGCACACTTGGAAGGTACAATACAAGCCACAATTTCAAGACGGTTTGTTTTACCAAGATACAGCGTATCCAAAATAATTTTAAGTTACGTTCAAAGGGGACATTTAGGGAATGTACCGAAATCGGGAAGGCCGAGAAAAACAACAATTTGGACAGACAGACGTATTAAAAGAATTTCTCAAAACGATCCTTGGATGTCTGCACCTAAAATTATTGCTGAAATTCCCGAAATTATGGTTAAGCCACGGACAGTTCAAAGAAGGTTTGTAGACGCAAAGTTATTTAGTAGACGCCCGGCTAAAAAGCCCCTTATTTCGGCAAGAAGTAGAGTGGCTAGGCTTGAATTTGCACGTCGACATTTAAATTGGACAGTAGACGAGTGGAAAAAAGTTTTATTTAGCGATGAAACGCGTTATAAAATTTTCAATTCTGATGGAATGAAGCGTGTAAGACGGCCAATCAACACAAGGTTTAATCCCAAATAAGTAACACCCACAGTTAAACATGTCAAAGGCAGTGTTTTTCTATGGGGTTGTTTTTCATGGAATGGGGTGGGTCCTTTAAACTTCATTAATGACACCACGGATCGATTTGTCTATAGAGATCGAGATAGAGATATAATGCAAAATGTAATGTTGCTTTATGCAGAGTGGGAAATGCCGTTGCGTTTTATTTTCCAACAGGATAACGATCCAAAACACTCTTCACTAATTGTTCAAGAGTGGTTTCAATAAAATAACGTTCGGGTTTTGCAGTGGCCGGCACAATCCCCAGACCTTAACCCTATTGAAAATCTATGGGAAGAAGTTAAACGTAGAATTCGTACACAATTATTTCCAAATAAACAATCATTGCTCAATAAAATCCATGAAGTTTGGACAAACCTTCCCGAAAATACTGTTCTAAATTGATTGCCTCAATGCCGCGACGTTGTCGGCAAGTAATAAAAAATAATGGATATTCTATTAACTATTAATATAATATTTCTAGCTATTGTAATTATTAAATGTGTTTAATGTTTTTTTTATCGTAATATGTAAACTGAAATACTGTTGACACAATTTGTTGCTTTACTTTTGTCGCATTTCATTTTGTCGATTTTTATAATTACAAATATTTGTCTACCTTCATTTCGTTTAAAGTGTACCAGAATATTGTGAAATATTACTAATATTATAGGGATAATATTTCATTAAAATTAGCTGGGGATCTCAATCATATAATTAATTTTTTATATTCAAAGATATAAAAGCACTTTGTTGCTCTACTTTTGTCCAATAGTGTATATATTTGAAGACAAAACTTAAATTTAATGTCGATACTCTCCAAAGAACGAATCTGTACTATAGACCTTCGGAAAAGTTTACCAGCGTCATGCCTTTCTAATGCACAAAATTTTTACAAACTTAAACTGTGAACTTTTAATTCTACAATTGGCGACATGACGAAAAATCAGGTTTAATGCATGGTGTGTAATGAAACCATAGGTAAAAGAGGGAGTAATGAAATAGCGGCTTGCCTCTTTAAATGGATATTTTTCTTTGTCACAAGATGTAAAAAAAATACGTTTTAGTTTGATAATTGTACGGGCCAAAATAGAAATAATATATGTGTTTTTTTTTACATGGGTTTTACATAAAATCCAAAATATTGAAACAATTTATCGTAAATTTTTGTTGAAATGTCATACGAGCATTGAAGTAGTTGTCACACTTAGGGATTGAACATAAGAAAAGGCGCACAAAGACGATGGCTATTTCAAACATGTCAAAAAAACCATATTATATTTACGAAATGGAACTAAATGACTTTTTTCAATTTGATTTCTTGAGGAAAATTCATCGGTCCCTTCTGGATAATAACAAATAAAAAAAAGAAACTCAATTGTCAAAAGTAGTTCATCTACAATTTTGAAGAGAATCTGTGGAAACCGTATTCCACAAAACAAGTTTTGATTCTGAAAATTCTAAAGAATTTAACATAATACGGAATAACAGACAAACCTTGGTACTTCCTGATAGTATCTCAGTAATATCAAATAAGTCTTTAAGAATCTATCAACCCCTACATGACCGCTTAAAATAGATTCCAGAAATTTTGCAACATTTTTATAAATATCTTCAATATCAAGATCAGGTAGAGATCGAAGAAGACGAATGAAAATGAAACGAAAATAAATAATCTGTATTCTTAGGTTAGTTTTTCACCTACTTTTAGTTCTTTTCATAAAAAAAATAAATGGAAGTTACTTGTGTCCTTACTTTGAAAACTTGTTCGATACCTGGGAACTAGGGACTTTAGGCATTGAGACCAATAATATTTTAGTATGCGAAAGTCGGACGTCCTTCGCTATTTTTTTTTGTCAGTATTGTTTTTAAATTATTTTTTTTTTGTAAACTATATGTATAAGTATAGTATATTACGTACCGAGGTGGAAAGTGTTTCATAACTGTCGAGAGAGTCGGTAGTTAACCGAGGCGCGAAGCGGCGAGGTTAACTTAATCTCGAGACAGTAATGAAACTTCACACCGAGGTTCGTATACTATTTTATTTACAACCGCTTCATCCACTTCTTATTATTTTCAATTAGAAATATTAAAATTATTATTAAAAGTGAAATGTCCTTTCAATTTTTCATATAAAATTAGACACACATCATTAGAATCTCAAATGACCGCAGGTGGTAAAATAATAATACACATCAAGATGGCAAATATCATTTTTTATATATGGTTTCCATGTCACTTAATAATATATCATTTTTTGAAGACATATGTAGCGTCAGAGATTTCGCATGAGGAATTTGAGTTTGCTGCTACTCCACCAGTTATTCGGGAAGCAGCAAAAATAGTAGAAGATCTTCTGCCAACTAAAAGCCGCCCGAGATATGACAAGGCATATAACAGTTTTAAGGAATGGTGTACGAAGAACAAAGTTCAAAATCCTGGTTCTGAATCGGCGCTACTGGCTATTTTAGCGAAAATGCCAACACTAACAACTTTTTGGTCAGTATATTTAATGCTGAAGACCACTCTATCAATTAGGGAAAAAGTAAACATCGAAACACGCAAAACTATTGGCATTTTTAACAAAGCAAACAAAGGACACAAGCCGAAAAAATCGAACACACTGTCTATGGAAAATATCAAAACTTTTTTGGAACAAGAACCCATAGAATTTCTTGTTTAAAAGGTATTTTAGGCCAAAAGATTGAGAATTTCTATATTAACTTGTTATTTTATATATTTTTATGTCGCATTGGTTATTAGTGTCTGGTCTGCCGATCAGATGAATTATACAAAATAAAAACACACCTTCACGCCACAATCATTTATGATAACTAATAAAAAATAAATTGCACCACTTAAGAAGTATATGACTTTTCGGAAAAATATACAGAATGGAAAGCTTTTCATGTAAATCAGATATGGAAAAATTACTAAACAATATATTTGGCACAATACTTTAAGTCGGTTTCCAAAAAAAATTGCAGCTTTTCTGAAGCTGAATATTGAAAGTTTTACTGGCCACTGTTTCAGACGAACAGCGGCTATCTTGCTCGCAAATAACGGTGGCGACCTTATGCAAATTAAGCGGTTAGGAGACTGGAAATCTAACACAGTAGCTGAGGGATACATAGATAGTTCTGTCGCTACTGAAGCTAATACAGCAAAATTGTTTTCAAAGCCAAGTTCAAATTTTACTAACACTACTTTAACTATAAGTAATCATGAATTAAACCTTAAACCTAAAGAAATTCCCCAAGGTTCGAACATATTAGTGGCTGCTTACAATAATGTCATACAATAATAAAAAACAAACATATTAATATTATTATAATTCAATAAAAAAATAATCATTTGCTGTCGGGTAATTTGTTTAATGAGTGTGAGCGGATTACAGCGTCTATGTTGCTGTGTTGGCATATTATTTGGAGACATCGATTTTTAATAAAATTACAAAAAAATAATAATTTTACTTTCCACCCGAGTGGAAAGTAAAAGTCAAAAAACGTCAACTTTCCACCTTTCAAAGATTTTTAGCTCTCCTGAAAAATAAGACAAAAAAGGCGTTTTATTAGTAATTTTTTAAATTTAGACTGTTTTGCCTGGAAGAATATGCAGCTGCAAAGAACATTGTATTTTAAAACTGTTTATCAGATTTCCCTTTGTCCGAAATAATCTCCGGTGATGCAGACCATACTGTCAAAAACATTTATGTTAACATATTTTTGGACCAATAAAATTATGAACATATTATGCGGAAGAGAAGATCTTGCCACTCCGAAAATAGCTTACTTTTCAAATGTCTGTTTGGACAGTAAGCGAGAGGCTAAAATAATAAAAACAATATTTGAAGTGCAATTAGGAAAAGAGGTAAACAAAGCATTCGCTTTTGAAGATTATTTACTGACTGATGAGGATGACTTGCATTTGGCTTGAAAAACAGATTGAAATTTGCTTTAATGTCGACGAATTCTATTTAAATTTTAAATACAATAAATATCCAAGAATTAAATTTAAAGAAGAAACGGCAAAAAAAACAGTATTACCAAATGTATCATGATATCATACACAATAGGGAACTTGTACATTTTTTTATTGCATAATTTAAAGCGCGGGAAGCAGCGTGACGTCACTTGTCACGAAACCGGGATTACTTACATTGAGGATTAAACGAATTACGGAAATTTGGTAGTTTAAAAAACCTTATAAGGAAGTTATTTAGGTTAGGAATCTGCAATAAATACTAGGGTAAGTTTTCATAATTACGGGGTCTGTCGCCATGCAGTAAAAGCTGAGATCAACGTTACAGCATTTTTAAGATAGGGTGTATTGTCGTACTTTTTTATTTTATGTACTCATCTGTCTATCTCTGTTTGTACAGGATAGGTAGTAGTTTGTTACGTTGTAGAACGCTATTAAAAGTCGGTTAGGCAAACGATTTTTGGGTTTTTTTAAATAAATATATTTAAATACGTCCTTAATTATGACTGAAGAGGGTTTTTTAAAGGCTAAATCTAAAACTTACCTAAAGTAGATAATAATATGTTTATGGTGGCAACCTATATAAAAACCACAAATAGTTTTTCGATTGGTGAAGTTCGCAGAGTAAAGGCAGATAAATAGGTATGTGTATTTCATTATTATAAATGTGTAATAAGTAGTAAGTAATAGTACCAACTTATCATTATGAATATTGGAAGAATATTGAAACACGGGCTTCAAAAGCGACATTTTATCACCGAAGGAGTTGGCTGAAGAACTTGAAATTGAACCTGTATTTAAAGCCGCAACGAGAATTCGACGTGTTAAACGCCAAGCTGGTGAAGCTGCCCGCGATGAGCTTATAACTTCTCCTGAAACTAAATTAGAAGCTAAATTTTTTAATTGTCCATTTGAACTGCCTCAATTTCACTTAATGAAAGGTTTTAACGGCTAAATAAGTACTCCGAATCTTGGTCTGTTTTGTATAATATAAAAAAGGTTCCAGAAAAACCAGACCTTCTCAAACTCTGCGGTGATCTCCAAATAAAATTAACTGTAACCTCGAAATCAGATTTAAATGGTTGTATGTTGTGTGATGAACTCATAAGCCTGAAAGCGTTTGCCTGTTCAAGATGATGTTATTACTCCAGCCTATATTTTATACTTCATTAAAGATCGCAACATACAAAAACTGTATCCAAATGTATAGATAGCATTGCGACTATTAATCACTATACCTGGAACAGTTGCTAGTGTAGAAAGGAGTTTTTTAAAGCTTAAGCTGATAAAAACCTATCTGCGATCGACGATATCTTAATCTGAATTGACAAACTGGGCAACAAAAGAAGTTGCGGAAAACATAGTATGTTTCTTAATAAGAGAGATTGCCGATAGAAAGGTCAGAAAAGTAAAATTGGATTCGTTCTTTTTTCATAAGTTAATATATTACTTCATCCTCGTTTCATTTTTTCTTTGTTTTCACATGGGTTTGGAAAGCAGATGTGGTGGCTGTAGAAATCTCGCCCAGTGCGCTGGTAGTGCTAAAACCGGCACTGAGTAAAAAGTTGTAGATAAAAACGGATTATAATTCATGCAAAAGTGCAAAAAACACCAAAAGGGTCCGTGGAAGGGTTGTTTGGGATTGGTTGGACTTCACTCTGAGCCACCATGAAAGCCCGCGCAAGTATTTAGTATAACAAAAATCGAGTATAGAGGTGGTTGTTTAACTGAGGGGGAGGGGTTGTTCGAGAAGTGTGGCTAGTCTAATTTTACCAGATCAATATTAATTTATTATAACTACTGAGTACCACGACCACTACTACTACTACTAATACTACTACTACTCTTATTTACAATAACTTAATTATTTTTTTAAATGGATACTCCTATTTTGACTATCCAAATTAACGCCCAATAAATGAATTGATGAAGTCAAGGGAATTGAGTGTCCCGCCATAACTATATCCGGTTTTTCAACATTAACTTTTTTAGAAAAAACTGCCGCCTGGGTCTTTTTAGCGTTAAATTCTACTTGGTTACTGTCACCTCAAGACAGAATTTCTTCCAGGTCTTTGTTGAGATGTGAGACCTCTTGCTGCCTATAGAGATGTGCATTAGCAGCCGATGTCCGAGCTCCCAGAGTAAAAGATGAAACAAGTGTGCTGTCATCAGCGAAGCTATATATAGGATTTTTAGTTTTTTCCAAAAGATCGTTAATGTATAGTAAGAAAAGGGTGGGCGACAATATAGAACCTTGAGGGACTCCGGCGTTGATGTTAAATGTGTCTGAAAGAAATCCGTCCATTGCCACTCGCAGAGAACGGTCTTTAAGAAAGCTCGACAGCCATGAACAAAATTAAACCGGCATTCCGTATGCTCTCACTTTAGTTAGGAGCCCCTCATGCCATACTCGGTCAAAAGCCTTGGAAATGTCCAGTGCTACCGCCCGGGACTCCCCATGGTGTTCTATTGCGTTGTTCCAAACATGAGTGACATAAGCGAGAAGGTCTCCTGTTGATCTAGACTTACAGAATCCATACTGGCGGTCACTAATAATGTTGAAGCCTTCCAGGTATTTTAGTAATTTTTCGTTGATAGCCTTCTCCATAACTTTTGATATAACCGAGAGCAATGCGACTGGACGATAGTTGTTTGGCAAAGTCTTCTTGCCTTTTTTGGGTATGGGCTGCACTCTCGCAGTTTTCCAGCAAGAAGGAAATATTCCTTTTTTGTAGGATAAGTTAAAAAGCCTACAAAATACCGGTGTCAGTTCGTCAGCGCATGTCTTAATTACAATGACTGGAATATCGTCAGGACCAGAAGCCTTTTTAGTGTCGAGACTCCTCAAGATTCGTTTAACATGGCGGTGGCGAAAGACAATATTGGGCATTCTCGATTCTACGTGGGTAATGTTCGGTGGAGTACTTCCCTGAAAATTTACCGTTGAATGTGAAGAGAATAGTTCCGCCAGTAAGTTTGCTTTTTCCTGCGCTTTGGTCGCAATGGTGCCATCAGAACGTGTTAGAGGTGGAATGGTTTTATAATATTTTTTTGGATTCTGCATAAAATTCTAAACATATTTCATGAAATATGTCATATAGGTCCTTAAATTCAGCCGTTTGCGAAAAAATCGATATCCGAATTTTAATAGATGATTATTTTATTATTACTTAAATCATGAACACTGTTGTAAATAAAGCCTTTGGTTGTCCCCTGATTTGAGTAGTTTTTCCTCAAGTTAAACTATCTGGTAAAAGTTATTTTGATGATCTTGTAATTTTAAAAAATGGTATGCTTAAGTGAAAGAGAACGAACTGAAGTATTAATAATGATTGCTTATGGAGATAGAATACGCACACAAATGGAAGTTTGCGAACTCTTCAATAACACGAATCCTCGCAGAGAACCGATATCTCGATCAACTGTCAGTAAAATAGAGAAAAATATAGATTTAGGTCACGTTAGGAACAATTATACGAAAGGTCGACCTGCGGTATTAGAAGATACATAATTTGATGTGTTATTGTCGGTTCAAGAAGACCATTATAGGGCGAGTAGTATTAATGCTTCGGAAAATCATATCTGCAAGACATCCGTCCTAAAGTATTTAGACAAAAATAAATTCGATTCTTACAAAGTTCGTGAACTCAATGAAGAGTCCAATTTTGAGAGATAATGGTGAATATGTGCAATAATCATCCATGAAACGAATTGTATTTTCGGGTAGGGCAACGTTTTGCATGAATGGAAGTGTAAACAAACAAAACTGTCGGTATTTGGCTACGGAAAATCCACGCTGGATTATGGAATGGCACACCAAATATCCTCAAAAAATTGTCAGAGAATTAAAAATATGCATTTAAATTTCAAGTCCGTATTCGACAAAGTGAAGTTGATGATCGTGGCTGTAAAACGAAACGTCGGAACTGACAATTAATTATATCAACTTGTAGAGGATTAAAAGTAGCAATGGAAATGTGACGTTTGTTTGAAATTATGTTAACGAATGTAATCGGGTAAAAATAAAATCCAATTTGATAATTTTCGTATATTTTCGGATATCTTCGAAGGTATATGGATTTTCTTCAGCGGTGTTTTGTTGTTTACACTTCCATTCGTTTGTTTGCGCCCATTTAACCGACCTTCTATTTCTTGTAGTTTCAGAGATCATTGTACTTAGCCTCGAATTTATAACACCCTGTATACAGTACACATTAAGCAATATAGCATGAGCTCTGACCTTCGAGTGCGCAGTAGAAATTAGGTTACAGGTATCTCTGTCGTACACTGCCGTATCTCTGTCATACAATGACTCTCCTTTACTATCGTCTGCGCATCTCAGAGCTCAAGCTAGAATGCATTGATTTCGTTCATTTTGGCATTGTTAGCTTGCTCTTAAAAATGTTTAAAATATAGCTGATGACAGGCGTCGAGTGTAAAAAAAAATGGAAGAAAACTAAGACTTCTCTTCTCGTCATTATAAATATTTTTCTTTCTTCATTTTTTATATTTAAAGATAAAACTTCTATTGAGTAAAGCCTTCTTCTTCGTTTTCATAGCATGCTGTGACCTCCTCTGCTGCATATAGGCATTCTCCATACTTTTCCATCGCCTTCAGTGCTAAGCCACCAAGCTCCAATTATTCTTCCCATCCATTTTCTGTATATTAATATATGAGGGCGTAAGGCGTATGCCAATATGTCTCCTATGCTCCCGAGGTATCCACTGTAGTACTGTTTTTGTTTGTTTAATCACAGAAAATATCGTAGCTATATTTTCTGTGGTTCATTGCCTAGCACCATTTTCAGCTTGGGTTTTCTTTTGGATTTCCTCATTGCGACTCCTATTATCCATACTATTCAGGGTACTATTCAGCATTGCATGCTCTATTGTTAATTAACTAGTATCAATCAGTATTTTCATCAATTCTGAACAAATTTAGCTTTATAAAATATTCATTTATGATTCTAAATATCGCGTACAAGAACAGAAATCACAATTATTTCTGACTGCTGATTAAGGCTGTTTTCACACGGCCATGTGGTGGCAATGTGGTTTTAACTTTTCACACAAAACGATAGTTAGCTACCAAAAAATATAGCAAACTGTAATTAATAATAATCGGTGTTGCTGAACCTCGTGTAATTAGACCAGTATGTTGTAGAGTCATGGAGAGAAGACGTAGAAGTCTACTATTCTCGCTAATTCTTAATCGAAAGAGAAAAGTTAAACAAGGGAGGCTCGACTCAGAAATGGGTGTTTCTGGGTTCAACCTTTGTGATAGGCATGGCACGTAGATGGTGCCTTTTATACACTTTTGGTACACTTACATTCCTGCTTTAACATTTCTCTGTTTCAGAATGTTCTCAAAATATTCTAATAAAAACTAGTAAACCTCCATCGAGGCTTATTTTTTATCTCTACCCGAGTCTCTATCTCTGTAATTATCATTTGCTTTGTCCTATTTGCATGGTCTTGCTTCGATTAATTGAATAAGACTTAAAGAATATTTGACTATTTGCTTAGTCATGTTTACACATGTGCAGGCAACGCTGCTTGAACCTGAGAGTTATCTATATAGATATTCAAGCAGTAATATAGGCAATTTGTTCCAACAACATTAAATCAAAACTAGTAAGGTGATGTCGCAATAATCTCCGCATACTTGGTGCCCGGCATCAAGTCACTCTGTTTGGGTTCCTGGTCATCACAACATAGATGGTAATGAGTCTGCTGATGCGGTCGCCAGGGAGGGTGCGGCCATTTCCGCCGATCTAGCAGAGAATACCGTAGCTAGACCACTCGGATCTGTCAAAGAGGAGATAGCTTGCAATAAGCAGATGGACAGAGCTCACAACCTGAAGGATCTCCAGCAATTGTGGTCCCTACTTGATAACAGGAAAACCGCAGCGTTATTACAACACAATCGAAAGGACATAAGAAATATATATTACCGGACACTGTCTTTTCGGTAGACATGCCGAACGTATGCAAATGCCAGCTAACAACTTCTGTAGAAGTTGCAGAGATGAAGAAGAGGAGGAAAGCATTCAACGTTTCTTATGTAAATTCCTTGGCCCTGCAAGAAGAAGGTTCACTGCCTTGGACGAACCGTTCTTCAATAATCTGGAGGAAGTAAGCAGCTTACAACTGGGTCGTTACTATACTAGGTGCATTAATAGAAGTGGCTGATTTGAGTGAGCTGCAAAGATTCTTCTGCATTATACGTCGCACTAGCCATTAGGGAGCTGATGCTGATAGTTTGGCGGAACATGTGCTGTATCACAACGGTCCTTAGAGGACTACGTGAGACTGTCTGGATATACCAGAAGTCTGCCACTCAAACCTAACGCTGCTTGAATGATACTGAACAAATTGTGACAATATATAATAGACATGTGAAAACCTGTATAACCTTCCATTGTTTACAAAAATGGTGCGATATCAGTAGAACAAATCGCATTCTCCCACCATATTGCATCGACGTTACCATAGATTTTATTGTATCGCCTATATGTAAAAACGGCTGATTAAAAACACATACATTTGGTGTAGAGCAATATTGCGACTATTTATCGTGTGTTATTTATAGTAATGATATGGCAAACAGCCCAACAAACCTCGCAGCGCTTTTTCTATATTTAGACGAAAAGAGCCTGAAGGTGTGCCACCCTAAAATATATTAAGCTATTTTAATACCCTGCGTTTTATGGCCCAAATTCATATTTTCGGTTTTAATTAAATTTAAAACAACCTATGTCGTTCAGCTGTCATCTGTTTTTAATTTATTATCGCTTCCTTTCCCTATCTTTAAGACTGTCAGCGGATTAGTCTTTGAAAAAGAGCGTGTATTGGGGTTTACGGCTTTCTTTGCAAGGCGCGTGCCGGCCAATAAATTTTCTAAAAAAGCCCTTTGACAAAACGAGTGCCACGTAGTCTCTTAAATCACGGCGGGAAATAATACTCTTGTACAGGGTTGGAATACGTTCTTTAATGCAGACGTAACCCAAAAATTAAATTTCATAATGTTTTTTCTAGATCTAGTTTAAGTAGGTATTAGTAGGAACGCAAGGCTAAACATCTAGGCCTAGAACGACTATGTACTGTAATTAAAAACTCTTCTAAGTTGGATGCACTTTATCCGTTTTTGTTCAATGAATCAATTGTGCGACTCTAATAGGTAAAACCACCCAACTGCGGCCATTTGACTAAAAAGGTTCACCAGCCGCAAATTTGTTTAAAGTTGTGTCGTAAGGAAGGTCAAATCTGGTGAATAGGGTGAATATTCCAACGATTTGCACTTCAAATACCGCAGTTTTCCCATTGCCATTTCATCCAGTTAAAACTCGCCAGTTAATGTAATGTAATTTCTTTTACATCTAAGGCTATGACCTTTTCGGTCTTTTTTGCCCATTGCTTTGATTGTTGTTTAATTCCTGGCATATAGTAGTGGACTCACCGAATCGTTTCGTTATTTATTTTTGGTCAGCATTTAGCAAATGCAGCACTCATCTTGCATAAAGCTGCTTCATGTTTAATTATTAATATAAGATGCACCACAGCCCCTCTTCTGATATGTCTGCGGCCTCAGCTATTCAATTTAAATTGAGCATTAAAACAAAGTGGGAGACCAGAAAGGCCAATGACAGTAAGAACGGTTGAAGTGGAGGAGAATGTGCAAGATATGATAGAGGAAGATCCAGGTACTTCTACTCGAAAAATTGCAACTACATTGAATGTAAGTAATGGGACTGTTTGTTGTACTCATACCACATACAATGCACTGAGGCACTTCTTCCTGCTAATTTTCCTCCAAGGTTGCATTCTGTCAATGGCTTTTGCAAACGTTGGTTCAAATCCCTCAACTAATGACGCTGATTCTTTTTACTGATGGATCGAATTTCTGCAATAAGGAATTTTCACAACAATCATGTGCGGACTGAAAAAACTGCACATGAGCTAATTGAAGTCGTTTCTGATATCAGTTTTCGTTGAACGTTTGGTACCAGGAAGATTACTGGCGAGGTGTATCACAACTTTTTGGAACAACCGCTACCTCAGTTTCTGGAGGCTGCATCGTTGGCAACAAGAAATGCAATGTGGTTTATGTCCGATGATGCATTTTAGTGTGGTTGCTCGTGAGTATTTAACAGTAACATACGGAGATCGGTGGATTGATCAAGGTGGACCTCACTTATGGCCTGCTCGATCCCCGGACTTAAACCCCCTGGATTATTTTCTATTGGGCCATCAAGTCATTATAGTTTAGAATCTAATAAATCTGGGTTCATGTAACTGAATAAGAACCGACCCTTGCGTTTTTGAAAGAGTTTGGCTGTCAATCAGGAGAAGATTGGTAATTAATAATGAGATAGTAATATTCAACAGTTCTTGTAAATTACGAAATTTAATATATAATTTTTGGTTATAAGATATGCTGTGATTATCGAGAATTTTTCTCGCCCTGTATCTGTTCGAGAAACAAAGCGGTTTTTTAAAAATCATCAAAGAACGAAATATTCTTAGTCCAGAGAAGAAAGTAAGTTATATTTTGGACCGAGAGAAAGGCGTTCTTGTTTTAAGATAAACTAGTTTAATCTTAAAAATCCCTTTTTGTATATAACAAATTTATTTAGGATGGCGGAAGGTTGCAGACTGGCTTTAACAACATACGTGCCTGAATAAAGTATATTAGTCATATTTATAATATTCCTCATCACTAGTTTCAAATAATGGCAAGAAGTGCTATACTCAGCATTTATACAGAAGACGCAGAATGTAATTAGCGTACTGCTTGGACGACGCAACCGAAACTGTGAATCGTAGCTGTTGACAGTCTACTGCCTGCAAAGACGATGGTCGGCGAGAGCGGACCTTAAGGGGTGACTCGTCGAGGCTTGTGATGAGAACAGCATCTACAAAGTCTACCCAATAAAGTATTTTCTCCACGACCATTACTGAATGCAATAATTCCAAAATCATTTTTGATAATAGAATGTCAAAATTCTCGCTCTTGAGTTGGAATGTTTATTCTGAAACACTTGCTTCTTATGCGTTTTGCGTGTATTTTCATTCCATAACAAGATACGGAATGAATATTCTGTAATTGATCTAAACGACATAGGTTGCCATGAATTTCGAAACTGTCAGTGTCAGATAAAAATGGCCGCGTTGTAATAATTATTTTCAGACAAATTTTAGTGCAAGTCAAAAAATGAGTGAAAAATCGGATGAATCAGATATGGAACTGGATAATACTCCACCTGAAATTACGAATATTGCGAATAAATAACTTAATTGCGTTGTACAGATTTTATTTGTTTTTATTCGTACTTTTTGGTCGTGGAGAAAATATAGTCTGCTACTCGGTTAGCGTGGTTCCTCACGCTCGCTACGCTCGCGTTCGGAATCTTCCACTCGGGTCGAATTTTCATTCCAACCTCGTTACAGAATCTACTATTCTCTAACACTATTTTAGAAACAACATATTCTTAACTAAAAAGGTGTTATAGAGTGGCTTCATCCTAACACGCTAGTACACAATGGAATCATTCTGTATCACCTAGTCAAAGCCAACTAGATTTTCAAATCGGCCATCTAAATTGCATGGAGAATCTAAGTTATTTTGAAGATCATGATAGCCTTGGATACTTATTTTACGCTGTCAGGTTAAAAATGTGACTTTGACAGCGCTTGATTATTCAAGGTAGGTTAGTTTTATTACAAAATATTGATTTTATAACATAATAAATTATTTTCTCTCCAATAATGTTAGAGAAAGTATAGTCTATAACTCGTATGGAATGGCATTTCCGCCATCGCAAAACTTTTCGCTCGTGCGAAACTTATCCATTCCATACTTGTTATAGAATATACTATTAATGAATAATTATTGCTATTTGTTAATTACATTTTTCATGGAACATATGACTGTGAGGTGTTGTTGACGAGACGCCAAATGCAAACAAAAGCTTGCCCATCTGTGTTAACTCGTTGGTTGCTCACAAAGATAATGTTTGTGACTGGTAATAAAGCTTGACCAACTTCAAACTGATGTAGTCACACGCGTCCCGATGCGCCAAGATGTGTCCTTAATCAGTAGCAGTCAATTACAATCAGGAGCTAGAAGACGTTGCCTTGTGGTAATGGCTAAGTAGCAAGGGTAAACAAACCACTGCGCAACTTGAATTAAGACCATTTAATGTACCATTTTGAACCTAGTCGATCTCTGTACCAATTACTCGCGTGCTTCCGAGTGAAATAGTAGTATGGGTACCTTTCCTACTACTGTTTCTTTAATGATATGGTATCCAGAAAACTTTATCATACCATAAGTGATAAATTTACAGTCATTTTAAATGATCCTATGTCAGCCATTATTTAGAATTCTTAATGGAATACATGATGGATTTGTTCCTAAAATTCTGTTGATTAGTCAACATTGTAAAGTAATGGATTCATTACTACATCAGTGTTATATTCGAGATTATCGGTTTTAATAGATAGTTCAGGTTTATATTAGAGAAAAAACTGAAAGAAGCATAATTAAAAGACACCTTTTCATATATTTTTGTATAAGTCTTATGGTATTGCCATTACCTTAAACAAATTGAAGCAGTAACGGAAGAACATCAGGGACATTTTGACTTATGCACCTGCTTTATAACGTAACATGAACTTTATTTCGGAGGAACACGGTATAGTAAAGTTTACATTTTATCTTTTAACCTTTATTGCAATAAATCAACTACCTGATTAAACCCCATTGTCTTGGATTATCATCATCATCAATCAGCCCTCTGCATCCACTGCTGGATTTAGGCCTCCCCCATTCTTTTTCACTGTCTCCTGTCCTGACCGTTACGTATCCAACTGCATGTGATCCTCTTGATGTCGTCGGTCCATCGTGTAGGCGGTCTTCCTCTACTTCTCCTATCGGCTCTCGGTCTCCATTCGAGCAATCTCCTCGTCCATATTCCGTCCTCTATTTGGGCAACATGCCCAGTCCAGTTCCACTTAAGCCCAGCGATCCGTGATATCCCATCAGTGATACCAGTTCTCCTTCGCAGATTTTCGTTTCGGATATGATCCCTCAACGACACCCCAAGCATAGATCTTTCCATTTTTCTTTGGGTTGCTCTTAACTTTTTTGTAGATGCGGTGGTCATGGTTAGAGTTTCTGAACCTTATGTCATAACTGGCAGAAGGCACTGATTGAAAACTTCTCGTTTTAGTGATATTGGTATCTTGGTTGAAAATACATCTTTCAGTCTTCCGTAGCCAGCCCAGGAAAGTGTTATTCTTCTCTTTAGTTCACAAGTTTGGTTGTCTCTTGATACTCTTATTTAATGGCCTAAGTATAAGAAACCGACCTCAAAACATGCTACCCGAAGTTCCTGTAACATCTGTTTAATATCTTTTGGATTATCTGATATTAGGATTATGTCGTCTACAAAACGTAGGTTTGTTAGGTTTTAAACATCTATGTTTATACCCTTCTCTTCCCAGTTTAGTTCTTTGAAGGCAGACTTCAGAACGGTATTGAACAGTTTCGGTGATATTGTGTCACCCTGCCTCACACCTCTTCCTATTGGGATGGCGTTGATGTTCTCGTGCACTTTTACCTTCATAGTGGCGTTTTTATATATGTCAAATATTAGTCTACTGTATCGGTAGTCTACACGGCACTTTTGTAATGAATTTACGACTGCATGCAATTCGACCGTGTCAAAGGCTTTCTGAAAGTCCACGAAGAACAAGTGGTTTATTGTATTGGATAGATTTTTCTATTAGAGTTTTGATGCTCTGTAGGTGGTCGTTGGTCCCAAAACCAGCACGAAATCCAGCTTGTTCTATCGGTTGGAAGAAATCCAGTTTATTTTCGAGTCTTGTAGTTATTATTCTTGTAAATAGTTTATATAAGTGGCTTAGCAAGCTTATTGGTCTATAATTCTCCAGTTCAGCTGCGTCTCCTTTTTTATGAAGCAGAATTACAGTGACGCTATACCATCTTCCTGGTATGGTGTGGTCAAAGCGGCACATATTAAAAAGCGTTTTGATCTTCTGGAGTTGAGATGAACCCCCAATCTTAATTGCATCAGCCACGACACAATCCTCACCAGGAGTTTTGTTATTTTTTGCTTTTCTTAGTGCTAGCTTTACTTCATCGGTGGTGATTTCCGGTAATACCTCTGATCCCTGATTAACTATTCCTTTCTTAGATGTCATTATTTCTGGTTCTATATTTGAGCCAGTGTTTGCTTCCTTTTGACTCTTGAATAGCACCTGATAAAAGTCCTCAACTATTCTCAGAATCTATTCTCTGTTTGTTGTAACTCGACTTTGTTGATCCTTTACTTTTATTAGTTGTCCTTTCCCATTCTGAAGATTTCTGCGCAGTACTTTCATACTCTTGTTGTTTTCTATCGTTTGTTCGACGTGTCTCTGATTAAATGATCTTATGTCTCTTCTAATGGCTTTTGATATTGGATATATTGATGTTAATGGAAGTGTTCTAAGGAAAATATAAACAGAGCATTACCTGCTTGTTGGGAAATGAAAAAAAAATTGTATAGAATCATCTGTTCAAATTTCGTAGCATATTTTCCAAACACTTATATTATTATACTTAATATTTTTGAATCTAGATCTCTTCAGTTGCATGAAAAAACGTATTCATTTTGAACAACTTGTTACATCATTTTTAACAATATTATTACCTAATCTGAAAAATGTACTGTAGTTAGGTATTATATTTTCGTTTTTTTTTTATCGTACCCACTTTTATTTAGCTACAGTCCTGCTCTATATATTTTAGTTGAAGGAGAAAAACAGATGTGTATCATCTAAAAATCTAAATGCATATCGTCATCTGAGATGGAAAGGGGGAGAATAAATACATAAAATACGTTACAAAAAAATCTAGAAATACGTTCAAATGTGTGCATAGCGAGTAAAATGTTAAAAACTCAAGAAATCTATTGCGATTTAGTATCACCGAGTTTTTAGAAATTAGATGGTATCTAAAAAAAAGCAGTTTATACCGGGTGTTGCATCGTCGAGCGGGACATAGGAAATCCCATGTAATTTTAAATGGGGTTAATTATTGGCTTCCCTAATTATTTTAGATAAAAATTCTATTTAGGTTTATTAAAGAGCACTAAAACCCACATTCAAAAGAATAACTTTAGATATTTTTGATGAGCCCGTTTACGGGTTATCGCCGATTTCTTTTTAACTATTTCTCCTTTTTATGGCCCCGTATTTGCGGGCACCAGTCAAGGTAAAAGATGACTGTCAAATAAAGTTGTCATTTTGAAATGTGTGCTTTATTGTTATAAAAACTCGTACATCGAAAATATTAAAGGTGTATTTATGAGTACAAATTAATCTGAATAAAACTAAAATAAAGTATCCAATTACAAGGTTAATTATAACATTTTACATGTTTCAATATTTCACTAATTAATAGGTAGGTACTATTAAATTGTTAGAACTTTAGGATTTAAGAAGATGTTCAAATATTCCTCCATTGACTGCTAGACAATAACCGAGGCGATCATAAAATTCTCTTCTTACATTCGCTAGTTGGTAAACTGAAATTCTATTGCATTCGGCAGAAATAGCATTTTTTAACTCGTCTAGATTTTGGTATTTTTTATCTTTGTATATCCTGTTTTTTAAATGGACCCAGAGAAAGAAATCATTTGGCGATAAATCAGGAGACCTGGCTGGCCAATTTACTGTATGATTTAAGCCAATAACATTTCCATTAAAAGCACGGTTTAAATATTCCCGGACAGCCAGGGTACTATGTGCCGGGCAGCCATCCATTTGGTACCAAACTTCCTGATTTTCCCTGGCGGCATCATGTAAAGTAGGTAAAATATGATCTTCAAGTAGTTCCAAAAAATATTCCGCATTTAAATTTCGTGTAAGAGATAATGGGCCGATAATATTTTCTCCGAAAATCCCAGCCCATACATTAACTTTTTGTGGATATTGCGTCCTTGTTTCCACAAACCTGTGTTGGTTTTCTTTGCTCCAATATCGATAATTTTGAACATTGGGTTCATTGTTTAAGGTAAATGTGCATTCGTCAGTGAAACAAATGTTTTTTAAAAATTCCCTATCCATGTTTGCTCTTTCCATCATACCAAAACAAAACTCCTGTCGTCGTATTTCGTCCCTATCTCTTAGCTCTTGGTGCTTTTCATATTTGTATGAATAATATTTATGTCGTTTCAAAGCTCGTAAAGCTGTGGTGTGATCTAAAGCTGGATTTATAAACTCGAAAAGTTGGTGAGGTTGAAGTTATGACCAAGTTTGTGAGGTTAGATATTCCGAACTCCGAGCATAAAAATTGATTATCTCGAACTACCCGGGAAGTTTTCGAACCTTACATGAGCTTTACATGAACAACATGAACGAGTCTATAAATGGAACTGAGTGTTCCCTTTAGTTTAAATTGAACTCCTATTTCCAACACCAACTGAACCTCAACCTCACCAACTTTTCGAGTTTATCCTATGTCATCCTCAAGTTTCCTTGTGCTGATCTTCCCATCATTTTCTTCCACGCACAATAAAACTTGCAAGTCCCTATCATTTCTTGCATCTCTTCTTTGTTCCTGCCTTTCTTCACATCTGCAGTTATTTATTACAGTGCCTTTTGTCTCAAATTTCTTGATAGTCCTTTCGACTGTAGATTTTGCAGGTATCGGTCTATTCGGATACAGAGCAGCAAACATGTCTGACACATTTTGATAACTATTTCCTTGATAATACAATTTAATCATCAATATTTTTTCTTCAGAAGTGTAATTGATGGCTAATATTTTCGATGTACGAGTTTTTATAACAATAAAGCACACATTTCAAAATGACAACTTTATTTGACAGTCATCTTTTACCTTGACTGGTGCCCGCAAATACGGGGCCATAAAAAGGAGAAATAGTTAAAAAGAAATCGGCGATAACCCGTAAACGGGCTCATCAAAAATATCTAAAGTTATTCTTTTGAATGTGGGTTTTAGTGCTCTTTAATAAACCTAAATAGAATTTTTCTCTAAAATATAATTATTTATTTTAATTCTAAATTATTTTTAATTCTAAAATAAAATATATTTATTTTAAAATATTACTGACAGTAGACTTTTTGACGTCAACTGGAATAGTTTTTGACAATTTTCTTAAAGAAATTTTCGGGTCTTCGATAACCGCCTGCATTACATTGAGTTGCTTTTCTTCTGTTGTGGAACATTTCTTGTGTTGTTTCTTAAATTCACTTTCGACGGAACCAGTAGCTTTAAATTTATTCATTACGTTTGCTATAGTGGCGCTACATACCACTTTGTCAGGGTGTCTAATGTTAAATATGAGTGCGGCTTCCCTAATAGGTTTATGGTGATCTGCGACGATAAGTACAATTTCTATTTTCTCCTGCAGCGTTAACTTTACAACCATGACGAAACTAACGAAAAACTCTTGTTGAAAAGTCGAAAAATAGTAAATTGACCAACATGTCAATATTCATTACTATAGTATTGCACATAGTTGTTGCAAAATTGTTGCAGGTAACTGTTAAAGAAATAAAATAAAAAAATATTTTAAAGGCTTTTTGATGGTATTCTGTAAATTAAAATATTTCAACCCAAATTGTATCTGACCACGTTTTGTAGTCCTTAGTAAAGTTTTCTCATAACAATTTGCTCTAAAATAAATATTGAGGGTACTTCTCTCTTAACGTAATTCTGTGTTTCTATATTTTTTTTCCGCCCTGTACATGATATCTTAAGTTTTGATATGTCAATATTATTTGCGCATCAAGCAGAACTTTTTATGATGAGTAACTTTTTTTCGTAAAATCAACAATAAAGAAAATTCCTATACATAATTACATAAACCAATATTTTTACTCATATTAAACATCCGATGGTCTGAACCAGTTTTCAGCTCTATGCGAATTATTGTAAACCTGTCATTATTTTTTCGACTACTTTCACCGGTTGATGTAGGAAAACTATCAATTGTTAATAATTTTGCATTTATACTGACACTATTTCATTTTATGTAAGTACATGTATATAATTGTGAAATAAATATAACTTACAATAATTATTATTATTTTTAAATGCCCGTGTCACTTGCTATTGGACGCAGTACCTTAACACAACAAAGTATGTTCTTCCTGAAGTCTGCCTTCTTACATTTTTAGAACCTGTCATTACTGCCTTTTTCTTCAAACTGTTATAGGAATTAACTATCTAAAAAAATACGTGTGTGAGGTTTCGTATTTACCTTGCAAGCGACACGCCGACCAATAAATCTTTTAAAAAAGCTCTCAGACAAAACGACTGTCATGTCCTATCTTAAATCACTGCTTGAAATAAGACTCTCGTAGAGATGCGTGTCGGGAATTTTGCTCAGATAAAATTGACCTGATGCTGACGACAAGAATTTTTTAACTACAATTTTTTTCCTATTTTTTAAATTAATTTAAAAATAGTGACAGCAGACGAAACCTCAAACAAGAAAAAAGATATGATAACAGATAAATATTTATGATTTAAATTAACTATATTTTATTAATTAAATCATTGAGAATGTATGGTTTTATTTGTAAAATTATTTGGCTGCTTAGGTTTTTTGGTAAATTCTTTAAAATCCCTAGGTATTTGTTGCAATAAACTACTAAAGGTCGGTATTATAGGTTTTATTTAAATTAAAAATTTAGCTAAACAATTTTAGTTAAAAAATAACCAATTTGCCAACCAAAGATGGTTAAACGTAAGTTAAATCATTAATGCCCAAGATTACAGGTTCGGATTGCTGTCAAGGTTACAGTTTACCCTGATGATTAGCCAATAACCGGTACCTACCCATTCCACCAGTTAACAGGGCCGTAGATAAGGGGGGGTTTAGGGGGTTCAACCCCCCCCCCCATAACAACGAATGTTCAGTTCTACCTTGCTAACCACCGTAAATTTGGTACCACTCCAGTTTATCGGCTTATGCGAAAAATGGCTTAAAATAAAAAACGTTTCTTGCAATATGTACCACGTACTTTCTAAACGACAAATCCGCGAGCGGAAAACCATTTTTTTAATTGCAAATATAAAAAAAACGTGAAAATAGGGTACCCGCTTGTGACAAAAATGAAAAAAAAATGAAAAACTCTTGTTGATTTATGTCACATATACCGAATTGGAACCAAAAAGGTGGATTAGATGCCGTGTTAGCGCCTGTTTAACCAATATAAATCTATAATTATTACAATTTTTGTCGAGTGACTAACAGCTAGAGAAACATAACCTCACTTGTCACTCTCACTGTGCTTTTCGGTCGACTATTTTCGCATTTTGTTTATATTTTCAATTAAAAAAATGGTTTTTCGCTCGCGGATTTGTCGTTTAGAAAGTACGTGCTACATATTGCAAGAAGCGTTTTTCATTTTACGCCATTTTTCGCATAAGCCGATAAACTGGAATATTACCGTAAATTTTAATAATAATTCTAATAAATTGCCAGACTTTCCTTACCTAAACCCCCTCCCCCCCCCCCCATGTGTAACGCCTAGCTACGGCCCTGCCAGTTAAGTGGACTATTGAAATTTGCCATAACCTCTAATACCGGGGCCAGACATAAATAGGGAAATGTCAATAGCTCTGTGATTATTTTCTACTCCTGTCAATTTCACCGATTTTTTTTTATAATGTCCTTCACTGGATAACCACAATGTTTCTTCACTAATCAAAATTTCACATTTTTAATCAATACTATACACCGGGTGTCAACGGAAGGTGACTCGCCCCTATAACTTTTTTGTTTTTAAAGGTAATAAAATGAAATTTGAAGGATTCGTATGCGACATAAAACTGCATTTTTTGATGGGTGATTCAACTTTATAGAACTTTCGGTTTTACCGGAAGTCACATAAAGTTTCGATTTTTCAATGAGACACCTGGTATATCTTTACTTTCTTTTAATCCATATGACATTCTTAATACAACCATGGAACCATGTGTCACTTGTCACTTTTTGTCACCATTTTTTTTTTTTTTTTTTAATTTTATATTTTAATCTCGAATAAATACGTTAAAATCACTAATTGCAGTCCTAACATCTTTGACAAAATACAACTCTACTGTTTTCGGTCAAAACCTATCTGCTGTGTCAAATTAAATTTTAATACCTGTATTACTAATTTTTTTTTATATAAGACCCACACGAAAAGAGCTTATTACATAACCCATTTTAGCCTGTTTGCGTTATGTAATATACTATATTATCGCACTCAGTGATGTAATGAACGTATTACATTACTCATTTTTAATCAAACTATGATTTTTTTTTGTTCCGCAGTCACTGTCACTTTTTGTGTAATGTCACTGCATAAATATGAAAACCATTTTGAATACATAAAAAAATCATAAAAAAACAAAATTCTGGGTCTTATATAAAATGTTGTATATCACACGTACGGTAAGGCTCATTACAGCACTCGTGTGGTTACTACGACTTGGTCTACGACCTCGTCGTACCAATATGCCCCACTCGTTACTGTAATGCAACTCATACCGTACTAGTAATATGAATAACTATTAAATGGCAACATGGCAGTTTTATATCGCATACGAATCCTCCAAATTTCATTCCATTATCTTTAAAAACAAAAGAGTTATAGGGGCGAGCCACCTTCCGTGGACACCCGGTATTTATATCTTAATCTTAATACATTTAATACCTTAATATGACCCGTTTGTACACCAAGTCTTCAACTTTATATTTCCCAGCCTATGGTAGTTGTACTTAATTTGAGACAACTTAACTCAACTAAACTCGATGTTAGGTAAGTCCTACTAAAACTTTTATTTTATATTTATTGTTCGTTCTTAACTTTGTACTATCCTTTTTAGTATGCCCTGATGATGAGTGCTTAAGCATTCGAAACAAGACATGTAGGGAGCTTTATTTAATTTTTATTTATGAAACTGTGGAGGAAGGCTACATTGTTTCATTTACATTACTTTGATTTTACTGAAAATATGGACTATTTTTTCAATTATAAATATAGGTGAGAAGCTAGCCGCAGGAAAAATCTTTTTTGGATCACGCCCAAATTTTCACAAATTTGGTCAACATCCTGATCGAAGAACTTATCAAAAATGCTGAAACAGCATGAGGTCTGGAATTAAAAGTTAAAAATATTTTACATTATACAAAAAAGTGAGGCAAACAAAACTTTTATTTTTTTAATTGGAACACTCTATATCTTGCACTATTTTTGAATTCTACATAAAATAACAATTATTTTTTAATAGGTGCATTATGAGTCTAAACATAATAGTTTCCGAGATATCGACTTTTGAAAAATGACATTTTTAAACTTTGACAGCTTCTAGCTTTTTAACAGTATGTCTTAGAGCAAAACGGCTTACATGCCCCTGTCTTACTTCTTTATTACCTTCCTAAAAATACAAAATTCCAATTAAACCGGAAGTACCACATTTCCGGCTTTCGAGTTACATCCGGTTTAACCGGAAGTTTATATTTTTGGGGAGATAATAAAAAGGAAGATAGGGACATGCAAACGGTTTTGCTCTAAGACGCACCGTTAACGAGCTAGAAGCTGTCAAAGTGCAAAAATGTAAATTTCAAAAGTCGATATCTCAAAAACTATTAAGTTTAGACTTATAACGCACTTATTAAAAAATAATTGTTACTTCATGTAGAATCCAGAAATAGTGTAAGATATAAGGTGTTCCGTTTAAAAAAATGAAAGTTTTGTTCGCCTCATTTTTTAAGCCACCCTGTATAATGTAAAATATTTTTAAAATATGCCAATTTTAATTCCAGACCTCATGCTGTTTCAGTATTTTTGATGAGTTCTTCGATAAGGATGTAATCTTCCGTCCCCGCTTCGTTGGCGGACCCGGTATAGTTTAAAAACTCAGTTTTAAAAAAGATAGGTTCGTTGTATTATGATTTTTTATATCAAATCCTGCGGAGGATAATTATAGCCCCCATAAATGCGCCCTTGCTGCACACTGAAAGTTTCCTATTTTAGGCAATTATAAATACTTGTTGAAATTAGGGCACGTTAATTCAAAGATAAAATATAAATATTACATGTTCAAATTCAACTCGTAAAATTTACAAACAATGTTGGTAAAAAGCCTCAGTGATTTTAAGAAAATTATTTTGAATTCGAATAAAATTCCCATCCGTGTTTTCACTATGTAGCTTTAAGCTTTTTTGTTAGCCATATAAAAAATTATGATATCGGCTGAAGTAGTAGGTAGTCTGAACGCGTTTGTCTTTCGTATTGTATGTTCCTTGTACTATTTGCATATTTTGACTAAAATTATAGTTATATTTTCTTATATTCTCGCGAGTTTTTGTGACAAGGGAATCAGGGAATATCTACATCTTCTACATAAAATATCAGTGCATCCTTGCGTGTGAGATTATTGAAGGTAGGAAGCTATAATATTTATATAATATGTTTAATGCATTATAGGCAACATGGAACATGATAAAAAATGGTAGTTATTGGGAAAGTTCGAAACAGGGAACTTTTTTCCATACACCATAATTTTAGTTCGATCATTCTTGCGTGATTCCTAATAGTTTCTCAGAAAAAAATGATTTATATTTTTGCACTTACAAATTAGTTTTGTTTTTCCTTTCCTGAATTCTACTGTTTTCTCATAAAAGTGATGAAACTTCCCCTAACCTAGGTTTTTTTTTCGAAAAATAACAAGAAAAATGCAATTTAGATTGAAACTTAAACATGTGCAATAATTATTATATAATTTGACAGTCTAGACAAATCGAAATAAGTGGCGCTGCGAGGTCGTCATGCTTAAGGAGCAAGCAGTGGCGTAGCCAGCATTTGGAGGGACGGGGGGCGGCGAACTATGGGAGGGGCGCAGACCGCGGAGCTATAGCGCCGCAGGGAAAAAGTTTTGGGACCACGCCCAAATTTCGTAGAAATTCACCTTCTTTATGCTCCATAGGGAACGGGGGTCTAGCCCCAAATGAAGTGAAAATCCGATATATAAAAAAAATTAATATAATGTGGTAGGACGCTTTCGAAACCGGTCTTATTAAGTTCATTCCCATCGCTCTTCTTTGCTAAAAATAAAATAAGACCAATCTTGTTTTCTAAGAATTATTATTTAAGTAGTAAAGGGGCGCTAGGCCAAAGTGGGCGGGGGCGGGGGCGATCGCCCCTTGTGACTTCGCCACTGGGTGAAAGTAGGAGAGACGCCATAGTTTTTGCAAGTGTGAAATTTTGTAAGAAGAAATGCAATGTAATGAAATTATTTATTTTTTACAGGAAAGTTACTCTTATACACTATGTGGCAAAAAACAATTTAGGAAATTATTTCAAAACAATAGAAATCTAGAAATTATTCTATATCTATATCTATTTTTGAAAACAACAAAACAACAAAAATGAATCAAAGGGCGTTAAATCTGAGCTGTTGGAGGTTCACTACGACCGATTCCATGTTACATACTTTTCATGTAAATAGTTCACTACAGGCAAAACGTTGTTTGGTGGGGCTCCATCCGGATTAAACTTTTAACTTCATTTGTCAATATAATGTTACTAAATGATAGGCCGTTATTCCAAGGGCGCACTCCTTAATCAAATTCAAGTAGAAAAGTTCATAATATAAACATGTCTCCTAAAAAGTCTGGTTTTCAATTATTGTCTCAAAATCCTTTTGCCGATTTTGGTGAAGCCCCGATAAGGCACTAAGTTAGCACTAACTAGATGATAACTATGATCAAATAAAACAACGGCAGTCTACCTCCACAATATGTGGAGGTAGACTGCCGTTGTTTTATTTGATCATATCAACTCCACTGTAATGGACTACTTCTTCAAGTTTGATAACTATGAGTTCCAGTGGCGTCTAGGGGGGCAGCCTTACGAATAATATTGACAAAAAAAATATGCGTCAACTACTTGTTTAGAAATATTATGCTGTTTTCGAGGTAAGCAGCTAAAAATACAACTTTTTTGTCTCTTGATATTTTTTCGTGTCTTACTTCGTCTTCGAGAAAAAATATAAAAGTAACTTCGTTGCATGTTGAATACTTGATAAAAAAAATCGAGTTAACTGGAACTCACAATTACCATCTAGGTATTCTAGTTAGTGTTAACTTAGCATTTTATCACAACGAACAACGCTGCCAAATTTCACCAAAATCGGAGATGTTAATAAAAAAACGATTTTTTTTTTAAACTTTGACATCCTCTATCTTGAAAACCAGACTTATTAGAACACATGTTTATATGAACTTTTCTACTTGAATTTCGTTTAGAAATGCGCCCTTGGATTTAAGCCCTATCATTAAGTAACACCCTGTATATTAAGGTATCTTTCGCAAATAATTGAGTAAATAATTTTATTATTTAAGATGCCACACCACACGTGTAATGATCCTCGGCCTTGAAACTGTATTTCTCTGAACGCATGCGGTTCTGGGTAGCAGAAAACAGAACGTTTTCTCGATTAAAAAGGCCTGAAGTAATGAAGGTGCTGTCGTCAGACCACAATATTTTCTTAAAAACATGTTGTCTTTCTCTTCTCTTCGTAACATTTCCTGACAAACCATCATACGGCTATTCTTCTGAGCCTCTGATAACTTCTGCATAGGTTTTATATTATTTTGTATGTATGATAACTGTTTTTTTTTAATGCCGTTAGAAATTTTTTTGCAAATTTCCGAAATAATTTGTTACGTTTTCTGTCGATGGGTTTTCTAAAAACAACTATATACAGCGTGTAACAAAAGTATGGAACGCTTTAAATATCTTTAATACCGTTTGTCCGATTTAGCCAAAATTCGGTATCCGTATATAAAAGGTTATCGCGGAGCTGCTAGTAACATATATATTACAATATTTTTGGATTCTACATTAAATCACAATTATTTATTAGTAACAGCATTATAAATCTAAACTTAATAGTTTCTGAGATATCGAGTATTGAAAAATGACATTTTTGAAATTTGACAGCTTCTAGCTTTCTAACGGTACGTCTTAGAGCAAAACGGCTTGCATGTCCCTATCTTACTTTTCTACTATCTTTCTAAAAGTGTCAACTTCCGGTTAAACCGGATGTAGCTCAACAACCGGAAATATAGTACTTCCGGTTTAACCGGAAGTTGGCATTTTTGGAAAGATAATAAAAAAGTAAGATAGGGACATGTAAGTCGTTTTGCTATAATATGGCGTATCGTTAGAACGCTAGACGCTGTCAAAGTTCAAAAATATCATTCCTCGAAACTCTCTCAAAAACTATTAAGTTTAGACTTATAATGCACTTATTAAAAAATAATTGTAATTTTATGTAGAATCCAAAAATATTATAATATATAGCGTGTTTCATTAAAAAAAAAATATTTTAAATTGCTAAAAAACTGTGAATTTGGCAACATTGCAAATGTCACTAACAGCTCCGCGATAACCTCTTCTATACGGATACCGAATTTTAGCTAAATCGGACAAACGGTATTAAAGATATTTAAAGCGTTCCATACTTCTGTTACACACTGTATATAATATAACATATAATATATAACCATATTTATCTTTCCTACCTTCAAAACACATATAACAAAATGTTTAATTCTTCTTCTTTATTATTGTTTTTAAGATCTTTCCGATCTTCCAATCCCCTTTCAATGTTCCTAAAAGTAATTCGCCCTAGAACCGAACGAGAAGAACCCATTTCGTAATAAACAAAATTCGAAATATTTGTTCGGTATTTGCAACGAAAGTTGCTCACAGTGTTGACCATTCAATTTAACGTACAAGCATTTAGAATATGTCGAAAATACTGTTGGACATCCGAACACCCAAACAGGGTGATACAAAAATATTTTGACAAGCCGCACAGGGTTTGGAAAATTTGAATGATTTCTAAATGCGTAAAGATTTTTACAAATTATCAATGTTCTGTATCTCTGGAATAGCCATTTTGTTATTTCAAGCTTCCACTTATTTATTCTAACTCGCCCAAGGCTTCCATATTTCAAAATACTGCTAAAAAACTATTTATAAATTGAAATAACAAAATATACGAAAAATACCTGTATACCATTTTGGAATGCTGATGCCTGTGTAGAGAAATTGAAGAAATAATTTTGTTTTCTTCTATTCATACATATACATTCTTGTATTCTTCTGTGTACGACTTTATACGTGTACTTAACCCATTCCAGCCTAGAAACTTAATCTGCAGTACTTATTATAAATATACTCTTGATTAGGTTTATTACAAAACCGAATAATATAAAGCTTTGCACAAAATCCTCTCTAAGTCGGTTTACTGCCTAAAATTATTGAGGTTCCGCTAAAGTTAAATGAAAAGTTTTAGCGGAAAGGTTTTGGAAGTTTTGGAAACTGAAATGTCCCAAAGTTTTGTAGTAAATTTTATACGACGGCTTTTTGTAGATTATTGTTAGGTTATTGTGGCTTACGAAATTTGTCCACTGTTGTCGTTAAAGGAGAATAGTAAAGTGGCATAACAAAGTTAATATTATCCTGGTGCTAACAATGGAAGCAAAGCCTTTATTAGCATCGTCCTTTATAGAAAATTACTCTGTATTTAAATTATGTACTTTAATATTTGTTTTTATTAAACAAGAAAACAATATGTTCTTATTTTTTAAAAATAATTTACGGCGTCGATGATTATAACATCTAAACTGAAAAAAAGCTTTTGCTTGTGCGAATTAAAACGCTTAATTGATTTTGGTGATTCAATAAACAATTATTTAATTGCCGAATATTTTCTTAACTTTAAAGGAAATTTTATTAGGTCAATTTAATTTTTCTAATTTAGTTTTCTGCGGAATTTATTAAGGCTTTATAGTCTGTTTCTTAGTGCGAGGGAGTAATAAATCGTTGAACTATAAAACCCAGTGCTCTTAGCCGTATTTCATAGGTGTGGTGCAATTAATATTTCATATAACATTCGGAGTTGCAAAAATAGTTAAAATGTGTTCGAATATGACTGGAGTCAGTAGGACAGTCAATAATATACCGACTTGTGCACGGCCCCATCAGGTTACCAGAGAGAAGTACAAGAAGAAAAAAGACTGTAATAAACGAGGATGAAGAGACTGCCGTCAGAATAATCATACACACAAAATAATGTCTGAAATGAAAAAGGATGATTTCATTCCACCGATTGGTAAGAAGAAACTATGGAAAACTTTGAAGGAAATGGATTTTTGTTATGAAAAAACTGAAAACAGAAAATCACTTTTAATAGAGAAAGACGAAATAATTTGCTGGCGACGACGATATTTGACGGCAGTTGGACAGTTTCGAAGGAAAAACAGGAATATCTTTTATATGGACGAAACTTGGTTAAATGAAAGATATACCGTTGGTAAAATATGGCAGGATCAACATATAAAAAGCTCGAGGCAAGCTTTCATGGAAGGATGGTCCACTGGAATAAAAGCACTCAAGGGAAAAGGTAAAAGATTAATAATTACCCACATGAGTAGCAAAAATGGATTTGTCAATAGCGGCCTACTAGCATTTATATCAAAACGGACTGGAGACTACCATAAAGACATGAACGCTGATATCTTTAAAGAATACTTCCAGCACATGCTAGATCTTATTTCTCCTGGGTATGTTATAGTCATGGATAATGCAAGCTGCCCCTCAAGAAAATCCGAAAAAAGACGTTGGTAGTCTTCTTGGAAAACAAATAAGATCATTCATTGGATTGCTGTAAATAAGAAGCCATTTCATAAAGATATGCTGAAAAGGGAGATTGTAAAGTTAAATAGACCTCTTTGTACGAGATTTGTTGTAAACGAAATGGCTTCAAAACGAAAAATAGCGGTACTTTGCCTTCCGCGATATCACTGTGAATTAAACCCCATAGAATTGGTGTGGGCGCAAGTAAAAGGGTTTGTAGTTTGTAGCAAGGCATAACACCACTTTTAAAATAAGAGACGTTAGAAACCTCTTGCTAGAGGGAGTAAAGACAGTGGATTGTAAAAAATGGAGTACGTGCGTCGAGCATGTGACTGAAATAGAAGAAAAAGTGTGGGAAGCTGATAACATGCTAGAAAACACTGTAGAGCCCCTTATTATTTCTCTGGACCCCAACGACGATAGTTCATCGGACTACTCGGAACATGATAACTAAAATTTTAAAATTGATTTGTTGTATAGTGCATAGCAGATTTTTTGTATAAATATTAATAATTATTCCAATTTATCTATTTTCATATTATTCTTACTTCTATATAAGTTTTTATCTACTTAATATTAGAATAATTATTATCTCAACTATCTCTACAATTATTATTATACTTTTATTTTAATAAACTACCTTACAGAAAAAAGTTAAATATGACGAACATCAGTGGGTAATCTGTGTTGACTTAAAAATGGTGAACTTTCTTCTGGGACAGCAAGGTGGTTATACAAAATATCCTTGTTTCCTGTGTCTTTGGGACAGCAGGGCTAAGGATCAACACTGGATTAGAAGAAAGTGACCTTGTAGAGATGCTTTAGTGCAAGGAGAAGCTAACGTAATAAATGAAGCGTTGGTTGAACGGGAAAAAATCATATTTTCTCCCTTGCATATTAAACTAGGACTAATGAAACAATTTGTAAAGGCCTTAGACCAGAATGGTAACTATTACATTAGTTTTGTTCACCAAACTTGTCTGTCTATTGTATGCTAATTAGGCTGGCCCTAATTTTGGACCGATTCGAGGTGTGTAGGTCTGAAATACAGAATTTTTAAAAACTATCATTGAAATTTACCTGAAATTTACAATGCAACCTTCAAGTTGTGCTTAATAAACATTAGATGCAAAAATAATATTATTAAAGTTTTATTCCCCGTGCAATTCCTCTATTTACAGTTGCTAAGATTATAATTTAATTCTTATATTAAAAATGTGGTGGCCAAATAAAAGTTTTATGATGCAGTGGTCACGTGACCATCTTCTTCCTCCTTGAGTCGGCGAGTATGTTGAGTATGAAATTTGTTTAAAATCAACTGTCTTAATTCTTTATTTTCTATACGTTGAAGATCTCTAGCTATACTCAATCTTAATGATAATTTTGTACCTGGTCAATGTGCTTGCCTAATTCTTTTAAAAATTCAGTACTCTTTGCATTTTTTAGAATATATACTTATGAAATATGATGCTCATAATAGTTCCAGACACCTCAGTGACGTACCTAAGTCATACGCTGATCGATGATTTTGGTTTTAATAAATTTGGATTTGATTTATTTCTGTCTCCAATATCGGTCTTAACTCTGCAGTGTCGGGTGGGCACTTATACGAGATAATGCATCTGCAGTTATCCGTAATCTGTAAAAAATTTTAATTTTGTACCAAACAAGCAAGTATCGTCTAAAACGCATAACTGCCCAAACAAGGGCCAAAGGTTCTTCTACTATGGTACAGTAATTTTTCTCTGCTCTATTTAAACTTTTGGAAGCAAATACGATCCAACTATGAACTAACCTGATCCCATACAGCTTGCATCCGCTCGAAACAAAAAATTGTTGTTCGTTGTAAAATCTGGATACTGTAGCACAGGTGGATTTTAAAATTCTTCATCCTATACGAAATATTTTCATTAACGAGTTAAGTTATTTAATGGCTGCGCCATCGCGGCAAAATTTTTACGATAGCATATTCAGATACTGCCTCAATTTTTTGTGGATGGGGTGAAATACCCTCTGCTGAGATAACATGTCCTAGATATATGATCTCCTTTTTTAGAAGTTCACATTTATTCAGACTAAGTTTTAAATTTGTTTTTCTGGTAGTCGTTTTAATTGGTATTGTCTTTTGTCTGTCATAAATGCAGTACATAGTCTACTGTCTACTGTACACAGTCTATTTGTAATGAAAATTGTATAGACGCATAAAGGGCATCAGAATATGCCTTGTCCACCCCTGCCGCGTATCCCTGGCATGGGGCACAAAGGGGATGTTTTTTGTCGACAAACTACACATAAATAGTGATGCGCCAAATGCGGTATTAAACTAAAATTTTTGATGTCGTCTATATAAAGATATACTATAGATATATAAAATAAAACGTGCATACACATAACAGCAAGATAAATTAACGTTTTAAAGACCAAACACGAACCGGAAGGAAGAAACCCCAAACACACAAAAGACCATCAAATCCACTGCAAAATAGGCGGGACATAATATAAATCATCACTATAATATACCGGATGGCCTAACAAAATTCCTGCGCATATAGTAAGGACACTACTTTGAAATTGAGCTTATTAAGTTAAATTGTGTGTTGCTAAGGGTATAACTGTATCTTGTTATTCGCTTATAATGGTTTCATGTTTCTGTATGCTTAGATGACAATAAGTTTGATACTATCCAGTGTAAATTAGGATGATGCATTATCCAAAAGCAATAGAACTCTTCTATTTTGCTTCTTCATCTTGGTATCAAATCTGTGAAGTCATGTTGTCATGATTCTGCTGTCATCCACGCTTTTTTGTTCGAGACCCATTGGAGAGGTAACTTATCGATATGACGTGCGCCCTTAAAATATCGAGGATTTTTGCTTTTGCCTATTATAGGTGGTTCTCCCTTTCCACCGTTCATGTTTGCGCAGAACAGCATTTTAAATCGTTGTTTTGGTGTCTTTTTTTCCAGTACACTTGTCATCTTTCAGTGCATATGCTTTTGTTGGCAATGCACTATCGGGTGTAATCCTTTAAAATGGTTAAAAGCCTTTCTTTCCAAGTAGTTAGGTCCTCGATATTGATATCGGCTGATTCGTCACATATTTTCGTGAAGGTAATATCTTGCCGACGACGGAATTTTTCAAACCATCCATTTGATGCCTTGAAGTTATCTAGTCCTAGACATTCAGCAGATTCGAGGGCGTTTGCTTGAATTATGGGCCCGGATATTGGTAAGTGCTTGTTTTACGCCTTACAAAACCAGTTAATAACAACTTACCAGTCCATCGGTTCTGTGAAATTTTCTATTTTGTTCACCGTTGCCACCTTCTTAAAACAAATTTCTGACTTCTGCTATATTTTGAAGCAACATAGTCACTTGGGTCTTACCCACTAGAAAATTTTCTGGTACGTAAACCAGTTCTTTCACTTTCCTCGATTATTTCAATTTTTGGCTTAAAGAAAGACATTTCCTTTTGCCGTCATCTTCAAATATTCACGTTAGTCTCAAAATACACAAAAATTGTTCAAAACAAAACTAATGTTAATAACCTATTTATCAGCCTTTGAAGCAATTTTTTTTTATGATTAGGTACAGCACTGCAGGATTAATCCTTTATAGCGTTCTGCGAGCGGTACGTGTGCGCAGGAAACGATTCACGTTGGTCTTGAATCTTTGGAGATTACACTTTTTGGGGAACACGACCTCAGGGAGGTCGTTCCAGAGTGATGAGGTTATCCCGATAAATTGAATGGATCCGCCTGCAATAAAGTAATTAGTGTATTCATCTATATTTCTTAAGAATTGTCGGGTCGGGTTTCACTGCACCTAATGGAGGGCGTTTTAAGCATTAATGTTTACTAAAAATTCCGAATTGTGCCCTCGGTCCTTTTATAGATTGGTCGGTAAAGAGGAGTATAAAATAATGGGATTTCCATTTTTAAATATGAGGAATTCATAACCAGTTGCACGTGATCTTTATATAAGCGATCTCAAACAGAGGTTTTACTGTATTTTTAACTTTACCCATATAAATTATATTTGAAAGGCCCAAATGTTTTTAATACCTTCAACAACTACAGAGAGAATTTTTCAAATGTCAGGTATTCTTCGCTAATGATGTGTTTTTTAAATGAAATGTTTCCCCATCATTATTTGATCAGCTTTTTAATAATACTCGGATGATCCATAAATAAAATCGAGACGTTTGCCCAGCTCTACAGCATTTGGAGGCTGTATAGTGTATACAGAATAAGCAAGGACCTACTTGGTTTTATTGCCAAGACCGGATAATATAGAGATTTTATACGTATATCTGCCCGAAACTGGATCGTGCGAAATTATTGGATTTTCTATAGTAAAGTTAAGTGAAAAAGTTTTTAGTGAAATTGTTTGGAAACTTTGAAAATAAAATGAAATATCTCATAAAAATAATTATGTAAGTTTATAGTCGTAAAGTATTTATATAATTAATTTAGAAGTTTTTTTTCTATGATTCATACATGGTGTGCGGAAATTACCATAAAAAAATTTGAAGGCATGATTCTACAGGGTGGCTGTTTGCGTGTGAATAGCTCCGCTTGTATTTATAATACACAAAAATGTTAATACAAAAGTTGAAGGACAGTAAGTGAGTTATAACGTAAAATTATTTGTGACTATATGGTGGCTCAACAAAGAGGAACAATAATTTTTTTTTAATAGAACACCCTGCATATTTTTGCACTTTTAAATTTCCCTCGATATTCCGAGTATCGGGCTAAACATAGTTTTTAATTATTTTGCAATGTTGCCAAGTTATTTAAAAATATTCTTTTTTGGAAGAAAAAACTTGGCACCTTTAAATTTGAAATATAATTGAATTAACTCAAGACATTCGAAACATTCTTAAGGGTATCAAGGATAAAGACTAGTTCAAGACTTAAGACGCTCAGAACATTTGACATTTTAAAAATTAATTTACTCTTTTTTTTTTAAATGAAACACCCTGTATTTTAATATTTTATCTTGTAGAGTATTTTGCTCTCTACAACTCTTGTTAAAAGGTTCATTAGTTATTTTTGCTCATTTTGACGTAATATTTTTTTTTAATATAAAGTCTGAGAATTTTTTTTTTTTTTAATTTTACTTATTTAAGGTGCTTTAATCACTTTATCTAACTGCTTACATAAACTATCCAATCAGATATTCCAAGTGTCCTCCATTAGCCTTTATATACCTCTGGACACGATCTTCAAATTATTCGCTTAAATTGCGACATATTTCGGGAGTAATGGCTTGGAAGCAATTTCTTATGCGAACTTCCATGTCTTCTTTAGTTGTCGGAGACATTTTGTACACCTGATCTTTCACAAATCCCCATTTAGAAAAATCCATTATTGTCATATTCGGCGATCAAGCTGGCCATGATACAGGTCCTCCTCTTCCAATCCATTGCTGACCATAAGTTTCGTCTAAGAATTCCCTAATGAGCCTTGTAGAGTGTACCGGGGCTCTATCGTGAAGAAACCACATGCGTTCTTGAACTATGTTTGGAATATGGGCAATGAGTTGTGGTAAATCACTTTGGAGTCTAGAGTTCCCTCGAAAAAATGTGGACCAACTACGTAGTCTCCTACAATTCCTCCCCAAACGCTTAGGTCCCATCTGTTTTGTTAGTGAAATCTAACAAAATGAGGATTTGTAGTGGCATTATAGTGAAAATTATGTCAATTGACATTGCCAGTTTTATGGAAAGTAGCTTCATCGCAAGAAGCAACTAAATGCGCAAAATTATTGTGCTGCTCCCTTATTTTATTATGCGCCCATCACAAAATTCAAGTCGCCTTACCATAGTCCTCATCATTAAGCTCTTGCAGCAACTGCACGTGGTAAAGATGTAATTTGTTTGAGTTGATTATTTTTTGAACCACCGTTTGTCCAATGTCCAGTTGTTGGGCAAGAGAGCGTTGACCAATATGAGGATTTTCAGTAATACTTAACAGAACGTTGAATTCATTTTCTTCGGTTAGTTCAGGTTAGTTTTATTTAAGCGTCTTTGTCTATGCAAACTGGATCATTAATACGGGGCAGTTTGCCCAATATCCTGTTTTTACTACACGAATGAAAAAATAGTTAGAAAAGTTACAAGTTACTACTAATAACAGGTATACAGAGGGTGTTTCAAAATTTACTACAAAGATTTTAAGGGCGTATTTTTGAGGTCAAAATAAAACATGTGCCCTAAAATGCAGCCCCTTCAAACTCTAGCCATCATAAAGAGCGCGAAAACAAGTATTTTGAAATGTGGCAACAGCGCTCTATTCATTTCGTGCCTCAAAAATAGAGTAAACCTAATTTTCGGGGGGATTGAGGAGGGATCTACACTTTTGATGACAGAAACGTTATGTTACCGCTGTTAAATCTTAAAATTAAATAAGACCATCCAGTAGGGCATGAACAAATCGGACGCGTATTATTTCTCGTTACGATAAATTAAGCACGGTTCATGTAAACAGACCCTTAGTAAGTCCAAGATGATCAGAAAATGCAACACAAGTTCGTTTATTGATTATTGTTTCAAAAATTCTTTACGCGGGCCGGGATGATATTTCGATCCTTTTCTAATAAGACTTACAGGATTGTCACTTATAATCTCCCTAGCAGCAGAATTATTACCGATAATTTTTTTCAAGGTCACGAATGTTTTTGTTGATAGAAAATTATCCCGAGTCGAAGACGACGAGACTTATTAAAAAATAATATTACGCGAAATGAGCAAAAATAACTAATGAACTTTTTAACAAAAGTTGTAGAGGGCAAAAAACTCTACAAAATAAAATATTTAAATACAGAATGTTCCATTTGAAAAAAGGAGTAAATTAATTTTAAAATGTGAAAAGTTGGCACGTTTGCACGTTTGCACGTAGAGCACACCCTGTACAGAATATGGAATGTTCTGAGGGTTTTAAGTCTTGAATAAGTCTTTATCCTTGATGCCCTCTAGGTTATTTCGAATGTCTTGAGTTAATTCAATTAATTTTCAAATTTTAAGGTGCCAAGTTATTTCTTCCAAAAAAGAATATTTTTAAATAACTTGGCAACATTGCAAAATAATTAAAACCTATTTTGCCATGATAATATGTGGAATATCGAGGAAAATTTAACAGTGTAAAAATATACAGGGTGTTCTATTTTAAAAATAAAATTTTGTTCCTCTTTGTTGAACCCTATAGAGTCAAAAATAATTTTACGTTATAACTCACTTACTGTCCTTCAACTTTTATATTAACATTTTTTGTGTATTATAAATACAAATGGAGCTAATCTACCTTGCCACACTAAACGACCACCCTGTATATAAGAGAATATGAAAAAAAGGTCATATTAAGACGAGACGTTGGAAGATTTAAAAAATGCTATTAATGAAATTATGATCATCTGGGGTATTACCTAACAGCAAATGGGAGGTTGTGTGAGTATTTTATTAAATAATTAGTTATATTCAATTTGATTATCTTACTATGCATTACATTGCGCAGTTGATTTACCGCCGCGTCCCCTTTATTTTTGTTTTTATCACAGAACATACAAGTCAATTTGCATTACAAATTTCAAGTCATTTAAAAGCTTTGAACCATTTTTTTTCCAGTCGATCGAAAAGCAAGCACTTTTAGATAATTTTTTAACCGAAAAATATCGCTTACCGTTCTAGATCAGAAAGCAAAGAAAGGGAAAAGTAAAGTTTTTGTTGTGAAATAGTAGTCTCCGGTCTTTTAACGGAATATACTATTGTGTGAAAAATAAATCCAATGTCATGTCATAAACATGCTTCGTGTCAGTTACTGACATTCACTGGTCCTTTTATTATATAGCTTTATTTAAAATTTGAAATTAAAATTTTTCTAATTAGCCCCTTAATTACTAAATAAGTCACGTCAAAATTTCACAGGTTAGTTCGTTAAATTATTCCCTTTAATATTTGACCACCTTAAAATTTGCATGGGAGTTCCAAAGTTGGGTAGATTGATGCATATTGGATTTTTTATTTTTGGAAATACAGGGTGTTTCAGAAGTGCGGTACGTAACTTAAGGAGGGGATTCCTTGTGATATTCTAAGAGAAAAAGTTCATATGAACATGTCGCACCTTTAATCATAAAGTGGCGTAATTAAAATAACACAGTTTTCTAGAATCTGCAGAAAACTCTTTTATTATTGCAATTATCCTGGCTTTTCTCTATTTCTAGCCGATCTACGAAGCTTACGAAATAGTGCCATATATTATAGGGCAAATTATTGGTTGAATAATACTATAGGTTACTTTGTATTTATGAAAAACTTTTTAAAATGTAGATTTATTAATTAATTTAAAAACGTTAATGTTGATGCTCATGGTTAGGTCACTTTAGTATTAAAAACATTACAAGTCATACGCATTATTAAGAAATGTGACAATCAATGACTAAGAGTTGAATTACAATTTAGGGATTATTTTGAAATAGTGCTGTTTGTTAAATATTTTAAGTAACATATCAAGAAATGTCGCTTTAGTAATAAATTTAAAAGCATTGACAACGCATACCTTCTCCATGGTGTCACATAACTAAAATTAGTCGGTTTAATACCAAAACTGGTCACGAAAACTGTTGGTACTAAAATGGCGCAAGTAAAAATCTGCAACTGTATAATTGCTATATTGACGTAGATCGATGTCAGATCAATGGATGGCATCACTTTTGGGTCATCGTTTTATGATAAAAACTCAAATTATCAAAATTTTGAGTTTTGTCACTTTATGATTAAAGGTGCGATGTGTCCGGAGCTATCCCGTTTTTGATATACCGGGGGTTGCATCGTCGAGCGGGACATAGGAAATCCCATGTAATTTTAAATGGGGTCAATTATTGGCTTCCCTAATTATTTTAGAGAAAAATTCTATTTAGGTTTATTAAAGAGCACTAAAACCCCCATTCAAAAGAATAACTTTAGATATTTTTGATGAGCCCGTTTACGGGTTATCGCCGATTTCTTTTTAACTATTTGTCCTTTTTATGGCCCCGTATTTGCGGGCACCAGTCAAGGTAAAAGATGACTGTCAAATAAAGTTGTCATTTTGAAATGTGTGCTTTATTGTTATAAAAACTCGTGAATCCTTAAAACACTCGCCTTCGGCTCGTGTTTTAAGGATTCGAGTGTAATATAGCCATTATACGCGAGTCAAATACTATACTTTATCTACGACTATTCAGTATTCAAGAAGTTAGAAAATGGATTCAGGGCAACACATTTTATTACAATAGGATTATTATTAATGGTATTTCTTAACTAAAAAATACAATTCAACGATGTTAACCATAATTAAACAAAATACAATTGCAGCCCGAATTTCTGGAGGGGTATTTTGGATTTCGGTTTCGTCATCCGAAATCATGATATTTTACTTTGAAATCAACAACAAAATGTCACAGCGAAACTTAAATGACTGAGGAAAAAAATTATTCGTTTACTTGTCAATCGGTTGCTATGGTATTAATACCATTCACGCCTGCTTAAACTAGATCTGGTGCGTTTTTATCGTAATTCAGGTAACTTTGTTTTGTTGGGACCGTGGAATATGAAATCTCATATTCCACGGCTGTGGAATATGAGTAACTATGGTAATATGAACCACATTATATATGTACTAACAAACACATTATGCTTCTATTATTAAATAGTCGTAGATAAATTTATTAAGACCAATGGCATCCCGGGGAGCACCTTAACGAATAAGATTGACAAAAGAATGTACGCCACTAACTTTTTCATAATTTTGATATTTTCTTTCGGATTTAATATAACTAATAATGCAACTTTCTTGTTCCTTAAATTGTTTTCGTATCTTGATTTGTTTTCGAGAGAAGAAATAAAAACCACTTTATTGCATCTACAAAAAAAATACCTAGTATTTCAAAGTTAATTAGAACATTTAAATTGAAAACAAAATTATTTTTTTAAATAATGATACAAAAGAAAATGCAACAGTTAAACAAAGCAAACCTTCTGATAAAACGCGCGATTGCAATCATTCCACCATTGATTCACTTACTTAATAAATTTCATCTAGTTAGGGCTAATCAAGCACCTTATCATTATAAATAACGGTACCAAATTTCCAAAAAACCGGGAAAAGGATTTTTTTTAAAAACTTTAACGCCCTATATATCAAAAACGGAGCAACTCCGGACACATGTTCATGTAAACTTTTTCTCTTAGAATATCATAAGGAATCACCCCTTTAAGTTACGTACCGTAGTTCTGAAACACCCTGTATAAGCGGTAATATTGTTCTGAGTAAAAACCGGATTATATGCAACCAAAAACCTTAAGAATATGCGCATATATTATATGCACATTTTTTTTAAAATCTATGCAGGATATATGCAAAAAAGACGTAAGTATGCAATGAATATGCGGTAATAAAACAACTAAATTTTGATATTCTAAATTAAATATTCATTTAATTAGGGGATTGAGAATTGAATAAAGATAAATTCAAGTTATAATATACTTTATTAAATCAGTTAACACCTAATACAGTTTTATATATCCAACTTATACTGATATTAATTTGACAAATTATAAAACGCACCAGCTATTATGTGTGCTTCCAGGTTTTGAACTAAAAAATTGTGGCGTCTATCACTAAGAACATGTTTGTAAAAAGAAAACGATCTTTCTACATCTACTGAAGTTCTAGGGCAAAATTTTAATTTCGGAACTAAGGCAGGTTCAATAGCTAAATTATTTACAGTTTTCCCTGACATTATGTTTACGACCTGCCTTAGAATCTTGAAACCTGTGTTTTTTTTTATTAAATTTTCTAATTTTGCCACTACTGTTTTTCCTACCTCACCTCCTATTTGTTTGCAATTTTGTACACATGTTTCTATTATATCTATCGACTCTGGTAGATTTGTACACAATTCCTCTAGTTGCAAAATACTGTCTGCTATAAATGCATAGTTACACTTAATATACATTAACTGTTGTTCCACTTTAGCACTTTGAAATATTTCTTTAAACTTTAGGATGCACTGTGAATCATCACCAGACATTTGTGAAATTAAGTCTTTCAATTTTTGGAAATTATCTGCATAAGGTATTGCCGCACGAATCAAGGTGCCTGATCTGGACAGGCTCAGGTGGTAATGGTACTCCGGGAAGATTCTCCTTGTAAAATTGTACTCTTAATGAGGCCTTTATGAATATCTTTTTTACATTTGCTATTAGGTCATTGCCCAACGGAAAGGAAACTCTAATAGTTTCCGCAACCCTATTTAATCCGTGAGCTAGGCAAGTTACATGAATCAAATTTTCATAAAATATTTTTAAACTCTGTCCTACCTTTATCATATACGGCGCAGCATCGGACCACAGGACAAGAATTTAATCTGTAGGAACTGAATTCGACAAAAAGAAATGTGTTAAGGTTTCTTGAATAAAACGTGTAACTGTGAGGTTGTTTGTTTTTTCCACTTCTTTTATGGCTATAAGGTAAGCTTTTCCAGGTTCTTCTTCTGTGAGTTTTCCGATCATTAAATTAACTATATAACGACCACACGAATCAGTTGTTTCGTCGACGACAATATACATATAGTTGCCTCCAATTTCTTTCTTTATTTCATCTAGCACGGTACCAAATACCTTTCCAACGACATTTTTTAATGTTGATTCATCTGGAGCATTACATTTTGTATATTTTTGCAGAAAGGCCTTAACTTGCGGGTTGGTTAACTTGTTTAAAGGAATATTAGCAGCCAAGAACGTTTTACATAGATTTTCGTTAAATTCTGACTGGTCATGGTTTCTGTTTTTAAAAATCTCAAATGACTGCTTCAGCGTTGAGTGTATGGGACCAGACTTCATCTTGCTAACCTTAGCAATGTAAGACGGCGTCTAAATGTGTTGGTCTATTTGAAATTTCTTTGAGCAGGAAACAATTTTTGAACAAGACTTGCAAAAAACATAGTCGCCGTCCAAAGCAAGTTCTGGGTAAGGCTTTTTTTTAATATAATGGCCTCGAGTTTTACTCATTTAGCCATGGGTAAGGCTTAATCCACCAAATACATCGTATTTTTACAATACTAACTGCGGCTACGACAAACGACAACCTCCATAATACTGACAAACTGTAACAAATGTGAGCAAATAAATAATTATAGAGGGTGTAGATAAAGAAATTCTAGTTAAAACATCTGGTCCGAAATAGCCACCCACTAATGGAATTTGTTAATAAAAGAAAAATAGTTTATTTTATTAGTTTATTACTTTATTAATTAGCCTATTTATTGCCCTCTTATCTTCAGACCCCGACAGCACAGGTGACACGGCGGCGTGCGAGCACAAAACGTAAGAAATGAATTCAAAAATCCCAAAACATTCTTAGATATGCAATATTTCTTAAAACATGCATTGTGTCCTTTAAAATCACAAAAAATGCAATAAATGCATATATATGCAAAATGCATAAGATCCGGTCTTTAGTTCTGAGTATTGTTTGAATTTTATTCCAAGTAAGCACGTTTGGGAGGAACGTGTAGCTTACTCCTAAAGATTATTTAAGTGGTACTAAGTAGGTATTTCCAATAATGGCTTTTAATATATTACATTTGCAAAGTTTAATGATATATTTGTTTGAACAAATAACCCATATCTGCAAAAGCACTTCGATTTGTGGCCCTGTTGGTTTTATCAGCAGATTTTTCGAATAAGAGCATTTGAGGTTGAGTTACACGTTAATTTTGTCGCTAAGTGTATATTTTATCCTTTGCATGAATATTTATTAACTGTAAATTAAAACCTCAAATTGTTAATTAGTTAAAGTGAATTTAAATGTGTTTCTAATTAGTCTTAAAAGCATTCGAGGATACATTTTTATTCAAAGAATAAAAACAAAATCGGAGCAACTCGAAGCCATAGAAGTAGAAATGCAGATTTATCGACTTTTATTTTATGTAGAATAAAACATGGTTTGTGGTTTGCTTTTACTCTGCGTTTCGTAGGAAATGTAGCTATTACGAGAAAATTTAAGTTAAACTATAAAGTATTTACATTTTTTTTTAATGGTTTGTTTAGATTCTGCATTGTAATGCATTTGGTTAAATAGTGTAGTCCACTGAGAAAAATATTTAATCGGGATAGCCTTAAACGACTGCATTCAATAAAAATATTTGGTTGAAAACGAGCAACAAAATATTTTACTCGCCGAAATAAATTCTTATGGAGAAACTTAACTAAAGTTTAATCATATGGTAGAGGAAATTAAAGTAGTACTTGTTATATTTCACAATATATTTCAGTTTCCTGACACGTGTTTCAACCCTTGCGGATCATTATCAAAGGCATTGTAAGATTGTAAGATACATGCCATTAAAATAAAAATTGACAGTGATGAGATAGGTTATTTTGGTCCTTAATTTACAGGTATTGGCCAAAGGTACAACTAAATTACAGGTGTGATTATAGAGGTATTTACATGTGTATAATAATTATGGGGTTTTTCGTTGGTAATTATAGACAGTGTTTATTGCATATTTATCTTAAGTAATTAGGCTATTAAGTATTAGATTAGCACCTAAAAATTAAGGACCAAAATAACCTATCTCATCTGTCAGGTAGTGTTGCTTAGCGATTGACTTTGACAGTGAAAGGTAAAGTTGTCAGATGTATGTTACGCGTTTTGGCTAATGTTATAAAGTTAAATAATTAATTAAAAGAGTATAAAAATAATGATGTAGTTTATTATTAACAACATCACATGGCGCTGCGGACATCAGGTATAAATTAAACAAGTGAACACCATGGAGCATGTAAAGCAGATAGACGAGTTATGCTTGGAAGGTGATATTGCAACAAACTTTAAAAAATGGAAACAAAGGTTTCAAATTTATATGCAAGCATCGGGAATGGATGAAAATAAAAAAATATCAGAAGAAAGAAAACTGGCTGTTTTGTTACACACAATAGGCGCAGAGGTGCAAGAAATATACGAAACTTTGGAAATTGACGAGGAAGATAAAAAATATTGGAAAACGGTCCTAGGACATTTTGAAAAATATTTTATTCCAAAAACAAATGAAACAGTAAATAGACATATCTTTAATACCAGAAACCAATTAGAAGGTGAGTCAGTTGATTCATTTGTTACAGAATTAAAAAAGTTAAGTAAAAACTGTAATTTTGATTCAATAAATGATAGTCTAATAAGAGACCGAATAGTTTGTGGAATAATAGATAACAAGGTGAGAGACCGATTATTACGTGAACCAAAATTGGACCTACAACAGTGTATAAATATATGCAAAGCAGCTCAGCTGGCAGATTCACAAAGTAAAAAATTACAAGAAGATATTGGAAATGTAAGTGCCATTAAAAAGTCATTTAAGCAAAATAGAAATGGAGGAAATCAGAACGAGCAAATTAGAAATGAAAGAAGGGGTCAATCACAAAACAGAGAGTGTGGAAAATGTGGTACAATTCATGCATTTAGACAGTGTCCAGCATGTAGAAAAAGATGTACCTGGTGTAAACAATATAATCACCTTGAAAGAATGTGTTTTGGTCGAAATTTAAATGCATTTCTGCCAACCCCAGAAACATTTGAAATCTCATATAAAGAAGAGTCCAATAATGCCGTCAAAAATCATTTAGAAAACAGGCAAGATAAATATAAATATTATTATGACTTAGGAAATCACAGCAAACCCCTTAATTTTGAAAGGGGCGAGACAGTGTATATTAAGGATAAGGTTCATAATATGACGCCAGCTAAAATTTTAGAAAAAACAAACAGACCTAGAGGTTATAGACTGTCACTATTAAATGGTAATATTGTTGAAAGAAATAGGTCAAATTTATACAGAGCACCAACAAAACAAAACTTTAAAACAAATACTGCTGCGAACCTGTTGCAGGGTAATTGTCAACTAAAGTCTGGTAGAAATAATAGTGCCAGTGGTAATAATGCTCAAGTTAAGTCCAATATCCCAGCCTATACCTCTAGATCAGGTCGGTTGGTTAATAAGCCAAATTTTTTAAATAGTTATGTACCATAAAGTTTTAGTTGTAACTTGTTTGTATTAAACTTTTATTATTGTAAAAAAAGGGGATGTCAGGTAGTGTTGCTTAGCGATTGACTTTGACAGTGAAAGGTAAAGTTGTCAGATGTATGTTACCGAGTTTTGGCTAATGTTATAAAGTTAAATAATTAATTAAAAGAGTATAAAAATAATGATGTAGTTTATTATTAACAACATCACATCATCTGTCAATTTTTATTTTAATGACATGTAGAATTTTTAACTGTCTTACAATCTTACAATGCCTTTGATAATGACCCGCAAAGGTTGAAACACGTGTCAGGAAACTGAAATATATTGTGAAATATAATAAGTACTACTTTAATTTGCTCTACTATGGAATATCCATTTCACCAAGCATGTAGCCCATCACATATCAATTATAAAGTTTAATCGTTTGAATTAAAACTTATTTCGGACAAGCACGTAATACTACTTTTTTATAACTTAAGTTTTATTTCACCAAAGTCGATAATGATTCCTTCAATTAAATATGTTTTCACAATATTTATTTTTAATAAAGTAAATTATTACTTAAGATATTATTTTAATCTTGCAACAATAACCCTTAGGCTCTCATAACACACTATAAGATTAACGTGTGGAGCTACAGCACTTTACTCTGCTTTGCACTAAAACTATTTCACTAATTTAAAGGGTTTAATCCTCTTGGTCTTCTGGTCTTCTTTAAACTCTTGTTATCGAAAAACAGGATAGCCTACACATATTAGCCTAGACATAGTAGTAGCGTAGTAGAAGAATCGTTTTTCGTTACTCCTATAATTATATCATACCTCAATACCTTTCCCCAGTCGTCTAAAAAATCAGTTAAATAAATACACAATGCTGAAAATAAAACTAATACACTAAGCGCCCTCCATTGCAAGGACCCAGACTCGTACAACACATAAATGGTGCAACCGCGCTACATCTCACCGACTCACTGAATGCGATGCAAACGAGGAGGAAGATGGTTACGTTACTACTGCTTCATAAAAACTTTTACTCGGGCAACCACATTTTTAATATGGGAATTAAATTATAATTTTGGCAACTAAATTAAGAAATTGAACGGGGAATAGAAGATTAATAAAATTAGTTTTGCATCCAATATTTCAAGGAATAAATATTTTATTTTAATAATAAAGCCTTAATAAAAGAAGTTCCGGAGAAAACTAAATTATCAAAATTTAAGTGACCCAAGAAAATATTCGGCAATTAAATAATTTTATTCCATCAAGTAAACTTGTTTGGGTTAATATCTTCCATGCAGTATTTTTCACTTGATGAAATACAGGCTCTATTGCGACAATAAACAAAAAATGAATTAAGCGTTTTACATCGCACAAGAAAAAGTTTTTTCTCAGTTTAGTTGGTATATATAAGTGAATTTAGTGAACTTGATAAAATCCTTACCGACTAAAGAATTTTAAAATTAAATCAAATTCATCATGCAGAAAACAGTTTTTCCTTTTTATTTGAGGAAATCCTATAAACCTTAAGCTAAAAGCGTTCGAATCTAACACAAATTTAAACGGGAATAAAATAACAGCTTTACTTCGATCTTTTTGAAGGTGGCTTACCTACTGGGATAGGATCCCGCGGTTTTTAGTATAAAGTAAAAGGTTTATTTAAAATTATATCGGATCTGAATCTTTACAACTTAAATATTTTTGGATAAAATATCGAGTGGTCTGTATAGTAATTTTGGAAATAATAATAATTATTATAGATTCTATTAATTTGGTTTTCTTGGGTTTATCGCGATTTTAAAACGATATTTGTGTAAACCGAATAAACTAAACTCTTAAGAACCCGAATTTCGAAATTCCTGAAATATTTTTTTGTTTAATGTTATGAACTAGTTCATATGCATACCTTAAGACCATATTTCACAATCATTTTTTCTCTTTTTTTTTGTAATTCAACTCTCAGTTCTTAAATAACTCTATACAAATAAATCCAATTTTCTGGATCGTTGTTTAGAAAACCTATCAATAACGGCATCAACATTGATACCAATATCCTTATGTATATTTAGTAAAGTTAACTCCACCGATCTTTCCTGACCCATCGTAGACCATAGCCAAGTTTTTACCCTTTTCAGGGTAGAAAAAGAACGCTCAGCACTTGCTGCAGTTACTGGCATAACGGAAATTAGTTGTAGCAAGATATATATGGGGCATTCCACACAAAATTTGCAACTCAAAATTTTTTTCCCACGAACAATTTTTTTACGGTTCAGCAGTCAAAAATATTTGACACGTACTTTTTTATTTTAATGTAATGCACTGATTTTTCGAAAAAAAAAATTTTCAAATTTCACGTTCGTAAAAAAGCACCTTTTTCCGATCGCTTATACAGCAATATCGAATAAAGATATAAAAATTTATCACATACATAAAATAATCGCCTTTTTCTTAGCTTTCGAATGGAGTATAATAAAACTCAATTTTTTAAATGATATAAATTGAAAACTTATAAACAAATGCAATTTTGTCGAATTTGGACATGATTTTTTTTCCTTTTTTTTTATTAAAAAAACCAACTCAAACCTTTTTTAAAATACTGTTAAAATTTTGGAGCGGAGAGTTAAATACTTACGAAACCATAAATTTTTCAAGCACGGCTTGCACGCGCAAACCGCGCCGCAGCGCGACTCGCTCGGACTCAGCTTGACTTGTCTAAACTTGTCGCGCTGGACATCAGGCGCTAACACTAATAGTTTAGTATTTGCTATGTTCTGGTGATGAAGAAGGGTTGAAATGTCCTCAGAAGTGTATTCAAAATTCAAAGATCGCTGTTGCAATCCGTTTGATTTGAAAAATCATAATGGGAGAAGTCAAAGAAAAAGTTTGCGTCGAGTGCAACGTGTAGGCAGACAGAAAGTAAAATGCAGAAAAATGGTTTTAGTAAGTTTTTAAATAATGATGCTACACAATTTCGAAAAAATAGTGAAAATAATTGTGTAGCATCATTATTTAAAAACTTACTAAAACCATTTTTCTGCATTTTACTTGCTCTCTGCCTACACGTTGCACACAAAACATTACTCGGTTTCAAAAAATCAAATTTTTCAAGATGTAAATCAGTTTTGACTGCTGAACCGTAAAAAAAATTGTTCGTGGGAAAAAAATTTTGAGTTGCAAATTTTGTGTGGAATGCCCCATATATATTAGGAAATATGCCTTTATTTCACAGGTGTAACGCCGTGTTTGTCAAAATATCTGTTTCTTTGTTAACGTTTTTCCATTTATTTATTCAAAGATCTATTTCTGATCGAAGAAAATGTGACAAAATTTCTGGAGAATCATTTTTAAATTTGGACAAGTATTCAGAAGCGTTCTTTATTACACACGTTAATTCGATTTTGCTTTTATTTAAAATATTAACAGGTATAAAGCTATTACTTTCTAAAATTTTAAAAAGATCAGAATTAAAACGAAACTCAAGGTCTTGGATAATGTTATCCAGAATAGGAATAAAAATGGATACTCTGGAATATTCCTCAGGGTGTTCCAATATTGTTGCGACAAACCTCTCTAACGTTTATCCTTGGCAATAATACTGGAACATCTAAATTCCGATGAATTTGCGTAATTTCTTCAAAAATATCATGAAAAATACTGCCAGCATAGTCAAATATTCCGATACCGAGGTACAAGCGGCCGCGTTACCAGCAGGTTAACCTGCCGAAAGTATGTGGGCGGCGTACAGGGTGCTTATACACTAAACACAGTATTTATATTTACTGTAAATCTTTGAGACAATATTCTTTATTCTTATTGAGGGGGGGGGGATTACTGTCCCTCAGTACCCCCCTTATCTACGAGCTTGAGAAAGCCAAGTTCAGTTAAACTTGTACAACGTTCTATAAATTTAAGTAGCGGTTTAAGACGCGCCTCAGCTTAGCTCAACTCGGGCTTAAGTGCGAATTGTACAACCGTACATCATAGAGAACTAATTTTTGCCAAAAATCGACTTTATATAGAGGCGTCAGATCTCCGCTTCTTTGATAACTATTGCTTACAACTAGCGATAATCGTAGGTGATTTTGCGTTACAAGGTCGCAAGGTTATTAAGGGTTTTAATGACGTGGTCTCTTGTTAATAGGATACTTAAAACGAGTCGCCGCTGCCTCCATCTCATACGAAAACAAAGTTAGATGAGCCGATCCATATTTGCTTTACAGTCAAACATTTAACTTTAGTTTAAAATGTTCTCGCTTTATTAGTTATTGTGAAACTAGAAAATAACATAGACGTGTTGAAGCTTTTCCGCCACCGGCACCGTCTGAAAACTTGTTAGTTATAAACCGGGCAAACTTTCCAAACTAATTGTTCATTGGAGTGTATTACGCCGACTAAATGAACTTAAATTTCTGGAATTGAGTTAATTAATAAAACATTAAAGGTTCACCACCAAAAGTTAGGAGTCAAAGAACATATTTTTTCTTCAAACTGTTGGGATATAAATATAGTCGGGCAATTACTATGGCCAGTAACGATAGACACGATGAAGTTTACAATTCTAACGCCGAATTTATACATCTGGTCAGTTCTTTAAATTTTCTCTAATTAGCTATAGCTATATTCTGCTACATAGTCTCTTACTATACCGAAGTATATTTAGTTTGTTCAAAATATGTAACTTAGAGAGGAATAACTATTAAAGTCATAAACGCTGATATCTTTGAAGAATACTTCCAGCAAATACTAGATCTTATCCTCCTGGGTCGGTTATAGTCATTGATAATGCCAGCTACCACTCAAGATAATCCGAAAAATAACCAACGTCTTCTTGGAAAAAAAATTACATCATCCATTGAATTACTGTAAATAAGAAGCCATTTGTACGAAATTTGTTGTCAACGAAATCGCTTCAAAACGAAATATAACGGTACGTCACCCTTCGCTGTATCACTGTGAATTTAACCCCATAAAACTGGTGTGGGCGCAAGTAAAAGGGCTTGCTGCAAGGCATAACATAACTTCTAATATGAGGGACGTTAAAAACCTCTTGCAAGAGGGAGTAAAGACAGCGGATTGTGAAAAATGGAGTAAGTGCGTCGAACATGTGATTGAAATAGAAGAAAGAATGTGGAAAGCTAATAACTTACTGGAAAACACTGTAGAGCCCCTTGTTATTACTTTGAACCCCAATGACGATAGTTCATCGGACTACTCGAAACATGATGACTAAAATTCAAAAATTAATTTATTGTATTATACATAGTAGACTTTTTTTTATAAATATTAATATTTATTCCAATTTATCTATTTACATATTATTCTTCCTTCTATATAAGTTTTTATTTACTTAATATAAGAATAATTAATGTCTCAATTATCTGCCTACATACAGCGTGGCAAAAAGAATGGAACATCTCCAATATTTTCATAACCATGTATATTTTCGAAAAACGCTTGGACCCGTCAATTTTACTTATCATTTCTACAAATTTTGAGAATTTTTAGTATTATACAGGATTGCTCAAGAAGTCGGGGCACACGTCAACTATCATTTTTTAAATGAAATACCCCAAAATTTATTCGATTTTTGAATTCTACCTAAAGTTCTGAATATTTTTCATGCAACATATGCTATTTCGATATTCAGCTGTTTTCGATATATCACAATCTAAACAATAATAATTAACAAAATTTAAGTGGTAGGTTTATTAGGTAAGAACAACAGCCAGTACCTAATTAAATGTTCCAATTGATGACCATTGACAATTTAACAGTGCCCTAAACGTAAAACAAATTCGTTTTGAACCTTCCCAATAACCTGTTCAGGAATTTGTCGAATTTCATGTTGTATTATCAGTTTTAGTGTCTCTAAATCCGATGGCTTGTTCTTGTACACTCTTTCTTTTAAATATTGCCACAAAAAGAAATCCTAGAGGTGCTAAATCGGGTGAGCGAGCTGGCCATTCTATTTCTCCCCTATACATCTATGTTGGAAAACCTCGTTTAGGTATTCTCGTACCCGTGCGGCGTAATGGGACGGTGACCGTCTTGTTGTAGCCAAATGATTCTTTCAGAACTATCTTGTTCATCGTGATCTGGATATAGGCCAGCTAAAGCAGGAACTAATTCAAACTGTAAAAACTCCAAATACCTCTCTTCGTTTCACGATTCTTCGAAAAAAAAGGTCCCAATATTATGTTACGTAAAATTCCGTCCCATACGTTTAGCTTCTGTGGCTGCTGTGTATGGGCCTCTTGCATCCAGTGAGAATTCTTTGTCGACCAATACCTACAATTATTTCGGTTGACTGTTCCATTAGGGCAAAATGTAGTCTCATCAATAAATAAAATATTCTGCGCGAAATTTCCCTCATTATTGCAGATGTTTTGCATATTCTTGCAGAACTGAAGGCGTCGATCGAAATCATCCCCATTTAGTTCCTGGACAAGACAAATTTTGTAAGGATGATATTTTTTCATATGAAGAATATTTTGTGCAGATTAATAACCAATATTTTGAATCCGAGCCACTTGACGAGTGCTGGAATGGGGATCGTCTTGATACGACAGTAAAACATTTAATCTAGTTTCATCACGAATTTTGAGACGGCCACTTTTTAGTTTATGGAGCACATATCAAGTTTCTCTAAATTATAAAACTATCTTACCTACTGTAGACCTTGATATCGGCGTTCGTTCTTGATGAACAATATTAAAAAGTTCACATACTTCAAATGTAGATCTCCTTCTATTGCCATAGTCAACCATCATGAGGATTTCTATGCGCTCTCTCTCACTTAAGTGCATTTTACTTAAAACGTGTCGTTCTAACATACAACGTAACTTTTTTTGGCAATACTGTCACTTAAAATAAAATGATAGTGGCGAAAAAGTACAATAATGTGCTTGGTGAGCAGGGTTATTACAATAAGGTAAAAAGTTTCCGTATTTTCTTCCCTATTCATTAATTCAATGAAAATTGCCATCATTATTGTTTAGATTGTGATATATTGAAAACAGCTGAATATCGAAATAGGGTATGTTACGTGAAAAATATTCATAATTTGAAAAATAATTCAAAATTAAAGTTGGGATATTTCATTTAAAAAAATTAAAGTTGACGTGTGCCCCGACTTCTTGAGCAATCCTGTGTAACACTAAAGATTCTCAAAATTTGTAAAAATGATAAATCAAATCGACGGATCCGAGCGTTTTTCGAAAATATACACGGTTATGAAAATATTGGGGGTGTTCCATTCTTTTTGCCCACGCTCTATATATTATAATCAAGAATAATTATTATTATACTTACTTTTTATTCTAATAAACTAACTGAAGTAGTGGCACTGTCACCTTAATTTTATTCACCAATTTCGTCTTTCTTTTGTATGCAAATTAGGAAGACCCTAATTTAGGACCGATTCGGGATGTGTAGGTTTGAAATACGGCGTTTTCATAAACTATCGTTGCAATTTACTTGAAATTTACAATGCAGCCTTTAAGTTGTCTACCCTGCTTAATGGGTTCTGTCATTGCCAATTTGCATTTTATTACTCTCTGTCATTAAGAGACAGAGTATAGTTCGCTGGTTTTCTTTTTTGCGTCACCGTAATTTTTTGAATAATAGTTTTTACAATTTTTAGACTGAATGAACTAATCCAAGAAAGTTATTTATAATGTATTTTTTTAATAGAGTTTTTGCACACAACGTTATTATTATTGTTAGCGTAGATTGGTTAACTTTAACGGTAAATTATTTTTATTTACTTCTAGGTACTAATATGGACATACAAACAGCCCGTTCATCGAATCCAGCGAAGCACTAAACTCATCCAGTCAGAAAGGTAGGCTAAAATAGCTTTAAATCCCTTAAATAATTTGTTGGGCCATTCTAAAATAGAATTAATAGATTTCAGATTTGGCATTTAATTCAGGGGTTATACAGGGTGTTCTAAAAGGTGTGGTCAACAATTGGGGATTGAGTAGGTTGGGTTAAAATAGGATCAGAAGGTCATGCAACATTTTGTCGTATGTCTCTTCAACCAGAGAGTAGACCCTGAGTATGTTTCTTTCTTAATATTTTTGAAACCAATAAAGATACAAACTTGAAATTTAGGTATTCTGGTAAAAGTACACGCTGAATCGAACTGTTGCAGTTAAACTGTCGACAATTTACAAGCAAAATCAGAAATACGGGAGGGTGGCGTTGAAATAGACCTAACTTTCTCTCAAATTGTTTCTTATTCTTTTTTATATTAAATTAGGAAACTTCAACAACAACGTTTTTTGCAAAAAGAAGATAGTCTTCGTTATACATAAGTTAGAGCATGGTTTCCAGATAAATCAATCAAAAAATATACATGCATGCCAAAATTATTGTATTTAGCTAGTACAAAAATACAGGGCTGTTGGTATGTATGGAAACAGTCAATTATTTCTTAAAGTATAACATCTAGCAAAAAATATTTAGGACAAAAGTTTTATAGTTTTTTATAGTTTATTAGAATTTTAAAAAACTAAGTATACAGGATGAGTCAGGAAGCCGTAGAGAAATAAAGTTACTTTTTTTTTAATGGAACATCCTATATCTTAAAATATTTTCGAGTTTCACATAAAATTACAACTATTTTTTAATAGGTGCATTATAAGTCTAATCCTAATAGTTTCCGAGATATCGACTTGTAATGACATTTTTGAATTTTGACAGCTTCTAGCTTTCTAACGGTACGTCTTAGAGTAAAACGGCTTACATGTCCCTATCTTAGTTTTTAATTATCTTTCTAAAAATGTCAACTTCCGGTTTAACCGGAAGTTAGTATTTTTGGAAAGGTAATAAAAGAGTAAGATAGGGACACGTACGCCATTTTGCTCTATGGCGTACCGTTAGAAAGCTAGAAGCTGTCAAAATTTAAAAATGTAATTTTTCAAAAATCGATATCTCGGAAACTATTAAAAAAAAAAGTCCAGTGGCGTCAAATCAGAAGATCTTGCAGGCCATTCAATAGGACCTCTTCTTCCAATCCATTTTCGCTGTTTGCAATTTTGCGAGTTATTATTCGCAATCCACAATTTATTTTTAACATTTGTTTCTCCGATGAATGCACTTTTTTCTTCACGGTACTGTCAATCGACAGAATGGCAGGTATTGGTCAGATCCTAACCCTAGAATTTTTAGAGAAGTGCATACTCAGCATCCCGAAAAATTAAATGTGTGGGCTGGAATTTTTGGGGACCGTATTATTGGGCCGATACCTGGAAATTTAAGCGGTGAAATGTACCCGAACCTGTTGGAAACGACTATTAACCCTGCTTTAACGAATGCCATAGAAGAAAATGACCGTTATCGGCCAGAAAATATTTACTTTCAGCAAGACGGAGCACCCCCGCACTATGCGTTCCCTGTTAGACAGTTTCTGGATGAAAATTCTCCAGGAAAATGGATTGGAAGAAGAGGTCCTATTGAAGGGCCTGCAAGATCTCCTGATATGACGCCACTGGATTTTTTTTGTGGGGACATTTAAAGTCTAAAATTTATGCAACCCAACCCAATTCTTTGGAAGACTTGCGACAACGAATAGTGTACGAGTGCCGAGAAATAACTCCCGCAATAATATTCGCGAACATTTTGGACAGCGCCTTTACAATTGCATAGAGGTTGGAGGTGGATACTTTCAACAATTACTTGATTGATACAAGCGGTAATAAATTTTATTACTTTTAAATTTTCTTTTCTTTTTAGCCCGATTTCTCAGGAACTATTCAGTCGATTTAAACGAGCAAGGTCGCGTTTCCATTTAAGATTTTAAGGGTAAAAGCCAAGCAGGAGGGGGGGGGGGTGAAAATAGCAAAAAAATAGTCCCCCTGAGAACTAAAGTTCCCGTGTTCGAGCGAATTTTGATTTATTTATTAACAAGAAAATAAACCTGGGTGAAAAGTTTTCGGTGCGCCACCCTGTATAAATATAATTTTATGTAGAATCCAGTAATGTTCTAAGACATTAGAGTGTTCCATTAAAAAAATAGTAACTTTGTTTCTGTACGGCTTTCTGACTCATCCTGTATACTTATCTTTCTTTAATTCTAATAGACTTTACAAAACGATAAAACTTTTGTCTTGAATATTTTTTGTTAGCTGTTTTACTTTAAGAAAAGTGGTCCATAAAAGGTTTCTCGTTATAAACGGAATACTGTCATCCTGGCCAAGCTCTATTAGAATCTTATCTAGGGTGGGTATTTCTCTTCACTTTTGGTGTCTTCATCAAGGACTTTTACTGGTCTGCCTGGACTTTTCTTGGGAGGTATCACTTGACCTGCTGTCTTTCTCTCCCGCAATAATTTAAAAACGGTGGACTTCCCAACTCTAGTCATTCGGGAACATCGGTCGACAGTTTCTTGTACAGTAAAATTCGGATAATCGTATTTTATGCAATCATGTACATTTAAAATAACAACTTTTTCACTCACTGATAGTGGAGAATCATTGGAACATCTTTTTGTTGGTGTGAATGTCGCCATTTTATTAATAATCTTATAATACTGTATAATATACTTATTAAGGCCATACACACACACGATATATGAAGTTTATTCCAAATTACCACCTATTTATATGATCCAGCAAACGAGGCCAGAGCCAAACTCGGTACCTGTTAAATGGTACCTGTTAAACGTAAAACGTAACTTTATAATCTACTACCTGACTAATCCCCACACAATGTTTCGATTTTGATACTTCAGGCCAGAAAACATACCTTTCCTCATCCTCTTACGCAATTACTTGAAATTTTAATGTTACAAACAATACTATTTTATGTTAATACCCGTTAACTTTATTCTCTAAAATTTTTGGTTAGTTATCATAAATAATTTAATGCACAAAGTTTACCTGCGCCTATGGCCGACACCGAAATTGAGCCGACCTGGACGGAATTTCCCATTGTATTACTCTACACCTTTCTGAAGTAGACTATAGATTTTCACATAGGAATGATAAACTGTGCAAGACGTGGATGCTTAATAGCAGTAGGTACACCACGCCAAATTTTGTATTAAAAACATTAATGGGTGTGGTTTATTTAAGTTTTTTATTGATCAAAAGTAGGTAAGCACAAATCTAAAATCAAAAGTTTTAGAGAACAATAGAATAATACCTATCTATATAACGTCGTTCATATATTTTTTAATAACTTCTTTCACCTTTTCTTTAGTCAAAATTATCTTTTCTTCTTCGGTATAACTTCCTCATTTTCGAGTGATAAGAAGAACAAGCATAATATAATATGACATGTCAAGAGCAAAAAATTTTTTTTCAACCCCGAATTCAATATTAAATCAATGGTTTTGAAAAAATATACCTACTTGTTCAACCTAAAAAAAAATAATTTGCCCAATAATAAAAGATAATATTATTTAAATTTTTCCTTGGTGCAATTTACCTGTATTATCTATCTATACTATATTACTATAGTATTTCTACGACAGTGAACAACATATTTTTAAGTAAGTATATTGAACAGTTCATTGCCAAAAAATATCTTTAGATATAATTATTATTTTTTGCAAACTCATCCATTAATGTATATTGGTTTTTCATGTCAGCCGATTTTTTTTTATGTACTACCGGCTTTCAAACTAATCAAATCAATTTTCGATGTTGTGATTGGTCGCCATCCGTAAAGTTATGACTCGCACTGTGTAAAGATTATAACTTATTCAAAATCAAGTGTTTTTAATATCTGTATAAATTAATGGTCATCCAAAAATCATATTAGATAATTTTTATTAAATTTTTTAAAACGATTGTCATCCTCCTAAAATTCTTACAGCTGGAGGTATAGGCGGCAGATGATAAAAGTCGAATTCGTATTACATTCTATTATGAATAACATTAAAATATTAAAAATAATTTACCAAAAATAATTTAGCCTCGAATAAAATCTAAAATCTCCTTAAGCTGGTGCTTTTGTGATTCCTTTTAATAACATTTCACTGGATTCAACTAATTTAATACTGGCAACTTTCTCATTCACGGTAAATGCTTCTGAACCAGTAATCGGTAAATGACGTGAAAACAATATCAAGCAATTAAGCGGTGAACGCCACTTTATATTTTGTAGTGGGCATATGTTGCGTTAACTCTTTGTTTTTTTTCTTAGACTTTATAATTAGATAGTAATTAGATGAATATAGTCGGTAATAAATTAATCAAGGAGTATAGAGAAAAAGGCCAGATATAAGTAAGAAATTGTGATATGTTAGTTAACGGACTTGTAAAGCTAACGGTGGGTTTTCTTAGTAATTTAATGGTTATTTACTTAACAAGTAGGATAATATGTATGTTCCTAACGCAAAAATGTGAAAATTTGCACGACGAGGCCGTAGGCCGACTCATGTAATCACATAAGAGGAACTATAACAATTAATATTATTATTATGATTATTTCAGTAAAAATAATTAGTTTAAAAATTTAATACAAAATACTTAAAGATAATCAGAATTTGTATTACCCCAGCAACAGGCATAGGTACGATTGTCACTAAATTGCTTCTCTTAATTGTTGTTAGAGTTGTTTCTGAAGATTGCACATTTAAAAATGAGTTCAAGCGATGATCTTGCATCTGATATTTAGAACGAAGATTTCAATATTGTTTGGAATGTTGGGCGAGATAAATCACGAAAGTGAATGCAGTGAAAAAGGATACTCAACATAACAAGCGGAAAAGGATTATTAGTATATTTCAACGAATTAAGTTAAGCTCAGAAGCCCTCATCTGTTTGGTGCTATTACTCGACGTTAAAAACGGAAAATTTAACCAAGAAGAATGTTGGCATCAAGAAATATGTACCTTAATTTAATTTAAGATGTTTTCAACACACCAGTGCGGTAATACATTAAAAAAAACACCAGGTAATAAAGGTTATTATGACATTTGAAAGAGTGTCATTTATTATCGGCATTATTTGACAGTTTTATATAAAATATTTTTTCTACAAACGTGTTAAAAATGGAACTTTTAACACTGTCTACTAGACTTAAAAATGTTACTTTAAGGCACTAGTGCCTTAAAATAGCTGCTTTAAGGCACTAGTGTTAAAAGTAAAATGTCAATTTTTTCAAAAAAACGTCAAAAAACATTTCTATTTTATTTACTCACACTTATATTAATAGTACAATTTGAAAAATGAATTCCTTCCTCAGTTCTGCTGTTCCTCGCGGTTAAGGAGGATTGAACAGAAACAGCAGCATGTCCAGTTAATCTTAAAGTATCATCGGCTGATGTCGTTTGTACTGTAAGTAATTTTCGAGCAATATAATTTTTATTTTCCAAGGAATCCACGATGTACCCTTCCGCAACAGTTGAGGATTTCTATCCCCCATGCCGCTTAACTGTCGTCAAATTTGCTCCATCATCGACAAGTAAGCTCGCAGAGGAACAGCGAAAGCAATGCCCCCCGTATACAGTGTTGAATTCGGAAGTTGCAGAAATCTTGCTATAGCAGCAGGAAATTTTCCGAACGTATTAATTCCGACCGGATTTCTGGTACATTTACCTTTTACATATTTTAAGGAGAAGCAGCCGCTGTACGACATCTGCTGGACGAAGATCAGTATATTTTCAATAAAAATCTGAAATCTGAAATTTCGTGGTACGTTGGTTTTGGTATCTGATATTTTAATAAGTAATGAAGTCTCCATATCTTCCACGTTGCCAGGAGTCAACTGACAAAGGTCCTCCCTGCGGCAAGCACCAAATACTCCTACAATCCTAGTTACTTTCATCAGAAGGTACTCATCATCCGGTGCGCACTTCAGAAACTGTTCAATTTGGTCTCTAGTAATAATTTTTGATTTTTTTGGCCTGTTAACCCTCTCCTTGACGCTTCAAGTAGGCAATCAGTTTAAAATGTTTGCTGATATCTACGTCGTTATTTACACGTAGCATAGCTTTGATCATTGAATAATGGGACCAAAGAGAAGATGACTTCCATACCTTTGCCTTTTCCTCAAAATAGGCCAGGAATATGTTTTCGGAATACTTTCCAGAAACGCCTTTGTTTTCACACCATTTTACAAATTTATTATGAGCAATCTCATATTGAATTCTTGATTTTCGTGGCAGTAAATCCAAGGTAGCTCTGTTAGCAGCTTCTTCTATGTCTTTAAGTGGATCGATTACTTGTATTTCTTGCATTTTTGGCAAATCACAACAGCCAGCGCTAGCGTTTTAATAAAACTGACAGAACCTTTCAAATTTTTAATTTTTCTGTAAACAAATCAGCCAACAATGATGGCTGATATGTTTTATTGACAAATGTGAACTAATTTAATATAAATATACGATGCTATTAGAAACTACCTGGATGTAAGAGATTCTAAACATTTAATTTCCAATTATTGTATGCTTTTTATTGCCGTTTGTAGAAAAAATATTGTATGCTATTTGTGTTAAAAGTATTTTTAAGGCACTCTTGTGGTTTGCAGAACTTATATCATAAATAATTATTAGGTAGCTAATCCCCAGCGATTTTTATGAAAAAACTTCATGTTAGCATATTGTTAAAAAGGATCCATTTTTAAAAATACAGTATTGGTGTACTCTGGCAAAAAGGCGGAGGCATTCAAAAATATTGTAAGTAATAATTTGAAGGAATACCTTAACTGGCTGTACTACAAAGAATAAAAAATAAATTTTGACCAAACAAAATTTATGTTGTTTAAGCAAAAAAAATTAAAATAATGAAAAAACTGGCAATTAAAATAAATACACTAGAGTTGGAAGAAGTTGAGGAAATCAAATACCTCGTTAATACAAAGTTAAATTCGTCCCAACTCATAGATCACCTTTCAATAAAATCCTACCGATAATCCCAAAGATATACAAATATAAAATCTCACAAGAAAGACTAAATACAGTATGTACAATGCCTTCTTCTTGACGCATTTCAGATATTTATTGCCAATATGGGGGAGGGGAGCATGTGGTAGGACTAAATTTGAATGTGTGCAAATTATTCAAAATAGAATACTGAAAGTATTATTTTGTTATAAAGAACTTATTAGCACCAACATTATATCGATGCATAAAATTACCAATAAAAATCAACAAACATATGTTTGTCCCTTATCCTTTCCATCAGACCCAATCTCTGGACGCGTTTCGCTGTATAACAGCTCATCAGCAGAGCTATAGGGTCTGACGGAAAGGAGGGGACTGTCTGTGACTTTCATCACTATATATAGAAAACAATATAGGAATGAAGCACAACGGCGACATCCCATGGTAATCGAGCGTAGTGTAATAAAAATCAAAGTAATTTAAATATATTAGTGTCATTATCATGGACATGATACTAGATCACAAAATAATGTTTATCAAACCGCTAGTAACACTAATATAGGAATAAACGACCCAATTGTACAAGCATCCAAAAGATACCACAAAGAACCTGAAGGTATTAGGAGTATAAGGAATTTTCGTATAATTATTAGTCAAATGAAATCACATCTGAATGTTGGTTGAAATTCATCGTATCTCCAGCATTGTTATATATAGAGTATGAATTCTCGAGGCCAGAGTTATTAAGCAATGTTTACAGAACTATTAGCTACATTAATAAATCTCAAGTATTTAATAAAGATTGTTTAAAAAAAATACATGATGTAAGATGTATCTTAAGTTTCAATTGCAGCTTAGCTTAGGAAGAAAATGCAATTTTATTAAAAAGTGGGGTTGCAGTTCCAGAGGTTTTATTTAACAAAAGAAAATGATTGGAACGATGATGTTTGAAATTGGTCTTTTTCATATCGTGAATTGTGTCCGCAGCTTGGAATCTTGACATTTTATTATTTGTTTATTTATAGGTCCCTGACTTGAGTTAAGTCTAACATTGATACATTTGTTCAGACTCGTGAGTTGAATAAGCAGTATCGGCTTTAGAAAAAACTTAAATATTGATATTCCTCATAATAGACTGTCGACGATGGCAAACAGCTCATTGGTTCTACCGATCAAATTATATAAGAAATTTCCGTTGAAAATTATACAGATAAATTCTTTAAAAAAATTCAATAAAACAGTGAAAATGATTTTGACCAGAGAAGCATTTTATTCTGTAACTAAGCACCTGAACTCCCATTTTTAATTTTAAGGACAAAATGTGTGTTTATTCGATTGCTTTATTGTGTATTTTATATTTGCGTCTTTTTATTATTTTATATACAGTGACCGGCAAGAAGTACGCACCAAAGGGGATTTTCTTTTATTTTAAAACTTACCAACTTTTTTTGATGGTGGAAATATTCTGCATGTTCTTAAACAAAAAAAGGCATAAACAAAACTAGTAAATATTGCGTCGTATACGACGGAGAGGTGAAAACGTTAAATTCACTCAAGAATAAAGTGCCCTTATTTTTCACCGTAGAAAAAATTTTTATTAGGAAATGTTGTTTGCACTTCAAAGTTATCCATAAATACTAAATTTCAGCTCGGTAGCACAAGAAAAATGTTTTTATTTTTTTTTTGACGCCCCCTCGTATAACGAATCGATAGAAGCTATGCAACCTATAAATTCAGTGTTTTAACAGCTCGTGGGTAATTAGACACATAGCAATACGCGAAAACTGGACGTTTAATAAAATAACGTCAAAAATAATCTCATTTTTCTGGTGCACACCGTACATTATTCTATGGATAAGCGACATAACTTTACGTAAAACAAATGAGGGTTTACTTCATACATTTAACAATATTTTGCCGTCCCAATTTTTTTAAAAACTCTTAAACCTATTGGTTCATGGATTAAAGTTTAAACCCGTAGATACTAAAATTCGTTTTCATTGAAATCTAGTTGCCAAGAAAAAATATTTAGGATTCAAATTGACGTTAAGCGTCAGTTGTTGTTTTAGTTGTAAAAAATGACAGAACTAAAATTGTCTTTACAAAAAAATATTGAATTTGTTTTGATTTTTGGGGAAAATTACAATTCTTCTCGCGAAACCGCAGTTATTTTCAATCAGAGACATCCCCATAGAAATATAGTTCATCCAACCGTTTTAAGAATTGCCACCAAATTTAAACAAACAGGATCAGTCGAAAATAAATTTAAACAGCCGCACAAGAAAAACATAACTAATGAAGACACAAGTTTAAATGTGTTGCTGTCTGCAGCCGAAGCTTCAACGATGCCATTGTCTCAGAGACAAGATGATGTAAGTGTCTCTGAAAGGTCAATACGAAGGATTTTTAAGAAACATAATTACAGGGCCTATAAGCCAAAATTCGTACATACCCTTCAGGCACGGGATTTTGATGCTCGCCTCGACTTCTGTTTTTGGTTTCAAGGTATGATAGAAGATACTTTGGTAGGCATGTTTTCTTTACCGACGAAGCAACTTTTTCTAGTAACGGTACAGTAAGTTCACAAAAATTTCCGCTGGTGGTCAAACGAGAACCCCCACTTTGTGATTAAATGTTGGAATCAATATTCGTTTAAGACGAATGTTTGGTGCGACAATCGTATTTTAGAACCTATTTTTCCGAGGAAACCTAAGTGCTGCAATGTACTTGGACTTTTTGCAAACCGTTGTAAGTGATTTCGTTGAGAATCTGCCACTAAATGTCCGTCAAGAATTTTATTTTCAACAAGATGGCGCGTCAATCCATAGTACTATTGCAGTAAGGACATGGTTAGATAACTACTTCCATAATCGGTGGATTGGGCGCTTTTCTGAAAACCCTTGACCCGCAACATCGCCCGATATCACACCAGTGGACTTCTTTTTTTGGGGTTACCAGCATCGGCCATTTCGAAATCAAGATTACTTAGAAGAAGTCATCAGGCAATGCGTTAGACAAATCAATCCTATCATTCTACGAAATGTTACAAGGGAGCTCATTCATAGAACCATAAAGTGTGTCAAAAACGGCGGAGGGCATGTAGAACGTTAAATTACTGTGTTCTTTTATGTTATTTTTACTTGTTCGCCGTTTTTCTGACTTATTATCCATTACTATAATAAGACTGACACTTGAAGTTTTATTTCCTTCACTTTCCTAACAGTTTGCCGTACCGAAATTTTCATTTGGACCTTCTGATTTAAATTTAAGTAAGTTATGTGTCTAATTGCCCACGTGTTGTTAAAGAACTGAATTTATAGGTTGCATAGCTTCTATCAATTGGTTAAAAAAAAGTAAAACATTTCTTTTGTGCTACCGAGCTGAAATTTCGTATTTAGGGATAATATTTAAGTGCAAACAACATTTCCTAATAAAAATTTTTTCTGCGGTGAAAAATAAGGGCACTTTATTCTTGAGTGAATTTAACGTTTTCACCTCTCCCTCGTATACGACGCAATATTTACTAGTTTTGTTTATGCTCTTTTTTATTTAAGAACATGCAGAACATTTCCACCGTCAAAAAAATTTGGTAAGTTTTCAAATAAAAAAAAAATCCCCTTTGGTGCGTACTTTCTGCCGGTCACTGTATATTTTATATTTTGAACTATTTATGACAATATCCTATATTTACTGTTGTAAATCTCAAAGGATATTAATAAAATAGAAAAAAAATTAAGGAAAGTGTTTTTTTACATTTTAAACCTATTTCATATTTCTCGACGCAAATGAAGCTTATGAGATGCATCAAGCATTTTGTGTACGGCTTGTTAAATATTAATAACTCCATAATAATCGCTGTATAAATTTCTACCCTTATTCGTTTCCTCTATCGCAGCCCACTCTGCTTAAATTTAAAGTTCCTTGAAATGTAAATCTGGAGAGTGACAGACGTAATAAGATGACTCCGACATTTATGAGTCTATGGATAATGAGACGGCGTTATCATCTTCATTTAAATTCAACGTATTTTAGGAAAGTTTGGGACAGTGGCGTAGCTTTCACAAAAGAGACTGGAACCGCCGTTTGAATTGGACCGTCCCTCTTTGTTACATACTTATATGTCGTTAAATAACAGTGTAAAGGAAATGTTGCGTTACCTCCTTGGAGTCATTGTCAAGTCCATATATCGACGTTGTAATGCATGTAAATAAAAAGCCACTTCAGAAAGAAGAAGAGGATTGCCTGTGAAAAATTATGTCGCTTTTAAGAAAATAATTTTGAATCAGGAACACAAACATGCAAGAATTATCTTCACCCTAAATAATATATCGCGGGAATACTGGCAGAGGAGGGTAATTCAGAAAGATCTGGAAGATTTGCAGTTAATGTGTGGGTCTGGTTCAGCTATCAAGGTCTGCGGAGTTCATTGGGTAATAGATGTAAGGTTTGAAAAATGTTATGTTGCCAAGTGCGTCAGAACATCCCTCCCCCCTATAATTTCATATTTCAATAAGAGAACTATCCAGTTCATACTTCAAGAATATAGAAAGAATAGTTTCAGCAGAACAACCTAGACAATCTCTTGTGGGCTTCAAAAAATCGTGACATTAATATAATGCAGAATGTGTTGTGTGGCTCAACAACAGAAACCGGCTGATCAATTTTTTACCGGAAACATGGGACAAACTAGGTGGTAACCCCGATTTGATAAGAAACCTTTATGCCTTTGTTCTAAACACATTAGATAATGTTTTAGAAAAAATAGTGGTCATGACGAAATACTAAAAAATTATTATTATAGAAATTTATACAAAATAAGAATATAATATATTTTTTTCAATAAACTGTGTGATATAATGTAGCTAGCTTAGTTTATTGAGATTGAAAACAGTTTTGCAGAAACTAAATTTCACTTTAAAAATCAACCTACTGCATTGCAAGTATTGTACAACTTTTTGTTAAATAATTTTTGCTAATGCACCATGGGCAGGTTTATACCGAGTGATGCACGGCTTAGGGTCAGTTGTATAGGTTTCGTTTAAACTGCAAGCTACGGTTAAACACATGCGCAGACGGAGAAAGTCAGATGTTTTGACATTTTTGTGTTTTCTTTTTCGCCTTCTTAGAATTTTTAGTTTTTGCCATTTTTATGCTAAGTACTCTCGTTAAGTTTTGTGTTGAGTTCTGTGGTGTTGTGCTAGTACCTAGTTGTAAATTGAAAAAAATGGACACAGTTTTATACAATTCTTCTTTTTCAAAGGCAATTTTTTTTTTGGTATTTTTTTATTAAATTCTCCCATTTCCTTTGAGGGCCCTTGCAGTTCTTTTCTATAAATATAGAGTCTTTATTAAAATCCTCCGAAGGTTTGTTCCACGCCTCTTATAAAAAGTTGGTTGTTCTAGGGACCTTATAAGAAGCAACATCCCTAACGTAAAAGAAATTAACTGAGAAAAACTTTTAAAACGTTTCTTAAAACACTAGAAAAATCCAACGTTTTAAAATTAACAAGAATACTTGAGACTCTCAACTGTCAAAACTGGAAATTAGTATTGACAAATATATATGAAGTGAAGTTAGCTTCTATAATGTTGACCAGAAAGTATAAAAGGAACAAGTTGCAAGTTTTGGTTTAAACTTTGGCTCAAACCTATGATTAAACCTAGGTTTAAACTCTAGATTAAACGAAACCTATACAATTGGCCCTTAGTTGAACATTGGAAATCCCATGTAAATGTTGAGGTGACTCCCCTGTACATTTTAGAGAAAAATTTTATTAAAATTCTTTGAAGAGGCCGACATAGTAAATCTATGTGCCAAATTTGAATAAATTTTAATAGGCCAACCCTAACTTATTCAATTAAGGGTCAATTGTATAGGTTTAGTTTAATCTAGAGTTTAAACCTAAGTTTAATCATAGGTTTAAGCTAAAGTTTAAACCAAAATCTTGCAACTTGTTCCTTGTATACTTTCTGGTTAACTTTATAGAAGTTTGACAATGACAGTTGACAGTCTTACATATTTTTGTTAATTTTAAAACCTTGGATTTTTCTAACGTTTTAAGAAATGTTATAAGAATATTACTGCAATACTACATTAGAATTAAACAAACAAAATAAAAAAAAAACTGCCCTAATTTTAATACTATATTTAATAAAGCTATCTTTGTAGGACTTTTATGCTATTTAATTCTGTTCTGTCATCATATTTTTTTTAAAGGAACATCTTGAATTTCTTTGACTCTGCACTTTATACCAAAGGTAGCTATTTTTTTATGAGCAAAGTGAAACGTTTGAAGAACTACATTTAAGTATAGGTTTTAGCTTAAAGTAAAAGTTTTTTTGGTGGGAGCAAAATTTATTTCACATTGTCCTTCACAAAGCGTATTATTTATTTAAATTAGATTAGCAAAATAATTATTTATTAAATTTTGCCGAATTAGTTTTCCATTTCCCTGGGGTAGATTTTGAAAATGATCTTCTATATTATCCTCATTTTGAACAGCATTGTCAGCAAGTTGTGCTGGATCATCCGTGGCTAGTGCTATGTTACGAAGCACGGTAGTAGCTACGATAATTGCTAAAGTTGTATCTAACAGAAATCTCATCTCTAAATCGTCGTTTCCAATTCCAAATGCCATAATATTGTCTTTCGACAACATTACGTATTCTTATTTGTGATCCGTTATACAAATTTTTAGCCTGTGTACCTAGATTTGCCAGTGGTATCATCACATGCTCGTCTAGAGTATACCCTGACTCACCCAAGATGTCAAACATGCCTTGATTTATTTCGGCTTTTAATCTACTATTATTATATGATAATCGGTAATTTGTAGAGCCTGGCCATCGAGCCACTATATTTCTTATTCGCAATCTTGAATCTGATAAGGTTTGAACATTTATTGAAAAGAAACGTTTCCTGTTACGATAATTTTCAGCATCTGAACCACCTAAATGAAAAATAATTGAGTTTCATACATTAGATAAAATATATTTATGTAATAAAAAAATACATTTTAGTCTGATATTTTTAAGTAGGTAGTTATTAACCATACTTATTACTATTGGTAGAAACCTATATATGTAGATGATAAAATTTTACCTGGAGATTGTATTCAAATGTGTGTGCAGTCAATTGCACCTATGATATTTGGAACGCTTGCAACTCTCTGAAACTCATTTTTAGTTTCTTTTTATATATATGGGTAATAAATGAACTACCCCTATTGATACATCAGCAACAACGCGTGGTGCTGTTCCAGGATCTACGCGTCCAAAATCTCCCACCACCTTCAGCATACTTCCTGTATCATAGAATCGCAGTGTTATCAATAATTGTGTGACAGGACTTAAAGCATGATTTCTAGAACACAAAAACCTGTTTTAGGATTTTACATAAAGTAAATTTTTTCCATTCTTCGTTAGTGGTAAACATGTTACATGAAATTTACATTCTTGGTGTTCTACTTACTATTCAGTGTTCCTTTGTAGCTGGGGACCAATTTGCTGGAGCAAGTTTTCTACTGATGCTCTAGATATTCTAAATACGTTTAGAAATTCTTGGTCTATCTACAAATTCGTATGGATCCGCGGTCTAAAGACTCGAGCTCTTCGCGGATTTTCAATTATGTTAATTACGTCTTCATCATCATTATCAGAAAATACATCAAAAATTTCAAAAATGTCAGTTTTTTCAATTTACAACTAGGTACTATCACAACACCACAGAACTCAACACAAAACTTAACGAGAGTACATAGCATAAAAATGGCAAAAACCAAAAATTCTAAAAAGGCGAGAAAAAAATACAAAAATGTCAAGTTTGAAGTTTAACTGGTGTTCACTCTGTCAGTTGATAGTTAAACTCCAGATGGTTGTTACAGTTGGGTATACAAAGGACTTTTGACACGAAACTACTGTTTAACCGTAGCTTGCAGTTTAAACGAAACCTATACAACTGGCCCTAAATGTGATGGCAGAATAACGAAATTTTCATAGTTTAGGTAATAGAGCAAACACCAGCAAATAATTTATATGGCGCTATTGTCAAGAATTGAAGTAAAGCTTGACACTATTTCACGTTAAAAACACATTTTCGTTTCATATTTCATTTTCGGCAATCACACATCCAAAATAAAAGACGCCATTATGTTTTTCTTACTAAGCCTTTAATTTAACATACCATACCTAAGACTACAGATTTTCACAAACACATTAATTAATTAAATGTTCAAACAACACTCCATTAACCGTTAAACAATATCTTAACCGATCATAAAATTAATTTCTAACATTACCGGGTTGATATTGTGAAATTCTGTTACATTCTAACGAAATACAATTTCTTACCTGGTCTAGATTTTCAAATTTTACATAAGTATTTATAAATAAAATTTTTTAAGCGACCCCACAGAAAGAAGTTGTTTGTCGAAAGATCAGGAGACCTGGCTGGCCGAGGGCTTATATGCCGTAGGCCAATAATATTTCCGTTAAAAATAGTTTGCAAGTATTTCCTAACCCTGAGAGATTTATGGGCAGGACAACCATACCAGATCTCCTCATTCTCGCGTATAACTTCTTCTAGTGCTGGTTCAATTCAATTTTGTAGCAAGCCCAAATAGGTTACTGCTGTGAGGTTGCCTTCCATAAAAAATGGTCCAATATTGTGAGGTCCTACAATTCCCGCCCAAACATTTATCTTTTGTGGATATTGCGTCCGAGTATTAACAAGACGATGCTCATTTTCTTGGCTCCAATACCGACAATTTTGAACATTTGGTTCGTTGTTGAGGGTGAATGTACTTTCATCGGTAAAACAAATATTTTTATTATTTGCTCTTTCCATTACCGCAGAACAGACTAACATTCTCCTTTACTCATCAGCATCCCCTTGCCGTAGTTCTTGATGTTTTTTATACTTGTAAGAAAAATATTTATGTTTTTTTTTAAGTGGGCAACACTGAGGTTTCAAGTTTTCCTACGGCTTACCCAAGAATCCTCGGGCTAATCATTTTATTTTCCTCCACGTGCAGTAAAATATCAAGATCTCTATTATCCCTTTCTTCAGCTCTATTGACTTTCTGAGTTATGTATTTACAGTGACTTATTACAGTGCCTTTGGACTCAAATTTACTAATGATAAGTTTAATTGATGAAACTGAAATAATTAAAAATTTTGAATTAAAGAAATAGTCAATACTTTCAGCGGAGTCAAAGTAATGTAAATGAAACAATGCAGTCTTTCTTTACAGTTTATAATTGTACAAGTAAATAAAAAGGTCCCTACATGTTTCGAATGCTTAAGCACTCATCATCAGGATACTAACATCGAGCTAAGCGAAACTGTAATGTAAGTTGTCTCAAATTAATGAGTACAGGAAGAGAAATGTAAAATTAAAGACTTGGTGTACCAACTGGTATGTTAACATATTAATTGTATTGATATTCCGGTATAAATAAAATTTAAAACATTGTGAATAAAGATAACAAATTGAGCTATAACATTTTAAGGTGAAAGGTTTTTAGTATGAGAGTTTTTGGATTTAAAATGCTCTTTAAAATAACCTCACTTCAACAATCACGTTGCAGCAGATACCACGGTTGTGATTAAGCACAACATGAAACAATTATACCCTTTTTTTTTAATATGGGGCATAGCATGACCACGTTAGTTAATAACACTAACAATGAAATTGTTTCAAAAATTAGAGTAAAATTTTTAATCTTTATCTTAAATTCAAAATTTAGTAACTTAAAAAAAATATAAAAACTCTCATAATAAAGTACCTTTCTCCTTAAAACGTTATAGCTCAATTTACTATCCTTATCCACAATATTTTTTGACTAATTAATATTTCGCATTTATAATTAAAACTTTATTGAAACCTGCATCTCAATACAATTAATATGTTAATATACCAGTTCGTACACCAAGTCTTCAATTTTACATTCTTCATCCTGTTGAGTTGTACTCATTATTTTGATACAACTTCCATTACAGTCTCGCTTAACTCGATGTTACTGTCCCCCGATGATGATTGCTTAATCATTTTTTATTTACTTTTTCAATTATTGAACTGTCAAGAAATACTGCATTGTTTCATTTACATAAAAATTTTCGGTATTTAGGATTAATTCTTGAGTGATTTAAATTTTAATGAATACGTTAATCAGATCATAAGTAAATTAAATAGGTTTTGTAGCAAACTTGCCTAACTTTTTTATGAACAGAACTGTACATTAATATATTTATTTTACAGTATAACAGAGTCACACTGTTTTTTCATTCTCGCGTGCATTAAGTGGTTTCACCTTATTTATATTGCCAAACATGAATAACGTCCTGGAAAACTTATTAAAAATTCTTTACTTAACGCAAAATTGCCTAATCATCTTGGAAGGATGCTTTGACCACAGATATTAAAAAAATGATAAAAGCATAACTTATTCTCATATCGTCTGTTTAAACGAAAGAAAAGCACAAAATATATTGCTTAAAACACTGAAATAGAAAACAGAAGACATTTGTGTTTTTTTCTAACCAGCAACCTTAAAATTTAAAATCGCAATTCTTAATTTTCTGTAATAAGCCGAATAGCCTACCGTCTATGTAGTTAGAGATTTATAATCATTTAAAGCTGCAGTGGTTTCAAAATAATTATTAACTATTGTACATACTTACTCAATTCCTATATCCTTCTACCTTTCGGTGTTGCAGTTGGCGGAGTTTAGTTTATTGTGCTGTTTTGCATGTTTTTTCCGTCGTTTCCGATTTTGAAATAATTTTTGATATTGTCTTCTTATTTTATTATATCCATTTATCCCTTTTGTTAGACTCTTTTATAGGAAACCTCATCTCCATGCTGTTTATTTTTAAGTTTTGCCTTTTTGTTGTTGTTCATCTAATAATAATATGTTTGTAATTTATTCTAAAGATATATCATGGGGCATTTTATCCGACCCCATGCTTTCTAGTTACGCCACTGTTATTTTTAGGAAAGTTTGAGAGAATTTTGATTGCCGGGCCAAAGCCCAGACTTGGAAAATTTGCTTATTTGTTATATTTCATAATGGGTTTATTTAAAAGGGTTTATTTTACCTTCGGCGTTTAATTTAAAATTTTAAATAGACTCTCAAATCAATTAAGTTTGGAAAACAACAAAGACGGCCATTTTGTTGGCGACCTAAATAATTTTAGGGTGTATTCAATTGATTTTATATTAATTATGATATTATTCATTTTTGATTTAATGGAAGGGAATTAAGGGATTACATAATTTTAACTTGAAAAATACAGAGTAATGTTATTCATGTAGGGGAGAAAGTTCTACAGTGAGAATTAATAGAGATTTCTTGAAAACATTTGGGCGAATTTTTGTACGGCTGTTAAGACGTATAGGTTCCCCTTTACTTTTTGTAATGATAATCCTCGTATACAGGGTGTCAATTTGAAAACTTTTAATGCAAATATCTCGAAAACTACAAAAGTTAGAACAAAGCGATTTGGTAAAAATGTTATTTGGGTAGAGGGAACTGGAACCACCATACTTTACTAAAAATTGCATTTTGCTTGTTTCTTACATTGGTTACTTGGAAGTGGAGTTCCTCAATTTCTTCATCAAAAGCTTCATTTCCGACATTCCACGCATAATCGCACAACGCGTTTTAATAATCTATTAAATCTACCAAAGCACCGAACTGCCCTCTTTCAACGCATCGTTTCTAATCTGGCTCCTAAAATATACATTACTGACATGGTCAACAAGCTTGATAATCTAAGCTTACTTTTATTTAAATCTAAATATTAATATTTCTTGCTAGGTTATCATAACTGAATAAATAGGTAAAAAATAAGTTAAAATAGTGTTATATTAATATATACATGCTAGAATGTAATTAGAATAATTTCTAATCATAATATGTACTTAGGTATTTTTCAAATTTTTCTAAATTTATAATGTATGCTCGGTTAAGTAAACAGCTTTGCTGACCATCGCCTAGGTTAAAATAAATTAATTAAATAAAAACATTTCTATCTATCTGTCTATCTATCTATGTACCGAAACTTAGTAGGAAGTTGTTCTAATATTTTAATTTGTCTAGAAAATATTTTTACTCTCATAAGAAATTTGGTACAAACGTTCTATTGTTAAATACTAACAAATCTAGTGGCTAATAATCAATTAAAACACAGAGGTCAACCTCAACAGTGTACATATTAATTGAGGGGTGAAAAAAGGGAAATTATAGTGTTTTCGATGCAAGTCATGAGTGCAGAGAGAGGGCTGCTACCAACCCCTCTACTTTCTCCCCTTAGCGAAAACCACCCCCTTCTCCTATTTTCTAGTATATGGATAGGAAAAAAAAATAGAAAAACTTTTAAGGCAACGGCGACAATTTTCAAAAGGGTTGCAATGTTTATTCTTATTGGTTCATAATAGGGAAACCTTAGATCATATTAGTACATGGCCTAAGAGGAAAACGAATATACATTAATTATTGTAACACGGACATCTAAAAAAAGTGTCAAGATGCGCTTGCTTGATTTCAGTAGCTATCGATACGACAAAAGGTCCCAACATGATGATGAAAAGTTAGCACGCAAAATCACACGGTCCGAGTTTAGAAAAAGACACTGTGGATTTAGAATTTTAGTAATTATATTTTTATCCACATTCATTTCAGTATTTCTTGGTATTTTCACTATAATCAGAATGTGTGCTTAAATAAAAGAACGTAAGGAAATAAATAACACCCGTTTTATATGAAAAGCCCTCAAAGTCGTTTAGGAAAAATTATGGGGTAATTTAAAATTGCGATGTGTAATTTATGGCTAGACGTTCGTTTGTTCACCGCTTATTACCAGTCTATTACATTAGTAAATGTGTATCGTTGGATATTTATGAGCATGAGCAAAAAACATGCTAACGCCAATTTTGCGGCTACGGTATCAAAATTTATTTTGTATCTACGTACATAGGAGCGTATTTTTTGAGATTCATATTAAGGTATATTAAATCTATTTTTAGAGTATTTGATAAAATATTGTGACATTAGTAAAGTTTTGAAAATGTTTGTAATACTTTTTATATTCGGTATTGCTTTACCATTTATATGCAACTCGTAAAGGAAATTTAATTACTCTGAATGTTGCTGAAATTTAAAAAATTACAGTTGCAATTCCACTTGTGTACCGTGCAAACAAAAATGAATTTCATTCAAGTGGACTTAAGGGGACAATATTATAGGGCGGAATATAAATATGCAAAGTGCATATAATATATGCATTTTTTGCATATTTTATTAATTATATAATAAAATTTTTATATACAGGGTGTCCGGAAAATACGTGTACAACGTTTGACGACAGACTCCTGACGTCAAAATAGGTCGATTTAAGCCGACTAAGTTGTATCCAAAATTGTCTCGTTTAGCCGGTAAAGGGCGTCAAAAATTTGTAGAAATATTGGTTTTTCCTAAATTACATGAGAACCTGCTAATTGATTTTAATTTAATGATTTTTAGTATGTAGACTAATACTATAAAACCGGCTGTAAATAAGTGGAAGTGTTATAAAAGTGATATAATACGTCAACATTTCTCCTGATTTTTTATATCAACGGCGTTATGACAACCCAGATATTTTTATCGAGTGACTGGATGTATTTGGAAGCTGTTTTACCTCTTCATTGTTTTTCGTTGGATGAGCTGTTTTGCCAGAAAATAAATATTTACAATTGCCTGCATACATCAATTATTAACAGTGGGTGGGATTCGCCAAATAAATATATTTCCCTGTTGATGAAGTGAATTCCTACTTTTCTATTTAACACCTTGTAGGTATATTATAGTGTCCCGAGTAAGAACATTAAACGAACTGCCCTCTAAACTGATAATGTTTTACGACGCGACTTCACAAATTTCAGCAGACGTTATCACAAGGAATACTCTGTCGAAACACGATTGTCTTTGACCAAACGAAGCATAAAATCGTTATTTTAAAAAAATGAGTATTTTCCATTTTTTTTAAAGACCTGTACCCGAAAACAATCTTACAAATTAATTTCATGACATCTTGCCATTCCGTGACGAAACTCAATAGAGCTTTTAAGTATTCAGAACTATAAAGTTAGAACAACAACCAGTATTTAATCTGATTAAGGCCCTATGAAAACCTAACTAATAGCTGGACCCATTTCAGCGACATAAGTTAACTCCTTATCCATGTAAATAAGTGATTAATTGATAGGCATACCGACGTTATAAACGTTAGTCAATAAACCAAAGATGTCGTAAATCACTGCCCTATTAACAGCTGTTTCATAATCACCTTATTTTATGCGCCTATAAAGTTATTCATGATATTTAAAAGTTTACGATCTTCAAGGTGTTCTATCTGGTTTTCTTTAGTTTTTTGCGAATATGCCACTCCTAATAAACAGTTTTGAGTATCACTGGCCTTTAAATTGGAACCTTGTTTTGTATTTCTGAAACAAAAAAAAAATTTTGTATTCCATCGGACCCAAATAGGTTTAAAATACCTGTTAAGATTATTGCTTGGCTCTAAAAAATATAGAACGCCTATTTTATGTGTTGTGAAATTATAATTATGAAGCGGTTGAGTGGACATCTGAAGAAAATTTTACTGAATGAATATAAAATGAAAATAACTACGGGAAGAGCCGGACCTTGAGTCTCCGGCACCTCCAACATAAAAATTTTCTAACATGTGCTAAAAATTTTGCAAAATGGAATCCTTACTTATATTAATATTGCATACCTATGCTTGCATGGTTTGTATAAAAAAGTGTTTTAAAATTGATTGCCCACGGACACAATGTACTTCGTCTACCACCTTATCACCCTGACCTAAACCCAATAGAAAAAATATGGGCATCTGTCAAAAACTGGGTCGCAGCCCGTAATAGAACCTTTACTCTAGCCGATGTGGAAGCATTAACTCGCCAACGGTTTGAAGAACTGCCGGTTGAGGAGTTGGTCCACATTTGCAAACATGTTAAAGATTACGAAAATGGACAAATTGAAAAAGTGCATCTGCTGGATACCACCATGGACCATTTACGCTTTACGGTAAATACTGGGACATCGGACGAAAGCTTGTCAAGTTCAAGTGCACCAGATAGTCGCAGTAGCAGTAGCTTAGGATCATACTCCTTGTCTGATTCAGACTAGATGAGGGTTTTGGTTTTTAAGACTTTATTGTTTACATTTAATACCATTCTTATATGTATATTTAATATATAAGTAAGTATACCTATATAAAAAATGTTTATTTTCAATTTTTGTTTCATTTTTTTAATGTACAAACATGTATAAAAAAACTGAAATAGCCATCTTAAGTCATTTTCTCCCGCGAATTCGAATATCTTCAGCAAAAAACAATTGAACATCAAACAAAAGTACTAGGGGTCACTTTGATATTTTTTTAAATGGGATGCCGTATTTTTAATGAGCTTATCCGATTTCTCATATAAATTTTGATCTAAAATGTTGGATTTTTAATTCAAAAACGCCTTTTTTCTTCAGTTTTAAATTCGGAAAATGTTCGTCTACCGTAAGATTAATACCTGATAGATGGATACCCGTTTCACCTGTTCACCCTTTAACCTGCTTTAAAGCGTCCGTCAGTTAGACAAAATAATCAAGTTTCAAATTTCTATATATTTTTCACGAATTAATTACAAATTTAGTAGTTTTTGCAAATTTATTATTGCTTACGTATAAAAAAAGTATGACATATTAGAAAAAACTATAAACTAAAGTGAATAACTTTAATCTCAATAATATAATTGTTCTATGTGTCCTCCATTATTTTCAAAACATGACCGATGCCCCCTTTTCAATCTCTCCAAAGAATCTCTTACAATATTTTGGTCCTGGTTAAGTCTATTAATTTCATTTATAATTTTTTGCTGAATGTCCTCCAGACTTCTGTTGGGTCGTTGATAAACTACATTTTTTAAATGACCCCATAAAAATGTATCCATTGGCGTGATATCGGGGCTATTTGGTGGCCAATGAATTGTTCCGTTACGGCCAATCCACTGATTGTAACGCTCGTTTAGGTATGTTACCACTTCTCGAACTGCATGAGGCGGAGCACCATCCTGCTGCCAAATGATATTGTTGTAGGCTTGCAATGGCAACCTTTCCAAGAAATCCTCGATATCGTTATGAAGAAAATGGAGGTATCTTTGGCCTGTTAAAGAGCCACGATAAAATAGTGGTCCAATAATTCGATTTTCTAACATCCCACACCAAACATTAAGTGAGCTCCAACCTTGAAACTTTATCATTTCATATCTATGAGGGTTAACTGCTGCCCAGTATCTTGTATTTTTCCGATTGTATACCCCCGATGTTGTAAATGACGCTTCGTCACTCCATAGAATTTTATTATATAAATTATAATCTTCGTCTTGCTCTCTCATCAGCATTGAAGCAACAAATCGAAATCGCAGTTCTTTTTGAAGCTGTGTTAAGTATTGAACGGGAAGGATGCAATATGGTTTTAGGCCACATTTTTTTAAAGTTCTGTGAACTGTTCCATAGCTTACTCTCCGGAGCCCTGGACCATACCTTACTTCTCGTACCGCTTGCGGAATAGAACTCTTCGGATTTATAGTAAAATATTGAACAATAGCTCGATCCCATATATTCCGTCTTTTCATCTTTCTTGGCTTATCTTTCAATGTCTTACTTTCTTCAAATAGGGTCTTAATTCTGAGAATTGTATCCACTGAAATGTGTCTCTGGAAACTCTCAAAAAATGTTCTTTGTGTTTGTCGAGCATTCTCTCCACTTTTGTAATATAATTTTATTACATTTAGCCGTTCTTCTAAAGAATATTTCATTATTCGTGAAAAATATATAGAAATTTGAAACTTGATTATTTTGTCTAACTGACGGACGCTTTAAAGCAGGTTAAAGGGTGAACAGGTGAAACGGGTATCCATCTATCAGGTATTAATCTTACGGTAGACGAACATTTTCCGAATTTAAAACTGAAGAAAAAAGGCGTTTTTGAATTAAAAATCCAACATTTTAGATCAAAATTTATATGAGAAATCGGATAAGCTCATTAAAAATACGGCATCCCATTTAAAAAAATATCAAAGTGACCCCTAGTACTTTTGTTTGATGTTCAATTGTTTTTTGCTGAAGATATTCGAATTCGCGGCAGAAAATGACTTAAGATGGCTATTTCAGTTTTTTTATAAAAGTACAGGAAAAGTCAAAAAATCGCCTTGTCTAGTCTTGGTTGGATAACCCTGTACACTGTAGAAAGATCTTATCATTAATATTAAAAGGGGGTTCTTGGCACCCCTATGCCTTATAAAATATTTTCTAGTTTTTTTTTAATTCCTTCGATAACATCGATCTATGTTTTAAGAGATATGTTGCATTTTTGATTTTCAGTGTATTTAAATCGTTCGTTACCCATATACTTTTATTATACCCATACCATACCCGCATATTTTTATCAAAAAAAAAAAAGAAAATAGACTAATCATTAATTGTCTTAAAAAGTTCATATCTCCGCTACTGATTTTGACGTCATACCGTCGCGCATTGCCATGCACGTGGCTGTACCCTTTTGAGCTTGATCAACCTCTAGCATACGGTGACATCTCTCGGTGATCAAACGGTGATGTGTTCGGTCGGCGAGAGATGTCGTCCTATGCTATATTCTCAGTTTATTATCGTATCGGTGTGATTGAAGCACTTTGAGGTATTTTCCATGTCGTCGGACTCTAACTTCACTGACAAGCCGTAATACGGTGGAACACGTCTGAAGATGAGTCTGACCAAAGGCAAAAGACAAACCTTAGAAAATGTATATTATTTACGTTCCTAAACTATTTGTTACTATCCTATTGAATTTGAGCCATCAAGTGAAACGAAATAATTATTCTATTATCTTTTATATTTAGAAAGTTTTAAAATCTGTGAAAATAACTGACGCTGGCACTAACAGTATGAATTATTGATACTCCGACAACACAAGAATGTCTAGATACTATTATTATACACATAACTATTCTTTAACATGATATACTAGCTGCATACCAAACAAAATGGCAGCAACTTTTAAGTCTACAAATTTGTCAATCATACTTTTTGCATTGTTCTCTTTCCAGCAGTAAATTCATATTACTGTAGGTTTATTTCACATGAACTGAATGACCGATTGGAATTAATGGCAATGTGTTACCGTGATGAAGTTAAGTTTTAATACATCTATGCAAAGTCGCCAGTCTTCTAGATCATTATTTATGTTGTATCGAGATGCCAATAGCTCTTCAGCTTTTTCCTATGGTGAGCCCAGATCACTTAACTCGCCTTGAGTAATTATTGCGGCGGCGCGCCGTTTCGGTTCATGCCTATTGGTAGGTAGTAATTTAGCAGTTACTAGTCAAATATCTTTCGAATCATTATGTTAAAGCTTATGACTTTTATACATCAAAATACGGTATATAATTTAGAACATTCTCCGTAATCTAGTTGGTGTGGAATTATACTGCAAAAAATCGTATTGTTTTAGCGAAACATTTATGAACTTCTGAAATGAAACTTGGGGATATTTATTTTCAGGCCTTAGCAGTGCTAAAAATGAAGGCAATTTATAAAGATAACCTTTTGCAGCCGCAAAAAATACTTATCTTTATTTTTTATTTCGTCGGCGTTATTTTTCCCGGTGTTGACCGGAAAAATGGCAAACATTAGTTAGTATATTGGAAAACGTTTTCATTTCCTTTGAACACTCCATTAATGTCTGCAATAAAAAATGGGTTGTCGGCATTTCCTTTTTACCATATTTTTTACTTGTGGAAGTTATAAATTTATTTTTCTCTAAAACAAGACGCCTCAATTGCTTTCCATTTCTTATGTCACAAGCAGAACCAATATGTTGCGCTATGGGGGGTTTAATATTTTATTGCAAATATATTACTCCTTTGTGTTTTTTTATTTGCGCGTGAAAAATTTCAGAAGTAAATCAGGTGATTTATTTGAAAGTAAGTCGTTATTACAACTAAATTAACAACCATTAAGAATATGCCAACAGAAACCATTCTCTACTATCTAGTCAGTTAGTATTCCAATAGTACTATGATCTATACTATGATAAATTGTAATAATTAACAACTTCAGTAAAATATTGGGAAGGGCCATAAAAGAACGACTAACTAATTTCCTTATGTAAATTTCAGAAAGGTGTAGAGTAATAAAAGCTCATTAGGTATGCAAAGGGACTACAAAGTCACCCAACGAATGTTTGAGCCACTTTCATAATTTGGCATTGATTTCATTGCAAAATTCTTTCTTTTCATCAAGTGCAAGTAGTACCACCCGGGTTTGGGTCAATTTATGGGTTTTGCTTATTGTTATCCATTCACAAACACTGGAAATGGTGTGACAAAGGTGTGCCGGTAGGATATTCGTAAAAAGGAAATAATTTTATTTTAACAGAATAAAAATTAGGCTTTATTATCCACGGCTCCACCAGTCGGCAAGAAGACAACAGAGCAACTGGCAACATCAGTCCCAAGCTAACAAAGCAACTCATTTACCGTTAAAGTGGCCACTCTAAGGCCGATAGTATAAAAATGAAATTGATTAGATTGGCGGCAAACTGAAATAAGGCGACACGGCAACCAGACAGTTCATTAGGTAATTAAGACTAATATCTGACTTCTTGTCTAGTAAATGCAATTATGATTTATTCTAAATTTAATTTATAGTACCTACCTATAGAATTATTGCAATTAAAAAATTGATTGAAATAATTTTTTATAGTAGGTACTGTAGAAATCTATTCTAAAGTCATCCTTCTATTTGATACAAAATATTATAATAAATGTAGGTATTTAGAGAGTGATTAAAAAAATAATAAAAAATAATAGCTGTTTATTTTACTATAGTAATAAAATAAATATTTAGTGGATGAGCTTGTTTATGAGCTGAGCAAGCTTGCGAGCGAGGCTAATAAAAGGACGAGAGAAATAAAGCCTTATTATGTACAGGGTCTTCCAACGAGGACTGAACAGGGGCTCATTTTTGAGCTTCCTTGTATTTAAAGAAAAATCCAAAATAGCCAATCGATGTACTTTTTCCTGCAGAATTCAAAAATTTGGAACGTTCCAAAAATCGTATAAAAAAAGCTATGTTCCATTTAAAAAACACCTTATCCATAACGTAACTCTTTTGTTTCTGGTTCAAATAAATTTTTGGTTTCATTTTTGAATTCTGGCTATTTTGGATTTTTCTTTAAATACAAGGAAGCTCAAAAATGAGCCCCTGTTCAGTCCTCGTTGGAAGACCCTGTACGTACATAGTAATAGGTACACTTATTTTTTATTAAACAATATAAAAAAAATACAAAATACAAAAAATACATTATACAAAAATTAAATTACAAAAAATCATAATATTCTTCGTCGTCTGAGGAACTGTCATCTCCTCTTGACGTTATAATTAACGGGTCGACGGTTCGATTGATCAGGTGGTCCAGATCCCACATTTTCTCCTCTTCTTTAATGACATAATGGAGTGCTTTTCGCCAGTTCTCTGGTGTCACTTCCTTAATGGCTTGATCAAACAGTAGCTTAACGTCTTTTATTTCGAATGTCGTGTTGTGTCTTGCTACAAATCCTTTCACTTGCGCCCATGTAAGTTCTATAGGATTTAGTTCGCAATGATATGGCGGTGTGCGCAGCACAGTTACACTATGTTTTTCTGCTATATCTTCCACGGAATATTTCATAAAACGATGTTTGAGTAAATTTGCTATAGCTAATAGTTCCTTCTTTATCAAATTATCTTCAAATTCAATGCTGTTGGTGGTTAACCAGTCGATAATTTCTTGTTTTCTTCAAGATGAAGTTGGTGTCTTCTCTGTGCGTCGTGAATGATAGATTGCGTTATCCATAACTACTACTGAATCAGCTGGAAGATATTTGATCATTTCACCAAAATAGTCCTCAAAAACATTCGAATTCATGTCCTCGTGGTAATCTCCCGTTATGAACGACTGAAAGGTTAGCAAACCTTCTTTTAAAAATCCCTCTTCGTTTCCAATATGGACGATTATTAGTCTCTTCCCTTTACCTGAAGGCACCTTAATACCCGTTGGCAGACCTTCCGTGAAAGCTTGGCGAGCACTGGCTATATTTTTGTCTTGCCACAATTTTGGTACTATATAACCTTCATTAATACGTCTCATCAAGGTAAAAGATTTTCTTCTGCTCTCCTCTGTACTGCTTTATACTTCTCAAGTATTTTCGTCGCCAGCAAACAATTTCATCGCTTTCCAGTAAAAGTGATTTACGATTATGCTTTTCCCAGACAAAATCCATATTTTTTAAAGTGGTCCATAAAAGGTTTCTAGTTATAAGTGGAATACTGTCATCCTGGCCAAGCTCCATTAGAATCTTATCTAGGGTGGGTATTTCTTTTTTAAAATAAAAAGAGTGAACTTTTCTTCGAACTACACTTTTGGTGTCTTCATCGAGGACTTTTACTGGTCTGCCTGAACTTTTCTTGAGAGGTTCCACTTGACCTGCTGTCTTTCTCTTCCGCAATAATTTAAAATCGGCCGGATAATCGTATTTTATGCAATCATGTACATTTAAAATAATAACTTTTTCACTCACTGATAGTGGAGAATTATTGGAACATCTTTTTGTTGGTGTGAATGTCGCCACTTTATTACTAATCTTATAATACTGCGAACACTATATACACCTGAACAGCAAATACTGGTGCGTTAAACTAAACAAATATACTTATTAAGGACATACACTCACACACACGATATATGAAGTTTACTCCAAATTACCACCTATTTATATGATCCAGCCAAAGAGGCCAAAGCCAAACTCGGTACCTGTTAAATAGTACCTGTTAAACGCAAAACGTAACTTTATAATCTACTACCTAACTAATTCCTACACAATATTTCGATTTTGACACTTCAGGCCAGAAAACATACCTTTCCTAATCCTGTTACGCAATTACTTGAAATGTAAATATTACAAACAATACTATTTTATCTTAATACCCGTTAACCTAATTCTCTAAAATTTTTGGTTAGTTATCATATAAATAATTTAATGCACAAAGTCTACCTGCGCCTATGGCCGACACCGAAATTGAGCCGAACTGGACGGAATTTCCCATTTTATTACTCTACACCTTTCTGAAATAGACTATAGTAAGAAAAATCCATTTTTGCTACCAATGTGAGTAATTATTAATCTTTTACCTCTTCCCGAGGGTACTTTTGTTGCAGTGGACCGTCTCTCCATGTAAGCTTTCCTCGCGCTTTTTATATGTTTATCCTACCATATTTTATCAACGGTATATTTTTGATTTAACCAAGGTTCGTCCCTATAATAGATATTCCTGTTTTCCCCTTGAAACTGTCTAACTGCCTTCAAAAATCGTCGTCGCCAGCAGATAATTTTGTCTTTTTCTATTAAGAGTGATTTTCTGTTTTGAATTTTTTCGTAACAAAAATTCATTTCCTTCAAAGTTTTCCATAGTTTCTTCTTACCCATAAGTAGAATGAAATAATCATTTTCATTTCAGACATTATTTTGCCCAAGGTAGGTATTTCTTTTTTTAAGTAAAACAAGTGTATGATTCTTCTGATAGCAATCTTTTCATCCTTATTTATTACAGTTTCTTTTCTTCCTGTACTTTTCTTTAGTGATCTCATGAGGCCGCGTTTATCCTCGTGCATTAAACGGTATTTATTGTTGAACTATTTTTGCTACTCCGAATGTTGAATTTTGGTGACGAAGAGCGTGGAACACATTGAGAATAATAGTTTTCTCATTTTTAGCAAGCGCAGTTTTACCAATCCGTTTCTCAGCAACAGATTCAGAAAAACTAGCCATTTTCAAAAACGAAGTTTTCTAATAACTGTTGGAAAGTAACTAAGCATTTCAAATTTTTAAAACAGTGAGGCACAGGTAAACTACTGTGCCTCTACCTACCCGATCTCGGAACTCCTAACATTATTCATAGGTACAATAATAACAACTGGACTACACCTATGGAATACGGCGAAGACCACTGGGTTTTATAGTTCAATAATGATTTATTACTCTCTCGCATTAAGCAACAGACTGTAATAGGTACGTTAACTCATCATTTAATTTTTTAATTTAACTTTTGTTAAATGCAAACTAACAATTTTCTCTTTTTCATTTTTCCAATAGGTAAGTGCGTCAATTTTTACTTATATTTTAAAAACCTAGAGTCGTGGCACTGATTTTTAATATTTTGTTTGTTAGTGATAATACAATGACACCAACCATATAATATGCATTTTAATATGATGTTGTAGATATATGGAAAATATAATGAACTTATGTAGTAAAATATTTTTCCATTTCTACAGTGGTGTTGCACGCCGCCCATGCTTCGTAATGAGATGTCGCCGATAAGCTAACTTTTTGCTGTATTTTTTTATGCTGTATCAATTAACTTCGTGTAGAGTATACTTAAAGATCCTTTTTTTGAATAAAAAAAACTACTTGCGTGCCAATTAATTTCCATTAGTTACAACTTTATGTCGGATGGTACCTATTCGGAGCTTGGCTTTCCGAATGATGTTATGTTAAGCAGATTTAACATGTCCAGTTTAGTGAAACGTAGAGAATTTGCTGCAGTTTTGTTCTTGTATAAGATGTTAAACGGTAAATTGGACTGTCCAGAAATATTGCCTAGAGTTAGGTTTCAAGGGCCTGCAGGCTCGCATTAATCATTTCTTTTTTTATTTACCTGTTCCTCGATCAAATTTATTGTTGTATTCACCGCTCTATGTCATGTGCAATGATTATGAAAAATATAAGTACCATATTGACAAATTTCTCTGTACTATGAAACAATTGAAAAAAGTTTATTTAACTGTTGGTTAATGGACTGTATATTTTTTATTTATAAGTCATTGTATCTTATCACCTCCTGCTTAGTTAGGCTAGTATAGATTAGGTTAGGTTAGAATTTCATTGTGTATTATTTGAATAACGATATTTGTGTTTTTTGTATGTTGCTACCCTGTAATTGGAAGTTACTGCCTGGGTAGTGTACTAAATAAATAAAATAAATAAATAAATAAATAAATAAATAAATAAACTTTGTTATTGATAGAATCGAAATCAAATTTGAAAACACTAATAATCTTAAATAAAGAAAGAAGGTACAGTTGCTCCATGTCGTAAGGCCAAAAAATGTTTTAAAAATTGCGCTGCATATCAGAACGACGTCAAATGTTATTTTTTTTATCCACACAGGCCAAAAATAAAAAGTATTCTTAAGTTTTCTCAACCTTTGTTCCACTTTCATTTATATTTATATTGCGTAAAATACTAATAAAAAACCTGCCAGTTTAACTGGATGGTTAAAGTGGATTTTCTTCAATTTTCGATTACTCATAATATAATTTTAGAAATAATTTGTAAATTTATTGTTCTTGGAGAACTAAACTAGAATTGACTTTTTTTAAGTAAAACAAGTGTATGATTCTTCTGATAGCAATCTTTTCATCCTTATTTATTACAGTTTCTTTTCTTCCTGTACTTTTCTTTAGTGATCTCATGAGGCCGCGTTTATCCTCGTGCATTAAACGGTATTTATTGTTGAACTATTTTTGCTACTCCGAATGTTGAATTTTGGTGACGAAGAGCGTGGAACACATTGAGAATAATAGTTTTCTCATTTTTAGCAAGCGCAGTTTTACCAATCCGTTTCTCAGCAACAGATTCAGAAAAACTAGCCATTTTCAAAAACGAAGTTTTCTAATAACTGTTGGAAAGTAACTAAGCATTTCAAATTTTTAAAACAGTGAGGCACAGGTAAACTACTGTGCCTCTACCTACCCGATCTCGGAACTCCTAACATTATTCATAGGTACAATAATAACAACTGGACTACACCTATGGAATACGGCGAAGACCACTGGGTTTTATAGTTCAATAATGATTTATTACTCTCTCGCATTAAGCAACAGACTGTAATAGGTACGTTAACTCATCATTTAATTTTTTAATTTAACTTTTGTTAAATGCAAACTAACAATTTTCTCTTTTTCATTTTTCCAATAGGTAAGTGCGTCAATTTTTACTTATATTTTAAAAACCTAGAGTCGTGGCACTGATTTTTAATATTTTGTTTGTTAGTGATAATACAATGACACCAACCATATAATATGCATTTTAATATGATGTTGTAGATATATGGAAAATATAATGAACTTATGTAGTAAAATATTTTTCCATTTCTACAGTGGTGTTGCACGCCGCCCATGCTTCGTAATGAGATGTCGCCGATAAGCTAACTTTTTGCTGTATTTTTTTATGCTGTATCAATTAACTTCGTGTAGAGTATACTTAAAGATCCTTTTTTTGAATAAAAAAAACTACTTGCGTGCCAATTAATTTCCATTAGTTACAACTTTATGTCGGATGGTACCTATTCGGAGCTTGGCTTTCCGAATGATGTTATGTTAAGCAGATTTAACATGTCCAGTTTAGTGAAACGTAGAGAATTTGCTGCAGTTTTGTTCTTGTATAAGATGTTAAACGGTAAATTGGACTGTCCAGAAATATTGCCTAGAGTTAGGTTTCAAGGGCCTGCAGGCTCGCATTAATCATTTCTTTTTTTATTTACCTGTTCCTCGATCAAATTTATTGTTGTATTCACCGCTCTATGTCATGTGCAATGATTATGAAAAATATAAGTACCATATTGACAAATTTCTCTGTACTATGAAACAATTGAAAAAAGTTTATTTAACTGTTGGTTAATGGACTGTATATTTTTTATTTATAAGTCATTGTATCTTATCACCTCCTGCTTAGTTAGGCTAGTATAGATTAGGTTAGGTTAGAATTTCATTGTGTATTATTTGAATAACGATATTTGTGTTTTTTGTATGTTGCTACCCTGTAATTGGAAGTTACTGCCTGGGTAGTGTACTAAATAAATAAAATAAATAAATAAATAAATAAATAAATAAATAAACTTTGTTATTGATAGAATCGAAATCAAATTTGAAAACACTAATAATCTTAAATAAAGAAAGAAGGTACAGTTGCTCCATGTCGTAAGGCCAAAAAATGTTTTAAAAATTGCGCTGCATATCAGAACGACGTCAAATGTTATTTTTTTTTATCCACACAGGCCAAAAATAAAAAGTATTCTTAAGTTTTCTCAACCTTTGTTCCACTTTCATTTATATTTATATTGCGTAAAATACTAATAAAAAACCTGCCAGTTTAACTGGATGGTTAAAGTGGATTTTCTTCAATTTTCGATTACTCATAATATAATTTTAGAAATAATTTGTAAATTTATTGTTCTTGGAGAACTAAACTAGAATTGACTTTCACAATCACATATTAAAAACAGTTTTGGTGTCTTCTAATTTTATAAACTTCCGTTTACTATTCTGTTATTACTGTTAGCTATTTCATAAATTCTTATTAAATACGTAGGTAGTCATAAGAAATAGTCCTAAATGGGCTATAAAATTGGTCTGAAATATCGGATATATTAAATTATCTCATCATAAAGAAGGATTATATGTGTTTAAGTGGCTCGTATTTCTTCTTTGAAATATACGTTTAACAGCGTAGTAAAATACGAACTACTTATTCTGCACCATCAAATAGAATATAAATACTTAAATATCTATTAATTTAGAATAAATGTGTATGTTATGGTTGTTCGAATGAATTCGCTCAGTGGCGTATTTAGGGTTGTGACAGACCCCTCGGACTCCCTTCCCCCCTAAATACTCCACTGGATTCGCTAGAGTTCGTCTGGCGTTCACTATAATAATTGCTATAACACATACCGGGCCTAGGCCGGAAAAGTAACATATTCCCGTACAGAATAATATTTCAAGACATGCCTAATTAACTTTACGGCATACTTTGCGGAAAGTATTTTTTTATGTTACGATACCTTCAATATGCCCAAAGAATTCTTCCTGAGTTAGCTTTGCTATACTGCTAGTGAACCCTAGCGAAGGCAAAATACCGTGTCCGCTGGTATTTGTTAAGGGTACACATTACCTGAATAATTTCGGTTGTAACTGTTCGTTTGCTGTATTTGTACGCACCTTAAGATGATCCTGTACATAATCTCAAATTTTTTTTAAGTATAGAAAAGTTAATTAATCTTTTATGAATTTTTACATTGTTATATAGAAATAAAGGTCTGTCTTTACCACCAAATAACTTTATTTGCCCCTCTAGGGTAGAAAACAAGGGTTATAAAAATACATAAAATGACGATGAATTAAATTAAATTTCTTAATGCATGTGTTGTACTAGTTTCGACTTTAGAGAAAGTCATCCTCAGCAACTAACCATTTAAGAGATTTTTATATGAAAAGAAGTTAAAACAGTTGGGGGAGCAGAGAGGTGATTCAATAATACAATACAATATAATGCAGATTATGCAACCTTTGGAATCGACAGGAGTTTAGTATAAGAACGATATATCTCCATGTGAAGGTAGGGGTTGATTTATACGCAAGTAGAATTAAGGACCTTAATCATAGTCGAGTGATTTAAGCAATGTTGAAGGAAAAACGTGTTGAAAAAGAAGAATTGTAACATATCAATTCATTCTCTTTTCAGTGAAACTAAATTAGCGAGGGGACATGCTTAATGTTATGGTGGATTGAATATTTGTTAATGAAATTAAATGAACTTATTATTCTAAAAAAGGGGGTTGTCAAAATGAGGCTATGTCATTTTAAACAAAATGGGAATGCATCAAGTGGTCACTATTCACTTGTTAAAAATAAAATAAAAATAAAATTAAATTAAAAATTATTAGGACATTAGATTGTTAGATTTAATTAAAATTAGATTAATATAAAATATCAAGACATTCAGATATCTCAGTCCAACGTAAGCAGAATCGAGAAGAGATTTAGAGAAACGGGACAGGTACGAGATCTTCCTAGGTCCGGTCGGCCTTCAATTTCAGAAGATAAACAATTAAACGTTATATTATCCATTGAAGAAAATCCACATAAACCTACTCAAGAGCTAGCATTGGATAACGAAATTGAAAAATCATCTGTAAAAAGAATTAAAAAAAAAGAGAAATATCATCCATATAAAATAAAATAAATCCACGAGCTTAACGAAGATGATCCAGATCGTCGCTTAGAGTTTTGCGAAACTCTAATGAATATTTGCAATAATGATAATTTTTTTGCACGTAGGATTATATTTTCTGACGAGTCGACCTTCTGTCTGAATGGGGTGATGAACAGACAAAACTGTCGCTACTGGTCTTCTACTAATTCACACTGGGCTGTTAAAGCTCACACCCAGTATAAACAGTCTGTTAATGTTTGGGCGGGTATTGTGGGCGACAGAGTCATAGGACCGTATTTCTTCGATGGCACGCTAATAGGTCAACGTTACTTGGAGTTTTTAAGAAATGAATTGATCCCCGCCTTATGCCGTTTGTTTCCAAATGCGAACAACCCCAATATTCCTGGAGATTTTGTTTGGTTTCAACAAGATGTCGCGCCTCCGCACTTTAGTAGGGAAGTGCGCGAATATTTAAATTACGTATTTCCGGGTCGTTGGATAGGGCGAAGGGGGCAAATAGAGTGGCCTGCTAGGTCGCCGGACCTAACTACAATGGACTTCTCTATATAGGGCTATCTTAAACATAAAGTGTATATGAACAAACCCAACAATATCGAAGAATTAAAAAATAAGATCAGATATGAAATTCAATTAATGATTCATAACATTTTTGAAGAGTTTGAATTGCGGCTTGCTTGCTGTCAGGAAGTCAATAGAGCACAGTTCGAACATTTACTAAATTAATGATTAGAGTACTTTTTAATATTTTAAGCTTTGATACCCCCAATTTAATAAATATTTTTATAACTTAGTCTTTTTTATTCAATCGAAAATTTCTCGTTAATCTTTTACTTTAGACCTAGGGTATGCTATACCAGATATATTTAGAATATTTATTAGAATTGAAAAATCGAAAAATATACGGGGTGTTCCATAAGAAAAAATAACAAATTACGTCATATCTTTAACATGTGTCACCCTGTATACTAAATTTTCGCGTCAAAAAATGCGCAAATGAAAATAAAAATTTACGTATTCAAGCATTTTTCCGAAAAATGCATCACTAATTTTTTATCGAATTTATGCAGGACTTCTGGTCCTCACTGTATATTCTAAATTGAGTTGCAAATAATACCAAAGTAGGAATAGGGCCAGGACTACAACAATGGGTCCCCTATCGGGACAAATGCCTTTTAACGGCTGTCTGATTCCATGTAATTTGCAGTTGCGAGGCATTAGACTGCAGACGGCAATAAATCTTTAAACGGTTAAAATTAGAACAGAAGTGTACTAGAGTTTATTTTGCGGTCAACTACGAATTGCTAATGGAATATAAATACAACAGGAATTTAGAATATAAGCAACAAATTATTTTATAATACAGTCAATTTTATCTACACTGCTGGACATCTTTAAACAAAAACCGCAGGGTTGTGTGCAAAGTTTAGCGTGAAATGCGAGGTAAAATGTTTATTATTTTCTTACAGCGTGTTAAAAGTTTACACTTCAAAATGATTAAACCATAATATTATTGTTGACTTAAATTTGGACAGTGAGCTAGATCAACATCTTTGACTACTTTTCTTTATCGTACTTGTGTTTAGAAAAACTTCCTGGGTGGGTTTGAGTGCAGACAATTTTAATGTGTTTTAGTTGCTTTGTTGATTATACCGGGTGTCCGTGGAAGGGGGCTTGCCCGTATAACTTTTTTGTGTCTGAAGATGATGGAATGAAATATGGAGAATTTATGTATGCCATGAAACTTCATTTTTTGACAGGTGACTCAGCTCTATGGAACTTTCGGTTTAACCGGAAGCGAGATAAACTTTCGATTTTTAAATGGGACGCCAAGTATATTTTCACTTATTTTATCTTCACATGATATTTTTAATACAACCACGTATCACTTATCACTTTTTGTCATCAAAAACAATTTTTTTTTAGAGGGTTACGAATACTTTAAAATCCCTAATTTCAGTTTTATAATTTTGTGTAAAATGCCACTGTAGAGGGACATTTTTTTAAGTGTCTCACCCGATTGGCGATTTTTCTGCTGACTATAATAAAAAACAAATTACATATTTCTTAATTATTTTCAACAACGAAGCCAAATTTAATGTCAAAAAATACAGAGTGGCAAAAAAGTGGCGCATAATGCCTGTAACTTTTTAATTACCTCGTATACGAAAAGTGACCTTTATGAAGGTTGTTCAGTAAATTATTCCCCACAATTCTACCTGCATGAATTTTTTCTGTCATTTCTGGTTTGGTTGCCATAGAGACTAACTTCCTTTTTTTAAATGGCACATTCTGCATATGATTGCATATTTGGATTCTACTGGGAAAACTCTGAATTTTTTGTATTTCAAATTTTCTGCAAGCGTTTCCGAAATAATGACAGCTCAAAAATGAAAAACTTCCTAATTATAATTATTCCTACCTAATACCAGTAATACCTACCAGTTGAGTCAAGGTGTTTTCATGACAGCGACCTAAGACGTGTCAATTTTGAGTTCCTGTTTAGTTTTCTGTTGTCTGCTTTCTAATTTGTTTACACTATGGTTCATCTGAATGAGAAACAACGAATTGAGATTTTAATAATGAGCGGTTACTGAAATATGAAGAGATCGCAAGATCAGGTTTGTCAACTTTTCAATGAATTAAATCCAAATAGGCCTCCAATAAATCAGTCAACGGTGTGTCGAGTGGTAAAGAAGTTTCGAGAAACAGGCAGTGTTAGAGGAGACGCTAGATCAAGTCAACCTAAAACAGTAACCGGGGGAGACTTTGAATATCATGCTCTCAATACATGAAAATCTAACACAACCATCCAGGCCAATGGCAATGGATTTTAATGTGTCTCATCAGTCAGTGAAAAATTTGTTTAAGCAGGAGAAGTTGCATCCCTACAAGATAAAGTTGGTGCACGAGTTAAACGAGGTCGATTTTGATAGTAGAGCTGAATTTTGTGAGCTGATGATGGAAAGATGCCATAACGATAATAACTTCGCAACAAATATCATTTTCTCGGATAAAGCTACTTTCCATTTAAATGGCATTTTTAATAGACACAATTATCATTATTAGTCTGCTGAGAATACTCACTGGTTCCAGGAAGGTCATACTCAGAGGCCCGAAAAAGTTAATGTTTGGGCGGGCATAGTTGTAATATTGTAATTTAATTGTAATTTAAATGGCAAAAAATATCTGGACCTCCTCAGAAATGACATAATTCCTTCTTGCAGAATGATTTTACCGGGTGTAATTAATAGCATAAACGAACAGGTATGGCTCCAGCCAAATGGAGCACCTGCGCATTATGCGGCAAATGTTAGACAGTACATAAGCGAACAATTTCCAGGACGTTGGATAGGCAGAAAAGGTGCTATTGACTGGCCAGCGCGATCCCCGGACTTAACCCCGCTCGACTTCTTTTTGTGGGGACACTTAAAGAACAAAATCTACGTTAACCATCCAAATGAATTAGAATCTTTAAAAATAAGAGTTAGTGCTGAAATTCGTGCCATTTCACAGGACTTCCCTTCCCTTTTAAACGTTGTAGATGGGTTCAGGGATCGACTGGCACTCTGCTTAGCAGAAAATGGTGGTCGTTTTGAACACCTGATGCACTGAAAAGGTTTCACTTGTTTATTATTTCGATGTTAAGTTGTTCGATTTTTTGGGCTATTTATTTTGTTATTATAAAGTTTGTTACAATTTTAAATAAATAAAAATTTGAAATACAAAAAATTCAGAGTTTTCCCAGTAGAATCCAAATATGCAATCGCATGCAGGATGTTCCAATTAAAAAAAGTAAGTTGGCCTCTATGGCAACCAAACCAAAAAAAAAATCATGACAAATGACATATGGATATATTGTTAAATTTTAATTTGTCCATCCAAGAAATGTATATTTGATTAATAATTAGAAACTTTATTAGGTATAGATTATAGATGCAGCACAAGACGGAAACCGGTAACTACCTACTAATTATAGGTAATTACTATGATGGCACAATCCAGAGTCAATTAAAATTATTCTCAGGCGACGCCAATTTTCCTCTTGTTACTCAAATTTATTAAAAATAGAACGAAATCTACCAGAAATAATAAAACGTTCAGTTTGCTGCTGGATATGCGATTTAATAAACCTTAAATTCCGGCTTCTTTTGCGGAATCCATTTAGACGTTAAATAAATGAAACAAAGGATATAGTTAGGGAATAAATGAAGCGGAAAAAGGACGATCTGAAAGATAAAATTCAGCGATAGATATTTTTAGGAAATATTTTGTTAAACGATTTAGCTGATAGGGGCACTTTTATTTGGGCATTTGCTACATTATATTTTAATTACTATTCGGTATATTTGTCGCATACAAGTTGATTTGATATTCGGAAATGCATAGAACAGGAAATAAACAAACTAACAAACAATATGTAGTACGCTAGAGATCAAATAGCAAAGAAAATCAACTTACACAGGGTTGAAAGGATTTGAATCAATTGATTTAAATCGCGATTCAAGTCGTTTTATTTTTTTCAAATTAAATCATGAGTAAAATCAAAATGTCTGATAAGTTATAATTAAGATAAAATAAAAACTTTCAGTTTTAATTAATGGTTTATTATATCAAAAAAATAAAACCACTGTACCTAAATAATGTTTGTTTTAGTTAATTCTAGTGCTTGTACAAAAAAAACTAATTTTGCAGCTTTCTCCGTTCCTAATCGATTTCTGAGTTTGGAATGGACTAAACCAAATGTTGAGAAAATTCTCTCGACTGATTCGGAAGAAGCAGCAGCACAAAGTAATAGTCTAATTATAAAGAACCCTTATTGAATAATGGGTATATTTTGTTGCGACTTCCACCAATCTATGGGTTTTAAATTCTGAAGAATATCATCATGAAACGTAATATCAGTAAAAGGTTCTGATCTGGCAAGAAACTTGACTATGAGTGGTAGTAAACCACTATTTGGATCTAATTCTTTAACAGCTTTTAAAGCAACATTTTTTTCATTCTCTGTAAGCGTTTGCTGAGTTTTTGTTGAGTCAAGAAGATATGCCAACAAATAATATGGGTTATACACTGTTCATAACGCGTCTTAAATTTTTGCAGTTGTTTAAAAGTTATGTCCGTTTTGTCAAAGTGTGTTAAAGCGGACGCATCTTGATATAAATATTCGTTCATGTGAATGAATATAATGCAGTTCCAGGTATTTTCAGTGTTTTCAAAATGAGGTGGACTGAGGAAACATCTCTGATATCTGTAATATAGGATCAGAGTGTTTGTGAACACTGTCTGTGAGACGTTACTATTTCTAATAACTTGTTAAAATATCAGGAGTTATTCTTAAGCACATCTTGAAATCTTTTGGATCCTCTAATGCGAGTTCATAGAAAAGCAAAGCTTCTTACTTCGTTATGTTCACACTCACGCTCAATCATATTTTCGTAATTCATCACACATAAAAAACTGTGAATAACTGAATTTTTGAACAATATTACGCAAAATTTACGGGCTTTTTCGGATCATTTCTCAGTTGTTTGTAGTGGTGTTTAAATACAGCTATTAGATGGACTTGTACTTAAAAAAAAAAAATTAAATAAATTTAAACGTTTAGTTGAATGTCTTGATTTCAGTCACTTGTTCAAGTAAATTGAACAGCTACCCCACTCGTATAAACTATAATTAGATAAGGTGTTGAAATTAACATCATTTACAGAATATAGTTCCAAGGAAATATTTTTGCTATGCTTCCTACTCAGGGCTGCTACAAAGCTAAATAATTAATAATGAATTAAAATTGATCTATAAGCAACTACATAAATTCATTTGCCAATCAATTTACGCTAATGACCTAATCAATTTTTTAAAACCTGTATCACTTTGCAGGCATTTATTTTTACGGCTTTCCCAAACATCATCCCCTTTTACTTAAATAAATTCTAATTGACAGCGAGACAAAGCTTTGTTAACCCCACTAAGAGGCTCGTAAATCTTTATCGGCGCCGTTTTATTTGATCATTCTTTTAATTGCTGTGTTTTCATGCTGGTACGATTACGGAGTAAATGAATCTGCCGAAATAAAAAGTCGCACGTAAATGGGAAGGATCTTTGCACTGATGAGATGAGTAAGTATAATTGGAAGATAAACCCCAAATATAGACTTTATAAATAAAATGTTTTAGGAAGAATGAACTTGGGTTCTTCAATATATTTTTACATCAGGATTTTATCCTTTGACATCTGTTATTCATTGTGAACTGTTTAGGTATTGTCGTTTGCGAAAATTTTGATATCGGCTTTTGCCTTAATTAATTTTGTTTCGAACGTTTTGGTCTAAAAGTTCTTCTCTGCAAAATTTTGGCGCCATTTTTTTAATATATATGTGATCATGTTACAAACTTCTAGGGTACATAGAACACATGAAAAAAAAAATAAAGTTCATAAGAACATGGGCAAAGTTGACTGAATAAATAGTATTCAGTCAACTTTGACATGGGTCCGAAAACGCTCCCTCAGGGGGCTAGAGCCCTTTGAAAATGGCCTTCATAAAGTAGTTTTCGTATCGTAGCTCCGGAACTACTTCAGCTTCCGCAACCAATTTTGGATCATAAATTGATGTTAGTAAGTTAATCTATTTGAGCCTATTGGACAGTGTTAACTTTAACCAGGGACGTCTGAACCAGGGAGGTGTCAGGGTAAATTTGGCCCCATTCCTCTAAGGCTTCAATTTCTTGCCGTTTTGACATCAGATTATGATTTTTTCTTACCTTTTACACGAAAGGGTACTAGTAGTGATAGATAGCCGGTTCTACGCCATAAGTGCTCCAATGTTAATTTTCGGAGCAATTTTTATGAGTCATATCTCTGTTGAACGGACCCTGTTGAACGCATTCTGTTGAACGGAACCTGTTGAACGGACCCTGTTGAACGGACTCTGTTGAACGGACTCTGTTGAACGGACTCTGTTGAACGGACCCTGTTGAACGGACTCTGTTGAACGGACCCTGTTGAACGGACTCCGTTGAACAAGTCTGATAGAAACACAACAGGATCACAACGTCAACACAACACAGCGAAACCTGTTTGAAGAATCAGCGTAGGTCTGTTGGTTCCGGAGATATGACTCATAAAAATCGCTCCGAAAATTAACATTGGAGCACCTATGGCGTAGAACCGGCTATGTATCACTACTGATACTCTCTGTAAAAGCGTTATTATTATGGTAGATAGTACAAGAAGGAACTTAAAATAGTAGAAACAGTAGTTGCTGAAAGTGCCTACCACCACGCTCGATACATTTATTGCGCCTGCGCAGTTTAATAATAAAAACTTATCTTATTTTATTAATAAGGTAAACTCACTCTTGTCAAGAAATTGTCATTAAATTAGTGTCATGTTTAAGTCATGAAAGATTACACTCTCGCTAAATACGCCGGCATGCTATTAATTAATAGGGAAGACCGATACAATGGCAGAGCCGCTTCTCGACTATATGAAGAACGGTTTCCTGAAAGGCGAATCCCAGCTCACACACTGTTTGAAAGGGTCAATCAACGGCTAAGGGAAACTAGCTCCGTAAAAATAAAACGAATGGATAATGGCGCGCAAAGGGCCATGCAAACTCGGGATTTTGAGAAAGAGGTGCTTCGGCGATTTGAAAATAATCCTTCTGTAAGTACCCGAGCAGTCGCCGATGCCATGCATGTAAATCATGCCAGTGTATGGGAGGTTGTTCATGAACAGCTTCTTCACCTCTACCATCTTTAAAAGGTGTAAACGTTGGGACCAAATGATTTTAAGCCCCGCATAGAATTTTGCTAGTGGTTTCTTGACCGATGTACAGAAGTACACGAATAAAATAAAATTTCGTACACTGAGGTTAACATTTTATGCCATTTTCGAATAGTTTTGTAAGCTGGGCTATTTACAATTATCTCACCATTATACCTTGCGGTTCTTATTTCAGTAATGATAGAAAAAAGGCTGTATATAAAATTATTTATTCGATTCTTAGATAGTTGAGTAAGTTGAGCAAGTTGGGAAACCAAGAAGCACTATTCAAAGCCTCAGAACTAAATGCGAAAATACAGGATTATTGATTAGAAGGGCTGGAAGTGGCAGAAGAAAAATTTCAAACGAAAATCAAGATAATAATATACAATACATGGCTTCAAAATTAAATATAAAACAGATTATTCAAATATTAAAAAAAAACATTGGTTTAATATTTTAAAGCGGCACCATTTTTTTCCACTAATAAGTTTAAACGTCTGGGCATTGATGCCACCAGCATTTGAGCGTGATGAAAATTGTAGGTATTCCAGGTTTCTTCAATTTTATTCCACAAATCATCACTGTTTTGAGGATGGAAATCATTGTTCTTGTTAATTTCTTTCACGATATATCCCCAAACGTTTTCGATTGAATTGATATCAGGACTTCTTGAGGGCCAAGGTAACAATGAAATGTTACTTTCCCGTATCCAGTCCGAAACTCTCCTTGCTGTATGGACGGGGCAGTTTGTTGTCATGCTGGTATATCAAATTTTCTAGTTGAAATATATTGTTTACCGATGGCAACATAACATTTTGAAGGATGTGTATATAAGCTTGAGTATTAAATCTTCTTGAATTCGGTGGCATATTCCTAGCCCTCTGAAAGTCATATTCCCCCATACATTAACTGAAAATCGTCCACTTGTTTTAACATGTTGGGTATATCTTTCTTCGTACCGTGTGTTTGGCGGCCTATACACTCTAATCTGCCCGTTATAACAAGACTGAAAAGTCTTCTCGTCGGCAAATACTATACCTTTCCCAAAAATCCATACCTTGCGGTAAATATTCCAGGGCAAACCCGATTCTTTGCTCTTTATTCATATCGGTCAAAAACGGTTTTTTAGCAGCTACCTTATTTCTCAATTCCGAATTTTTTAGGAAGTGTGTTGCCAGAATCGTTACATGAACTGCCCCTAAATATACGACAGAAGTTATGGGTTCAACATGATGGAGCGCCAGCTCATTTTTCACTTCTTGTTCGTGAGCCTCTAAATGAAGATTTTAGAAGACCGGAGGCCCCGTCACCTGGCTAGCGCGCTCCCCAGATCTAACACATTTAGATTTTTTTCTTTGAGGGTATATGAAAAGTCTGGTTTATGAAACTCCAGTCGAGACAGAAGAAGATTTGGTGGTTAGAATTTCCGCTGTATTGTATAAGGGGGGAGGGATGAGAATTGTGATTGAAAATTGGGTCGCGAAAAAAAGGTTGAGAAACGCTGCCTTAAAAGTTTAATGTTTTTTTTTTAACTGTCCATTCTTGGTATTGTATACTATTTTATAGAAAAAGTATAAGTGCATCTTGTATAATACCATAAACAAGGTATCAGTTCATCAGTTAGTCAGTTTAGGTAACAGCGAGATATTGTTCCAGTGCTTGCAAGTGGATATGGGACTTTTTAATAGGACTTTAAATAAAACAATTCATTATATTATTCTTACACTGAGAATAATTAAACCATTAGAAAGTTTGTAAATCCCTAGTTTGCACCGACAGCAACATTTTCGCTTAGCACTATTAGAGTAATCATAACAACTATAAAGATATTCTCTATCGGTAACAATCTCGCTTATTTAAACATTTCTTATTTTCTGTATAAAAAAGGCTTAGACGTTTAGCAAAGCAGTTTCCCGTACTTATAATACAGACATTTATAAAAGTAAGCATAATAGTCGCAGCGATTTGTCGACTGCATGTTATTAGAAATCTCATATTCACAAATAAACCGGTTGATATTCGTCACCCCAGCGCCACCTGGTAGCAGTCATTTATGTTTTATTATGTTTTAGAATACCGCCCTTGTCGCGTCGTTGCATGTGCTTTTTGTGTTAAACAAACAAACAAATAAGGAAGGAGAGTCGTTTTTTTTGTATTAAGTGTATAATCTTATAAGATTATACACTTAATACAAAAAAAACGACTCTCCTTCCTTATCTTTTCAAAAAGTGTACACAGCCCTACCTGATCAAACAAACAAATGCCTAAGACTAAGTGATAAAGTGATAACCGATAAGACTGTGAACAATAGCATTTTAGTCGAAGGGCCACTCTCCGAAACACGTGTAAAAATTGTCGGGGAATCTCTCGAAATCCCGAAATTAGTGTTAGAAATCATCGAAAGCACCACCATAGTCGCAGAAAACGTTGGAAATCATTCCGAAATCCCTAATCCCGAAATTCTGAAAAATATAATAAAGCTTGTAAGTTTTTTTTGAGATATATATTTTATTTCTATAGAAACTATGGTTTTTCCTTTAAGCTATAGTTTTTTGTTTAAACCCTTTTATAAGTGAGTTATATTTTTGAGTATTTAATATATTTTATTTGGTGATATGTATAGCTTAAAATTCCATATACCTATTATAACCTCTTTTTTTTTCAAAACCTTAACCAAATATATGTTGAAGTATTATAACTAATAACTACGTGTTCCTTTTTATTTTCGTTTTATTAAAGATATGTTCGTAATATATAAATATAGATAGTTTTTTTTTTGTTATAGATAGAATTGTATATAGAATATTATAGAATGCCTTCTGGTGTCGAACAAATTCTAGTAAATACAATCATAAGTTAATTCCATTAAAGCCATATAATATATTATTTTATTATATTTTGGATAGTTTTCATCTGAATAAGGTTGTTTCTGCTAAAAAAGAATCAACTATGATAGAGCCATATCAAAATCAGGAACATCTCATGGAAAATATGCTTTCGTAAGTGGACCACCCAGTATATAAGATATTCTAATACACAGTATCAGAACCTTCTTATAATAGATATTAAAACCTTTCTTATATTGGGTATAAACTATCTTTTAAGTGGAAAAAACAGTATGATATTCTAGATTATCTAGATTATTACTGATATTAGCAATTCTTGTATACAAAGTAAATTATTACCACTATAACCACATTTTAGCAAAGCGAGATTAGTTACAGTAGCGAACTGTCGCGCTGTCCAAATACGTATGCGGAATTCTAATAACTGATATAATATTTTTTATATCAGGTATTGGATAATTTTCTCAGTGTACTTAAAAAATAGAATGACTTATTCATTTCTGTCGGTACTAAATATCTTATTGATATTATAACTAAAGTATTAATGTAAGTGTCTTTTCAAATTTGCTAAAAGCTTTTTATCTTTAAAAAATTAAATTTTAATCGGGACGGCATTAAAACGATGAAATAAAAATGGAAACAGATGAATCTCTGTCAATAAAGATTTACGACCTTCTGTGTTAAAGGAGCTTATTTACATCGATATCTTTGTCAATTATTAATTATGTTACGTAAAAGGGGATAATGTTGGGATATACTAATGACATTTAGAATGTTCATTATGGAGAATAGGGTGTTTTTGAAGTAACTTTATGAGGCCAATTACACAGGGTGTCTCACTAAGGTCGTCAAGGTACGATATTATGGAAGCCATAAACCTGACGGCTTTCAGCTATTACAGTTTAGTTGTTATATAAATATTCTTTACATTTTTGCTTTTGCCCTTGGATAAACTTTTTTTTATTATAGGCGAGAATTGACACAAAATAAATGCACTAATAGATAAACATTTTAGTCATTTAATTTAATAATTATTGTTGATATTAAATTGATAAAAATTATAACAAGAAAACCTTTAAATTTCTTTCGTTTAGCGGTAAATCGAGATGTAAAAGGAACTACTGAGAAGCCGCGAAATTGTGGGCTATTAGGTTTCCCGCAATCTCACATGACATTTAAGCGATTAGAAGCAGTGGCGGCTTCTCCTATGAGGCAAGTGAGGCAGTGCCTCGCCAATAATTTTGCAAATTAAATAAATTACAAATTTATGTTATTTTACTATTTGCATAATTATATCCATTAGAATTAATATCAATATTTGGCTTCATAATGAATCAGTAAAATACGGGCCTGCCGTCAATCTTAACGCACTTCGCTAGAAATATCATCCATCTCATTTCTGCATGCGGTCGTATATGGTCGAGACAGGCCGGCCTCGCGCTTCCTTATCTTTCATTGTCCGTTGCGTGTTTTGTTCTTATATCATCCATCTCATTTCTGCATGCGGTATAGAGGCCCGGCCTGACGTGCCTCGCGCTTCCTTGTCTAGCGTATTAGTAAAAATATCTAATGTGCTGTATGATACCGTAATAGTCCAGTCGAATCTAGCTTTAAGTAGCGCACAAAAACATTCTTTTGAGGCGAGCCTAATGTAAATTTAATGCGACAGCGACGGGACTAATCTATTAGATGCAACGCCGACGCGCCGGTATTTGGCGACATGCTATTTTAAGATTAACAGGTTGTTCGTTGAAAGTTTAGAGTTAAGAGAGAGTGCATAGTGCGTGGGCAGTGATTTTTCTAAAATATTAATATTACATTACTTTTATTATATACTTATTAGTTTATTTGTTTTGTGCTTATTAGCGAAAAATGGATTTAATTTTTTGTGCTTTTTGCCTATTTTAATTTAAATTATGAATCCCTCTCACGATATTGTTTTGTCTTTGCTTGAAACTCCTTTCTCGCGACGACCTGAGATAGAAAAACGGCAAATTTTGGAGAGTCGACCAACACCAAAAATAACGGCAGTTTTTAGCGAAAAGAGACAGGGTAAGCAATATTCAAGAGCTTTTCAGGTAACTTGGTACGAAACCTATAAGTGGCTGTGCGAAAGTATTTATAAGGAAAGCTTATATTGTTGGCCTTGTATTTTATTAGGCAGCGTAAAAAACAATTGGAGTTCAGGGGGTGGGTATTCTGATTTTAAAAAAGTTTCACGGGCGGTAAAATCGCACGAAAGTTCCAAAGAACATATTAAGAATTCTGTGGCGCTTACGAGAGTACAGCAAAATAGAGACACAATAGCGGATGCACTGAGAGAAATTGACCCTGACCTTGCAAATTGAATATTTTTTTCGTGAAACCTAGTATTTCAAAATAATTATATTGCTGGTTGAATTCCTAACTATTCATTTTAAGCCAATGACCTTGAAATCGCGAAAAATTTTCGCCTCCGGCGCTATTTTGTAGTCTCATTCCCTTATACACCCACGAACCGCCAATGATTAGAAGGTTAAAGGACGCAGTACCGGAAATCTTTAAAATAAAAACGAGTTCGAAAACAAACAACAACCAATGACGATATGACCGTCGGAGTTTTAGATGTAGTAGCTATAAATCCTCATGTTTGTTCAAGGGAACTTGTTCGTGATTCAGAAATGCGCCAACAATCTGTATTGGCTATTTTACGTAATGACTATTTTCACACTTCAGCAAGAAAAAACACAAAGTCATGGTTTCAATTATTTTAATATTTTAGAGAATAGGTAACATGTTTCGCCTCAACAGACCTGAAAAGTTCATCAGAGATTAGCTAACTCCAATAAGTCAGGTAGTCCCACTAGTAAACCTACCTGATACATTTAAAAACAATAATTTTAGAATATAAACAATGGATAACAACTTAAACTATAAACTGCTGTATATAAAAAATAAAGACAGCCAAATAACTAAAAGTATAAGACTCGCTAAATAAGTACGAAGCATAATAGTGGGATTACCTTACTTATTGGAGTTAACTAACATCTTTTAAGGTCTGATGATGCATTAAAGACGGAACATGTTACCTATTTTCTAAAATATTAAGTTATTGGCGTCAGTGACTTTGTGTTGTTTTTATTTTTGCTTAAATGTTATAACGAGGTATTTTAAAGAAATATGCACACCCTTTTTTCACCATTTTCAACTTTACTACCTAACTATTCATTAGGAGTTAGTTATATGACCAGGATTTTCAAAACAGGATCACATTGTGTAGCTGGTGGACATTTAAAAATCACAAAAGTAATGTGTTTTTAGGAAATATAGTCTATTTTGACGAAGCAACATTCACTAATTGTGGTCAGGTAGTTGTTTTAATTAATCTGGAATCATATTTTTGGTTTTTATTAATTTTAGATCAACCGGCACAAATTACACTATTGGGCACCTCAAAATCACAAAAAGAGTAAATGAATTGTTTGGAAACTGATTCTTCTTATTGGGTTTTACAAAAGATAAAGTTATGGCTGGATGAGGGTCATTTCTAATATCTTTTTAATCACGATCGTCCTTAAATTTAAGGTACCTAGTTTGATAGGTTTAAGCATTTTAGTTTTGTCTATTCAAAAATTGGTAACTTAGCAACCATTAGAATAAGTGTAACACACCTTCCCACAAAAATAAAAATGGAAATTAATAACAGTTTATTTTCATAACTAATGAGAAAAAACTTTTGTGAAATCTAGAATCCGGAAAATGTATAAATTGTATTAGTCTAAAACTCCAGCAATGCACGTAAGGTGGCACAATTTTGGAAGGCACTACAATAGAAGATAGAATATACTATCAGGGTGCGCTATAAATACAGTGTGTGTAAAAAGTCTGGAAACGGCTTAATAACATCACAATTTATTGGCCGATTTAAACCAAATTTGGTACAGTAGTGTAAGAGGATCTGACGCACCGATTGACGATATTGGCGTTGTTGCCAGCTTTTTAGTTTGTCTGGAATTCGAACGAATTTTATACTTTCAAATGTGACACCCTGTATATTTTTTCATTGATAGTTTTTACTTTTGATTTGTTACACTTTTGGTGTAATATACTTTATTCCTAATATCAGTAGTTTTCGAAATTATGAGCACAATTTAGAAAAAAATATATTTTTTTATATTAAATGTTCAACCTGATTTCCCTGTACCGCTTGACAGTGTGTTAATTGAAAATAAAACTTTTCAATTGTGTTGTAAATCATTTCTGGCGTTACTAATTCAAAGTGTAAACTCTGTTCTTTAAGTGTCCCCATAAAAAGTAGATGTTAGGCGAAAAATCAGGGGACCTAGGTGGCCACTCGATTGTACCCCCTTTACCGATCCACCTATTCGGAAAAGTGTTGTTCAAAAATTCGCGCACGTTTTGACCAAAATGGGGAGGAGCTCCGTCCTGTTGGAAGAATGTAGTTGCATAATTTGGACCCATCACATTTCCTATAGTAGGCACTATTTGCGTTTCCAAGAGCTCAAGGTAAAGTTGTGATGTCAAATTTCCATCAATAAAAAATGGACCGATATTGTGGTTACCCAGAAGCCCAGCCCACACATTCAATTTTCCAGGGCGTTGTGTATGACCTTCTCTCATCCAGTGGGAATTTTCACTTGCCCAAAACCTACAGTGTGTCTACTGACTTTACCATTTAACATAAATGTTGCTTTGTCCGAAAATACTATAAATTTGAAAAACTGGTTGTTTTGGTCAAACCTTGACATCACAAAATTCAATTTTTCGCTCATAATCATCTTCTGATAACTCTTAAACTACATGTATTTTTAAAGGGTGATATTTATGTTTTATTAAAACAATATGGACGGATTTGAAGCAGACGTCACTTACTTGAGAAATTTTTCCTAATGAAGAACAGGGGTTTTAACAACATGTTGTAAAATTTCTAAACTTTTCTCTTCACTACTGCTGGTCGTCCTGATCGTCGCCTGTATCCTCTCATCATAAGGATTGTATTATTTCACTTTTAGTTAAAGACATTTTTGCATGTAAAAATGACAGCTTTTATGACTTTACATCAAAACTGAACTGGTGTTTTATTTATTAATAAATAAAACACAATTTGTTGATATTTTCAAAACACGTCGTTATTTCGAAAACTACTGATATTAGGAACAAGGTATGTTATACCAAAAGTGTAACAAATTGGAAGTAAAAACTATAAATAAAAGAATATACAGGGTGTTACACTTAAAAATATAAAATTTGTTCGAATTCCAGATAACCTAAAAAGCTGGCAATAACGCCAATATCGTCATTCGGTGCGTCAGGTCCTCTTACACAACTGTACCATAATTGGTTTAAATCGGCCAATAAATTGTGATTTAATTAAGCCGTTTCTAGACTTTATACACTGTATAGTGAAACGTACAGGAACCACCGTCTAGGTATCAATAGCAATGATGGATGTAGGTATATTAAAAACTGTTGGTGGAACATAAAACAAAGATTTACAAAAAAATAATTTGGTTGATGCTGTCAAGATTCGCAAATAAAGTTTGCACAATGTCGCATTAGTTTGAATCCAAACAAAGAACAGAACCGATACCGCACATTAATGACCGTTACAATAATATTATGTATGTTGAATTGTGTATTTCAGGATTTGTAAGCACGTACAAGGGCTAGTTTACTATGTAAAATAGTTTCCGCGATTGAATATTCAGAACATTATTTATACACTACAATTCAAAATGATTTATTTTATATGCTTTTAGCATAAATGTTTAAGTTGTAAAGTAATAATATGCACAAAAGAACAAAACATCTGGCATTAATGTAAAAAAGTTTTATTGTAAATAGGAATAATTTTTTTCCCTGAAAATGGATATAAATTTATTAGAATATTAAGCAAAGATAATACTTAGATTTTATTTTAGTTTCAAATTTTTGCTGCAGCTTATGATACCTGGTAACCCAGTGATATTAGGGGTTTCACCTCGAAATGAGAGATAATAAGCTGGAAACTCGTATACACCTTCATTTTGATGTTCTAAAAGTTGTCTCAAAAGTCTCATAAAATCTCGTGTCTGCGTCGTAAGTTATTCAAGGTCAAAGGTCACACAAATCAGTTTTTTGCGATTATCTCGGTTTCTATAGCTCCAATGATGTTAACATTTATTATAAAATTTGTAGAGCATAAAATTTGCGACAGATTTTGTTTTAAAAAATTTTTCATACGCCCAACGGTTTTTGAGGGGGTAGAGAGCCCGTAGCGCTCAGCCATACTCACTGTAATGCAAGGACACCCGTGAATCGCAGTGAATAATACCTTGTATAAAGTTATTAAATCATTGAAATATCATTAACAATAAATAATTTGTACTATTTATTAGTTAGTACATTATATTTAATAACATTTTGCATATATTTAATATAGGTATTCATTTAATAACACTTACCTACTTTGTGTAATTAAAAACTCATCAGATGAAATACTTATTGTATATCCTAATTTTATTTTAATTTATTTATAGTAGATTTTAGGTAGAAATAAAACTAGTGAATATATTGTAATTTTATATTTATTTAGTAGCTATATATTTCTTACAATTTGAATGGAAATGAAGTGAAAATATATAAAGCTATAATTATTTAAATAAAGAAAAAAAGTATTAATTTTCTTCTTCTTTATCGTCGTCATCTTCCGGGCATGTGAAAATGTCTATTTCATTGTCATCATCTTCGTTGTCCTGAATCGTTGTGTCCAGGCCTTCCAGAATTTCCGGGTCAAATGCACTCTCTTCTTCAGAGTCGCTTTGTGATGGAACAGCATTCAGGCAAGCTTGTCCATTACACTGACCACAAGCTAAAGTGCATTGCAACCCCGATATTCTGCACCCACAGCGTACACCACATCCATTCTTACAATTACAAAAAACTGTATTGAGTAATTTCTCAGAAGCTGGTGGTAATGTTGTTGTTGTTGGCTCCAGGAGTTCATTTTGCAGCACCCAACCCCATTCCTGGGGTTCTAAATCATGCCCTAACCATTTTTGAACCTGGTAATAAACAGGTTTATGAAGCTTTGTAGACTTTATGAACTGAGTATACCGAAGATGATCGATATTTCCCTCAGATTTAGGAGCATTATATATCGCTAGTAAGATGCGTAATCCATTTTCGTATAATTGCTGTACAGGGCAGTTTTCTTGTACAAAAACTTGAGCCAGTTGGTCGAAATTGGCAAGTTTTTGTAGAGATTTGATGAAAGTTTTCCCACCTATCCCACAATAAATTTTTAAGGTTAAGTTAAAACACATAGTTATAAAAATTCGCGTTAAACAAACATTTTAATGGTATATTATACAATAATTTACACATTTATAAGAAAAACTACTTACTTTATTTTAAAGTAACACAAATTTATCGAATCACACAAAAAACACCGTAATTTTGTTATGTTGTGGAAACCAATGCAACGCCGCCGCCGGTTGGGCTTACGATCTATTGCATGAAATAAAAATTTTATGGCTTACGCCCTTTTGCGCTTAAGCTATCGATATGCAAAATATTATTAAATATAATCTATTAACTAATAAATAATACAAATTATTTATTGCTAATGATATTTCAATGATTTAATTACTTTACACAAGGTATTATTCACTGAGATTCACGGTTGACCTTGCATTACAGTGAGTATGGCTGAGCGTTGCGGGCTCTCTGCCTTCTATCTTAGAAACGGTTGGGCGTATGAAAAATTTTTTAAACAAAATTTGTCGCAAATTTTAGGCTCTACAATTTTTATAATAAATGTTAACATCATTGGAGCTATAGAAACCGAGATAATCGCGAAAAACTGATTTTTGTGACCTTTGACCTTGAATAACTTACGACGCAGACACAAGATTTTTTGAGACCTTTGAGACAACTTTTAGAACACCAAAATGAAGGTGTATACGAGTTTTCAGCTTATTATCTCTCATTCCGAGGTTGACCCCTTATTTTTGCTTAAGTGACTGCACTATGGGTGTCTCTACTTTTTGGCACAAGATCCTAAATTTTCACTTGGTAAAGTAAATCTTGACTGTGATTGATAAAAAGAAGTTAATAGAAACCGGGCTATGTACCAAAATCAAAATCTTGAGATAATCAATACTTCTGATATTTACAGGGTGTTAATGTGATCATATTACAAACTTCTAGGAAAGATAGAACACAGGAAAAAAAATAAAGTTCATGTAAACATCAAACACATGTGAAATAACATTGACTGCGAAAATGCCCCCTGCCTTTTTTCGATACATAAGTTGACACGACACATTTTCTGTGCCAAAATAGAATCGGTCTCGTGGTATCCAGTCGCAAAGCCAACTTCTCTCGTCAAGATGTTGTTAGCGAGTCGCGGTCACGTTTATACGCAGCCAATCCGAAAGTAGAATGAGTTGTAGAAGAAATTGCTGTTACTGCGGTGTGTTGGCGCTTCAAAAATGCGCTTATTATCATATCAAATTATTTAAAAAAGAATTGTAAGCTAAGCATAGATTTACTTTCGATATTGTGCCTGTTTATCTTAACTTAAGAAATAATAATTTCTAAAACCGAACTATGCCTATTTTTACAGTCTTCTGAGTCCGTTGGCCTAGTTTTGTTGATTTGTAATCTAATAATATTCTTTAACGAATTATTCAAAATTATGGGAAATCCACTAAAAGAAAACAGTCGTTATGGGCAAGCAAAATAAATCGTCTTGGGGCACCCGCAACTCTGTTAAAAGGGTTATAGCTTCCGAAGATAGAGAGAGAAGCATACAAAAATCACCTTAGACTTTCTGTAGAGAAGTTTAACAGTCTACTTATTATGATTAAAAATAAAATACAGAAAAAGTTTAGATAATCAATATCAGCAAAAATAAAATTGGGAGTCACATTACGTTATTTTACTTGTATTTTCATTACTCATTTTTAAGATTATGTCTGGCGTATGACAATAACAATCTAATCTCGCTTTTAAAATTTAAATTGGTTGTTTTGCGCAAGCCCGTCACGGTTTACACTAGTCAAGTTGTATTCCAGGCAAGTAAAAGTTGAAAGAACCTTTACTGTACTTAAAACTTGAAAGAATAATTCTATAGTGAGTAAATAACGGCTTCATATTAGTCAAGTCGCTTCAAGTTAGTTGAATTAAGCGGCTTCAAGTAAAGTAAAAGTACCTTGACTAATATTAACTCCGTGGAACATTACAATATCAAAAAAACTTCATCAGAACTGTTTGACAAATTTCGACAATCTAAGAATGATTGACATCTAATTTAACCCAACCTTTCTAATCTGTTTTTAATTTTATAACCAGCTTTGCCCAAGATATTTTTTTATATCTTCGTATTTATGCATTAGCCGCAGCAAACCTTTCAAACTTAAACAAGATTTAGTATTATCCTTTAATAAAAGTTCTTAAAAACTTAAGTCTTTACCTTTTAATACATGCAGAATGTCACATTCCGGTAAATGTCAGATTTGCAAAACAAAGTTTCATACTTAGCAAATGACTTACAATTAAGATAAATTACACATCTGTCGTTTAATACCTAAAAAGTAGATCCAATCTTACAAGAACTTCATAATTTGTAAATTAAATAATTTTCGCCGCAGCCATAATCAATAACAACTTTAACGAAATAATCTGATAAGTTCAAAATTCGATATAATAATAAGTAAAGGCAGTTCCATGAAGTAATCGATTGGCGATGCGGAAAAATTCAATTTTACGTGTACGACAATAATTTTTGATTCAATTTGACAACTTATTATTACTCCGTAACAATAACTCAATTTTATTAGGTATAGTTTATAAATTTGTTTCCACAGTAAAACCCTAGTATCTAGATATTATTTTCAAACGACTTCTCAAAGAATGGACGGTTGTTTATTTTAAATTTTATATTTAGCTCCTCGCTGGTAATTCTTAAAATGCCAATTTTTATAATCGCGAAAGAAGAAATAAACGACACAATACTGTTTTACAACTATCAATATAGTGCCATTTAAACTACTAATTCCCAAATATTTCTATATATATGCTTTTCCTAATATTAGATGTATTAATTTATTTAAATCAATGGTCTATCAGTTCTAATAGTAGTGCTTGCTTCTTCGGCATAACATGTTTTAACAGGTTTCTTTGTACTTTGAGAGCTTCTATTGTTTGTTTTGGTCGATTCATTTTTCTACTGGCTTTTTGTATCTTGTTTCTCTGTAATTGGTTTGTTTTTAATTATTTGAGTTTCTGTGAGCTTCTGCTATCCGTTCGTGGAGGTTGCGAATCCGATGTGAATTTGTTTCTAGTGTTTGATGGTGCCTGAATGTGAGTTTATTTGATGAGATTGTCTTGCGACACGTCTGCTCTTTCGTAGTAGCCCACTATAAGTTTGTTAATGTGTTTTGGTATTGTTGGAATTTGTAAATCGTTGTGTAGTCCATGTGACGGTGTGTATCTTGGTGCATTCGCAATAATTCTGAGCGCTTTGTTTTGGAATACCTGACATTTCCTGTCGAACGAGAGTTCCAGATATTTGATGTTATCTTTTCAGTTTCTGGTGTTATAACTATCACTCTCGAAGTTGGAAATTTAACTCTCGATTTCACGAAGAAGATTGCCTGTGTTTAAACATCAATTTAACTGATTTTTTTATTTGTCAACTCAAATTTGGGGAAGATTTATACGTCTTGCAGCAGCAAGACTACCAACCCTGGCTGCTTAGATTTAGCAGTTATCGCCTTGTCATCGGCAAACAGATATAGTTGGGTTTGTTCATGTGTGGAAGTATCAGCTGTGTAAACATTGTACTGGACTGGCGCATAGGGGGATCCTTGCGGTATTTAGGTCCTAATGTGTCTCACCGTAGATGTTGTATTTTCCGTCGGCACAGCGAATAACCTGTCCCCCGGAAAAGAAACGACTACTGGCATGCCCTTATTAGCTTCAATATGAGCCCGTTATGTCAGACCTTGTCAAAAGCTTTGCTCACGTCGTACCGTACCACAAGTACCGCTCCCGTGTGAAAGCGGCCGTTGAAGCCCTTTAAGATATTGGTCACCAGTCTAGTAGTCTGACGCACCGTGCAATGAGCAGCTCTAAAGCGGAACTGCTCTGGTGGTAGAACGCTACTGTTGAATCGTTTAACCGATTTATTATCAGTTTTTCAATAACTTTGCCAACACAAGAAAATATGCTGATTGACCTGTAGCTGGCGGTCAATGTTAGGTCCTGCCCAGGCTTTGGTATAAGAAACCTCGGCTTTTTCCCATACTGTTCTAAAACGACGACATTTTTCGATTATTGCCTGGGCTAATATTATAATATTATCTGGCAGATTCTTTATTGGTTTGTTTTATGTGCCATCGAAGCATGGCGCCTTCTTTCGATTAATTATTTTTACAATTGATTTTACTTCTTCAAAAGTTACATTGTAAACGTTTTGATTATAATGGTTAATTGTTTTGCATATGTGTATAGTTTTGGACACTCCCGTATCTCTCTGTGGGTTCTTCGATGGGTTTTCACTAAACTGTTCACAGAGGCTGTCTGAGAGTAGCTCAACTTTTTTAGCCACATCGAATATTGTTTTGTTGTTTCTCTTATCCTTGACAAAGGACAATGGTTTCCTTCTGCCCCTCATCGGCGATCGCATTAACTTCTATACACTATTAAAAAACAACAGTTGTCCCTTATCCTTCCGCCAGATCCAATCCTTGGACCCGTTTCGCCATCTACGGCTCATCAGCAAGGCTCCGGGTCTGATGAGAAGGTAAGAGATCTCAAATTGCTTTTGACATAGAAATACAATTAAACAGACGAGAGTTGCAGCACGTGGCTATATCTCGTGGCAACCTCACGCATTAACTCAACCAGGGGTCAGCTTGCCAGCGTTTGAACCTTAATGGATTCTTGCTGTCTTGGTTGGGTTGATGCGTGTGGTTGCCACGTACTACAACTCTTGTGTGTTGGATAAACTATTATCCTCTATTTTGAGGTTAGCTATTTTATTGTCTCATAGAGAGGAGTTTAAATCGCAGATGAGTCTGCGTCTCCGCAGAAGCCTTGCGTTCGCTTATGCTTTTATGCGGAGATCCCCAGGCCATTAATCTATTTTTTACACGTATTTGTGCCTTAATTGTTTCTGGAAAGACGCCAAACTTCAAAAATCTGCACGTCTTTGTGTTATATGGCTGGTCATTATTCTCTAAAAATCTCTTATACAAAGCCAGTGGATCTTAGTCATTGTAATAAACCCATGCCCCATGCTTTTAGAAAACTCCCAATTAACATAGAAACTAGTTTTTAATTTTTTACACTTTTGGAGGGCAGTGTATAAGCATTCATTATAATTATACACAAACAAGTATCCTCGTCGTTTACCCAATTGCTAAAACAGACGTCACCACAGATTTTACAATTGCTATCAGCAATCAAATATCTAATGCCACATATTGGGGTGAATTTTAATTTCCGAGTTAAATCAAAAATTGTTTATGGCACCTCAAAAACGCTGGAATCACTTTTCCACACCAACGAGTGATATAAATCTATATACATTATGTACATAATGTAAGGAACAAACTCATTATTTAACCCATTAAGCGCCAAGCACAGAAATTGCAACGTAATGTGAAATATATTTTATTAAACAAGCTTAATAACACTTAAATATTACAAAAAAATACTAAAACACTTTGACATTGACAGGTAATGACAAAAAAAAATGGTGCGTTTTTGAACCTTTGGCAGAAATGAGGTATAATTTTTAAAATCCTTAATTTTATTTTTTGTGGAAACTTTCAAAGCATTTAGTATGTAAATGAACTTGACATTTTTGACAAATAAAAACTGTATGGTTTGAGCACTCTCTGCACCACCTTCTTCTGGCACTTTGAGCGTGTTTTATAATTATATGGCCAACATTATCTTTTCGGACTTCAGTCGGCAAGCTATTCTTAGACGGCCTACCCATGTTTACTGTTGATGGCTGACTTAATTCTTCCTCCTCTTCACTCTCAGTCTGTTCCTTTTCTATCTCTTGCTCATCAGATTTCATTAGACAAACAGCGATATATGAACGAAAATCAACTTGTGACATAGAGCTTTGATTTGCCAATCTGTAAAGTTTCCAGGCATTTACACTAGAACTATCAATAGCGTTTTTAAAAAGTGGCCACCACCATTTCTTTCCCCTTACACCAATCCTGTAATTAGCTATAACATTGTCGTGTAGGTCAACGCCGCCCATGAATTTATTGTACTCTTGGATGACATATGGCTGAGGTATATTTACTTCTTTCCGATGCTTGCGGTCGTACCTCTTTGCAAAGCCTACGGGGTTAAGAGGACAATAATTATTTGATATTACTGTTACAACCGAATTGTCATTTCACCTAACTACAGAAACATCAGCCACTGTGTCAAAAACAAAGTCGTAGGATCCTCTATCTTTTTTAGAAATGATTTTACTAGCTTCTAGGGGACATTTTTCAATTCGGTTTTCTCGTATGGTGCCAGTTGCATAAATTGCCCTTACTTTCAAAGCTTTAAAGAACTTATAGGAAGAGAAGAAGTTGTCGAAAAATAACCTATGGTTATAACATCCTCATCAATAAATAATTCTTCGTCTGTCAATTCATCACAGTCTGGAGGTATTATTGCAATATCTGTAACTTCATCGTTGCTAACGTTTCCAAGTTCGGCTTCTAACTCTAACTAACTTAGAGCCCTTTTCGGATTATTCGCCCACTTAGACATTTTTGGCAGTAACATACATCGAAAAGCACTGTTTCAACTCTAGATATCAACTAAATAACCTATCAAATACAAACAAGTCATATTTGCCTAAATAAACAAATTCCTGTATCAACAGGAATACTATGTACGTCGACGAAGTCGATTTCCGCCAAAGGTTCGTTTTCGAACCATTATTTTCAAACACAACTTTCGATGGTATCAACATTTTTGTTGGCTATGCTAATAATTATTCATCGATTGTTAAGCTGGATACAATAAATTTTTAACGTTTCTTGCTACAAAAAAAAGTTATCAATAAAAATAACACAAAGAAAATGAAGCCGTGTCGAAGGATTTCAAATTTCGGATATTCAGCAAAGGGTTTTGTCAAGAAAAAATAAATTTAAGTCAAAAGAAAATTTAATTTAGTTACAAAAATATCTTGTTTAAAGGCAAGAGAATCAAAAATTTTGAAAAAATTCACGCGTTTAATAATAAAAAATAATTTAGAAAATGGTGCGTTTATGCACCATTGGCGCTTAATGGGTTAACAATCAAAAAATATTTCTGAAAAATCCTGGGACACGTATTTTATAATTTTTAATTGCGCATTTTTTGGCGTAAATATATATTATACAGGCTCATGTAGAAGACGATTTTTAAGTGGAAACCTCCATATTTTAGTTTAGATCTGTAATCTCCAAGAATATCTGATTCCAAAATATAAAACATTTAGGGCATACAGTTGATAGTTTCGTTCAGTTTTATCACTAAACAGGTAACAAGAAACCTGTTTTATTTACGTTACAGCTTATTTAAAAATTTTTAAAAAATAAAATAAGCTATTTAATTAAGCGTTAAAACTATCTTCCTTCTTGTGCCTATTGTCAAACTTTTTTATGGTTTCTTCTGAATGTTCCTGCATTCGATTGCTATTCGATTTTTTATATCTTAGGTCTTATTTTATAAACAACACTTTTCAGGTGATTCCGCAAGAAGAAGTTCAATGATATAATATCTGGAGACCTAGGCGGCCATTTAATAGGCCCACGTCTTTCAATCTACTTGTTATGAAAAACATGGTTAACATAATGGCGCACTTCTGTTGCATAATGTGGCGGTGCGCCGTCTGAGTACCACAAATTTTCATCTAGAAGCTGCAGGATTATTTTATTTCATCTATAAGGTGACTAGCGTACGGATTATAAAGTTTTGAAGAAAATTATGGTAATTTGGGTCGCTTACATTGTTGTCAAATAGATATGGTCCAGTAATTTTGTTTTTAACTATGCCCGCCCAAACCTTAATTTTCTGAGAATATTGAGTACGATACCTAAGCATCCGCCTAGGATTTTCTTTTGCCCAATATCTGCAGTTATGCCGATTTAATTTAAAATACGATTCATCCGCAAATAGTAAATTTTCAACAAACAAAGAAACTTCGTTACATATTTCCATTTAAATTTAACAGAACTCCATTCTGCGATCTGGATCATCTTCATTTACTCGTGAACCAGTCAGATTTTAAACACCGTTTTTCTACGGTTAATAGGTTGTGAACGGTGATAGCAACAGCCTCATGATCTATGCCATTCTAGGGAATGCTATGGTGGAGATTTTTTTCCAAAGTCAATAAAATATTTTATTTCTTATCCTTTCTTAAGCTGGACCGTCTTTCCTGGGAATATCTTCTACAGAATCGGTTTCTCGAAATATTATTACGATTTTACTCACAGTTGATCTAGGTGCTTAGTGTTAAAAATAGTGCAAAGTTCTTGTTGGGTACGAATCCCATTACATTATCCAGTCATCATAAGGATTCCCATTTTCTATGTGGAAGATAGAGGCCTAATAACTAAATATTAAAATGAACTTCAACATTCGAGAGAACATATGGTGAAAAGGGGTTAGCCACTGATAAATATTGAATTAATTAATAATAAAATAATTGCAAATGTTGTAAAATTTATTTCTGTAGCGCTAAATAGTATAAAATGCTAATATCATCATTGAATTTTGCAAGAAGGACATTTCAAAACATTACTAAACTATTAAATTTAAAATTGTAGCTGAAAGTGGGTACTGGCGAGGTTTACTTGACGTTTTAAAAAAGCAAGTTGTAAAGTCGGCTTCCACTTAACTAGGTGCATATGATCTTTGAATCAAATCAGTAGAATCAGAGGTTTCAAAAATGTTTCAAAATATAAAAACCAATATGGCCGTATATGGACAGCTGATTTTCCATAAAATTGAATGTTAATAGGTTAACAATTAATTTGAAACTATCAGTAATAATAAAAATGACGGGTGACGGGTCTCGTTCCAAAATTAATTTCTCAGGGGTGCGTTCGTATTGTTGCTCACGGTCGACCCAATAATTTTATATTTAAAAAACTTAATAACTAAAATTATGGAAGAAAATTAGATTAACAATATACAGTAAACCCTTTGACTAGCGACCTCCCTCAGGAATCAAATGTTGGTCGGTAAATAGGGGTGGTTGTTTAATAGAGAAAAATTAAAACATCAGAAGTGGTCTGCATTTTACATTGTATATAATTTTGAATGTTTTTGTGTGCATTTATCTCAACTAAACTAATGTATATATTATTGCAAATACAAATAATTTATTGGTACATATACATACAATATGTTTAGACAAGTCACAAAAACAAAAAATATATTAAATACTATATACACGACGCAGTAAGCTAGGTAGTAGTAAACAAATAAAATTTTATTTCGATTTTATTTAAAGAAAGATATTTCCTTTTTTCCGCCAATTTCAGAAATTCACGTTAGTCCCAAAACACGCGAAAACTTTTCAGTTGCAATTGTTTTTATGGCAAAATTCAAATTCATCATGGATAATGATGAAATTAATGTCACACAGGTGCATTCGTATTGTTGCAAAATGTTGCAGGTAATATGACTTTTGAATATATCTTTTTAATAATTATATTAAATATCAAAAAAATTCGAATTAAATTACACACTGGCTAAATTTTTGTTGTGTAATATCAGGCTAAAAAAATGTTCTCAATTTAATAGGTTACTTCAAAAATTAACAAGAAAAAGCTACTCAAACCGAGTTATGAAACCCCCAATCTATTGCACAGAAAATCTTGGAAGTTCTTAAACTAAGTTTAAGACCTACACAGAGGATTGTCCATGAAAGTAGTCCTCCATAATGTGTGCTAGGGAGTTTTTCCAAACTGCTTCTACCTTATCTGAACTCAGACCATTACCAACATTTTTTTCATAGAACAATTTTGCGCCTGCCCAAATTAGTTCTATGGCATTAAATTGGCAATGGTGGTAACCGCAAAACCTCATGACCGTGTTCTTTCAAAATTTCATCAACGACATATATTTTTTTGTTTTTTAATAGTTTTTCGCTTTCATTATCAGTTCGGATTTTAATAAATCAGGTGATGGATTCTCATTTTCCTGAGCTAACCACTGAAAGACGTCTTTTTTTTCCAGGATGAATTTGGCTGTTTATTTATTACTCGAGAATGATAAGATGCATTGTCTAGTACAATTAGGGATGGTTCATCGAAACTTGGTATCAGTTTTTCTCTACCCCACTTTTCAAAAAGCTCACAATTCATGTTATCGTGGTAGTCGGCGCTCTTTGATTTAGAGGAAAAAAATTAAACTCGCCTCCTTTTATAAAACCAGTAGATGAGCCATGTAACATAATGTAACGTTTTCCCGAACCACAACCTCTTTTTCGTTTTACTGATTTCACCGAGTCGTCTTGCAATGATTTAGACCCACTTCCATTCGAAAATTCCCAAGTTTCATCTAAAAATACTACTTTTCTAAACTTTGATTGATAATTTTCAACATATTTTTTCAAAAATGTGACTCGTTCGCTTGCAATTCTTGGTAGTTCGCACAAATACCTTCTGTTGCAGTTCTTTCTATAACGAAATCCCACGTTTTTTATTAGCGCTGACAATGACCTAAGACCTATTTCTAAAATATCTCGTTTCTTCAAAGCATATTTCAAAACTGGAAGCGTTATATCCACTTGTGATGCATATAAGTCGTATATAACATTTCTTACATACATTTTTTTACCTTCCTGTAAAGTTTCACTCTTCGTTTTCCTTGATCGTCGTTGCGTTTTCTTCATTGGTATACTTCTACTACTTTCATGAACAATCCTCTGTATTGATCTTAAACTTAGTTTAAGTGCTTCCGAGACTTTCTCTTTAATAGACTTGGGATTTATTAACTCGTCGGTTTCAGTAGCCTTATCCTGTTCGTTTTTAAAATAATCTATTAAATTGAGTACCATTTCTTTCGCCTGGAGATGCAAAAACCCTGCAAACCGATTTATAGGTATTCGTCATTATATGTCACAATATTTTTAATAAATCATAAATGACACATTTGTTAAAACTAGGGAGCTCATTCTCGAGATTATGTAATACGGGAGCGTTCTTCATAAATAACCAATAAGTTTACCGCGTTTATATTGCGGATATCTTCCCAGTAAACACAATTACATAGTATTTACTTAAAATTTATATTACAATCTTACAAGTTATGTAACATTGTTATGTAAATAACTGATTCAAAACTCATCATTTACCACTGCATAATGTCCGCGATTATGAACCTCCTTATGATGTAACTATGATATAAATATGGCTACTTTAAAAAGCCAAACGTCATAATTGTTATGTAATCTGATGTAAAAGTTATGTCAATTTCATATACTTTTATATATAATATATACATATAAGAACTATATTATTTTCTAAATTTGTGTGGTATTATCTATGTTATTATTATATAAATATGATACCTCCTGGTATGTACAGTTTTTTTTTAATATGTTGCACCCTATATCTTGACGTGTTTTCTTGAGAACTAGAGAAAACTTTAAATACAAAAGTTAGAGGATTTTTTTGTGTATTATCTTTTAGAGTTATTGCAAAAAATTATTTGCATCTTTTTCTCCACTTTGCGATGAACTTTTGTTTTCTACAATAACTCTAGAAGATAATATCTACAGTAAAATTCTTCTAACTTTTCTAATTAAAGTTTTTCACTGGTTCTCAAAATAGCACGTCAAAATAGTGTGCAAAATATTTTTAAAAAAACTGTATGTACAGGTGGTCCATAAGAGGACAACATGTCTTTTTCTGGAAATTATAAAAATTAAAAAAAAAAAAACCGAAGTTCTGATTACTTTTGATAATTAATATATTTCGTTTTGTATTTTTATCTGTCCAAATAGAGCACGAGCCATTTGGTTTAAAATTTTCCTACTTACTTATTTAAGCTTAGAATTAAAAAAAATATATTACTTAATTATCAATGAATATATTTTATAAAATATGTCGTTTTGTAGTTCTTACAGTTTTTAATTGGAACTTACTAACCAAGTTGTATAAATCTTGTAGTGTGGGAGCATGTATATTTTGTAAAGTTTGATCAATTGAATCATTCGTTGAAGCATCTGAATTTAAGGTTAATGTCTGCACTGATGTCCTGCAGTGTTACAGCATTTTCTTAAAAAAAAAAAAAGGCTACTATTTCAATCATTTAAAAATCAGGTTGGCAAGTGTTATTACCAAGCTGTTTAGTTACTGTTTTATTTTACCAGGATAATTCTTTATAGCACAATTTGATAATAATATAAGGAATGATCATGGATATCCTGCGTCAGGAGTCTCCTTTTTGTCTTTCTTTGAGGTTAATAAAATCCTGTAGCATGTTTATACATTCTAATAAACAAACAATTGAGAATTATTCTTACCTTAAGGGAAAATATGGTATATAAAGAATAGAAGAGACAAATTTCTACCGCACAGCACATTTTTAACATGCACCCAAGCCAGATAAATATGAAGAAATTGCTCCACTTACGTGATGACGTTGAGAGGTTTTGACTTTTGACAGTTCTATCCGCCCCCCCCCCCCCACATTAAGCGACGGCAATTTTAAACAAAATATTAACGATTGTCAAATTTATGAGGATGCTATGTAATTTTATTAATGTAAAAATGAGCTCTTAAATTTATGGAATATAGAGGTTCAATGGTGTACACCGGATCTACTTTTAATGTGATGCAGGAAACCTTAAAATTACATAATTTCTTTATATTGTAATGGTATTAACATGACTAAAGTTAAATTATGTAAACATTTTTATTTAAGTTTATATCATAGCCACGGATATTTGACCTACCTTAAATTGACATAATTCTGTTATGTTTTAGTGGTATAAACATAATGTAAAATAAATTAAAGTAAAAATTGAGTTTCAAATTTATATCACAGCGAGGTTCACGTAACCAGTGTGTTTACTGGGTTTATAATGCCGTTTTAACCTTGAGCAAAACAACACTATAAAAGTTTCTCTATGATAAATTCATAACGCGCTTACTTAAGTGGAAGCCGACTTTATCTTTTGCTATTTCGTCGTATTGTAGGGCCAATGGTATTGCGGATTAAAGATCACATGGTACATGATGGGTTAAAATTATAACTTCAAAAACGCTAGCGACTTTTCAACAGCATCAGATTTATAAATAGGTACTTCATTTTCTAGAGTATTGTCACCATTATCGTAATGACCACCGTATAAGCAACGTCAAGTTTATAAATCGAGTTTTGGGGTGGATTCTCTAATATCCGCCTAGAGGCATGCAGGACCCATTCTTTACACGATAAAAGATAAACAAGATTGCTTTGTGTCAATTGACAGTGTAAATAACCACACCGGCACAGCAAAAATTTTGTTGAATATACCGAGTGTTTATTTGACCCATAAGATTTATCGGATGATCCTTTCAAAAGTTACTAGACCGGGTGTCCCACTAAAAATGGCTGTCGGCCGTATCTCAGAAAGTGTTAGTCGTATGGCTTCCGGAAAAAAAAATATATTAGGGAAAGTGGTCATGAGAACTTGCTGGCAATTATTTTTAAGTTTCTCAGACTGGCGCTAGAGGGCGCAACAGTAACGCTAAATATGAATCACGAAGTTTCCTCAAAAGTCGCCTAGTTAAGGTATCCCGAAAATAACATTTTTGTATATTTCGAAGATCTATTAATGAAATTCACCTATAGAACGTGTTCGTCACTTTTCAAATAAAGTGGTGGGGGCAGGTTGAACATTATTTGTAATAAATGCTGATAACTCTGGTCTGGCTTAACATTATTTTTAAAATTAGTTTTGTTAAAAAAGGGCTTTTCTCACTCTATATATCATCTTATGACCTACGGCAATATGTGTTTACACTAGGCGCTAGGGGTCGCTGTCTTACAACTTCACAAACATTGCGCGTTTTTGCCATAATTGTAAATATAATAGTAGGTATATTAAATTTTACCTGATTACAAGGATGATTAAAAGTCTAAGAAGTCAGCGAAAACCGCAAGTTAATATCTATCTTCAATTCGGAGATATCAACAACAATAATCATAATTACGGAACATTATGATTTTAGTTCAGTCAAAGCCTGGTGGAGCACAATATGGTAGGGATGTAGCCTAAAGAAAAACAAAATAATTATTACATTGACTTGAAAACTATTAAAAGAAATATTGGCATTATTCTAAACTATTTAAGAGTTATAACTTATAGATATAATTACTTACCTTTCTTCTAATAAAATCCTATGCACTGTAGAGCGAGTAACGCCCAAGTCTCTAACAATTAATCTAATACTAATTTGTGGATTAAAGTCCACATATGCCAAAACATTTACAATCTTTTCCTCGGTTCGACCTCGGCGGCGTCTGCGATATACAGGGCGACGAATACTTCCTAGTAGTACGAAAACAGCTAGCTAAACGATTAAACATTCTACTGTCGTATCGGCGCCTTTGAGGGTATCGTACTGCGTAAACCCGTTCAGCAATTGTTGCATTTCCCAAACATTCAAAATACACAGCAATGATGTCAACCGCTTCTTCAAGTAACAGAGGCATTTTGAAAATCAAATACGACACAACACTGTTGGCACGACAAAATTTTTGACGTAATAATGAAAGCTGACACGCGTGCACAGTTTCAATTCATATTTTGTTTTTCCAAGGTCTATTTGACTCTTAAAAAAACCTTTACAATGGCAACTTGAAAATAAAATCATAATGTTCCGTAATTATGATTATTGTTGTTGATATCTTCGGATTGAAAATAGGTATTAACTTGCGGTTTTCGCCGACTTCTTAGACTTTTAATCACCCTTGTAATTAGGTGAAATTTAAAATACTATTATATTTACAATTATGGAAAAAACGCGCAATGTTTGTGAAGTTATAAGACAGCGCCCTCTACCGCCTAGTGTAAAACACATATTGCCGTAGTTCATAAGATGATATATAGAGTGAGAAAAGCCCTTTTTAACAAAACTAAGTTTACTAAATTATGGTAAGCCAGACCGGAGTTATCAGCATTTATTACAAATAATGTTCAACCTTCCCCCACCACTTTATTTGGAAAGTGACGAACACGTTCTATAGGTGAATTTTACTAATAAATCTTCGATATATACAAAAATGTTATTTTCGGTATACCTTAACTAGGCAACTTTTGAGGAAACTTCGTGATTCATATTATTCGTTACTGTTGCGCCCTCTAGCGCCAGTCTGAGAAACTTGGAAATAATTTCCAGCAATTTCTCATGACCACTTTCCCTAATATATTTTTTTTTTCCGGAAGCCATTCGACTAACACTTTCTGAGATACGGCCGACAGCCATTCTTAGTGTGACACCCGGTATCTAAGTTTACAGGCTTTTCAGAGAAAATCGGTAAAGCACGCCAAGAATGATAGTGAGGGGCACGAAATTTACGTATAATTAATGCGAATCAATTGTAAATCGGTAAGAAAACACAGGGAAATTAAATTTGGGCAAAAATATTAAAATTTTATTCCATATCGAATGTACAAAAAACATAAGGTACTCTTCTTTGATATTAACCTACTTATAGAAAATATTCTTTAAATTTACACTTGTAAAAAATAATATAATTTAAATTTTATGGGCTGACAGTGCTATCTTGTTCGTTGGCCTGTTTTGACGTAAATTGTTGTATTTGCTTATTTTTTAATAAAAGCTGCAGATCTTTTCACAAATAGCATTAAAAAACTGTTCTCTTAAGAACCATCAGACGATTTCAGTTCATCATCACTCCAAAAATAAATAAAATCAGTGCAAATTGAAAAAAAAAATATTTGCAATTAAAAACTGTACGCCTTTAATTTGAGCCACAGTGTATATTGCATAACTTTTAATAAGTAATAAAGTTAACAAAACACACATGTACATTGCACAGTCATCACCGTTTAGAAACTTATCAATTTGTTCAGTCTCATGTTTGTTAATTACCCTTACCCCGAATTAATTTGAAAATGTTCAGGTATCACAATTAGCGCAACTATGATAACTTTTTCTGTCGGTCACCCTATATAATATTAAAAAGTCATTCAATGTTGAAAGTCCACTAGACGAGTCGCTACTGAGCAAATGTTAACAAACCATTTTCGTTTTGGTAGAGATTTTGAATTTCGCTCTTCAAATAAACTTTATGCGACTCTGTCAGCCCTGGTTACTGATAACAGTTATAAAATCTCCGTAGAATTGCCTATTTTGCCACGTGGCTTATCTGATGCCGTACGACTACAGCATATTTGTTCGAGTACAATTCAACTACATGTTCGAAAGTCTGCTAATAAATTCCGGACGGTCATAGTCAGAGCCGTACAATTAGTTCTTAGGCTCATTATTTTAAGTTATTTTCACAAGTTCGTGTAGACATGACATATAATTAAATTATAATTTTAATACTTAAAAAAAGATACAATTTAATAGAAGCCCATAATATTTTCACAATTATCTGTAGTAATATATTAAGGGATAGGGAAATTATCGAAAATCATTCCGAAGATTTTTTGCCATTAGGAAATCCACGGCAAAAAATCTTCGGAATGATTTTCTGATTATTTCCCAATCCCGAAATGTATTTTGAAGATTATTTACCAAATAAAAAACTAACGATTTCTGACGGGTGAGATTTTCACTTTTGACAAGGGTGATTTTAACCGGAGGGCGGGAGATTATCGCTGGATTTCTGACGGGTGAGATTTTCACTTTTGACAAGGGTGATTTTCACCGGAGAGCGGGAGATTATCGCTGAATAATCAGGTGAAAATCAACCCGCTTTTATAATGGATGAGGTAAATAATCATTAGAACTTATGCAATCCCTTTTGCCATAGTACCAAAACGAACAGACAAGGTTTTCTAGTTTCTATTCCGCCGAACCAAAAACCGCACCAAACTCGTGGTGATTCATAGAGGATGCATTAGTTTTTCGTGAATAACACGAGGATTCTCTTCCCCACAAATTCGACAATTCTGCTTATTGACGTATCCATTTAATTGAAAATGTGCCTCATCACTAAACAGGATTTTCTTCGAAAAATCTCCGTCATTTGCCTCGTTTTCCAGAATCCAATTAACAAATTCACGGTGCAACCCATGATCTGCTGGCTTGAATTCTTGGGCTAATTGAATTTTATAGACATGCAAATGCAAGTCTTTTGTAGGAATTCGCTGCATACTGCTTTTGGTAATGTTCACTTGCTGTGACCAACGGCGAATCGACGTGCCTGGATTATTTTATTATGTTCGCAGCCGCCCAGTTGATTTTATGTTTCCAACTGAACCACTTTGCTCAAATATCTTGATCAATCTTTGCACTGTCGTATGTTTTGGTGCATTGTTTCTTCCAAAAACGGCTCGCACTCTACGAACTGTTTCCGCATAACATTCTCCATATTTATAATACGTTTTCACGATAAGAACGCGCTGTTCTACCGTGTACCGTTCCATGGCTATTAATTGCAATAAATTACATGACAGCTATCAAATTTTCAGACGCCTACTATGACGAAAACGAAAATGCCACCATATTAAAATGTGGCCACATTTTGGGACACTCTTTATAAGGATTGTTCGTTTATATATCTGCATACAGGGTGTCCCAGATTATGTGGTCAATCTCCCGGATTTCGATAGAACACATAAAAATAATTTGACTAGTTCCTATACATTTTCTTTCCTACAAAGCCAGCCATAAATATGAAAATCAAATCCATCGCGGTGAGGGTGTTGCAGAAAATATCCTAAGAACCGTAGAAGCAGATCCTTCTACAAGTGTCCGAAAAGTGACTGTCGAGTTTGATTGCCCAAAATCGACGGTCTCTAGAATCCTTAGAGGGCAACAGTTGCATCCGTACCATCTTCAAAAAGTTCATGCGCTTCTTCCTGAAGATTTTCCGCGGAGGATGGACATTTCTAACTGTTTCTGTTTGTGGGGCTATTTAAAGCCTTTAGTGTATGCCAATCCAATAGACATTCAAGGAAACTGAAAATTGGAAATGATTCATTTTCGTTGTCGCGAAATAAGGACTAATATTGAGGTATTGTGGAGGTTCCAACAGTCTCCAATTCTTAGAGCTAGGGAACGCATAAGAGTAAAAGGAGCTCACGTTGAACCGACATACAAAATTATTCAATAAAAGCCATATTGAACAAAAAAAAATTTTTTTCTTCGTAAACAGTTCATTTTATCCGAGATTTTATCGATGTCGATCAAGAAAACCTTTTCTTGAGTTTAAAGTTTAAGCTGTTCAAAAATAATATTGTTGTGCCTTCATCGTGCAGGGTGTAAAAGAAATCATTACTGTGTTAGAACTAGTCTGTCCTTGGCAAATTAAATAAGCGGAATGAGTTCCAATGGTAAGACGCTATTACCTGCAGACCGGTTTTGAACCCCTTAGTTTTTCAGCACAGGACAAGCAAGCATACCGACCCTTGGAAAACAAAAACACCACGATGCGTAGGCAGAACAATATAGTTCTTCCATCTTCACGCAGTTTTAAGCAATCTGAAATGAGTAGGTAATACTAAAAGTATTCATTGTTGATGTAATGTATATAAAAGTACTTACCATTTAAGGCGCTATCTATTTATATCTAGTAAGCATTACAGGTTGCTCTTACTCCCTGTATAGTAAAAAATAGAAGAACATGTTACAGATAGCATAACACATACAATTAAAGCGAAACCAAGAGCATTTAGTAGTAAATAAATGACAGAAAATAACAAGTATGTTTAAGTTTAATTTAGAAATGCTTTAAAAAGAAAATCAGTCATTTATTTTCTTTAATTAGCAATTTCGTTGGGTTTTATCAACTTTTTGTTATTTCGTCGACAGTCGACGCGGTTTAATCAAGATTGATTTTCTGTTCCTTCATTAGTTACAATGAGCTCATTAGAAGACATAATATTAGGAAATGATCTTAAAGCGAGTAAAACTTTTTTTAGATAATACTATTAAAAGTAAGTAGTTCAGGTTTTGGTGTATTTTAAGCTTTATATTGTGACGTTATTATAATGACATAAGATTATACTATTGGTGGATTTATACAGACAAATAACGTAAATAAGAGATTAATTTATATATTCCTGGTAAGGCGTTTATACAGACAAATAACATAAAATAAAAATAAGAAATGACCTTCAAGTTGGGTATCTTTTAACTTTTATTTTATTCTTATTTGAATGGCAGTTTTTTGACTTTTTTTGGTTAGAGTTGTAAAACTTGTAAAATATTATTATCTTTTTTGAGAATATTATTAACCTTGGTTTTCCTTGGTATTATTGGATTTGGAAGCGCTTATTTTCTTTAATTTCAACTTCTAAAATTTGCAAAAATGCATAGAAGCCTATAGCCGATGTGTTGACAGTCCTTATTTTATTTGCTGTATAAATGGTAACTTAGGTACTCCGTAATATTATTTCTTATTTCTTATTTGTCTGTATAAATCCAGCATATTTCTATAGATTTTTAGTATTTTAAACGTATATTTGTGATATCTCTGATGTAAAAAGTATTAGTTTAATTTTCGATGGTGTTATACGGGGTTGATCAAATGGTTGAAATCACAACAAAACATCACGAATTCACGTGACAATAATCCGCATCGCCAGGAGAGAATCCACATACCAAGAAGTTTTATCCACATAAGTGCATGTAGTTCAAGAAATTCTCTAGGACGATTACGATGGAAGACTACAATTCTGCGAGGAAATGATGGCAAGATGCGAAGAAAAACAATTTTTTTTTAAATATTATATTCTTTGACATTTTATGTCAATGAAATAATCAATGTACATAATTATCGATTCTGGACTGACAAAAGTCGACAGTGGATATGTGACACATGCACAACATCCTCAAAAGGTCAATGTGTGAACTGAAATAATTAGTTTTTTTTTATGACGCTCTGAGAGCGGTGCGTGTGCGCAGAAAACGATTCACGTTGGTCTTGAATCTTTGGAGATATACTCGTTGGGGAACACGGCCTCAGGGAGGTCGTTAATAACAGAATTAGAGAACGATATTCTTTTGACGAAAACCTTACTGCTCAGCGTTACTTAGATTTCCTCTCATTTTATTTAATACCTGCAACACCAGATATTTTTTCTAACGAGGATGATCCAGATAGTCTCCATGAAAGCATAAGATTTTAACAAGATGGCGTACCACCGCACTTTGGTGTAAATGTTCGAAGATACTTAGACAGAATTTTTTCAAATCGCTGGATAAGGCGACGAGGTCCAATTGAATGGCCACCAAGGTCTCCGGACCTTACGCCATTGAAATTCTTTCTATGGCGGTATTTGGAGGAGAGAGAGTATCAGAATAGACCAGATAACATTGAGGAACTAACAGATGGAATAAGGATTAAGATAAATTATTTACCGGTTTCGTCGTGCTGAAGATAATATTTACCATTGACTTGGAGCATGTCAAGTGGAAGGTGGAGGCCACTTTCAGCATTTGATAAAATAGGTCAAAACAGGTGAGTGCTAAATTTTGTTTTACAGGCGCGAAATGAGCATTTCATAGTGACCTAGGTTACCATTAAAAAAAAAAGTTGGGGTATTTACAGTTAAGGGGTTGAAGGAATGGGGCTGAAAATATTACAGAAAGATAAACAACAATTTAAGTAAATTTTCGTGTTTCAGCTTTTTTCTTAAAATGCAGCAACAAAAAGAACCCAATATACTTATGTTTACACGGTTCTAATTAACTAGAATAATATAAGCTATTTTTGTTACAAATGGCCAAACTACCGCAGACTGTTTGTGGGTCATTATGCCAAGTTTTACTTGTACATTTTGGGGATTTATAATTACGTACAACATTTACTATCATCGTTAGTTTAGCATTTTAAATGGATGGAACGCATAGTCCAAGAGCCATCGAATATTTTTGACCCAGTCAGTTCCAGACATAGGACAAAAGTACTCTGTTGTTTTTACGGCTATTTATGTTGCTTCTGATGGTTGTTAAACAATGTGCTTCTAATCGAAACTCCGCTATCCCATGAATCTTTGGATGCAATTCCTCTAGATTTGCTTCGTGTTTCTTCAAAAGATAGAAGATTGTTTAGCTCGCTATCTTCGTCTCTATTTACTTATCCTTTCTTTCGATGTAAACTTGATATCTCTTGAAACTTAGCGAATACTCTGCTGAGAGTTTTTGTACAAGGTACTACGCAAATTCTCTATTAAATAAAATTGTAATTATCCTTAATGCACGAAATTAAAATAAAACAAATATAGTGTCATAAATTTGGGGGTTTGTTGGGGGGTAGCGCTGATAAAAGACTGGTGGAATTCTTCAATAGAATTTTTATTGATTCTTCAAGGTAACACTTTACCAGAGGAGGTAGACCAGCATACTCTGGAACTTCGCGACGGGGCTCTGACCGACGTCTTATGATGGTACCTGAAGAGTGGTCAGACCGGCGGAACTTTAGAAAGGTAGATGGCACGCAGCACCCCTGCAATAGGAGCCAAATGCGAGTACCTGGGTTAAGGGACGTATGGCAGATAGGCGGCACGCATCATGCAATAGGAGCCAAACTCATAGGTGGTAAGGAGATGACCGGGCTATGAACACCGGTGCCTGGCTTGGTTTCGACCCGCGAATTTATAGTAAAAACAGGCTGAGGATGCTTGCACTCGGCCTAGATGTGGTGCACAGCGGGACGAATTCTCAGCGTGTGGAAATAAATTTGGGAATTAATTCAGAAACCGCTTAATGACAAGAGCTCAGCTTTTGGCCTACATTTAAAAGAGAATTTACATAATTTTAGTACTAAAGACAACTTTAAAATGCTACATAATGCGAATAAAGGCCATAAGCTGAATTTTTTTGGAAAATATAGTAATATCCAAATTAGGGATTAATCGGTTTGAACGATCCTCTGCAACCTAGATGCCTCTCTGGTTCGGTATATTTTGTTTTATTTTTTTTTTAATGTTTTTTCGGGTTTATCCCGTTAATCAATCTGTGTTCGCCATGGTAAACTTGTTTGTGTCCTTAATGTAAAGTTTGTGATTATATTATGTAAGTAATACCTAATAATTTTGATTTTGAATTGAGATTATTATATACATGAACTTTTTAGACAGCTCTTGAAACGCGTAGAGCAAAATATTAAATATTTGTGAAGAATTTTGGATTTTTCTTTCCTTTTCAATATGAATAATCTTCATCTCCGAGATATCTATGATTCAATTACAATGATTAAGGCGACAATAGCTTTATGCGATATCCTGTATAGAAAGTGACTAAAGGAATTTATAGACACCCCTGATGAGAATATTTTAAATGCCCTACATGCTAGTATTTTAAATTTTTACCTAGCATAAAAATAAACGATTTAAAATAAACTTTAAGTTCAAATATTTTCGTTCCTTCTTATTTTCAGCCTGCATTAATCCATCCTGGATATAGGTTTCGTCCAAATATTTACAAGTCCCTTCTATGTGTGTGTGTGAAATTATGGTACTGGTTAAAACCAAATGGGCAGTCGCATCCCTCTATAAAAATGGAAATAAGTCAATGCTGGACCATTTATTATTGTCCTATATCAAGAATGCCTGTTTTGGGAAAAATATTCTAAATTCGTATAAAACATTCCAGTAGATTACCTAGCAGATATACATTTCTCAGACCTCAAGTGGGGAATTTAATAGAAAGATCAACAAGTTAAGCTGTGCGGGCGGTTGTGGATGGCTTGTCCTGGATATTGACTTGTAACGTCTTCAGCGCGTTCGATTGTATTAGCTAAGACTTGCTTCAGCTCAAATTATCTGGTTTGGGAGTGAGAGAGCCTCCATGTGCTTTCCTTGAGTCTTATTTTAGAAACGGAAGCCAGTGTGTTAATTTAACTAACCAAAACTCGTCGGGTTTAACTCTAAATCATACAGTGCCACAGAGATCAGTTCTGGGTCCGTTGCTTTTCCTTATGCATATTAATTTTTTTTTTTTTTTATTTATTATCATTTATTTATTTATTTTTTATTTTATTTATTTAAATATAATTAGTTACAAAATATTTAGTTTACAATTGATATCAGGTAAGTTTTCAATGGTATTGTGTTACTTTGAAGCACCTAGACGCAGAGCGTCTGTATGTGCTTCTATATTAGTTTACATCTTATCCTATATTTAAAATGTAAATATGAGTTAATGTTAAGAACTGCAACTTTTTTTTTTTTTTTTTTATTTTGTTGTTTCTAAGTTAGAAAAGGTTTTTAAACAGAATCTGATTTCTCCAAACGAATGCTTTCGACCTTTTTGAAAACAGTTTTGGTTTTACAACATTTTTCACATTAGCTGGCAACAAGTTGTATATTTTTGGACCAAGGAAATTAATTGAACGTCTATGGAATTCGCTATGGCATTTTGGAACCTGTAAAGGCTGAGCAGTTTGACAGCGGGTGTTTTGGCAATGTGACGTAACAGGCTGCATTTTACGGTGCTTATGAATGTAACAACTCACCGAGTTGATGAATAGCACGTTCAAACTTACGGTTATTTCATTATACAACATATTTGTAGGATACAGACGATCTTTTTTATATATGATTTTTAAAATTTTCTTTTGAACTATTTGTAACGGTCTCATTGCGTTTTCGTACATAGCACCCCAGACAGTGATACCATATGTAATTACTTTCCAACTTTTATTTACCACTAAAATATTCATTATTCGCAGACGATACCTTAATCTGTTCAAATACGTCACTCATAAACCTCAATCTCTTGAATTCTAAGGTGGAACAGCGGACGGAGGACAAGATTAACAATATAACAAGATTTTACTGAATCATAATTAGACTTAAAAATTGACAATGTCTTCATATAAAAATGTGAGAACTGGTGACAGCGGCACCTCGCTGGATATAACAATTGACGACAAATAAAGCTTTGTCAAAACATATTGATGATGAATGTAAGAGGCCTTCATGGTGGAATTTTTATTGCGTAATTTATAATCGACATTGAATTTACATATTTTAAGACATATTTATTTCGCACTGTTTTATTCGAAGTTGCAAAATGTTTTGAAAATCGTTACCATATAAGTGTAAGAAGAATTTACTGGATTTACACCTTTATAATCATTTTCCAGATACTATTAAATCCTTTGATTTAAATAATTCATATAAAAAATATGATAATCCAAAAGGGTTTTTAGAGCAGAGAGGAATATCTAAACTTCTCCTTTTAAACAATACTAAAAATAATAAAATAAGTGGCTCTTTGCAAAAAATGTTCTGTACTAAGTTCTTTTAATATATTATGTTGAATAATATTAAGTTTTATGTATTTTCAAAACATTTTTTTTTGTTTATTCAACATGTGTCCGCAAATGAGCCGTTTGGGCTGTAGAGCAATAAAATCTTTTAAATCATATCGAAATAATTCAATTAATTCTTGATTAGGTTGGTGACCACTGCCTTTCATTCAACATTTTTTGTTTTAACTACGTTTGTTCTTGGGGAGCACAAACATTTCTATATCGGAATAAACATCCCAAAGATGCCAATTTTAAGACAGTAGTATTATATCTTACTTATTTATTGCAACATTAGCTTTGTCGATTATTAATTCAAAATTTTTATCGAAAATGAACGATAATTTTTCAATTCTGGAACTTACCACCATGCACCTTGCTTATGGTGCAGTAAATTGTAATGGAAGAGAGGCTGCATGCTTGTATGGACACAGGTATCCGAAACGTCGCCAATCTCATCATAAAACCTTTGCTTCCATCTATCGTCGCTTTAGAGGAAGTGGGAACCTAATGTGTCCTGGTGGTGGTGGTCTTTCAAGAACAACTCGTACGGTTGAATTTGAAGAAGGAGTTCTACACCGCGTGGAGGAAAATCAATCCAAAAGTGTTCACGCAATCGCACACCATATTGGATCCTCCAAGTCGACGGTACAGCGTGTCTTAAATGACCAACTTCTCTACCCCTATAATTTATAACGCGTATAAGCTTTAAATCCTGAAGATTACCCACATCGATTTTTGCCAATGGTTTTTGGGTCAAAATTTAATAGAACCTCACTTCGGGGGAATAGTTTTGTTTTCTGTAATAGGCATGTTTCACGCACGATGGATATTTTAATAGTAGAAACAGCCACATTGGGCATGATGAAAATCCTCATGCTGTGGTCACTAGAAGATACCAACAACAATGGACAGCCTAAGTCTAACGTCACAAGGGGCGTGTTTTTAAAACCTTTCCAAACAAAACATAAATTGCATTGAAAATCCCATAAAATAATGTTTACAAGCCTTGGTATACGTTTACAGGCAATTTCTTCAAATTATTTATATTTTTGGTGATATTATTGACCAATTTACAGCCACAAATAGAGGTAAGTCTTTCCTGAAAACATTTTTATCGGCATTTGAATAAGTTTGATGTTATGTTTCTTGCTTATTAAGACATAATTGTTAGTTTTTGGTGAAATAAAGCTTATGGTAGTGTTTATTTATTAATATATAGTAAACCCAATTTATGGCCTGAATTATTTCCATTATATATTCATATCTGCTAAAGTGGTTATGTGTTTTGTTACCCGATTGCAAGCATAGCAAAGAAAATTGGTTGTATTCCCTGCAAAGATATAAGAAAGGAAAGCCTGGACATCACTTGTAAGGTACCTAACAGAACAATTATTATTATGAGACGGAGAATGAAGCCAGATGGCTCCATCTCGTAGTGCTGGTAAAGAACACCAATTCTTAAGCATACCTGCGCCCTTTGACATGGACTTACAAAGCCACAAATATCAGAGGATCTCCTGCAAAGACATTAAGTCACAAATGCAGGAGTTCTCGCTAGGCAGCGCTATACCCGAGCTGGGCGTCGGTTTAGTAACCAAAAAAATTAACAAAAAATCAAGGGTTTGCTTTTTCCTTCTGCCAGAACCATCCTCAGACGTCTAGTCTCAGTGACGAGCTGTAATACAGCGAAACGCGTCTGAGGATGGTTCTGGCAGGAGGAAAAAAGCAAACCCTTGATTTTTTTAATTATTATTATGTTAAAAAGGGGTAAATACCTTGGAGTCAAACCATGTCCTATGGATGCCATTTGATTCAGGTCGGAGAAGTTAAGTACTGTAGGTCTTAACAACATTGAAGTTTGATGATAATCAATTCTATTGAAATTATAAAAATAAGGACATGAGAATTGTAGCCAAAGTACACTGAACGTTTTTCAAGTTTTTTTGTAATTGCTTCCAAATCTTGCCTTAAAAAGTACTTTTCTGCTTCTGACGATGCTCCTGAACTTCTAGTAATATTTCTTGAACATGAAGGGGCATCTTCATGTTTACTAGTGGCCCTTTTTCTAAAAATAATTTATCATAATGTTGGCTTTGCTTTTCTATTAAAAGTTAACTATTAAAAAATATGCACATTTTTTACTTTAGCGTATAAAAAATAAAAGCTTTAACATACCTTTTCTTCTGGAGATGTAATGCCACATTGTCTTTTAGCGCTGAACTCAAATATTGTAGTCCAATTCTTTATGTCATTGTTTACAATAACTCTACAAACCAGATAATGTTGGAAAGGTTCACTGCTCTATCTTGTCTTCTACCATTGTAAAGCAAATAATGGTTTGACTCCAAGCTGTTGATCCCTTTTTAACATAATAATAATTGTTCTGTTAGGTACCTGAAAGTGATGTCCCTTTGTTCTATCTTTGCAGGGAATACAACAAACTTGCAAATTTTCTTTGCTATATATGCTTGCAATCGGGTAATAAAACACGTAACCATTTTAGAAGACACTGAATCTATAATAAAACTTATTCAGGCTATAGATTGGGTTTACTTTATATTAATAAATAAACACTATAATAAGCTTTATTTTATCAAAAACTGACAATTATGTCAACCTGAACTAACCTCTATCTGTGACACGTAAATAGGTCAATAATACCACCAGAAATATAAATAATTTGAAGAAATTGCTTATTTGTCGATTATAAACTTGTACCAAAGCTTTCGAAAATCTCCTATGGGATTTTCAATGCAATTTATTTTTGCCTTGAAAAGCGCCCCTTGGGACGTCATCACTTAGGCTGTCTATTTTCTGTAAACATGTAGAATTATTGTAAACCATCATTTAATGAGAAAAAGGCCAATACGACCAAAAAGTGATTTTGTCCTCCTGAACATTTTTTGTAAATTAATATTAATTATTTACACTGAAGTAAACAAAACTGACCAAAACCATTTTTCCTATTTTCTGCCAAAACGGCTCATTTGCGAACATATTATGTTTATTAAACGAAACAAATTTGTTTTGATGTCCTCTATCACCTCTGAAAGTTTCTCGGTATGTTCTTGGGACACCCTGTACAACGTAGCCAAGAAATTAATAGAATATAATATAATGGGATACTTCTCTGTGATATTTCGGATACCATCTCGTCATCGTTGTTTCTGGGGTCTACCAAGTCTGTTGACTGATAATGAGCTGATGAATAATAAAAGTACGGTTAATATTTCTTACACTCTTAAAATAAACTTTTGAAATTTTTAAATAAAAATGTATAATGAAATATTGCCTCAACTAGCGCCCAGACTAAAATGAATATGTAAAATATTTAAATCAGCCTTAATTTTGCGCAAACAAATGATCCAGTTGCACGGCATTAGATTGGCCAATTCCTAAACAGTGCGATGCCAAAGCGAGATTTTATGTCCGTTATCAGTAACCCGGAATTTTATTGTAATTTACTGTGAGTTTAGTTTTATTAAAGTTTTCCCAAATAAAATGGTAAAAATCATTATTATTTTCGTGACACAAGTGATATCGTTAAAGGTTAACTAGGGTAATAGTGAAAATGGCGACCTACATTTAGACAGACGACGTTGCCACAACTGCAAACAGTTAATCCTAATTAAATATATGTCTTCATGTAGGGGAATTAGACCAAGTTTAAGATGCAGGTTATAAAATGTTTTTGGTTTTTGTTTCAGTACAGCACGAGTCTGAAGAAATTTGTAATTGAAATATTGTCATCTCTTTCTCACTATTCTGTATGTTTCAACGAAGTGGGTAGGGGTCGTTAAGAGACAGCCATCGTAAAAATAATGATAAGTAAAGGGCGGAATATATGCACTTAAATTCAACCAAAACATGTTGAATGAACAGTTACTAGGCAACCAGCTATTTTCAGGTATAGTTAGTAGTATATTTTTGGATGATTCCAAAGCAGTTGTGGATAAAATACATTTAAACTATTACTTTATATTAAATTATCTTTATATCCTAATGGTTTTGGGAGCTGCTCATCGTGCTGCCTTCTGCTGACACAAATTGATATAGTTAATTAATATTTCCGATAAATAACTTTTGGATTTTTAAGTATAAAAAATTAATAGACAGTTTAATTACATTGGCAGTGAAACAATGGAAAAACTAGACAAGTGAACCGCTGTTAATAAAGATTTACGAGCTGCTCGCTCCGCTGACAAACGTTCAATCGGATCCCTGTCTTCGTCGATTAATCGTTTATTTACATAGAAGGGATGGAACGAAAACTTTGTAACCCTACAAAAATATTGATTTAGTAATTAGGTGGGCATTCTCGAAATTCCGCCCTTATTGTCAATTAACCCGAAAAAAATAATGTTACGTTTTAATAGACTGTATATTATGGGCTTTGCCCAAGGTTTCTACTAGCGCCTCTCATGGGCATTAATATAATAATTGGAATATTAATTTGTGATTGTAACCGACGCCAACGGTCGGGTTGGTAATAGAATTGCTACCCAGTTTCCAATTCGCCTTTTTTCCAATTAGAAAGTGTAAGCCGCCCATAACATTATTTTATATCACGTTCAAAGAGCACAATCAGACTGACTTGAAAGTTGAATTTGCATGTACCGTCGGCGTCATGTGTTAATTCCTAGAATTTCACACCACTTGTTGCCGCCTGTCTTTTCGGTAACACGGGTTTAGGTATTTTTACCCAGGGCCGTGTAATAAAACGATTAAAGAATAAGTTTTACACTCAATGTGTTAAAATAACTTTCTAGCGAGGTTTATTTACACGCCAATATGGTGTTATTGTATTTAATTTTCCTGATAGAGTGTAAAATGGAATAAATAACACCCTTTCAACAAAATTACCTTTTTAGAGAGTTAAATTCATAGGCAAATTTAATACAACAACTTGGTGAGTGTATAAAAATTGGTAAATTATATTGATCCGGGTGTTAACATTAACACTACTTTCTTTACCACTCCTAAAATGATTTTTACCAGGAGGATATTTTTTACTGCAGATACCTGTTACCTACCACCGTCACGTACTAATGTTTATAAGTTTGCACCTATTAACTCGATGTGCGCCTACTATAATTCTAATATTAACCCTTATGACATTTTTGCCTACAGGTTAAGCGCAATCAAGAGTTACTTTTATCGACAAGAGATTTTTCGATTTGCTGTTTTTTGTAAGTGTTTTTGGTAGTTTACAGTGTTCTAATTATCAATCTTCTTTTTTCTTTTAATGCGCATATCTTGTAAATCTAAATCGCTTTGTGTTAAATCATATGGGTTTAATTGCATAATAAAATTAGGTTAGTTTGTAACTTCTCGTTTGTACCTGTTTTGTAATTGAGAAACTGTTAAACAGTGTATGTACATTGTACAGGGTTCCCCATAATAGACTACCCATTTTATATTATTAATAAATTCCCTACGAGATAACTAAATAGGTTGTTCTCTGTGGGATTATCTTCTGTAGTCTTTGGGATTTAAGTAAATTATTAATCAAGTAGGCGCCTGTCACAAATAAATTTTAAATTAATAATTTCGTGGAACGTCATTTTTCTACGAGAAGTTTGTTAATTTTCATCAATAATTATTTAATTTTTTTGCTTTGAGATATTATTTCAACATCCGTTTGAACTTTTATGGATTACTCAGTCCAACAACGTGTGTTTTGTGTAGAAACTTACATAAGAAGCAATTCGATAGAAGAAGTTAGGCGTGCATTCCGGCGTCAGTTTAATAACAACAATAGGGGTCACGCGCCAAATCGTAAATCTGTTAAGTTATGGGTTCGTCATTGGCATGAAAATGGTTCTGTACAAAATTTGAAGAAGCCTGGACGTCGAAGAACAGTTCGTACACCAGAAAATATTGAACGAGTTAGAATTGCGTTTACGAGAAGTCCTAAAAGGTCTGCTAATCGACAAACCCTTATCCAAGGAATATCGAAGGGAAGCTTAGATCGAATTCTTCAAAGGGATTTAAAATTTCATCCCTATAAATACCAAATGGCACAGCACCTTAGCAATCAAGATAAAAAAAGCAAGGTTAGCATTTTGCGAAGAATTTTAGGATTTACATCAAGGAGCAATTCACAGTCTCCTAGTGACCGGCGAAGCAAATTTTTATTTGAACGGCATGGTCAATAAACAAAATTTTAGATACTGGTCAAATGAAAATCCTTGTGAAATCTTTACACAGAACCTTCATAATACAGAAGTTGTTGTGTGGTGTGGAGTAGGATCTTTTAGTATTATTGGCCCTAATTTTTTTGAGGATGAAAATAACCGCGCTGTAACAGTAACATCCGAGCGCTACGTTAATATGCTAGAGACATTTCTCATTCCAGAATTAAATAGACGAGGATTACTACACAATGCCTTACTATTCCAACAAGATGGGGCAACAGCTCATACCGCCAGAAACTCAATGAGGGTCCTGCGAGGAATGTTTAATGGCCGACTCATTTCTCGATTCGGAGATTTGCCTTGGCCTTCAAGGTCCCCCGACTTAACGGCACCCAATTTTTTCCTGTGGGGATATTTAAAAGCCAAAGTGTTTGCGAGTCGTCCAGGTACAATCGAGGAACTGAAAGTCAAAATTCGTGAAGAAGTTGAAGGAATAGACGAAGGTTTGCTACGCCGCGCCGTGTAATGAACCACTTTTTATCTAATATTGAAAAATGTGTTGAAGTTGGTGGAGGTCATTTAGAAGACGTGATTTTTAAAAGTTAGAATTAAATTAGCCAAATATTTATAAGTTATCATAAATCCCAAAGAGTTAGCTGTAATTTGGTAAAATAAAAAGTTTGTTTTGTTAACTAAAAAAAAATTAATTAAAATATTAAAATGGGTAGTCTATTATGGGGAACCCTGTATAAATACATGAATGAAATACGCCAAGCCTACATAGTTGAGTAGAAAAGACAGCCAATTGAATTCGGCAATTTTTTTTAACCCTTGTTGGTTTAAAACTTTTCCAAAACAAATCCTAATAACTATTTCATTCAAGATCAATTTAGCCTTTTGTTTATTGAAAAGGAAACAAATGTGTCGAATATGGAAATTTGGCGCCTACTGCTTATTTTGATAGTGTTTTTTCCCCTCTTGCCTCTTGTTTTTTTTACCATTTGATTTGGTTAGTATGATTTATTATTGTCTTGTTAAAATATGCAATTATTTATATCTAGATATTTATTTATGTCTAAAAATTAGTTATGTTACTTGAAAACTATAGATTTCAGTAAAAAATATTCAATAAAAAATTAAGACCATAAATGATTGTCAGCTTATTACATAATATAGATTATGCTTATAGAGACTGCCGAAGGTTATTTTTCCAAACGTCAATATCTCGTCTTTATATTAGGTAACATTAATATAATACGAATGCTATTAAAACAAATATTTTTCAAAGTTTGAATATTATTATGTTATATTTTTTAAAATATAAGAAATTCAGTTCCCTATTCGGATAGAAAAAATATTAAGATTAAGAAGGATTTTTAGGGTCTGTATATTAAACCAACTTCATCATTTCTGAATATTAATAACTGATATTAAAGTTGAACAAAACGTTTAAAAATTTTGGGGAAAATAATAATTATTTTGGACCGCGTCAACACCGAATCATTATAAACAGATACACCCAGTGTTGACCGAGATTAAGGGCTCTTCGTTACATCAACGAACATTGATTTAGTGCAATGTGTTCGCTACTTAATTATTATTTATTTACATTATTATATAGGGCTGCCGTGTATTTGCGCCCCCTGTTCAATAATTTACTCTGCGATTTGAAATCGACTAAATAAAGATTGGATATTAAGTACCTATGTTTGTGTACGAGTTCAGTGACAGTTATTAGCTTTAAAATTAGAAGTTAGATTGTAATCTTTTTATCATTAAAAGCTTGAATAATAGCAATCAGTTTTTACAGGCGATTCCCAGTACCTTAATAGGAATATTATATAAATTTAATTTTCGTAATACTAAAGAAGTTTGTCCCTTTTCTTCCATCAGACTTATTCCTTGGACGCGCTTTTAGCGCAACCTGACTTAGACACTCGCATATTCTGGTTCCATACCAGAGTTTGGTCTTCTTTAAGCCCTTGCTGGTCTGGTTGGGTGAACAGCTCGATTGCCGCGAGATGTCGCCACATGCAACATCTCGCATTATGTACCTTTTAGTTTTCGTATTCAGAACCTTTAGAGAAGGTGTTTGGCAAGAAAAATAATGCAGTAATTTTTGTGTTAAGCAGAACCTAATAATATTATGTAATTTTTTTGTTACAGGTACGCTTTCTATTCCATCACCTAAAAATACAAGACCTAATAAAATATAAGGTAAGATTCTAATTAGGTTTAAATGATTTGTCCATTACAAATTATATAGTAAGGTGTGGTTTAAGCTCGTTAGTTGCCTTTACGTTAAGGGGTAAAACAAATGTAAATATAAATATTTTAAGAATTTTAGAACGCCCCAGAGTTGGAGTGGTTTAAACTAGGTATAGTTTGTCCAAAATGATACCGTTGCCTTTTAGGACCGTAAATCAATTAATTAAAATAGTCATTGTCTTCACCGTCGTCACTGTCTTCACCTAGGGTAATTATAATAGGTTTGATTGATAACAGAAATGTAAGAATTTTTAACGTACCGTTTCCATGACAACCGAAAATAGCCTACTTGTTAATTTTTCACTGTGGTGAAAAACACGTAATTTTGAAGTTAGAGTCTAGAGTTAACTTGTGTGTTTGACCAAAGAGCTGATTATATGTTGCACTGAATTTAAAGTATGAAATGTGCTTTGCGAGCATATTTTGGATTTCAATTCGGGGGAAGACGCAAAAGTGTATGTTCTAAATTTGATGCCATAGTGTCACAAACATGTGTATAGAATATTTTCTATTTTCACAAATGCGTTTCTGAATTTTATGTGGCTTTAACTTTGGCTGACGACCCTTAAAATTCAACTACTTCCTTTTATTAGATAGAACATATATTGTAATTAAGAGGGAAACAACAATCGTTTTGTGTATTAAGTTGAGTGTATATTCTTCAAAATTTAATAATTAGCAGAGCGCTTTCGGCCATAGGCTATCTTCAGTGCTTCCTAAAAAGCGAGGAAAATCCAATTTGTAGAAATATTTATTGAAAAACGTGTTTTTTTAAGAATTATTTATAAAATTGTGTGAAAACAGTTAAATGCTGCATATTTTTTGTTGAAAAATTGTTCTGAGGAATAATATAAAAATTGTACTTTGGTTTTTACTTACTTAGGGGAACACTTCATTAATAAGATATCTTTCTTCATTAAGTTGGTCATCAACACCACAACTTGTTCGTCATTTACAATTTTACGTGTTAATTGTTTTATGTAATTAGCTTTTACAATGTCGCCTGTTCACGGTACAGAGTATTAGTGGGACATATTTTTTTGTTCACGTCATTGAGTAGTTCACGTAAGCGCAAGTTTACAATAACGCGAGTCTACTGTATTATTATTATCATTATATTATTATTTTGGAAGAAGCACCTTTCAATATGCTTTCATTTCATATACCATCTAGCATCTCTAATATTAGCGGTTTTTCTGGAATATCAATTCAAACTTCCTCAATTTGATCATTTATGGGATTAAACAATAATTGCATTTCCCCGAAAAAAAATTACAACAAATTTTTTTCCAAAAACTGATTTTGTTACATTTAGTCAGTTTTAATAAATATTTTAATAACTTTACATCAATAATTAAAACATTTATTTTTGGCAAATAACACCCTATAAAAGCGCTTACTCTCAGGGTGTAGGCAAGGTCTGCTTACAATTTTCTAAATAAGATTTGAATCGAAGGATATCGTATATAGGCAAGGGCCTAGCGACACCTAAAGTACCGTGACGTCATCAAAGAGATACGTCAGGATCGCGGACCTGCACGACATGGCAGCTGTACAAGACATAATTACATACATACGCGACATTTCAGACAAATTTTATACATACAAACTTCAGGCTTCACCATTGACCAGAAACATTACAAACAGACGTGCCGACAACGACGGACACACAAAACATAAACCACTATATTACAAGCTACCAATTTACAATACCCCACTGCCGGACTTACAACAACAACAACACAACGGACTATAAATAAACAAACAAACAAACAAACAAGTAAATAAATATAGATAAACAATAACAAAAATAACGTAAAACAAAAATTCACTAACATACAAACTTAAACAAAGACCAAAAAGTGATTCGCGCGAGAGCTGTGAAAATGCGTTGAACTTTCAGCATCGCTTGACTGTTCGATGCGGATTTGCAGTCCGAAACGCGATCACTCGACACGATAACCGGCAGCGGGACGGACTAACAAAACGGCGACGCCCACATGACAAGACACGCCTTCTCTATAAATGCCTCTTCTGCCGTGCAGCGGAATGGTAATTTTAACTCGCATTCAAATCATCCGCTATGGGCGAATGACAATATGAGTTGTGATAGCTAATCTGACTGGGTTTTTTTGCATTTTTCCCAGAGTGCTTGCTTTGGCGTTTCAGTTCTTTATGATTATATGTGTGTTAAAAGTTTGAGAAAATTTTATTGAGCCGTGAGGCAATGCATCGTATCAACACCCCGTAAAGGCACTTGCCGGGACGGGTGTAAAAAAAATTATATTTAAATACTAAGCTGTATCCTAGGCCATTCCAACGGCCGCAGAGCCTATGGCTCTGTCTTTTGAGCGCATTTTGGGTCGTATTTATACGGCCCATATGCGCCCAACACTGTTAAAATTAAATACTTAAGGGACTTTGTAATTACGCAATCATTAATTTAGTTGTGTGAGGGCAATAGGCTCCAGGTAGATTAATTTAGATATTAAGCTTAGTATTATACCTAATAGGAAATAAAAGACAAAAGACAAGAAAGAGGTTCCCGTCAGATCACCGAAGTTAAGCGGTGTCGAGCGCGGTTAATACTTGGATGGGTGACCGCTTGGGAAACACCGCGTGCTCTTGTCTTAGGGAAGAGTGTAAAATGAATCGACATCAAAACCATCCTATTCACGCCGGACAGGCCGGATGAGATCGGATATCTCGTAGGATAAAGGTGCCGTTTCACACTCTCCAGTCGGTAGACCGCACGATTAAAAACCGTACGGTCGATGACCGGTTCAAGATGACCTCAGATACGCCGACGAACCGTAAAATAGTAAAATAAAAAAAAAAAATATCGTATATATAAAAAAATACACCCCTTACAGGAAAATAGTTAACAAGAAATCGAAATGTCCTTTTTTTAATTGAATACCACTGATTATTTCCGCTTAATACAGTATTTGATTTTTAAAATAAATATAATATGTATTTTCAAAATACTTTATTAAAACTTTAGTTTACATTTCTATTACCAGCACTAAAGCAAAAAAAAAAACAAAAAGGAAATCATGAAAAATAGAACTCAATTCAAATTTTGTAAAGAATAATAATTATAGGAAAACCCTGCCGCTACCCCAAAAATAAGAATTATTGCTCATTACAAAAATATTTTATAGATGAAAATGTCAAATTGATTAATATAACGAAATCAGTTTTTAGAACAAGATGTAAAAAATTTTATTTCATACTGTATTGTAAAACACACCTTTACATATTTGAATTTAGTCCAGAAAATAAGGTTTCACAGCAATAAGTCCGATAAAATTTTTTTACCGGACTAGTCCTGTAAAATTTCTTTACCGGTTTTAGTTTAATCAATGTCAAACACACAATGTTTCCACCAGTAAATATAAGCACTTTTCAAATATACGACGCAGAATAAAACTTCATTATAATTTCAAAACATAATTATAATTTTCAACAGAACAGTATAAAATAAAATATTGTACGTCATTCGTCCGGCAAATCCTTTACAGTATTCGTTTCAAAATTCCAGACTCGGCTCCTTCGTCGCCTCGTCTCGAAACATTTCAATCATACTGTAAAAGTTGATTTACCGGACTTATACCGTAAATATCTTTTACAGTATTTTTTTTCACTTGCCGATGTAATTATTTCATAATATCATAAAGGATGTAATTAAGCAAGTTGGAATTGATATTCCAGAAAATCGGACGATATTAAACATGCTCAATGGTATATCAAATCAAAACTTATAATATAATCTTTAAAAATCCTTACTTGTCAGATGGAGTAGAATAAATATATATACTAATTAGGAAAATATTTCCTAGCCTGATGTAAAAACCTTATACTATAAGGTCGTATTTGGCTAACACTGTTAGCGCTACAATACTAAATTGATTGCTTAAAACTACCAAGAAAGGAAGACCTTTCTGTTGGTAGGATGCTGCTACCTATGGACCGGTTTCAAACTTATTGGTTCTCGTCAGCATAGGGTAAGCGCAGACATACCTAACAACAGAAAGGCCAATTTTATCGTCCTGCTCAAGCAGTGAACGACAAGTGGCGCCGTCTCTTAGAAGTTTTAAGCAATCAGGAGAGAGGACTATACCTTTGTAAGGTATATTTATATATATATTTTTAAAGATTTTGTTTTTAATATACCTAAAGGTATAGTCCTCTCTCCTGATTGCTTAAAACTTCTAAGAGACGGCGTTACTTGTCGTTCACTGCCTGAGCAGGACGATAAAATTGGTTATAAAGACTTGAGGCCTTTCTGTTGTTAGGTATGACTGCGCTTACCCTATGCTGACGAGAACCAATAAGTTCGAAACCGGTCCATAGGTAGCAGCATCCTACCAACAGAAAGGTATTCCTTTCTCGGTAGTTTTAAGCAATCAATTTAGTATTGTAGCGCTAACAGTGTTAGCCAAATACGACCTTATAGTATAAGGTTTTTACATCAGATGGCTAGGAAATATTTTCCTAATTAGTATATATATTATAATATAATGGTAAAGTGTTTAAAAATTTCGAAGATAATAATATGCAAAACCTTAGTATAAAAATGTATCGTATTGAAAAAAACTAATTTTCAACAGATATAAATGAATTGTCAGCTAAGGCGCCTGAAACGAAAAATTCGAACATCTTTAATAAACAAAGCTAAAGCAGACCTGATAATAAAATATACAAATTAACAGTTAAATAAAGAATATATATTATTTACCATACGATATTTTATAACAGGGACACACCAAATAATACTGGCATAAAAATATTCGTTATTACCAAAATCCTATTTCTTCTCTTAATCATAGAGTCAATCTTTCAGAGGCAGAGAGAGGCAGAGGAGGATTATTTTTCTACGTCATTACACAAATGTAAAGGATTTCTTTAAAAGCTGTGCATTTAATAAAATGCCTTTAGAGAACTTTCAAACCTTAAAGTTCAGTTTTCCAAGTTTTTAAATGTCTGACTATTAAAACTTCTGGAAAGTGTTTTTAATTCTTGTATTTTTTGTAAAATGTGAAAAATTAAAATATCATGAAATTTTTAGCATTTCCTACCATTAGGCATTCAAGAACAGATGTTCTTGCAAAAGCGTCGATAATGTGCCTAAAAGAAATTATTAAATTACATTATATTGAAATTAATGCAGCCATTTAATTTTCATGAAATAAAGTAGTTTAAAATAGCATTTCCTTACGTATGTCTGACATAATTACCAAAACAGTAGTTGCCCTCGTTTAAATTTTTTCTCCCAACTTTGGAAGCCAAAGTCGCACCATTTCACAATGAGAAATTTTAAACTAGCTAACTGAAATTACGACAAAATAGTCAAGTTAACGTCTCGCTAATGACTAGGCACATAGATTTGATGGCTTTGCTTAATTAAATTTGAATTTTAAAATAATTAAATGGTATAGATGGATTTGCGTCCAATGCTTCTACAGAAGAATGTCGGGATAAAATAGTAAAAGTATAAGTATTTAAAGCTTCATCAGTATCAAAGTGAATAAGTCTAGTGACATTAGAAACTAAAGTTTTATTTATGATGTTCGAGCGATGTTAAAACCTTTTCGACATGAATCTAAAAAATAACAGATATACGGCTTTAGGCGTTGCTTCGCGCATACGCTTTGAAGTTTGTTGAAGAAACATCTGTTAATCTAAATGTAATCCTGACATAAAATTCTATTTTTCTACAAAGTAGAAATATTCTGTTAAATTAAATACAACTTCAATAATATTCAATACGCAGTTGTTAGCGGCAACTAACAAATTAATCCACGTCCAAACTTGATTGGAATTCAATCGGTAACTTTCCCCAGGATTTTAAAAGTTCAAATGGGGTTACATATTTTAATAAATAATTGATGGGTAACATGCCAATTTCTTCAGTTGAAAATTAAAAAACTTTTTTATCTCTATTTATCAAACTTAATAAGTTGATGGTTGATGGACAGGACATTTTAGGTATACACAAATTTTAGTACTTCACTAATAATCTTTTGGAATCTCTTTTCTTTGCTGCTTTGGTTAGTTTTGGTGGTGGTAATTTCGCTTTTAACACTTATGTTAAAGGGTTTGAACTTGCACTATTGATTTCTTCATCCCAACTAACGTCTGTAGGTCTCAACTGATGGATAGGTTATTTTATTTGTTCAGAGGAAGAAGAATTCATGGTGGGTAGAGTGGAGAGAGAACTTTGGTAGGAATAGTGGTATGGTGGTACTATGGGAAGGAGTAGTGTGAGTGGAAGGGGGTTATTTGGATATGGACTTTGGGATTTGGACTTTAGATTTTGAATTTGGACTTTATTTGGACTGTATTTGGACTTTCTATGGACTTTGGGCTTTGGACTTAGCTACCGAGCCTATAAATACTCTACTATGAACTTATTACAATAAAAAAATTAATTTTAGTGTGATAGTTCGCAAAACAGAGTACACACATTTAGATCATATTGTTTTACTAAAACTCTTGCAGATACTTCCGGCACAGCGACGTCTATTACATGGAGCAACATATTGGTGTATACTATCATAACGAATACCTTTTAGAAGTGTGCGTTGCTGGGCCAGGTGATTTTGCTGGTACACCATAACGTGCTATGTATACTTGCACTAACTCCCTTCTAAAATCCAAATTGGAGCATCTGTTATCATTCTCTCTGTATAAAAACCATGCGTCGTTGACTGCTGCATCAAGAATCCAAGTGAAAACTAATCAATACCACTTTTTAGTTCGTGCCCCCACTCTATAATTGGCAATACATTCATCCCTTAGGTTAGTTTCACCCACGTTGCTGTTATATTTGGCGCCAGAATCCGGATGATTAAGCATTATACTTCTTTTCTCTGATTGAGGATATCTCTTTGCTGTGCCCATTGATGAAACTCCTGCATTTACAGAAACCATGGTCACAACAGAATCATTGAGCCATCGTGCAAGAAGAATTCCAGATACTTTTTTTTTAAATATGTTGAGAGAAGCCTCTATCGTTTTTGACAATTTTTTTCTTATCTTCCATTGGACAGGATTTGGGTATATGATTTTCTCTAATGGTACCAATGGCACCATATCCTAAAAAACGCAGATAACCGATTAAGTTAAATCCCATAAAAAAATTATCAACATGTATATTGTAAGGTAAATTAGGTTGTTGTAATACTTCTAACATAAGAATTAGAGGTGATGTACATTTTCCAAATGGAACCTCATATTTTTCATTACCACGTTGGATTTTCACCTTGGTGTAACTCAAAATTGATTAAGAATCCATCAGCCGAATTAAGACACCATTTTGTATACAAACCGTATTGCTCTACCACGGATGAACTGCTTACATCTATGCCAGCCATAGTATTTGACCATTGATTCGTCACAGTCAAGGTTTTGGACAGCAACAAAGTTCTGTAAAAAACGGTTTTTTATTTTGTCCATTAGAGGTCGTATTTTCCATGCTTTATTATCAACATCTATTCGTGAAATGTCAGCAAAGTGGATAAAACTCAGTTTCGTCTCATTGTGTAATCGCGTTGAATGCAAGACAAGTAAATACGTGTTTAAAAACAACAACCACTCACAATATCAAGTTAGGAGTTACTAAGGATGCTGCCAAGACCTAAGGTCAATCAAAATTATGCTTCTACCCCTACCAGCAAAATGACCGCTGTCAAAAGAAGACCTGATTTACGGTACTAAGTAGATAAGGTACAGTATTCTAAAGCAATTCTACTTATAACTTAGAATCCTTTGTCGGATATTGTGAGATGCTAATAAGGGTCATTATGAAGCGCCGATATTCTTCTATAAGTTGCTTTATTTTTGATTGGCTCTGCATAAACATGTCCGCGACGGTAGTTACGACTACTGGTACCCCACATGTTTAATGACTTTTAATTGGCCCCCCACGGTAGCGTTGAGAAAAGTAGGTGGGCCACTTCAATGCATCGGTGAATTTCGACTCGCTAACAACATCTGGACGAGAGAAGTTCGCTCCGTAACCGGGTTCCACGCGACCGATTGTATTTTGAAGGCACACAAATGTATTGTTTCTCCGCTCTGTAATAAAAATTCTTTTATTGCTATTCAGCAAGTGAGCATATTCTCTCCTGCCAAGTGCCAAGACCTTATTAAAAAAGTAAAGTTTTTATCGTCGGCTTGCGACGTTTAATCTAGTGTAATAATACAAGATGTGTTTCTCTGTTATTCGTAGTAAAGTATAAATGAATCCCACAGATACATACAGTGCAGTGTATGTAACGTTAAAAGATTATTATTCATTAAGTGTCGTACTGTAAGTTAAAAAGTTTAGGTACTATAGAATGCTGTCAATAAGTGATATTTGAACAAAGTAAATAGATGTTAATTTTTTTAAACGGGGTCTCAATTAAATCTATGCAGTTATAAACCAACCAGTCTTATACTATGGCGAATAGCGTACAAATGACGGCAAGCTAGTAAAACCTTTTCAGAAGCAATAAAAGGCACAAATTCTCGATGGAGCATCTTCAGGCACTTTTGTAACACTCAAAGAAAAAACAGCACAAGACTTACAATCATAAAAACAGTAAAAAGTTGTTTTTTCTTTTAATATTACATTAGAGTCTGAAGATGCCGCTCTCTGGAACGAAACATATAACCAATCTAGAAAAATTAGTTTGGGGCCCAGACTGCGTGTCTTTTATTGCTTTTAAATTGTAACCGAGCCGCTTTGAGAATAATGAACAATCTCTTTCGATAGTAAAGCCTTGTTCGCTTAGATCGTATTTATTTACTTCATTTGCCAGAGGTTAAGTGGGCAATTAGCAATTATATTACAAGACTGAACTACAACAATAAACATTTAGCTGCCGGTATAGATACCAACAATAACCAATAATTTTGTTGAATTGAAATAATATTTAGTGTTCCAGATAAAGTTTTGGCAAACCCAATATTTCATTCGGCTAGAAACAGTAACAATTTCCTGAATCCTGGGAAACCATATTTCTTTCTAGATGGGTAATTATTCGAATCGTTTTTGGAATGACTTTATTAAAATGAGATTTTGTTATTATTTATGCTTTAGAGTGCTAAAGCAAACTGTTGAAGAAAACAATAAATTGTGCGCCTTCTGCGTAATAAAACCGTCGTTATTTTAGTCAAATTTGGAAATAAAATGTAGACATTCATAACGGAAACTTCTTATAATTAAAATTTGTTTATGCGTGAAATAAATAACAAAATCTAATTTTAAATAACACCTACAAAGTGCTGATTTATTTGTTCAATTCGCTTAAGGGTATGTGCGTCATTATGATATAATTTTAAATCACATAAAGGATATTTTTCCAAACCATAATATTTCTTGTTTAATATTGATAATGGAATGTGAATCTACTTACATTCTATCATCATTAGTTGTGGGATGTAAGTCATACGGGTATTAGGTATATCAATGTTTAAATGAAAATGGTGGTTTAGAGCATTTTTGTGTGTCATGCAGTGTCACTTGCACTGTTCTTAATACATTATATTTTAACGAGGAGGTAAGTTTATCGAAAAATTTACAAATCACCAGTGGATGAGTTGCTACATTGAGTCAACTGAGCATTTGAAAATCTAGATCTTAAGAGAACAGTCAACAAACGCAATTTGTTGCATTTTGTTTAACTTACCTCACCAAACACAATAGTAATTAGAACTGCAAAAACTGATTGTCTTTTTTCAAACACTTCAGGAAACTGAACTAACCTAAACATTCTTCCATATTCAGCTGATGGTATCGTATTCGATAAAACACATAAATAATACATACAAAAAACCTTTAGAACATTATAGCTATTAATATAACGAGATTATTATGCGATTTATAATAGTCGAGGACATTGCTAGGTGACGAGGCGACAGCCGAGTCACCCGCAATGTCCGAGACGGTGGTAAATCGCTAATAATCGAGTTATATTTAAAGCTTTATCGTATCATTGACAACGGCGATGCGAAAATAAAAACAAGGTGTTTTGTCATTTCATTTTGGCATTTCAAAAAGTCATCATTAAAATCATGCAAGATTTTGATATTCCTGACGATATATTAGATGCAGCCAACATTATAAGGTTGAACTGGGGATGGGACTATTCGCCGTCGCCGTTTCGCCGTCGCCGTTTCGCCGTCGCCGTTTCGCCGTCGCGACAATTCGCCGGCAGCCGATTCGCCGTGGGCCGTTTCGCCGTCAAATAGAATATAAGTCTATAATTATTACAATTTTTTTATATCTAGCATATACCGAATTGGACCCAAAAAGGTGGATTAGATGCCGTGTTAGCGCTGTTTAACCAATATAAGTCTATAATTATTACAATTTTTTTATATCTAGCATATACCGAATTGGACCCTTAAAGTTAAAAAAGTATAGACTAGCTGATGACAGAATTTTGTCTTTAGTAAATAATTTTAGAAACAATAATATGACAGAATATCTCAGAGGTTTAGCGCATAATTATGAAATGTAATAATTTTGTTGTATATAATAATTATAGTATAATATTTGAGAACTTTATTATTGACTTGCCTATGTAGGTATATTTTTATCAAACAATTTTGTTAAAATTTAGCAATATATATTATAACCTTTTTTACGTATTTTATTAATTTCTATTTGACGGCGAAACGGCCCACGGCGAATCGGCTGCCGGCGAATTGTCGCGACGGCGAAACGGCGACGGCGAAACGGCGACGGCTAAATGTCCTAGACCCGGTTGAACTTGCTTCCGGAAAAATCTAAAATCCATTATGAAAAAGAATATCGGCAATTTTGTGAGTGGCGAAACAAAGTACATGTTCAAGGTGCAGAAGAAACGGTATTGCTGGCGTATTTCGTAAAACTCTCTGAGGAATACTCTGCTTCATCCTTATGGCCGAAATATTCCATGTTACGAGCGACTTTAGAACTGAAGGAAAGAGTGGAAATCGACAAATACGGCGCCTTAATACGTTTCATCAAGAAGAAAAATGTTGGATATAGAGCAAAAAAATCAAAAGTATTTACAAGAGAACAAGTCAACGAATTTGTGTGTTCTGCCTCAGACGAGAAGTTTTTAATGATGAAAGTGGCTCTTTTAATTGGAATTGGACGAGCCTGTCGAACTAATGAATTAGCGAAGATGACCACGGAAGATGTTGACGTTTTAAAGGACAAGCTGATTGTTACTATTCCCGAATCAAAAACCCACAAGAAACGTATTTTCGCTGTGATATTTGACGGCGAAGTCAATCCTGTGCTTTTATTTAAAAAGTACGCAATGTTAAGACCAGACCATGTCACTCACCGAAGATTGTTTGTATCATATAGAAGAGGGAAATGTACGGGACAGCCCTGCGGCATTCATTTCTTCCCTAAAATACCTAAAAAAATAGCTGAGTATTTCTCACTTGAAAATCCTAATTTGTATACTGGTCACTGCGTTAGAAGATCTTCGGCAAATTTTCTTGTTAATGCTGGAGGAGATATATTAGACCTACAAGAACTTGGTGAATGGGAATCGGCGAAGGTTGCTAGAGGGTATTTGGAAGAAAGTGTGACCAAGAAAGTTTCCATTGCTCGCAAAATTCAAATCGGCGATGTTTCCGGCAGTGGATTAGGCACTGGGGAACCGCACGAAATCGAAAGGAGTGCTTTCTCGGTCATTAATCAGTCTTCAGAGGGCATACCTAAGATCGTGGACGTTAAAGACAAAGGTGTATCCATCAAATTTCAAAACTGTCAAAATATTGTTTTACATCTTCATGAAAAATAGTTCTAATATTATTTGGTATCTAACGTATTATGCTTTCGTAACTAACGTATTAAATTATGGTAACTAATGTATTATGAGTAACTAAGGTTTTATGTAGGTTTTAGTACGTTTATGATGTTAATAATTATTAATAAAGATATCATATAAAAATGACTTTATCTTCAATGATACGATAAAGAAATTAATAAGTCCCCGATCGTCACTATGCGACTGAACTGACATCAAAATGGATTTTTCAAAGTCAATCTGGATTGCTAAGTTTTTGTTAGGATATTCTTGTCCAATTAACGTAAAAAGGAAATGAAATTCCTCAAGTTTAGCTTCTAAAAAGCCCCGATGTTCGCCAGTATCAAAAAAACCAATCACTAACCTTCCTTCTTTTGGGTGCAATTTCAAGTGTAATTCCATTTTATCTTGGCCTTTAGTTTTTAGTTTAATTACGTTATCACAATGGACTGGCCGGTCAAAAGTTGTGTTTTCCAATAAATAGGCTCTAAAGGTTCAAGACATCAAAGTATTCCTCGCCCTAAATATTTATCTTGCAATGATTATGAGTGACCGTACAGTTTTAATATTGTAGATTTTTTCTTAAACAAATCATTGGACTCATTAATGATGCACTGGAACATATGCGTTCGTATTGCTTTACGAACGTATTTTAGTCTGAACGCCAAGAGGCTTTGCGTATTCTCAATGTTCGCTAAACTGTTTCCTAATATTTTGGCAGCTTCTTACAAAAAAAGAGATAAAAAACTTTTCAAGCAAAAATTGGGATTGAGATTTTCTATGTACAGTGAAATCTCTCAATAGCGACCACCCTCAGGGAATCAAATGTTGGTCGGCTAACAGGGGTGGTCGGTTAATAGAGAAAAATTAAAACAGCTGGTCTGTATTTTACAGTATTTGTTTATTAATTAATATCTACATATATCTACGTTAATAATTTTTTCCGTCGACCGTGTATTTACGAACTTCTTTAATGTATAAAAAATCGTACATTAATGGCCCCCATTAATGCATGATTTTTCTATTAATAAACGATTGTATTATAGGCAACCAAACATACATGAAATTAAATTAATACTCAATTGTTATTCAAATCAAGGTGGCGCGAAGCGGCTGTGACGCGTGCATGATGGCGTTTCGCGTAAGTAAAAAAAAACTGTCGCTGTCAACTAGTTTGGATTTCAAAATTTTGATCGTACAACGTTGAAATGAATGTCTTCGAAAATTTAACCCCACCAGAAATAGCAGAAACTGCTAATGTAGTATCGTTAAGTTTACTTCCCGCGATAAGCAAAAGATTGTATGAGAAAACGTACGCTGAGTTTATGTCATGGTGTGATGAAAAACGAGTGACGCGCTTTTCAGAATCGGTGCTATTGGCATATTTTTCGAATATTGCAGAAAGAGGCCTCATTGCAAGTTTATGGCCGAAATATTCAATGCTCAAATCGACTTTAAATTTGAAAGATGGCATCGATATAAGCAAATTCAGTAAATTAATTATGTTTATCAAGAGGCAAAAAGTAGGATATGTACCTAAGAAATCGAAAGTCCTGGAAAAAGAACACGTACACAAGTTTATTTCTGATGCTCCTAACAACCTTTTCTTGATGACAAAGGTAATAAAAAAGAAAGGTAAAACTATAATATCTAACAATAATAATAAATAAATTAAAATTCGTAGGTTGCATTGATTTTTGGAGTGGCTGGCGCACTAAGAAAAGATGAACTGTTGAAATTAGAAACGAATGATGTTCAAGATCTGGGTTCAAAATTCCTAGTCACCGTAAAGGCATCTAAAACACACACAAACAGAATATTTACTATTGTGGGTAATGAAGAAAATAACCTTCTCAATTTGGTTAAACGGTATATGTCCCTGAGACCAAGACACACTCCACACAAACGGTTTTTTATTTTTTATAAATTTAATAAATGTTCTATACAGCCAGTTGGCATAAATACATTTTCCAAAATGCCTTCCATTATAGCAACCTTTTTAAAATTAGAGCAGCCACATCTCTACACTGGGCATTGTTTTCGGCGTTCATCTGCCTCGATACTCTGTGACAGTGGTGCAGATTTTTTAGCCATTAAACGGCTTGGTGGTTGGAAATCCACTGCTGTTGCAGAGGGATATATTGAAAACTCATTACAAAATAAAATTGATACAGCTGAAAAAATCCTCGGTACAACTATAACAAAAGCCCCTCATGCTAGTTCTATCAGCGCCACGACCAGCGCCGAACCACATTCCCTTACAAACATCCAAGATAATGACATAAACCTAAATTTAAATTCAGAATGTCATACAACTACTGATAATGTATCTGTACCTTGCTTTAATTTCAGTAATTGCACTATTTCTAATGTAAATATAAGTATTAATAAACAATAATAGTCAGTTCCATACATAATCATATTTTTATCGACTTTTGTAGGTTTGGTTGTTAAATAAAAATTTTTTTTTCATTATTAACAACACAATCGACGGAAAAATGTTGTAACTAACGCGTATATTAAAAAGCGATTAATAATTTCGACAAATTAACGCGCTCGCTGCGCTCACGCGTTAAAAATGTCTCGATTATTAATCGCCCTTATTAATACACTTGTTCGTTAAATTACTATAAATATTTTTGTTTGAATTTATTAGAACCAAAATAAAATGAGATGAAGCCGATTTAACAATATGTACATACTGCACATATACAGTGCGTCGATAAAGTCTTGCACAAATTCATTTAAAATTCAGGTATTTACTTTTTAAAAACGCTCGGACACGTCAATTAGTACTTTTGTTTGCGCATTTTTTAACGTAAAATGTTTTTATACAGGGTGTCGCACGTATGAGGTATGAGGTCATCAATAAATGTGTTTAAAATAAATTTTCAAACGTCAATATTTCGGAAACCGTGATTTCCAGAGGTGTTAAGTGTTCATCATAGAATTCAAAATTGATATAATATACAGGGTGTTCCATTAAAAAAAATCCTTGATGACCTCATACCTCATACGTGCGACACCCTGTATAAAAACATTTTACGTTAAAAAATGCGCAAACAAAAGTACTAATTGACGTGTCCGAGCGTTTTTAAAAAAAGTAAGCCCCTGAATTTTAAATGAATTTGTGCAAGCTTTATGGACGCAGTGTATGTATAACATATATATTATACAATGTACTACACAGGGTTTTTCACTTAAAACTCCGCACGCCAATATCTCGAAAACGAATATGAATATTTAATATTTAATTTCTGTAAAAAGTAGTCTATAGATATTTTTCAAAGCTTAAAAAATTCGACGCCTACTAAGAGCTAAACGTCGCGACGCCCGACGCGTCGATACTATAAATCGATCGCATTGACTTTGAAATTACGCGCATGCGAAAGTACATGTTGTTTATAAACTTTTTTGTTATGTACTCGAACTTATTTATTTTACTCATTTCTGAGTTATACCGGTTTATAGTAAACATTTCTTGATTGACAAAAAATGCAATTACGGATGATTTTTACAAGAATGCCATGAATATTAGTTACTATGGCAACCTTTGTTATCGTAATTGTTTTAAGTGTAATTATCAAAAGTAATAAACAAAAATTATTATTGGCAATTAACTGCTTACATGATTCTGAGTTAAGCTAATGAACAAAATTATTATTGCACTTAACTAGATGATAAAACAAATTAAAAATGCTGTTCAAAATTATGTCCATCTGCTCGAATACACCTATTAAAAACTTTCAACAGATGAGCTTGGGTCACTTGTAGAAGCGTCCTTCTTGTAATAGCGCACTAATTTTGTTAATAAGATCAGCCATATCTTCGATAGGTTCTCCATAGACAACGTCCTTTAGGTGACCCCAAAGAAGATAATCTGGTGGTGTAAGGTCCGGGGAACTCGCCGGCCACCTTATCGGTCCATTAGTACCAAACCATCTATTGGGGTATTCTCTGTCTAAATACCTCGTTACAATTACGGCATTATGTGCAGGCGCTCCATCCTGCTGTAGCCACATATTCATTTTAGTCTCAAAGGACACTTCTTCTAACAGTTCCGGAAGTGTAGTTTGAAGAAATCTTAAATAGCGATCTGCATTTAAAGTGCCTTCGTAAAAGTGAGGTCCAATAAGGAATCCGTTTATTATGCCGCACCAAACATTGATGCCAAAAATTCGCTGATTACCTACCTCTTTCTGTAATCCAACGAGGATGGTTTTTGGACCAAAAACGACTGTTCACGATTCCATTATTATGGAATCGACTTTCGTCGCTCCATAGAATGTTCAAGAGAAGATTTTCATCTTGGCTATACAAATCGGCAAATCTTGCTAAAAAATCCATTTTTCTAGCGGGATCATCTAGTTCTAATTTATGCACTAGTTTAGTTTTGTAAGGGCGAAAAGAGTTTCTATTTAGAATTCTCGACGATGAACTTATGGAAACACCGGTATTTTCTTTTATTTTTGATAGGGATATCTTGGGGTTATTATTAACCTGCTGAATTACAGCAGCAGTATTTTCATCATTTGTAGTCGTATTTTCTCTATTTCTCTTAGGTTTTACGAAACTGCCATATTCTCTTAAGTTTTTACATAAACTTGGAAAGGTTTTTGCATCGGTGACTCATCTCGGGCATTCTCGATTCTACAGGGGGAATGTTCGGTTGAGTACTTCCCTGAAAATTAACCGTTGAATGTGAAGAGAATAGTTCCGCTAGTAAGTTTGCTTTTTCCTGTGCATTGGTCGCAATGGTGCCATCAGAACGTGTTAGAGGTGGAATGGTTGACTTGGTAAAGTTCTGACTGACGGCCTTAGCTACCGACCATTAGTGTGTGAACCTATACTTCTTAAGAATTGTCGGGTTGGGTTTTACTGTCCCCAATGGAGGGTGTTTTTAGCATTAATGGTTACTAAAGATTTCGATGATAAGTGCCCGCGGTCGTTTAACAGTTGGGTTGGTAAAGAGGAGTATGAAAATAATGGGATTTCCGTTTTTAAACATGGGGAATTCATAACCGGTCGTTTAAAGCGGGTGTTCACTTTACAGAGGCGGTCAAAAAAGTCATGAAAAACGTAAACCCTTTAACCGAGCCAATTTTTCATAATAATGAAACACTCTTGTGCTGCTACTTAAATATTTTTTAGGGGTTTTGAGGATTTTTAATTTGTTTAGGCACAGTATTTTTTTAATGTACCTATAATGTTTGTATAGATACCTAGTATTCATGTTTTTCTGGTTAATATTAGGTTGTTATTTAAATTCAGAATTACTTAAAATAAGATCTCCTCCATAATGTGATGAAGATTTTTTGTTGTGTAGGTTTTTCATGGATTTGTTTAATCTTTTTTATTCATTACTATGTTGATTTCGTACAGGATAAAAATGAAAATATGTAAAAAATAACGCTATGCTATGTCGTCTTATACTATAAGTGATGTTACTTACTATTTTTCAGCGCTGATATAGAAATTTGGCCTTGAGCTAGCCAATCAGAGTGTCATAATTTCTTAAGATTCTTCCTGCACCTGTTGGCGCCGGGTGGATATATTCTTGAAGGTTTACCATATACAAATAGTTTATCCAGCAATAATAATGTCAATTTAAGAATACACCTCCAAAAATATTTTTGGTTTTATATATGAGATGTAAATTACGGTGCAAAGTGCAAGAATAGTTATTTTTAATTTACCTCGTTAAAAAACTAAAAATGAGCGTTAAGTTTATTATAGATATTAAAATATTATTTTCCGCATGACATGTTTGACTAATATGCTCGTAATATAAAAGAAGAGAAAAGAGAATCTTCTATTCTACGTTATCTAGCTATAATATTTATGAGAAAAAGTTTAATTAAATTGATAGCGATGACGCCTTTATAAATTAATAGTGACGCTTAAATATACGAGAATACAGTATACAGTCAGTCTCCATAATTTGATTTAATTAATCAATGCGTAAAATCTCTTAACATTTAGATTGCTTTACAGTATTGGATCATTTGGCATACAGTGTCACCATTAAAGTCCGCACCATATGGAACTTTTTTTTATTAATGAGGTTAGTTAAAATTAAATTTCGGCAATCGTTTTTGCTTCAAATTAGACTAAAAATTATATAATCAAATGTCACCATCTGTCATTCGGTATCTGTCAAAAATTACATTTTAATCAAAAAATGCTGAAAAATGGCATTGTTTTACCGAATTTCAAAAAATTTTATTAGAAAAAGTTGTTTGTAGTACAATTCTTGGCCCAAATACAAAGTTTCAGTTTTCTAGCTCAAAGTTGATTTTTTTGCCATTTTTTCGAATTAACTTTTTTTTTATTTAATATAGGTTCGCTTAATGGATATTAAACTATTTGCTTATACCATACTCAATATTTTATTTAGTTTGTATGAGCTTTTTTTTACTAGAATGCCATTTTTTTTCGAAATTTAAAATTAGAGGCAAAAAAATTTGACACAGGTGGTGCAAAGTTATCATAATTTAAAAATTTTAACAGATAGACGTCAGATGTTTCGTTTTTCAAATGACAAATACATCTAAATATTTGATAAAAATTTTATTTTATACTTAAAACTATCATTATTATTAAAAGGAACAAAAAGGAACTTTAATCATTTTAAATAGGTAACACAAAAGCAATATAAATTTCACATTTCAGTGTGACGTCCTTCTCGCTCTATACAAACACCCGTCCGTCTATAAACGTCTTTGACAGCATTTTGTAAAAAGCTTGGTCTTATATCGGCACAACACTGTCTTATCGTTTGTTCCAAATGCTCGATATTTCTAAACGGTCGATTCTTATAAACTTTCTGCTTAAGATAACCCCACAGAAAAAAGTCTAGTGGGGTTATGTCAGGCGACCTGGGTGGCCAGTGACATTCTCTATCACGCCCTATAACTCTGTTTTGAAATAATTGGTTTATGCGTTCTTTCACTGCTACAGTTTGATGTATGGGTGCACCATCAAGCTGATACCATAAGTTATGTCTATGGTGTAAGGGCATGTTATCCAAAACTTCGGTAATCTCGTTATCAAGAAAATTCAGGTACCTTTCACCAGTTAAGTTTACTCTAAAGAAGTATGGTCCAATAAGCTCATCTTTCAAAATTCCACACCAAACATTGGTTTTAAAATGATACTGGTCGCGACATTCAATTGTGAAGTTAGGATTTTCTTGGGACCACCATCGGCAATTTTGTGAGCTCACGGTACCATTCGAAGAGAAAGTGGCTTCATCTGTCCATAATATCTTGTATGGAAAAAGAATATTCTCCTCATATTGTCCCTGATACCAAAACGAAAAATCAAGTCGGATATCAAAATCGCGTTCTTTTAATGTGTTTATAAACTTGGGTTTATATGCCCGAAATCGATTTTTCTGAAGAATTTTTCTAACGCTTTCCCTCTTGCACCCTGTTGAATCACTTATCTTGGTTACGCTAGTTTGACCGTGGTCAATAACAGTTGAACAAACATCAAGTTGTGCTGCTTCATCGTATTTACTTGCCGCGTGAGGTTTCTTAAAATTATTTTGAACAGATCCAGTTTCTCTAAATTTTGACATTATTCTTGAAACAGTGCTATGCTGCAAATTTTTTTCTGGATGCCTCTCATTAAAAATGGCAGATACTTGCCGGTGAGGCATATTCTCTCCACAAATTAAGACAATTTCTATTTTTTCTTGAATGGACAACATTGGTGATAACACTGAAAACTATAACTTGCGAAAATATTCAAATTTATAACATGTCTTTTATTTATTCGGCACTCTAATTCGTTTTTTTTTCCATAGCTTACTTATAATTCAAAATTGCCTTGATATTTTATTGTGGATAAAAAGAAAATGTGTCTAAATTTTGAACTAATCTGATATCTGGGAATTTTATTATAAGTTTTTTAAACTTCTTAGGTGTATGTACTATCAAAAAAATGGAATATCTGACGTCTATCTGTTAAAATTTTTAAATTAGGATAACTTTGCACCACCTGTGTCAAATTTTTTTGCCTCTAATTTTAAATTTCGAAAAAAAATGGCATTCTAGTAAAAAAAAGCTCATACAAACTAAATAAAATATTGAGTATGGTATAAGCAAATAGTTTAATATCCATTAAGCGAACTTACATTAAATGAAAAAAAAGTTAATTAGAACAAATGGCAAAAAAATCAACTTTGAGCTAGAAAACTGAAACTTTGTATTTAGGCCAAGAATTGTACTAGAAACAACTTTTTCTAATAGAATTTTTTGAAATTCGGTACAACAATGCCATTTTTCAGCATTTTTTGATTAAAATGTAATTTTTGACAGATACCGAATGACAGATGGTGACATTTGATTATATAATTTTTAGTCTAATTTGAAGCAAAAACGATTGCCGAAATTTAATTTTAACTAACCTCATTAATAAAAAAAAGTTCCATATGGTGCGGACTTTAATGGTGACACTGTATAAAATAATATAGTATATCTACTGTGCAGTGATTTACGATATTCATTTTTACTTACTGTTAGTTCTCAGGATAAGCTATAAAGCACAAACAACTTTGGAGTGTAAATTCGACGCGAGGGAATATTTTAAAACATGGCGCAGGCAAGGGTGTGCTACAACGAGATGTTTCAGATGCAATCAAAATAGGAAATTATAAATCGGCATGAAAAAAAAAACTGCTTTATTATTGACTCAGTAATAATGTTTTTTAGTTTTGGTCGTATATTTTCTATGGTAAATTCATGTATACAGGGTAGCCCGTAAATAAGGTATGACCATCAACTTCATTTTTTCAAATGAAAACATCTATTCTTTATTTCATTTTTGAATTTTGCATCGAATTCTAAGCATTTTTTATGTACCATGTCCTATACATCAACTCGAAAAAATAAAGTTAACAGCCGCCCACTTTTCTTGAAGCACTCTGTTTTCAGAAGTCTTAAAAGATGTACCTTTCCAGTCTTTATATCCCCACTGTCCACTGTATATACTTTTTAGTAAATTATAGGATTTTAGTAGAGCTTTAAGCATCAGGACCATTTTCTATTTTGTCTTTCACACGAGTCCGACCATAGTATTAGTTTCTTTATGTCAGAGGCTAAGAATATTTCAATAAACTTTTTAATACCGGATACAAACTTTTGTGCTTCTAGCGGTATGTATCCTCTCATTGTACAGCGACGCTTGTCCTTTATAGGATACTTTGTTTCTTGGTATCTTGGGCAAACCTAACACTTTCTCCATATCATAGGTTATAGCTTCAAATTTCGGTTCTTCAGTTGCTCTTTTTGTATCTGCTTTTATCATGACTCCTACAAATTTGGCCTTTGTCAAATGTTCATTATGCAGCTCATTTTGTGTCATTTAGTCTCATCGTCTTCAGAATTTCTTATTTTTATTGTTAGTTCTTCTGTGTTGCAAGTATCCTTGATGGGTTGTTTTCTCATTAAATTGAAGTTGGAATAAAATATCTATTTACAAGTTGAAAACGACACTTTCGGATGATTGTTTAAATAAAGCGGATACATTTTTTGAAGTGTTCAATCTGGTGTCAAAAATGTCGATTTTGCTTCTTTTCAAGTGTTGTGCGAAACATAAGTGGGAAATTTTAAATATGTGCAAATATTTCATTATAAAGCATTAATAAAAAAACAGCACAACGAGCGTAGGTAAATAAAGCTAGAAAAGAAACCAAGTAGTCATAGATAGAGATAGATAGATAGATAGATATGTTTATTTGTACTTTTGCCAAATACATGGATGTACACGTCAGATGATTACAACGATTATGTATATCACAACGCTCTAGAATAGTTAAAAATCAACAAAACAATTTTGAGAAACAAGGCACAGAACAAAACAAGAAATATAAATAAAATAAAACAATTTATTAGTCAACTAAAGCTATCTGACAAATACTGACTTAATAACATTTTTCAATAAGAAGGTCCCTTACATACACCTTAAATTTATTAAATGCAAGTGATTGAACCCGCAATGGCAGCTTATTATAAATAAATATAAATGACGGATTTTTTTCGAATTTTTTAAAATTATGTTTATCTACAACCAACCCTCTTGTATTTCGGGTATTATAAGAATGAAAATCTGCATTGGTATTAAAATCACTTAAATTTGTATACAACAGAGTCATGTAGATTTATAAGGAAGGGTAGGATAAAATTTTCTTTTCTATAAAAACTGAATTACAGCTACTCAAAGTGGTAAGTTTAAAAATAAGTCTTATAATTCTCTTTTGATTGATAAAATTTTTTTGTCAATTTGTAGCATTTCCCCATAGTCTCACATTATAACTTGTTTTGGTCAATTCCTCCATAATTTCTAAACAGAATTTTTTCACTTGGTTCCTTTTCGATAAATTCGCACTGCATTATTTCTGTGTTGTCGCTTGGTCCTCTCGTCAACATTTTGGGGCCTGAGTCTTTTTGAATATCTAACTTGGGGTATCAAGAGTCGCTTGTTGCTTTCAAGTCAACCGAAGATACTCTGAAAGTATGTAAGACGAACAAAAGTAATACTTTAAGTTATAGACTCCAGGCCTCTCTCCTGGGTCCCATCCACCGGAGACGTAGCCCGGGTAAAGCCCCTCAGGCACATCCCCTTGAGAGCCCCCAAGCCGATAGTGACGGCCAAGTCAAGACCCCCCCACGGAGACATGATGGGTTTTCTCCAGGCTACCTGGTAAGCGAATAACGTAGTATAAATAAAAGATCTGTATTGTTTTCTAGCCAAGCGTTTTCATTCACGCCCCGTTAGGGAAATTACCCCCAAGTTGTGACAATACATACCCTCAAATACTAATATTTACAATACAAATATTGGCGTTTATATTTAAAGATTTCTTTATTTCCACGTTTCTTCAGGTCGGGCTATCGAAACGTAGAAGTTTTTATATGCCATAGAAGAGCGTGGCACCTAAAAAAGTTTTTCCTGCGACGCTTTTTTTGATATTAAACCCACCGTGACACAATCCCAAAACGCCACTGCCTAGTGGTAATGCAATATCCTTTGCAATCTCCTCTTCTCATCATTTGACCATTTACACACTTCAAGATATAGTTTGTAAAGAATTCATAAATTGTCCTTTAAAATATACATATCAACTAAGGAACACTTAAAAGTGAAACGACTTTCCATAAACCAAAAGCACATTATCACGAGAAGCTTCCTATTAACAAAAAAAGGTGGCTGATATATTGAACACCATCAAATTTATTCCAGAAGATTATTTAGCGTTTTGGAATCAAATTACTGCTTGGCCCACTGCTGAGAAGAAAAAAGACGACGAATAATTTTTTTTGTTACATATTTTAAGTGTCTCTAATAAAATTATTTTTTGAAAACCTCTTGTTCTTGTTATTTTCCCTCTACAGCAGAAATATATATATATGTCAAAACTGAGATTCACGCCTATATAAAATTATCAAAAAATAAATGGTCTATTTATTGTTCCATACACTTAGTGGTCTGAAAAATTATTTTTTTTAAGATTTAGAGTAAAAAATGTTCAATAAAGAAATTAGCAGTTTTTTTTCACTTCCTGAACATTTTAGAATATGTGACATGTCCCCTTTCTGCAGTTAGCGATTCATTTGTGGTTTAGGTAACTCCGTTAAAACACACCCTGTATAATAATGTGATATTTATCTTAGAACGATGTGGCTAATAACAACAAGACTTAAAATTTCAAGTACTAACTTAAACCGAAATTATTTTTCTTGGTTCTAAATTAACGATTTTATTTTCATTTGAAATTTGTATGCGTAAAATATTTCAGTTTTACGAGCAATTTTTTAACACCGCACGAAAGGTATGTTTTATTGACTCTTAAAATTTTATTATAAAAATTAAGTTCGTACTTTTAATGTGCTGCCATAAAATTAAGGGTGCATACATCAGTTTTTAAAAATAACCCCTCTTTTATTGGGGTATGTTGAAATATTTAAATTATAAATAAATTTGTTTACTTACGAATAAACCAGCAGGGGGGAATTATCCCTGTTTTCATCGTAGTTTATTTATACCCGGTCATCAAGATTGACGCCTCAGGTAATGGGATAAAACTCTAACAGACAATGTACTGAAGTTCCCTGTAAAAGTAAAGTAGATTTTTGTACTGATAAAAGTCGAGCTTGGTAATCGACGTCTGGTGTGACAATTTAAACTTTCTCAATTTTATTTAGTTCCTAATCCTAACACTTCAATATATATTCAATGGTACGTACAGATGGTATTTTTAAAATTATCACAAAATTATTACGACCGCAAAATAAAACAAACTTCTTTAATGAATTTTTAATAACAGTAACCCAAATGACACATTTTAACGCAACAAATGCTGAAACTATTGTCGGTTAACTTCCTGGCAATATCCTAACCGATCGATGAACTCTTGTTGAACGTTTCGAATGAAATAAGGTGGGATTTCTCTAATTTTGTCCTGGCACAGTTCGCCTTCGCTTCCTTCTTCAAGGGGCTTATCCCTGGATGTTCCGCGGCTAGCTACAGTCGATGTCTCAGGGGCGGCGATCTGTGTAGGGCAGTTTGAGACCGCCCCAGGTCCTTCCCTGGGGTCGGCCTCGGTAGTGGAGAGCATGTCGTGTTTATCTTCGTCCTCAGCCATCCGGGCTGGAGGGGTTTCACTGTATAATGCCATAATATCGGCCATTGCAATGTATGCCGCGCTCGGCTCCTTCGCTGCCGACCTGGGGCAGGTGGTGCCCAGGTGGTAGGTCCTTGAATTTGTTGTCTTGGGGTCGGCACTAGATGCTGGAGGTGAGGCCTCACCGTCCAGCTCTTGGCGTCGCCGGTTTTCTGCTATTTAGTCAAAAAAGTCACGTCGCCACGTGGTTTTTGGCTTCCGCCGACCTGGTGCAGGTTATGCCCAGGTGGTATTCGCTTGCACACGCCTTCCTGGCGATGGCGTCAGCTTATGTAGGTAGGGCACGGTCCGCCCAATGCTGGCAACGCCGGCTATGTCGGATTCCCGTCGTATTTCTTTTTTAAATTGTTTTGCCACGTAGTTTTCGCGTCTTGCCGACCTGGTGCAGGTTATGCCCAGGTGGTAAACTATTGTATTCGCCTCCCTAGCGATGGCGTCGGCTACTACGGCTATGGCACGGGTTGTCCAATGCTGGCAACGCCGGCTACGTCGGATTTCCGTCAATTTACTTCTTCTAATTAACTTGCCACGTGGTTTTCACGTCTTGCCGACCTGGTGCAGGTTATGCCCAGGTGGTAAACTATTGTATACGCCTCCCTGGCGACGGCGTCGACTGCTGCAGGTATGGCCCAGTTCGTCCAATGCTGGTAACGCCGGCTATATCGGATTGTCGTAGTTTTACTTCTTTAAAATTATTCTGCCGTAGGTTTTTACTTCGTTGCCGACCTGGTGCAGGTTATGCCCAGGTGGTAACCTCTTGTACACGCCTCCCTGGCGATGGCGTCGGCTGCTACGGTTATGGCACGGATTGTCCAAGCTTGGCAACGTCGGCGATGACCGGTTCTCGTCGTACACTTCTTCTTAAAATTAAGTTTCGGACCTGCTCGTACCTAGGTACGAACGCCTCGGATCGGCTAGGAACCACTGTTTCCTCACAGTATCGGGCTCGACTACGGCGTCCTCCACCGGTGCTTCTTCAGCTACGCCTTGCTTTTATCTTCAGGTTCACGTATGCCGCCTTGACATACCCAGGTCTCCGGAATCTCCAAGATCAACTGGCAAACTTTTTGGTGACGGTCGTCCAAAGAAAAAGACTTATGCAGATTTTAAAAACCAGAATTAATGCTCAACAATTACTTTTAGTTGTTTACTGTCTTATGGTTCTGCACCGACTGGCTATTCCTCTAGAAATCACGCTATTTATAGCTGATTTCCACGCTTGAATACCACAACAATTTCATCTCTTATAGGATTTTTCAATGCATCGATATTAGGAGGTCTGTTCAATAAACTATGGTTTTTAAATATCCCCACAGAAAATAATCTAAGGGAGCCAAATCCGGAGACCTGACCGGCCATTCGACGGGGCCACGACGTCCTATCCACCTGTTAGAAATATCTCATTGATAAACTGTCGAACAGTTGGCGCGTAGTGAGGTGGTGCTCCATCTTATTGAAACTACATAGTTGGTATACCCATATACCCATCGGGCTCAATAAAGTCCGATATAAGAAAAATGGTCATGACTTTGCCTGCTTTATATCAATCGAATGACTTTACCCCCCATAAAGCAATTAAGGGCTGGTTTGCAAGCGTTTCTCAGTACAAGGGGTATTTTATTTTTATTTTGATACTGTAGGTATTTTAGGTATAATTAATTATACCTGTCGACACATTAGAAATTGTCGAATTATTATTAAATAATTTGAACTGTGTTATTAATATTAGTATTAATATTAGTAATTTTTAAAATGTTCTGGGTTGAAGATTGTGAATCCGACCACAGAATTGAAGAGAAAAACGAGCAAGAAACAAAGTGCCATTTACAGATATGCTGAAAGAGGATCGTTTCACGAGTATATCAAGGTAAAATTTATATTTTTTTAGTTTTTAAATGAACCAACATCCTACACTTCTTATGGAATTCGGACAGATTTTGTTTTAAATTTTAGTATGTTATTGTGGAAGTCGAAATAAGCATTTTCTTTCATTGCACCGACCTTGTAGCCATACAGGGTGATACAAAAAAATCAGGTCAAAAATCTTACGGGAAATATTTGTCTGCAGGTCTTCTAAAAACGTCAGAGGGCATAGAAGCTGCCATTAAGAAGGCAGTGGAGGCATTCCAAGGCATAGGTTCCTTGACCAAGACAATTCACTGTAGAGGAAGGACAGATCTGATAAAGGCATATTGTAAGTGTTTGGAAATGGTGAGGCAGAGTTGATTCGCAGGGAAGTGTATGCGATGTATGAGCTTAAGCAGATTCCGTCACTTGATTCATTGGGAGAAAAGTTATTAGCAAATGGTTGATTTGCTTCAAGTCGCGAAACGTTGTGCCGATTCCTGCACAAAATTGGATTTCGATTTTAAAAAATTGACAAGCGCATTTGCATTAAAGAGACCCAACGGTTAGTGGAATGGAGACAAAAATATTTAACATAAATTCATCGGCTCCGCGCAGAATACCGAAATATATACTATTAGATGAGACTTGGTTCGACACCCATGGCACTATAAAAAATGGATGGCAACATTTTTAATCAAAGTGCATTTTAGATGTATCTGCTTCTCGAGGAAAGAGAATATCCATCTTACACTGGGACTGGAGGGATGGCTGGGTGTCGAACGCTTTGCTACTTTCAGCAAAAAACATTAGGGACTGTTCGTTAGACTACTATTAGGACATGACAAGTGAGCTTTTTGAAAATTTGATAGAAAATTATCTTTTTCCAAATATCCCACCAGGCAGTGTAGTCGTAGCACCTTAGCTGACAAAATACCAACCATAAGCAGCAGAAAAGAGGTACTGCAAGAGTTCCTTAGCCAACATGACCTCTATTTTGAAGATAATTATACAAAAAAAGAACTAGTTGAGGTACTAAAAACAAAATCGTATGATAAAATATATTGCGTAGATGAGGCTATAAAAGCATCCGGTAACATACCACTTAGATTGCTCCCCCACCATTGCGATTTGACTAGCTATATGATATGGCCCAAATTAAAAAACAAACTTAGACGCAATAATGTAAACCCAAAAATGTCCGCTGATGTAATTGAAGTAATTAAAACTCAGTGTAAATTAGAGTCTTGAAATATCTCTACTCTAACCCCGTTTCGAAAATATGCTTCAATCATGAATTTTTTGTGCTGTTCAAGATTGAATATATTGGCGATTAATTAAATTACCTGGAACGACTGTTAAAGATGACGGAATAACTGAAATATTGATAATGCTGTTATTTACTGACACCCAACAGGTATTAAGCTCTACCGCCAAGCAATACGGCCTTAGATGTAAAGCACATTTTTATGATAATAATTTTTGCTAGCACGGTAGCTTAATATTAAAATAAGCCCCTATTAGTTATTTACGATATAAGTGTTGTAAAGATTCATATTACAACACGAGATGTTAAAGTTGTTAAACGAGGCGTCAGCCGAGTTTAATCAAACATCGAGTGTAGTTATATGAATTTACAACAAGAATATTGTACAAAATTTTATCTACTTTCATCTATGAATAAAAATATTTGGCAAAAGGCATTTTTAAAAATAAAAATGCACCTGCTATTAAAAATCGTTTTGTAAGGGCATCTATTACAGCACTAGTGCTGTAATGGCATCTATTACAGCACTAGTGCTGTAATAGATGCCCTTACAAAACGATTTACAGAACTGTAAAATTCATATTACTAAATGAAAGTAGATAAAGGTAGTTTACGGGACGTTTAACGTATTTATTACTTGCGATAACTCTCTATTATTATTATTGCATTATTGACGTACAAATATTTCGTAATAGTTATTTACGATATAAGTGTTGTAAAGATTCATATTACAACACGAAATGTTAAAGTTGTTGAACGAGGCGTCAGCCGAGTTTAATAAAACATCGAGTGTAGTAATATGAATTTACAACAAGAATATTGTACAAAATTTTATCTACTTTCATCTATGAATAAAAATATTTGGCAAAAGGCATTTTTAAAAATAAAAATGCACCTGCTATTAAAAATCGTTTTGTAAGGGCATCTATTACAGCACTAGTGCTGTAATGGCATCTATTACAGCACTAGTGCTGTAATAGATGCCATTACAAAACGATTTACAGAACTGTAAAATTCATATTACTAAATGAAAGTAGATAAAGGTATTTATAATGCGAGTCCTTTTTGTTTGTTTTATTTTTCTCCAAGAAAAAGCGGTTTCTTTATTATTCTTTGGAAATTATCCTTTACCGTTTTTCTCTTTTGCATCCATTATACAGACGTTATTTAAATAGGGTGCTGCGGATGTTTTATAACCACCTCGGAATATAAATAATGGTTTTGCGGGTTTATCGTAAAGTCGAAATAAAAGAAAGCTTTAAGAAATGAAACACCAGAAAGTGATTTTTATTTCTTGTCACTGTATAGTAGGGCTTTGAAGTCATTATTTAAGGCTTTAAATTTAGTTAATAGGTCGTAAGATGCATAATATAATACAATATAATTTTTTCCTTTTTGCTTTCACAACAGAGCTATTTCAATACAGTTTTCGGTATTATAATAGACCTTTTATAAAACCGTTTTTCTTTATTATTTTAAAGTTGGTTATGATCTATAGGTATACCTATAATAATTCATGTAAAAAAAATAGAATCGCAGTAAGTAATTCTACTTTAAAATCTAGGAGCAATTAAGGTTAAAATAACTGCATTTGGCTCATTTTGCTTGATTTATGGGGCCATTTGCTTAACTGCAATTTAGCCTTAAAATAGATGAATTAAGCATTTCAAATAAATTTCATTGTAGGGAATTTTACCACGGTGCTGCTATTTATTAACTAGTCATAAAACGTGCTGCCTATTTAGAAACCATAAAGAAAAAATGTCTGTTTATAGCAAAAGCGCACGCGTAAAGGAACATAATAATATTTTATATTGGAGTTAAATCAAAATCGGCTTAATGAGAAGATAATTGAGGCTAGATAATTATGTTCAATTTTCATAGTTGCCAGAAAGTTTGTAAAGATGTTTCAAGAACAGTGAACTATAATGTAGAAAGTATGCACACAAAAACCAGATTACTCCGTTTAAGTGGATATTCTTTCTCAAACGTTTTTACTATATATAAAGATATAGCTTCTTTTTTGGACAATAGAAGTTTTGATGTCTCGTCAGAGAACGCACTTTCTTTGAATAAAGACATCAGGGCTGGAGTATCGCAAGCTTCAGCTCTCTCTCCGATGCTGTATAACATTTATACTCATGACATTCCGCGCGATGGATTTACGCAGCTCTATCTTTTGGCTGACCATACCGCAATCACTTCAAATGCCAAACAGCCGCGACTTAACGACAGCTGGATGCAGCGCCACATAATCAAGCTAGAGAAATGGCTGTCAGCTTGGAAGATTCACTTGAATCCCTCCAAGACTAAAGCTATTTATTTTTCGAAAAGCAATGTTAGTATATCTGAGACAACGCTTCGTGTCAACAGAGTCCAAGTAAACTGGTGCCAGGAGGTAAAATACCTGGAACTTATATTTGATCAACGATTGAACTAATGTCACAATTCAATTAATAGAGTAAAGCTAGCATCAGTTACGCTGTATCTACCCTCTGCTTCACAGGCGGAGTAGACTTGGTAATGGGACTAATGTCAACCCCTACAAGCTGTTAGTCAGGCCGGTTTGCACTTATAGTGCACCTTCGTGGTGCAACATAAGCAGAACGGAGCTCCAGGTAATACAAAACCAGGCGCTAAAAATTATCGCGGATGTACCCACACTGATAAAATTAATTATTTGAGTTAAAAAAATTTGCCGTTGACTCAAATAAATATTTGTTTCCTATTAGCCAAACAAATATGTATTTGAAAAATACCAAGGGATTATTTGTCTCAATTAGTATAATCTGATTTGATACAAATTACTTTTTATTTGGAATTAATCACTAAATACAAAATTCAAGTAAATATTTATTTCCTTAACACTAACCTAACTTAAATTTCAAGTTTCAATGACTTAAGGTAAATAGGTTAAAAGTTAAGTTAACAAAATGTTTATTTGATTGATATTTATATATATTTTATCAAGTACATATTTATTTTACTTTTGTTTTACATGTATTTGCCGTAACGACAACGTTATTTAATTAAACAATTTAAGTGATTTGATTTAAATAAACCGGTAATTTTCATAAAAGTGATTGTTTTCTTATTCAAGTACATAATTGTTTAACTTGTCTTTTATATTTATTTAGACCAAGTATAAACTTATTTGGTTTAAATACCTTTTTTTAATTTCCAATGGATCAGAATGTTCATTCAAATCAGTTCTTATTTTATCCAAGTACGTGTTTATACAGACGTCACATGAAAAAAAGAAATACTGAAATGTTGCTATTGAATATGGTTTAATCAGTACCTATACCATAATAATCACAAACCTTATCAAATTGTTTATAGTGTTAAAATAATAAGGCAAACCAACAGAAAAAACACATTTTTGCCGAAATTAAAGGTTATGACAAATTATGCGCACGCGCACAACGATTTTTACATAAAAATAACATAAAATTTAAAAGATAACCATCTTTTATTTTATTTCTTATTTTTATGTTATGTTATGTGTTTCTATAAACGTCTTATGGCAGATCTGTAGATTCAACTCTTATTTTATTTTTATGTTATGTTATCATGCTGTATAAACCCACCATTAGTTGTTGTTCCCCTTAAAATATACGTCAATGAAACATTATAGAGAAGTTAATAACTTTGATAAAAAATTAAATAAAGGCAAATTTGCAAATTATAGGTACAATAATTATTAATATTATATTAATTATATTATATTTTTTACGTTAGGAGGTTTGATAGGTATTGGATTATGGTGAAAATTGAGAAAAACTATCTTATTCATAACCTAGGTAGCCATGATTTACAAATACCTGGCTACATTTTTCTAAAAAGATTTTGTGTTCGAAATTTCAAATTAGGTATTACAAGTATCTTTTCTTTGCCTTTTATCTTACTTTTTTAACTCCTTTCATGCGTAACTAAAATATTCAAATATAGTTTCCTACTTTAAAAAGTATCTAACAGATGGGATATACCCCTCGATATACCCCAATCTTCTAAATCATTATTCATTTTACGTTTATTCCCCATATCTTCGTTTTAATTTTTGATGAAACCACTAACTTCTGTGCCACTAACAAAGAAGATTTCACTCTCACTCATAAATTTCTACAATACAAAATCGAACACCTATAACCAAAAACGCGATGATGTTTTGTCAGGCCACTTTTGTATAACCAATCAAATTACTCAAAGCCCAAAGTAGGCGACAGGAGTTCATTTAAATACTTAATTATTTGTTTGGATGACCAAATTGTTTGAAAAGCTCGGCAATGAATGATTTAAATGAAAGTTAAAGGTATTTAGTTCTTAACTTGAAATGTACTTCGGTTAAATAATTAGTTATTTGTAAATATTCGGTTGTTTTATATTAAGGATTTAATGTAAATACATAATTATTTAGTTTAAATGACCTAGACATTTAAATAGTTCTCTGTTGGGTGATTTAACTAGCGATTAACGGGATTTAGTTCCTAAATAAAAATTAGTTCAATTAAATAATTAGTTATTTAGATTTTGTTATTTTAGTGGTTTTCTGGTAAGATATTTGTTTGAAGGATTTTATGATTTGACACAAATCCACCAACAGTCAAATAATTTTGCAAATAAAACGAAATACTCTCATTTATTTCAGTTAAATAAAACTTAGTTAACTAAAATCACATTTATTTATTACCAATAATTATTCACCAAATAAATCAGATTATTTGATTAAGGGAGCACAGTTTTATCAGTGCAGGTACACGATGAATCGCATACTTCATCAAGACTTTCGTATGCAGACAATACAGACAATAAATGAATTTCTCAAACATTATTACAGACTAATACAGACAAGACCAAACAGTACATACAAACTTCCGAAAGACTGGCCCCCTGTTGGTCCAATCCCATAGTAGAGAAGCACTAATAGCAGTCAGGCACTATCAGTCAACCACCAATCACCCAATCAATATCAGAATCAATAGAACAGTCGCCAAAATTTTGCAGTATAAAACCTTTTAAATTAAGCAAGTAGAAATAAGAATAATCAAGGCAAAAATCAATTTCAATATTTCTACAAGTGATACAACCTAAACAGTTTGCGAAGATTCAAATAAGGTCGCGGGAGCATTCCTAACTTAAAAGAAAACAGAGATTCCAAGTATAATATAAAGATAATATATGTACTTGCTATTAGAAACGATATTTCGGTTGATATAAATCTTTATTTAAAATTAGTTTATGAATTACTCAATTAGATTCCATCATATGAAAAAATATTTTAGTTTTAAATAACATACAAACTTGGCCTAAGATATAATTAGTATTTATTTTAAGTTAAAGTATAGATATCAAACTAGGATACTATAAACTTTAATAGTATTAAAATTTGAAAAGAAACAAAATAAAAACTCTCTTGATGTATATTTACTCCATTTAAATAATTAGTTAATAAAAATTGTAAAAAAAAAACTACACCAAAAAAAGACAGTACCCAGTAAAGACAATCTTTCAAATTTCAACAAATTTAAATATACTTAACTAGCTTTTTTTTTTAACATGAAAAATGTATTAATTTATAGGCTGAAAGACGTCGGTCGATAGCCTTTTGGATATTTTGTCCAATAAAAATTGTTAAATAAAATATTATTTGCCTATTTCGTTTAAAATTGTATTCTTGAAAAAAAATATATTTAATAGATTTAAAAAACTAATTCTTCTTAAATTGAGTATAGCTATACTACAAGTATAATTTATTCAAGTATCCATGTTTTTCCTTCTAAATATCTAAATTCTCAAAATAACAATATTATACTAATTTTAAAAATCGTTATTGCCTAATTTGCTTTAATCAAGAAGACCCGAATCTCATTCAGCTCTTCTCCATCAGTTTTAAATATTGGCCAATTGGCACTCAGATCCAGCAGCAGGCAGCCTTCGGCAGGGTAGTGCGATTACAACTGGAATCAATTCCAAATTTTAGGTGTTATGTGCGTCAATATTTTTAATGAATATGGATAAGGTTTTGGCACACTAACTACAAAACACTCACTCCAAACAACAGTATTTAACTAGGTAAATAAATTTATAGTGTTCACTGAATTAAGTAGTTCATTATCTCGGTTTATAAAAATGACGTTTACTTAATCGAGCCTCTACTGTTAGAAATTGGATATTATTATTATAGATCGATTAGGATATTATCAGGCGCAAGAAGGAAAACAATTTCAACATGTGATTAATTAATTGTTTCATTTTAAGTTTTTTAGATTTTTTGTGATTTCATAAAAATAATTAGGGATTATTTCATTAAGTGGCTCTTGTTTCTAAACTACGAATTTTGGACCTTAAGTGTATTAAGTTTTTGAAAGCGGCTCTTTTTGAGGAATCGACATTTGAAGTAATATGCAGAGCATTCCATTAAACAAAAATCGTCTATACAATCATATCTTCTGAATGCGATACCCTATATAAATGTTGTAAGTGTCAAAGAAAGTACATTTTTATAAGTTACTTAACGTGTTTCAGCGTTTTTCTCAAAACATATTAGGTATGTGAATTTTAATCGAATTTATTCCATACATTGTTTACACACTGTATACATATTTATATGTCATATAACTAAATTATTTCATTTATTTTGACATTAAATTTGGTGACATTTGTTTTTTTTTTGTGGTTTTACTTGGTTTTTCTGTTTTTTGAGTTCAAATTGAATTTATTTATATTCTGATACCAAAGTAATTGGCAGTGACTCATTTTTACCGGGGTGTGCAAGACGTAAGGGGAACGCCAATTCCAGAGGCGCGTCATTTTAAACAATAATAATTCAAAAAATATATGCATTTTTTGTTTATTATTACAATATATTTACATTTACTATAATAAATATAATATTATAAATTAAACTAAAAAATAAATTTAGCTTTTTCATTTGGTGATCTAATGAAGTAATTAGAGAAACTAAATTACTCGGGTATAAAATCCAAAAAGAATAATAAAGCAACGGTATATTATACTACACAATAATAGAAACATATAATAGTGGATTAAGGGCAAGACCTACACCTAAATTATAAATGTTTATAAGTTTTCTAACTATTGTTACCTAATGAACACTAATTGATAATAATTTGACAAATTAAAAAGTGGTATAATGGCAATACGTTACAATTTTAAATTCATTATTACCATTACAGAGATTATTCACTATCTGACGATGAAAACAATTCATTACTGTCGCTACTGCTATCATCTGCAGGATTTAGGTTCTAGCATGACTTTAACGCGTACATATATGCCAATCTGCTGCTTGTACATTCGCTTTGCCGTTTTTAACAGATCTTTAACATCTTTTAATTTAAAAATTTTATTTTCACGCGCCACTTCGCCTTTTATCTGTGCCCATATAAGCTCGGGATTTAGTTCACAATGGTAAGGCGGCAAACGTAATATTGTAACACCTCGTTCCCGAGCCATTTCATCGACTACATATTTCGTATATTCTTTTTTATGAAGTCTTGCAAGATCGAGCAACTGCACTTTTAGCATTTTTTTCGCCAAATGATTGATAATCACCAGTTTTACGATATTCAAACACGTTTAACCCACCTTCAAGAAAACCAGAATCACTCCCGATGTGGGTTATAATTAACCGACGGCCTTTTCCTGAAGGAGCTTTCAATCCAGTGGACAGTCCATTGATAAAGGCGTTACGTGTATCTTTAATGTTGAGATTTTGCCAAATGTAATTCATTTAACCATGTCTCGTTCGTAATGTAAATTCATTTCCCGGCACAGCGATATTGTTGTATTTCTTCTAGATACTTTCTACACCGCAATACGATTTCTTCCTTTTCCACCAAAAGACTTTTGCGATTTCGTTTTAAGATCGAAATTTCAAGTCCTGTAGTGTACGCATTAGAACTCTTTGTGAAATTTCTTGCATATTTTCATCCCTTTCAATTTCGGCAGAAATTTTCTTTAAATTCGGAAGCTCCTTTCGAAAAAAAATTCATGCACTTTCCGACGAATGGCTAACTTTGTTTGCTGATCAATAAAAATCTTTTTCCGTCCTCTTGTTTCCTTCTGATCGGGCACTTTAGTATTCCTATTGATAGCTCTATAAACAGTACGGCAAGATGTCTTAGTCAATGTGGCATATAGTTCTGCTACATAACTGAATGATATTCCACTGTGTGTACTTAGAATTCCCTCATACACATTTCTTACCATTGTACGCTCCCCAGGTTTTAAATGACGTCGTTTTCTAACTTGTTGGTTACTATCACTTGAAGAACTCGCCTGCATTATAATACTTGCTGTTTTGAATAACCACTAACATAATAAAACTGAATTGCTAATATTCTCTCGATTAAAATTTGTCTACGACACTGAACGTTGGTTAGAGGCGATAAGAAAGCGTACGAGCGCCCTTAGGCATGGGTTTTTCCTACCTGCGTTGCCAAATTAAGTAAAACAGGTACCGTAGGGTGAAAAAGCCCTTAATGTCATGCCGATTTCGGTAAATTTTATGGAAATTTTAGTGAAATCTATTAGAACTTGGCAACATGTAATGACCTATTTATGCACAATCTTCCCAGGCGGTTTGGATTGCTTTTATTTAACTTGAAAGTGGTCGAATCATTGTTAATTATTTTCGCCGCACACCGTTAATGGTTATATGAACAGTTTTGCTAATTATTTTGAGACTGTAGTATAGAAACAATATAATAAATACGTGTGTTTACGCGAATATCAATACCTGTCAACCATCACGTGATTTAACTTTCGCATTCCGCGAACTGCAGCGTCAAGACATAACACTTGGCCATATTAACCATCGCCGAGCGTTTGTTTATAAATGATTTGTTGAAATCGAACGACAGACAGAGTTATTTCCAGTGGCGTTGCCACAGGGGGGATTTCGCTCCCCCCCCCGCCCCACGCCACAATAAAAAAATGTAGTTACCATAACTAGTTTAGTTGGGGCGTATACATATTTGCCTTTGTTGTAACAACTACATTTCATTGTTGTCAACGTCACACCATAATAAGTGGGAAAGAACCAATGGTTGTGATAACTAAAGAAGTGTATTGTAGTAACTAAATTAAAAGATTGAAACGGTCTATGACAACTAGTTGAATTGGTTGGAATAACCAAATCCTTTAGCAGTTGCAACAAATATTCTGGCTATGACCACAAAAGTTTAGTTAGTTGATATTCAGACGTAACAGATTGCATATGTCATTTTATGATGTGGCTGAACATATTTCTGCATTAAAAAAATATATGCAAGTTCCCTATTGTGGAAAGCCTGAATGCAGCACATTATAAAAACCATAGAACAGCAAAACAAACAATTATGCTACTAATATATTTATTTATACTATAAAATTACAGTTAAGGTTTTAGTAGAAAAATGTTAATGCTTAGCACACTGGAAAAATGAATGAATAAACACAACAGCGGTAATAAAATGGAATTTGTGCTAGCATTTTGTATAGCCCTGATATATGCACAACATAGAACAAGAGAGCAAGAGCAAGAACACAACAAAACAATTTTTTCAAAGTAGAAATATAAAAACGAATTAAATAAAGCTGTATTAGCAATAAAGCATTACTTTAATTTAAATTTTTCTCTTTATATTCCATATAAATCATAAATAAAGAGCGGAAGTTCATCATAAAGTTAAAATAAAAAGGATATGATGCCAGGAACTTATTTTATGGCTTGCGGCTTGCTATTTTTTAATTTGCAGAAAGTTATTTTAGGGTTTTCAGCTAAGAAAAAAATAAATCAGCAACGGTGAAAAGTAAAATTTCTTAAACTTTTTAACTTTATCAGCATTCGTGGGCTTTTATTAATTTTGGCACGATTTTTCAATTTTATTTGAGTGATGGCTTCCATTTGCACTAAAGCAATTTTACTTTGAAGTTAGTTGGGTAGGAATGATTTGCATATACATAGTTATTTTTAGGTAATTTTTATTTATTTCAAATTATACCAGGTTTATGTTTTTTAAGGAATATATTTGGTTAGTTGGCTGGAAGTGAATAGTAAAAACAAACTTAAAATAAGTTCGTCTATAAAGTTGTTCCTTATCTTTTCCGTCAGACCCAATCCTTGGACGCAATTCGCCATTTGACAGCTCATCAGCAAGACTTCGGGTCTGACGAAAAGGAAAGGGAGTTCATAAATATTGTTATAGCATGGTATAGTATAGAAGTGAATAGGACACCGCCATTTAAACAAAACAAGAGAAAAGTACCCAGTTTACCTTTTTAGCAAGACGCAGAGCGCGATGTGGGAGTCACCATACTTTGACGATGTTCTTCGTAAAAAAGGCATAAATAGAAACAATTTTTGTGTTTAATATAATTGTAGAGTAACAAAATACTCAGAAAATCAACAGGCATGGTCGACAAGTAACTGACTCCGCTTAATTCATTAAAGAAAAAAGATATTCATAAATATACAGGGTATATCTAAAAGGTCTATACAGAATGCTAGCACAAATTCCTAAGAATAACCCGACTTGCCTCAGTCAAAGGTTTATAATTTTCGGATGACAGGGCGTCAAAGTTTTTTTTTCCAAATATTTATCCTAATAATGGCAGAATTTGCACGATAATTAATAGGAAGGGTTTTCTTTGGATGCGAAATTTCCGATGTGATAAAAGATTTGTTGTATCTTATAGAGAGCGCTACCACCAGGTCTTCACATACATCTAATGCTTAAAGTATGAAGGACTTGAGCTGGTATTGGTATTTCTCTTAAGTCAGCTCCCTTGAGCTTTTACTTCTTTTAAATTTGTTGGTGCTTATTCTTCTACTATACTGGAATTTCTTTGTTGCGATGATCTTCTATGCATTGTTCTATTTTCTTCATTGCTTTGCTTGCTTATTTTCGCTATTTTGTTCAGTGTTGTTGTTTTTTTTTTGGTGTATCAGTTTTTTGTTTTGGTACTAATCATGACTTTTTTTTTTGTTTCTCTATTGTTTTTGTTAATCCTTGTTTTTTTTTTGTGTTTTTAGGGTGGGAGCCAATCTTTCGGATATTTAAAGTTGTTGCATGTGTATTGTCGATCGTATGTGTGAGTTTTGTATCATTGGATTTGTCGATAAGTCTGTCCTTTCAAAGTATTTAGTTATTAATTTCGTATTGTGTTCCGCAATTGTTTCCATTTTTAGGTCTCTGTGTAATACAGCTGTCGGTACGTATCTTGTCTTGTTTACGGTGCACCATGTTGGAACACCGTATGTCAGTACAGGTCTAATTATGGTCTTGTAAACTGTTGTCTTTGTCTTTAAATTAAGTTTGCTTTTGGCGCAGAGTAGGGGATACACTGCACCCATTTGTCTGTGTGCTTTTTTAAGTCTAGTCTCGACATTGTCGTTCCAGGACAACTTTTTGTCAAAGACGAGACCAAGATAGCTCGCTTTAGGGCTCCACTCTATGGCTTTATTATTTACTTTGACCCTTGTTTCTGGCAGTCTTAGTCTCGCCTTTGAGAAAAATATGGCCTGTGTCTTCAGGAGGACGATCGCAATGCATTAGTTGCGGTCTCAAATTAGCATCGGTCATTCAGCTTCACGAATTCGCCGCAAGCGGCGCAAATGTCCCAAGTGATGCTGTAAATACAAGGCTTCCTATGGTCGCGATAACTATTTTCATTTAAACTAGTCCTTTGGGGAACAAATAACGACTTTTATATGAATTAAGAGCTACTTTCTCAAACTTGTTGGAAAACTCGGCCTGTATCTAGTTCCAATGACGTTTGATTTTTAAAATACAAATTCTTAAATATTCTACTATACAGAACTATGATCTTTACTAGAACTAATATAATGGTATTTTGTTATTACAATATAAATACACAAAAAAAAAACACAAAATAAGTATAACAGAATATATTTATTTAATTATAATATTTTTTAAATTTTTGATCCAGTTAGGATTTGATCTTGACTAAGTCTACTAAATGTACACATGCCCCATTGTACAGAATATATTGAATAGGGTTCAACTCAATAAATTTATAAAATACTTTAACAAGCTTTAACAATTTTTAAATAAGGTATATTATATATCACATACATTGCTGCACCTAGATATGGTGGTATGTGCAATAGTTCTAAGCCTAAAATTTTATATCTTCGGATAAAAGTTATAAGTAATATTTAACAATTTTAAAACTATAAACAATCGTTTAAACTGGTGTATATATTGTATCACAGAGTATACCATACAGAGTGGCACGAAAGTCGCGCATACTGCCTGTAACTTTTGAAATACCTCGAATACGAGAAAGTGACCCTTATGCAACTTGGTCAGTAAATTATTCCCCACATTTCTACCTGCATGAATTTTTTCTGTCATTTCTGGTTTGCTTGCCATAGAGACTAACTTACTTTTTTTAAATAGAACACTGCATATATTGCACATTTGGATTTTACTGGGAAAACTCTGAATTTTTTGTATTTCAAATTTTTACCTATCTGCAAGCGTTCCGAGATAATGACAGCTCAAAAATGAACAACTTCCCAATTATAAATTTTCCTACCTAATATCCTCCAGTTGACTCAAGGTGTTTTCATGACAGCGACCTAGGAGGTGTCAATTTTGAGTTCCTGTTAAATTTTCTGTTGTCTGATTTCTAATTTGTTTACACTCTGGTTCATCTGAATGAGAAACAACGAGTTAAAATTTGAATAATGAGCGGTTACGGAAATATGAAGAGATTGCAAAATGAGCTAATGAGGGAAAGATGCAATAACGAGTTAATTGTAGGAGAGTTAGGATGTATCCTGTGGTAGAAAATTATTAGGGATGACTTGCTTGGGTTTGGCCTTACCCTCTATTTACCCATCCATTGGGTAGTACTGTCAGCTATCTGTTGTAACCTATTAATTGTTTCACGAAGACTTTTTGTATGAGCTATGATGGTTGTGTCGTCGGCAAACTGTAAAATATATTGGTCTTCATTGAAGTATGCTGGATCGTTATACATAAAATTGTAGATATCATGACAATACAGATTATACAGCAGGGGCGACAATGGTGAACCTGGTGGTACTCCTTGTTGGGGTTGAAATTCTTCAGAGTAGGCATTAACAGCTCTTATTTTCAGTTTTCTGTTTTCTAAAAACTCTTTTATAATTTGAAGAATGTGGGGAATAATTTACTGAACAACTTTCATACAGGTCACTTTTTCGTATTCGAGGTAATTCAAAAGTTACAAGCATTAAGCGCGACTTTTTTGCCACTTTGTATAATATATTTAATTAAAATATAGGTATAATATGCAAGGAAGTGATAGAAGTCTGTGACTTCGTAAATGTTCATAAACTCCTTCCCCTTGATTCTAATTAATAAACATTCATACATCCAGGCAAGTGTGTGTCTGTTTTAAGAATACTCTAGCTGCAGCGAAACAACTCCTTACTGCTTCTTGTTGAGCGTTTGGTAAGCCTGATATAATTTCTTCCAGAGTTTCAGATGCTACGGCAGCACACTTCTTCTTACTGTTCTCTACATCCTTTATAAGTTTAATGATCTACAAAAAAAGTTGTATGGGCATAAAATATAAAATTAAAGTAGTAGTACGCGAGTACAACTATTACGTTATCACACTATGATAAGAGACAAAATGGGATTGATAGAACCTTACGTAATTAATAACGTTCCGCAGTAATTTGAAGAGCATCTCAGGTACCGTCAAGAAGTTGTTGGAGGTTATTTCCAACATTTGCCTTAATTTACAATTTGCAAGTCAATAGGTATTTCGTTTTTCAAGGGAGGCGATTCCGGGAACCCTTCTAATTTTCGTCCTATTTCGTTTTTGTCGCCGCTTTCAAAACTCATAGCAAAACTTGTTAGAAAGAGAATTATGATGTTTCTTGATAGCCAGAAGGAATTCAATCCTAACCAGTTTGGGTTTCTCCCTGGCAGGAGTACCAACGACGCTATTATTTTCTTAGTGCATGACGTATATCTAAACATAAATAGTGGTGAGATGATTGCCGTGATGTTCTGCGACTTGTTGGAAGCCTTCGATTTTGTGGACCATGGAGTATTGTTGCGAAAGTTAGAGCACTATTTCTTTGGAGAGCTGGTCCTTATGTGGTTTACTTCTTATCTCTACGAAACACTTCAGGTATAGTGTAACTTGCTCCAATGCTTCTGTTGTCACTATAGGGGTCGATATTGGGACCCATGTTGTTCTGGCTGTACTTAAGTGATTTGGCATGATGCTTAAATATTCATAGTAGACTTACACTATTTGCTAATGACACAAGTCTGCTGTGGCATAGCGCGGCTGGTGAGGATTTAAAACTGGTTATCCATAGTGATTTGCAGGATGTCAAGCTTGGGGGCCTTTGGGTTTAGCTTCGCATACCTAAATCTCGAATCTCAAACTATTGAAAATAAATCCATATCCAAGTTCTTAGGCTTTACAATTGATAATAAACTTAAGTTTGAAGTGCACATAAATAACATAAGTAAAAAGTTGGCTGTCGGATGTTTTGCGAATAGGGTTGTTTTTCATGAGCTGGTGTAAAAATGGCGTCCTACTCTTTATTCGAATCATACGTACGATATTGTATTGCCTTCTGCAGACTCGCGAGCATCCAGCTCATGAATTCAATATTTGGTTTACAAAAGCGAGTCATACGATATCTGTGTAAGGTTAAATGTCGGGAACACTGCCGACCTCGTTTAGAAAGGAAGAAATATTAACTTTTCCATGTTTGTTTGTTTTAAAATCCGCTTGCCTCATGCATAAAAAGTACTTCGGTATGCAATCGGATCAGGTTAGATACAATATTAAAGCAAATGAAAATAATGACATAAAAATTCCCATACCTAAAACTGCTCTGGCTAAGAATTCAATATTGTATGAAAGTAAGAAAATGTATAACCGTCTTGGTACCAAAACTAAAATCTATTTCATGCTGTAGGCAGTTTCGTCGTAGCGTTAAAAATATCTTAGTACAAATGGCTTATTACAGTTTGAAGGAATCTTAAGCTAATGTTTTTTGACTGTAAAATTTGTTTTGTATTGGTTTAATTATTTTATCGTTTTAAATGATTGTAAGTTGACTTGATAGATGCATATATATTAGTTTGCTAAATCGCTTTGTCAATAGAATTATAATTTTCTTTGACAATAATGTACATTTAACTATGACTATGACTATGACTTTTTAATGATTTAAGTTTATATGCAATTTTCTCACAAATAGTTTAATTTAGGCGTAATATATATGGTATTTAACTTATTGTCAGGTCGTCTTTCATACAAGAGATGACCTTTTAGAAAACCGAATTAGAATTTGTTCTAATAATTCTTAACGTTTATGTCAGCAACGTTTTTAACTCAAAAACTATGTAAAAAAAACATCAACGTGAGCATTATATAATATCAAGGAGACAGTGGAAAAACTTTACGTTATTTATCCTTCTGGTCAATATCAATATCCTATTAGAAATTCCAATTATAGAACTTTGATAAAATAAATAATTATCTCGATAACAGTTTTTCCAGAACTTATGTCATTGTAAGCAATACCTTTTTTTCAATCTGGCGTAGTATATTGTTACCGTAAGTGTTTTAAAACAGACCAAGCCTAAAATTGACTTTCTAAGTAGGAAATTTGCCCAGAACTATTGGTAAAAGTCTAAGGACTAGTAAAGCCGTTCTAATTTCCAAATAGTAAAGCCAAGGATTTGTCACACTGAATTAGTGTTAACTTTTAGAAGAATTCAAAATAAGGATACCTTAATAAACATCGATACTATGAAATGCCGCAAATTTGTTAAATTTGGTTGTCCAGAATGGCAAGAGTTACATTGCAAATAGAGAAAAAAACGACATAAGAAAATACTTTTGTTTTGAAAGTGTTCATGTCGAAGAAGCATATTATGCCCCAACAATATAAAAAGTATTAGAGCTAAAATAAACACAAATCTTGTGCACGATTCAACTATATTTTAACACTCTCTTTGTGATATTACGGTTAAATTAAGAGGTTTTCTTCTAATTTATACATGATGTACGGGAATGAAGATGTGGAAAAAGTGGAATTTGGAAAAAGTTAATAATAACATAAGGTAAATCAAAAAATTGTTTGTCCGACAATGGAATCAAAACCCTACCGCCGAAAATCGTACCATTTTTGTTAACGTTCGAAACCAAACGATAAACCAAAGCAAGACAGCACACAACCGGAGAATCAAAAACAAACTTCTTAAATGTCCTAACGGCTTAAGATCTTTTTGGTCCGTAGCTAAGTCCGTCAGCCAGAACTTTACCAAGTCAACTATTCCACCTCTAACACGTTCTGATGGCACCATTGCGATCAAAGCACAGGAAAAAGTAAATTTACTGGCGGAACTATTCTTTTCGAATTGAACGGTTAATTTGAAGGGAAAAACTCCACCGAACATTCCCTCTGTAGAATCGGGAATGCCCGAGATTATTTTCTGGCAGCGCCATATTATACGAATCTTGAGGAGGTTAGACACTAAAAAAGCTTCTGGTCGTGACGAAATTCCAGTCATCGTAATTAAGACATGAGCTAATGAATTGACACCGGTATTTTGTAGGCTTTTTAAGTTATCTTACACTAGAGGAAAGAGGAAACAACTAGCGTCCAGCCGCATTGCTTTCGGTTATAGTAAAAGATATAGAGAAGACTATCAACCAAAAATTACTGAAGTACCTGGAAGGCTACAACAATATAAGTGACCTTCTCGCCTATGTTACTCACGTTTAGAACAACGCAATAGAACATCATGGGGAGTCCCTGGCGGTACCACTTCCAAGGCCTTTGACCGAGTATGGCATGAGGGGTCCTAACTACAGTAAGAGCATACAGAATGCCGGTTCAATTTTGTTTATGGCTCTCTGCGAGTGGCATTAGACGGATTTCTCTCAGACACATTAAGCATCAACGCCAGAGTCCCTGAAGGTTCTATATTGTCGCCCACTCTCTTTTGACTATACATTAACGATCTTTTGGAAAAAACTAGAAATCCTATTTATAGCTTCGCTGATGACAGCAGTTTCATCTTTTACTTTGAATACTCAAACATCGACTGCCAATGCACATCTCTATAGGCAGCAATAGGCCTCATATCTCAACAAAGACTTGGAAGAAATTCTGTCTTGGGGTGATAGTAACCAAGTAGAATTTAACGTTAAAACACCCAGGCGCAAGTTTTTTTTAAAAACGTTAATGTTGAAGAAAAGGATCAATTCATGTATTGGGCGTCAATTTGGATAGTCAAATGTCTTGGCATAGTGAACCGACAGATATTGTGTTAATTTCGTAATATTTCGATTTACATTCCACTTAAGTCCCCAATTTACTAAAACAGTTGGGCGTAGACCTCAAGCTGCTTTTGTATACGTAACCAAACTATTTTATGATTAAGAATGGTCTGCGCGATAACTCTTTAATATCTAGATTTCCAAGTGGTAATAAAATATTCGCTGCACGTAATTTAAACATTGTTCGTGAAATAGCTGCAAAAGAGAACAATTTTAAAACATAATTTTTCAGGCAAACTTGTGAAGTGTACAAAATAAAAAAAAACTAGGACCGGTAGGGACATAGATTGGGGAATAATTTTAAATTAATCAAACAAGCAAATAATACTACAAACTACAGATAAATGTGTGAAACATTTTAACAAAACACTCATGAATTATTTTTTAAACATATTAGTTATAACTGAAATTCCATACCATTTGAACCTTTAAAGTAAATTGCAAAATATCTATTTTCGCAGATATAATGAACACAAAAGTCGAGAGCTTTCTGAAAAAATCTTTATAAAGCAGAATTTCCATTTAATATTTTTTCAATTGCCGAATCAATTGGTTAAGCCGTTTTCAAATAAACGTCAATAAAGCAAAGCAATGAATGGAAAAACTAAAAAGCATGATTAACTTCTTTACCAAATAGGAGAGAAGGTGTTTAACCATTTGCAAAAGTGATATTTTTAATTTGTTTGTGAATGTATTGTAGAAATAATTAAGCTTCCTCTTTTCAAACTGTAAAGTAATAGTATTTTACGTAAAAAGACCGGAAAGCACTATTCTACAGGAGGAAGCAGGTAATTATCAGGGAGAGCCAGTCCTGTTAACTTATTTTCTGGATGTGTAAACCAACTAGAGTTAGAATAAATTCAATAGTTGAAACCAAAAAAAAAAAATGAATTAAGTGCTCATTTGCATTGATGATGAGTTTTTTAGTCCGAAACATCTAACAAAAAAAAATAAGTGTAATATGTCGTCGGATTCAGAATAAAAAGTAGAGTTTATAGGACGTAAAATAATTTTTTTAACTATTTTAGAAAAAATGATGATGGTAGCAAAAAAACGAAACTTTGGATTAAAAATTTAATTAATCCCTGTTATAGAGAATAGAAAGTGGCAATGAGAATGTAAAATTTATTTTGACATATCTCTTCAAATAGGATCAAAAAACTAACTTTACAAGAATTAATTGTTATTGTTGGGGATAAATATAAATCGTGTGGAGAAGCAGCATCTAAAACGGGTTCATTAAAATTTAGTTACAAGAGAAAGCATACCAAATGGGTTAGAAGTGAGGAGAAAGAATTTGAAGTTTTACAAGCTTTTATAGAAAATCCAAGGAAATCTTTAAGGTCAGTCGAAGTAGATACAGAATCTAAAAAGTCTACAGTAAATAGCATACTTAAAGAATATAAGTATCATGGATACAAACCTGTATTTGTTAATAAAGTTTTAGAACGCAATTATGACAATAGACTTTTTTCATTTTCATTTTGGGTACAAGGAAAAATGGAGAGCAATCCTCAATTTCACCGAAATATATTGTTTTCTGACGAAGCTACCTTCAACACAAATGGAGTAGTTTCAACGCAGAACTGTCGATGGTGGGCAGACGCTAATCCAGATTTTATAACAGAGTGTAAAAGCCAGTATTCAGCAAAACTAATGTATGGTGTGGCATATTTAATAATAAGACAGTGGGTTCTTTCTGCTTTCGGGAAAAGCTTAATTCTGAACGTTGCCTTCAATTTCTACAAAACGAACTCTCTAACGAACTAGACAAGTTGCTTTTAAATATTAGATGCAGTATGTGGTTTGAACAGGACGGAGCACCAGCTCATGGTGCTCGGATAGTTACAGATTACTTGGATAGAGGATTTAATGGTAAATGGATTGGAGGGTATTCCGAATATTAGTAGCCACCAAGATCTCCAGATTTGTCACCTTTGAATTTTTTTTTAGGTGATATGTTAAAGAAACTGTTTACAAAACTTTCTTTAATTTATCCCGAAACGTTAAGAAGAGTTATTGATCATTTTAGTCAACAAACAACAAAATGTATTGAGAGAAATGGCGGGCATACAGAGCATAAGTTAGCAGTGATGAATGTCTGATACTTTCTTCAACACTATTCTGAAAATAATATGATCTCTTTCTTGTTAGTGCTGATTAGGGGATATTCATAGACCAAAATGAATCAAGACTGTTAGTCAGTAAAATTAAAAATTGAGACAAATACTCGAATTTCGTAATTATTTATTTATTTATGATGACAAATAAATTATTAGTTATTTTCAGTACTATGAATAGAGTTGGATTCTATCATAATTTTGATTAGAACATAAGTTGGCTAAAATGTGTTTAAGTAGGCATGCAATACGCTTATATCCAAATCAACTCGTATCATTGAAAGGTTTTAAAAGGTTTGCAACTACTTAATACATTTTGATTATAAAACCACGTTTATGTTATTCGATAGATATATTAAAATTGCTTAAACAAAAAATTGACCAGAGGCGTATTCTACCGTTTAGGGGAAAATAGAGATTAAGGAAAAAAAAATTAAAAATTCAGACACCTAACGCAAATTTCGTATTTGGACTAAGTTCTTAATTTGCGAAAACATTTCTATATAAAATTTTGCTGTAGTTCTAATAATTAAGGTACTTTACTCTTAAGGCAATTTCGAAAGAATGGCATTAACTCCCTTGCTATTAGCCGCAGGTGAAATATGAAATATGCATTTATAGTTTTAAGGCATGCACCAACTTTTATCCGGAATAAAATTTTCTAAGAAATCGGTAATAAAATGCCTTCCCATATGTTGCATACTTTTTTGGACACACTGTAATATCTAAGTTTTATCATGGTATTGTAGGTCCTCGTCATTAAGTTCTACGCAACTTACTTCAGACCACTACATTCCCGTAGATATTTTTGTTAATTTTCTAAGTTTACTGTGTTGTAGTAAGTCTTTTAACTTAAAAAAAAATCACTTTGGTTAATTTTCTTTACCAACTATGGTTTCTTTACACAGGCTGTGCGCGTATGTTTGTCAAGTAAGATGCCCTTAATGCATCTTATTCTTTTTGCTTCCGCTCTGCTGCTTTATGCATTACATTTTAGTAATTAATACTCATCCTTTTTTGGTATGTAGAGATCCAAATTAAAACAATTTACGAATATACATCGACATTGATTCACGGACAGGTACTACTAAGTATCTTTTGTTACCATACTCGACGTACATTTTGTACCTTTTATATAATAATATATTTAGGGACGGAAACTGATATCTCTTAGAAGAATCTTCTCTGACATATTAACTACCACATCAAGCGAGATCATGTGATATTTCAGTTTGTTTTTATTGTCTTATCTACAGTCACTTTGGATCTTTCAGTTGTAAGTTTTCTTGCTACAGTTTTGACAACAAGGGTAGTTAAAAGAAACGTCCGAAAAACTGTCTCCTTTTGCTTTCTTCGAAAACAAAGTGATAGAAGAAGGGACTTTAATAACTTAGTTAATTTAGAGCTACTGAGAGACCAACTAATCAATCGCTAATGCCACCGACCCTTTGATCATAAAGTTAGACTTACCTTTTTCATTAACAACAATGTCTGATACCTAGAGATTAACTAAATTAAATGATAATTCAAACTGTTTTAACAAGACTAGTATTTATTTCCTTCTACTGCTATACATGAAAACACACACTTACTAATTTGATAATTAAAACAAAATCTACATT